>VDFB02000015.1:362774049-363270345 GCA_007258455.2 Sequoia sempervirens
GATGTCACTAAGTTATTGCCTTCTTTTATTACAGACACCTTTTAATAGAGCTTTTTTAATGACCATGACCTTTTAGCAGGCTTTGTATAATGGTTTGGGTGTCTTTTAATTTAAACATCATTCTGTTCAGTGGTTAAATAGCAATTTTATGGTGTGGCCCATGTTTTCAGTTTGTTATCATAATCTTCTTGTAACTCATCTTGTAAACATCCAGCAGTAGAAGTTCCTACATCAAAAAGACTCTGGGACTTTTGTTTTCTTTGGCTGGATCTGGGTGTTGTTCTTATTATTGCTGCTCTTTTCCCTCAGACTGCTTGCTTTTGTGGGTATTATTAAAATCTACCATTTCATTTTAAGATTTTTTTAGATCTTGATTCTTTAGACTGTTTGTTCTTGTGAACATTATTAAAATATTTCACTTTATTTTAAGATTTTTTTAGACGTTGATCACTGAGACTGCTAGCTGCACTTGATCACTTCGTTCAGATTTAATAGGCTTCCCTACTTTCCATCAGAGAAACATAATAATGGAGTTGTAAACTCTGTGCTGCGCAGGATGGATATTAATGCTCATCTTCCCCACAGTCTTCACAAATCGAAAGTATCCTATTACTCTTCCTCCCAGACTCCCAATGGTATGTAAAAATTTCACAAACGCTTAAACCTTTTTCATGGCAGAGTAGTTTATTCTTGGATCTGAGTGAAAGTTCTGCTGTCAATTGCAGCGGGAGCCTGTGGATTGCCACAGTGAGCACCAAAATATATAGGGAAGGAGTTGGATGTGGTGGCTGCTATCAGGTATGAAATAATCACTCACTATTTTTTTCCTTTTGCTTCTGCCTGGGGATTCAGACTAAGGTGGTTTAGACTGTTATCTTGTGCAGATCATATGCACAGACCCGGCTATTTGTAGCAAATCATGGGTGAAAGTTGTGGTCTCAGATATCACCCAAAGCAATCAGATGGATTTCGTGATGTCTGCTTGCAGCTTCTCAAGGCTGGTGCAACCCACAAAATCTTCTCAGCTTATCAAGATGGGCCTTGTGGATATTGAATACAAATGGTGAGTAACAAGAATTAAATCATTATTTTGAAATTTCGTCATTTTGTCATTGTTGGTTTGAATAACTTGTCCGCCACATGAAACCAAATAATTTTTCATAGTTACTCCAATTTTGTTTGGACAGAAAACTGTCCCAACTGAAGATGAATTTGAAAGGATTTTAATTTGAGGGAAAATGGAGCATTTGACAAGAATCTTTTATCTTGTGTGATTCACAGAATACCATGTGAGTATCCAGGGAAGGACATGACAATGAAAATAGACGAGAGCAGTAATTATCCTTACATCTTGCCATCCAATTTCTATACAAAGGAGGCCAAACAGATATCATAAGTGTGGAAGTTGCTTAGGTGAGAGACAGACATGCTTATGATTGTATATTCAAAACAAAATGTCAGAGATGAGTAGGTAATGAATTAAATTTGCAAAGTGCAGGTGTGATGTTCAAATTGGAATCATTTACAGAGAGTGATCCTTTTTTGTGAATGTTTTTTTCTTCTGTTTTCTGGTTCTGTCTCTCCTTGTAATTTTGTTTTATATTCCTTCAGTTTTTTCATTTTTCTAGTAAGGATTTTGTGGAGCGTGCACGCTGGTCTTTTTGTCCATGTTATTCATATATGTTTTGTTTTTTGCTTTTCTTTGTGTTTTTTTTTTTTTAATTTGTTCTACATTTGTTGGTTTGTTCTTTTTTTTTAGTTTTTTTAGTTTTTTAGTTTTTTGGTTTGTTGTACTAGAAGAAGAGATAGAGCAAAAGAAGCAGCGAACTAATGGATGTTCTTCTTCAAGGTAAATATTCTTACAAATTCTGTTTATTTTAAGAAATAATAGGTTGTTTATGTTGATGAAATTAGAAGACATTACTAATTATTAGGTTGGTAGCAACACTAAACAAAATCCTGCATTTTGTTTGTCTAAATTCACTACTATGTTTTATTTCATCAATTTCATTTTAGGAGTGTAGGTTTAAAAATTGAAACTATTTTGTTATACCTAGAGGTAAATCCTTTTGTAATATTCCTTTGTAGGTAACTTCAGAGAACCCAAGTTCTCCCTGTAATAGACAATCAATAGAAAATTCCTTGTTGTAGGGTTTGCAATTGAGTCAAGGTAATAATTTTTTAGTTAGATTGTGCCTAATATTTCTATGCCAAAATATCCATAATCAGTAACACATCCTTTTAATTTCTATTAATCTACAAGATGTTATATTATTATTCATTGAGTAGGACTTAAGTTTTCTTTGGCATTGGCATCCCTAAAATCTAGTGATTCCCTTACACTTATGATCATGAAGAATAGAAGACATGGCTCTTGCTCTAGGAGTTCACATATGGTCAATATTTAGTGCACACTCTTTGTACTTCATTAATTGTCTTTTGTTTCATAAGGATTATGGGAAACAATTCTAGCTCAGTAAGTTGATTTATATCTATGCTTCTCATAAAGTAGATCAGTTTCCTCAATTATAAAGACAAGGATCATTCTTGTCTTATCTATGCCACTTTAATTTTTTTTTCATTACTAGAGATAAAACCGTCTCCTCCTAGACTAGTTTGACAATATTTGAAGAATTTTAAAACTATGCTTCCTTGGTCTATTGTCTACTACAAGTGGATTTGACACTACCCATCCAGCCACAAGGTAGAATGATTGGTTCTTTTATTTTATTGTTTGGAGAAAGTTGAAATGCAAAATCCAAAATGAGTGTATTCATAATATTCCACAAATAAAACAATGGGTATTTTGTTTCTTACCTAGAAGCTTGGATAAGGTGTGGGTTGTTTAGGGTTTACCTTGGTATTAAAAAGGTTTTAATATTTTTGTAGGGCATATGATAGGGGAGTCATCAAATTTAGAGGCACGGATGCTGATGTAAATTTTAGTAAGATGACTATGACGAAGACATCAATTAGGTAGGTAATTCAATGACAATGATCATCCTTTTCAATTTGAAATCTTGTATTTCATATAGTGTATGAGCTTTGATCTTCAATTTGAAATCTTGTATTTCATGTAGTGCGTGAATTTGAAATGACAAACAAAGAAGTAATGGGATCTTCAAAGAATTGATAATCTTGAGCCTATTAGTTTTATGATCAGATAATTAAGGCAAAAATTTAATTCAAAATTAGACACAATAACAAAGCATATACCCTAGGAAAACCCTCCACTTGAGGGAGAAAAACCCAGCAACAATATATCACTTATATATTGAATATCAAACAATGAACTCTTTTATGATGAGGTTGATAATGAGGCCAAGCACAACACCAAAGTAATGTGATATCACTTGAAGATAATAAAACACTCTTGATAGATATATTGATCTCCTTCAATGGCTTCAATTTGAACTTGTATAAATTTGCACTTGCTTGAACTCGAACTATGAATGCCATAATAAAAAAAATGTTGCAAATGAAGAAGCATCGAATATATATACACATGATAATGAAGGGACACATCTTCTTAATCTTCATGTCGACCTTCTTTAATAATCACGTCTCTTAGAACTAAGATGTTGGCCTCCATGCATCGTATCTCTTCAAGAATCATGTCTCCATGATGTCAACCTCATTAACAATAATTAAATGGTGTAATGAGGAAGCGCCTCTTCATCAACCGTTGCCTTAAAAAATTAAATAGCCATTAGGCTATCATTTAATTTGTTCTTCATAGAATGATTTGGGCTGGAAGTAGAAGCCCGACACTGCCAATAACATCAACAAAGCCAACTAATGAGGGGTGAGATCTCCTTTTTTAGACTCTACAAATCCTAGGTGTGATATTCCTTAGAGAGCTCTCAAATTTTAATCAAAGAAAATACACCAACACAAAGATTTGTTACATCCAACCCCTGAGTAATAGTAGAGTTAGACTACACCACACTAGTTGCAAGAAAATACATCTGCACAAAATCTCATACAAGAGATGAGATAAGAACATGATCAAGTCATTGCTAGACAACTCAAATTGTTCAACAGGATGAAGAAAATTATGATTTTGTCCTCCATCAATAAGTTGATTTTGTCCTTTATCAATACATTATAGATCAACATAAAAACTGTGAGAGTGTGCTTTAGAAAAAAACAATAAAACTATAATTAAAAGGCATAGCTATTAAGATGGATGAAGGTTGTAAGTCAAGGAAGGATTACAAAATGCTACCTGACAATGAAAAACCTTATGATTTTATTGGGATAAACTCATTAATTGGGACATCCTAGAAGTTTAATGTTTGCATAAACAATCTAGGTTCCAACTTTAAACTTGCTGCAAATTTGTTCCCTCAATATAATATGACCATATGAGAATTTAGAGGTTGGAAATTTGTTCCCTTGGCTTTCTTATAACTAATACAGGCAATAGTTTTAAGGAAACAATGAAACAAAACATTGATGCATGTACAAATAGAAACAAAATGAATTAACCCATCCAACTAAAAAATTCTAAACAAGAAGACAAGAAGAAATATCGATGGATTATATTGAATGAACAAAGATATTAATTAATAAAGGGTTTGCACTCGTCTACCCTATCCACTGCTTCTATTACTCATGAACATTTTATTTGTATGTAGAACTACCCTCATTTGCATTCTATAAACATGAAACAGTTTGTCATGCATAGGTGCACTATTTTTATGAACTCCACTACTCACTAGACATGGCATTATATACTCAACAATTTCTTATAATGACTTCTCACATTTGATGCAACAATTTCCAAGTATGCCAACATTGTCACAACCTCCATGTTCATGTAGTCAAACTATCCTTTAAAACTATCACATAGTATGGTGACCTTTATTGACTGTGATATACAAATTTTGAAGTGATTATGCATTCATGAGATAATTGTCCTTTATAACTGCCTAAACTTGCCCCTTGCTACCACAATAGAGTGGCCTCTTCATGGATTGTCCTTTCATAGGCTAGTTGACTTGGGATCATTTATTATACTATTTAAGCTCATCATATCTTCTTACTTACCCTACAAACTTGTTTAACTGAGTGATTGTGATAGTCACGTCTTAGAGAATGTCACCCAGAAGTGTTATAGGTCTGCTATCACATTACAATCATAGTCACAAACATAAATAACAATCATAAACTCAGATCACTATCATAAACTACTATTTTGAAGTCTTCATCCTGAACATGGTAACTATTTTTATTGCCTTTTACCACTGTAGTACTAGGAAGTCTGATATCTCTATAGACTGTCCTTTGGTTCATGATGCCCCTTTAGTGACTACAATACCTTCTAGGCCTTTGACTATCTATGGCCATCTCTTGAAAGTATTGTAGGGTTGTCATCAATGTAGTCTTTCATCTTTTAATTGGCAACAATATTAAATCTATGAACTTGACTCTTGATAATCATAGGATTACCTTATATGTCATGGAACTTGTACTGCTAGGTTTGCTCTTTGTATGTCTTTGCCCTGTTAGTTGTATGTATAGATCACTATTATACTATTTGAAATTTCTATCACAATCCTTTTAGCCATTCTCCTCACAGGTCTGCCAGTTTTCCCTTGTATTGAAACTCTGGATGCCCCTTGTTTTCTCATTCTCTCATCCTTGATTCATTATAGCTTTGGTTATAGCTTCTACATTTTCTAACATGTATTGCTTCATAAATAGGGAATTTTTTTAAGACAACAATCTGAGAGGAAAATCTAGGTTCTATCTCTCACCCTGTGCAAACTAGGTGATTAGAAAGCTAGACCTACTTTGTCCCTGTGTAACCTTGATGCAATAATAGAAGTATCCTCTCCCCTTGCATAGTCATGCGATCGTGGGTGTAAGAAAAATGATTATTGCCTCTAGAAATTAGGCCTGCCAGGGGATTTCATCACCTTTAGGTGACTCAAACCGGCAACGGAGCTAAAGCCAAGCTACCCCCGAATGGTATATAAATGTGAATCTTAAGGGAAAGCCTAAGATTACGAGTGCGGATGTGTCATACAAACCAAGTAGTACTCCCCAAAACCTTGTTGAGCTTAACCTCTTCAAGTTGGAGTTCCTCCTAAATGGAGCTTAATCTTGTGCCTATGAATGTATGGCCACTCGAACGGGGGTCCCGAATGAAACACCATTGTTTAGTAGCCAAAAACCTTCTATTTGCTAGCACAACACCGGTCGGTGTGAAGGCATCCACATCTTCGTAGTCTGTAGTAGAGGTGATCAATATGCCATGGGAGTTTCATGGGGATTGGAAGCTTGGTTGGCCTGAGAAGAGAGTGCACTATAAGGGGGAGCTCGTGCAGCCAAGCTTCTAAATTCACACGCTAGTGATATGCGGTTGGGGAAACCCACGTGGAATCTAGCGGATATTGTCCTGGCTTAACCATAGGGTTGTACTTGTTCTCTTTTGTGTTTGTTTACATTCAAAATATCGTGCTTTCCAAGTGTTTTCTGCATGCTAAAACAAAACGAACAACATTCATGCATCCGGAAACAAACAATCAACTTCAAACAAATTGGATTTTTTTACCAAAACTTCAAGTCCAAACATTTTAGCCTACTGTCAAACCTTTTTTTTTCAGAGGTCTCTATCAGAAAACTAGAACTAAAATTTCTCAAAACATTCATCACTTGCATTCACTAGCTTTCATTTTGACCATAGGTTTATAGATCTTAGTTGCATTCCCTAGGTTTCGTAATCGTCATTTCCAGCATAAACTTGTCTTTAGGTCTCATCTTGGTAGACTTTGGATTAGGCTAACTCACCATACTTTGCAAAACCATTGTTTCAAAACTAGGTTATCTTGGGACATAGTCATTATTACTCTTTTCAATCATTGTCCTTTTTGTGAGAACCTCCAACTCAACAGTCTAGTTAGGAAGGCTCAATCGTCATTTTGACCTTGTCACTTAGTCCCCTTAACAAGTCCTTTTGATAACCAAAATTGAAACATAAGTCAAGCATAGAGTGGTTAAGCAAAACCTTTCTCCAAATATTGTCCAAACTTACTCCTCATTTTAAACTTAGACTTTGCATTGTCCATCTCTAGTCCTTATTTTGAACTTAGACTTTGCATTAATCATTTTAGTCCTTAGTCAACATTATCATCTTAGTCCTCATTTGGACTTCGACATTGACAACCTTGGGATCTTTCCTTCGTCATTTCCTTAGGATCATCATCTTGAATTTTCATCTTTTATTCCAAAATACAAAAAAATTAGTGTCATAACTTGTCATTCTAGTCTTCATTTCACATTCGTCATTTCCTTTAGACAACATTGTCGCATTGTCATCCCTTATTATTGAAAATCCAAAAACATAGTCTTGCATTGTCATCCTTTATCCAAAAAAACCAAAAACATAGGCTAACATCATCCTTGCATTTAGTTATCATTCTCATCACTCTCATTTGAGCAATTTTTTTAATGGTGGAAACTAGACTCCAAAGAAAGAAAAGAAAAATGGAAAAATTTAGACAAGATTCCAATTCCAACATCATCAATCACACGTATGACCCAAATTGTACTTTTGACGACCCATTTAGTGACAAAAATACTCAACCTCTCATCACCATAATATCCTCATCAAACAACCCCTTTGAACCATTCTTACGTGAGGATGAATATGGACAAATACTTGAGGAAAACCTGGAAGTAGTAGCACAAGATCCAGAAGAAACCTACTTCATAGAAAAAATGGTCTTATATGACAGAGACATATATTTGGCCACACTTTTAAGTCAAGGAGCTAAATTACCTCATGGGTTTGACACTAATACCTTGAGACCGACATCTCCTACCAATAACGTCAGCAATACACATAACATGCCCAATAGTGGTCAACCTCCAAACAACACAAGCAATACCTTTTTTGATGCTACCTCATAAAATGTCACAATGACCATGAGTGCTACCTCCAACATTCGAAACATTTCCAATTCAATCAATGCTAAATCCATTGGAGGAACACAGTCCGTCACACTACCCACAATATCCATAATATCATCACGATTGACTAGAGCCACCTTTGGGTCCTCGACAATGTGGGCAAGTTATTCCAATCCTCTCTTTACCACTACGGTAAAAGCCATGGGGGCATCATCAAGCCATACAAACCCTCCATTGACAACTACATCTAGTACCATGAGTGCATCTTCATCAAATCCTCCCATTGGTACCTCACTCAATCTTTTGGAAGGAAGTAAATGACGTATCTTTATTCAAGGACCACAACAAAATCTTTATGTGTCAACACAGTCTAATGCCATCACCTCCCAAGGACAAAATATGACCATTCCTCTTGTACAAACCCAACAATTTGGACAAGGCAGTCAAAACACACAACCTATGGCATCATTCTCACATCAAAATATTCATGGTCGCCATATTCCCAAAATATCAACCCAAATGGCTAGGGGACACATTTTGACATACTCATCCCATATTCATACCCACCAACATGTCCCCAATCCAAACTTTCAATACCAACAACATGCAAATTAGAACACATCATACATGTCACAACAAAACATCCCTCAACAACACACCAACATCCACTCAGAACAAATGGGGACCTATGGTGTACTAATCAATCCAATGTATGGGGCCACAAATGACCCTATAATCAATGCCTTACAAGCAAAGCTGATGGGTCTAGAGAATACCATAGAAAACATACAAATATCCGGTAAGAAATTAGAAGTGTCATATGATTTATCTGTATATCCTTTCGATATGAACTTATACATGCCACCATTTCCTCTGGGATATGTCACCAAATTTTACCAAATATAGAGGAAAGATAAACCTTATCGAACATGTCCGAGAATTCACAACCAACTGTATGGATATTGCATATGAGCTAACATACTTGATGAGATTCTTTTCTAAAAGTCTTGCAGGTCCTGCCCTTGAATGGTTCTCCACTCAAAAGGATATCCAAACATGGGATGAACTTAAATTCCAATTCATAAAAAATTACTCGTACAACATTGACATGGACACCTCTATTACTAGCTTATGCAATCTCACGCAAGAGGATCTTGGTGAAATGTTCATCCCATTCTTCCAAAAATGGAGAAGTCTAGCCAGTTGTTGTCACATCGACATACTCAAAAAGGAAAAGGTGGACATGTTCGTTCAAACACTTCTAGGACCCTTAAAATATGGATTGCAAGTACATTGTTGCACAACTTTCACAAACCTAGTCAAAAAGGGTGTCTAGGTTGAGAAATATCTTATTACAAAAGGAGAGCTAAAATATGGTCCTAAAAACACAAATCCTCCCACAGACAAAAATAAGTACTGGGTCAAAAATAAACACGTTACTAATGATAGTGTTGTCGATGCCAAGGTTGTCGACACTATGGGTAATGTACTAGCCCTAAAAGGGGTTCAACTGCAAAAAAAACCAACAATGATATTGACACCCCATACCAATGCCATCCCAAACAACCAAAATGGTCTAAACAATCAAAATCAGGGACAATTTCACCAAACAAGACAATTCCCAAAAGATGAACATACTCTACTTTGGGAGAACCAATTGAGGATGTCCTTAAGAATATCCTCCAAAACAGTCTCATCACACTTGAAGAACCTAAACCATATGACCCAGGGTAGTTTAAACCATCATGGTGGGATGATAATGACATAAGACATCATCTTGCCGACAACTCAGAAATATTGTGCAAGACTTTATTGAAAGCCGAGTAATTGAATTGGGTGGGTCACAATTTCCATCAAATTCTGACCATACCATTCATAAGAACCCATTGCAAGACCATGGTTCTAATAATGCTTCCACGTCAGGTCCTAATACAAACAATAATCAAGCCAATTACGCCCGCGCCAAGCATGACTGTTCTAGTGGACCTACTATAAACAATGTCCAAACTGATAACAAGTGTGTTGATACCATCATAGTCAAGAGAGCACCTCAATGCAATGCCACTACTCAAAGTGGCAAGATCACCATAGCTGGTCTACCTCCTACTAGGCAACCTAAGATCACCATACCTGGTCCATCTCCTAAACAACTGCAACCTGGCTCATCTAGAAAATAGTGGCAACCCAAGAGTTAGTTTAACCTTATCGATCAATTAGGAAAAGTTCCTGCACAAATTTCCATACTTGAGCTACTTTGCATTTCTCCCACACATAAGGCTATACTAGATAAAACCTTGCAAGAGTCCTCCATCCCAAAGGATATTGATGCCAACCAATTTGAGACCATGGTGGGATATCTCACTACACCTCATCACGTCACCTTTTCTGATTAGGATTATTTGTCACCCAAGACCAACTATAACGATGCACTACATATCGAAACTTTCATCCATAAGCACAAGGTCGGAGGAGTTTTAGTAGATGGTAGAGCAGGATTGAACATATGCTCCATAAAACTAGTTAAGGCTCTAGGATTTTCTGATGCATGCATAGACCCTACAAAGAGCATAGTCATAAAAGCATATGATGACGAAGAACATTTTTCTAGAGGCGTTATTTCTCTTCCTATTAGAGTGGGACCAATCATTGTGGATACAACTTGTTAGGTCCTAGATCTAGAGTTACCTTACAACATCTTGCTTGGTTGCCCATGGATTCATGCCTTAAAAGCCGTCCCCTCCACATATCACTAATGCTTGAAATTTCCATTTGACGACACATAAATCACCATATATGGAGACCCCGACCCTTTTCAATATTGTACCAACCTAAGGGGTATTTCCAAAAATCGAGTGCCCATCAATCGAGAAGCTCCTAGCTCTTCTTCTTCCAAATACATTGACCCATCTACACTAGCATAATCTTCCACGTCCACTTCATCCACATCTTCCACCACACCACCATCTTCCACACTTCCTAAGGTTGAGCCCACTGTCAAGATATAGAACCGAGGCTATGGAGAATTCAAACTACATACAACTTATAGCATCACGACAATACCCAAGTCACCAAAGATCTATGGTAGACCATGTTTTAGAATGGAGCCCAAAGAAATGTTTAAAGTTCAACCAAAAATGATTTTCATCAAATGGGGAGACATGAGTAATGAAGACATTACCAATATTACAGGATGGCTCTATAAAGAAATGGTAGATCTACCCCCATTACTAGTTAAGAAATATGGCAAGGGATATGACATGATGAAGGCTAAGGGCTACGATGGAACTAGTGGCCTAGGCAGAAATAAAATTGGATGAAGAGAGCCCATAGAATCTTTCAAAATACCAAAGTATCTTGGATTAGGGTATGGATTTCCCAACAATGACAACCGACGTACCAATGGAATTTCGAGTGAGTGTGTGAATGCTTTAGAAAGTGTCGAGACTATTAAGGAATCCCTTATCGAAACCAACTCCCAAGAGTGGGAATTTGGCTCCCAATGATCCTTAAGTGACTGTTGCCTCGATGATTTGTTCATTAAAATTGGGGAGCTTACCTCTGAACAAAAAATTTGGCAAACATTTAAAATTGACTAGGCACCAAATAGTCATAGTCCCATTTACCTTCCCCATGACATACAAGCCCCACCATCCATTTCTAATAACCATCAGTCAAATCCATCCGAATTACCACATGACACTGTCATTCATGACTTTGATTCCTTTTTCCCCTAATTTGACAACGAATATGAAACAAGTGAAGGGGAATATTGGATCAAGTCTAATGTGGAATTGGATGATGACAAATTCATCTTCAATGTCTCTGAATCCATTTGCATGCTTTCTGCATCCTCCCCTCAATTCACCAATGCTAATGATGGAATTTCCCTAGTCTATCCACAATTAATCGATTGGGACCAACAAGGCCCGCGAGTCCTGGACACCTTTCAAAATGATGAGGCCATGAGAGAGTTTATGGGATTACATGAGGGCATACCCAGTGGTGATCACAAGGCCATATTTTCCATTGACCTAGATTGTACAACTTACTTTGGGGAGACTTCTTCGTCCTCTAGTCACAAAATTAAAAATGAGAATAAAGCAAAAAAAGAAATTTCTTTAGGTGAAAACCAAAAGGAACCTTCTGGTGACAAAAAAGTAAAAACAAACGACATATTTGTGGGTGAAAACCTCTCTGAGGTGCCCAAAGATGGAGGATTGGACTTTCTCCCCGTAAGTCAAGAGAAATTAGCTATGCTCATAGTGGACACCATAGAAGACAACATATCAACAATTGAAGATACTAAATTGGTCCTCTTTGTTGTGTCCTTGACTGAAGAAGAGAAACTAGAATTTCACAAATTCTTTGTACAATGTAAAATAAACTTCAAATGGTCCTATGCAGACATGCTTGGACTAGACCCAAAACTGGTTCTACACCATCTACCATTATTGCCAAATGCCAAACCAGTTAAATAGAAGCTACGTAAAATGCATCCTTAGGTCACTCTATTAGTCAAGGCCGAGTTGAAGAAACTTCTAGATGCTAGGTTCATACGGTCTATTGATAATGCTGAATGGATATCTAACCTGGTGCTAGTAACAAAGCCAAATGGGATGATATGAGTGCAAAAATTTTAGAGACTTAAACAAGGCATGTCCAAAAGATGATTTTCTGCTACCAAATATAGATATCATCGTCGATCTCATGGTAGGATACGAGATGTTGTCTCTCATGGACAGTATCTCAAGATATAATCAGATTCGTATTTCCCTCGAAGATCAATATAAAATAGCATTCACTTGCCCTTGGGGTACATATTGCTGGAATGTCATGTCGTTTGGTCTTAAAAATGCAGGCGCCACATATCAGAGGGCTATGACCACAATATTTCATGACATGATGCATAGGATAATGAAAGATTATGTGGATGACCTTTGGGCTAAATCAACAACAAGAAAAGATCATCTGAAGGTGTTAGACACAATTTTCAAGAGACTAGAAGAATACAAAGTCTGACTAAATCCCAAGAAACGTGTCCTTGGTGTAACATCTGGAAAACTTTTGGGATACATAGTTTCTCGAAAAGGTATTGAGGTCGATCCAACCAAAGTCAAAGCCATCATGGACATGCCTCCTCCCAGAGGAATCAGTGGACTCAAAACCTTACAAGGCAGGGTGCAATCTATTTGACGCTGCATAGAACAATTGGCTGACAAGTGTCAACCATTCCAATATCTTATGCACAAAGGCATCCCCTTTGTGTGGAAAGATAAATGCCAAGAGGCCTTTCAGAAAATAAAAGGCTACCTATTGTCATTGCCTGTCCTTATTCCTCCCATTCAAGGAAAACCTTTGATAATATACATCTCGGCCACTACATCAACACTAGCGGCATTACTAGCATAGAACAACCATGATGAGAAAGAAAGGGACATATATTATATTAGTCAGACAATGGTCGAGTATGAACTGAATTACACATCAATTGAACACACTTTTCTAGCAGTTGTCTTTGCAGCTGAGAAGCTAAGAAATTATATGTTAAGCCATTAGACATAGTTGGTAGCAAAGATTGACCCCGTCAAATATCTATTGAGTCGTGCAGCATTGACAGGATGTCTGGAAAAAAGGGTCATGATTTTGAGCGAATACAACATTCAGTATATAAAAAGAAAAGTGATCAAAGGACAAGTGATTGTAGACCAATTGGTAGACGTGCCTATACAAAGTGATCACCCCTTAGTGGCAGATTTCCCAAATGATTCAATATTCCATACAGAACCAAATTCACCTTGAAGGCTATACTTTGACGGATCACATACTAATCATGGCTCAAGGGTAGGGATATTGTTTATCACCCCTCAAGGAGATTCCATTCCCAAGTCTTTTTGCATAGCTTTCCCATGCACAAATAATGTGGCAGAATATGAGGCATTGGTTATGGAACTTAGAATGGCAATAAAATGGAAAATCAGAGCACTGCGTATCTATGGGGATTCTCAGTTAGTCATCAACCAAGTTAACGATTACTATGACACAAAAGATGAGAAACTAATGCCCTACAAATGAATGGTTGACAACTTCCAGACATACTTTCACATGGTGAATTTTGAGCAAGTTCTGAGAACACAAAACAAGGTGGCAGATGCCATGGCTACAATAGGCTCTCTCCTTGACATTCCAAGCAATATGCCTCAGCTAGAATTCCTAATAGAACAACTGTTGGTCCCTACCTATGATATTCCAGAATCAGAGATGGTCTGCAAGCTTATTGGCCCCGATTCTCCCTGGTACCAAGACATTCATGACTACCTTAAGTCCCAAACCCTTCCCCTTAATCTTTCCAATAACCAGAGGAAGTCTTTTATCTGAAAAGCCGCAAGATATTCTATCGTTAGTGACACCCTCTACTGCCGTAACTTTGAAAACATCCTCCTTAGATGTCTTGACACCAACGAAGCACACACAGCCTTACATGAAGTACATGAGGGTATATGTGGGTCTCATTCGAGTGGTCCTACTCTAGCCAAGAAGATAACGAGACTTGGGTACTATTGCCCAAACATTGAGAAAGATGCACTAGAACATGTCAGGACTTGTCGCCAATGCTAGATTCACAGTGATTTAATTCATGCTCTAGCACAGGAACTTCAGTCAATCACTTCTCCTTGGCCCTTCACACAATGGGGACTCGACTTCGTGGGTAAGATCCAGGCTACCTCATCAAATGGCCACAAATTCATCATCCTGACATACATAACTAGCAAACAAATATCCAAATTCATTCTTAACTACATCATTTTCTGGTATGGTCTTTCACAATCCATCATCACTGACAATGGACATTCATTTAAGAAAAAAGAAGTTTGTGAGTTATGTGATCGAATCCAACCCCCTGACATACATAACCGGCAAACAAATCTCCAAATTCATTCTTAACTACATCATTTGCTGGTATGGTCTTCCACGATCCATCATCACTAACAATGGATGTCCATTTAAGAACAAAGAGTTTTGTGAGTTATGTGAACAATTTCACATCCAACATCATTTTTCCTCTCTGTATTACCCATAGGGAAACGATCAAGCTAAGGCATCAAATAAAACCATTGTTAAAATCTTGAAAAAGACTACCAGTGATGTTGGTCATGACTGGCATATTCAACTCAACCCTGCCTTGTGGGCTTATCGCACCAATGTTTGTACACCCACAGGAGCCACTCCATTCACACTAGTCTTTGGAGCTGAGGCCATCTTGCTCATCAAGGTTGAAATTCCTTCCCTACGAGTCTCCCTAAAGGGTCTAATTGATGATGAAGAGTACAGACAGTCGTGCCTGCACAAGCTAGAAATGCTAGAGGAAAGAAGGCATAATTCCTTGAACCATTTGTAGGTGTATCAAAACCGTCTCTATCATAGTTACAACAAGAAATTCATGGTCAAGATGTTTGACATTGGTGACCTAGTCCTCATGCAGAACCATAAGAATCAGGCTGACAGAGAAAAGCCAGGAAAGTTTGAACCTAACTGGTTGGGTCCTTACATCATCATATCCTCTTTTGGTTCTAGAACATATCGGTTGGCCACTCCAAACGGTGAAAAATTGATGGAGCCTATCAATATTCTACATCTCTACAAGTTCTATGCATAGCATCAGAAAGTCGAGCTGAAATTTTTAAAAATACAAAAAAATTGAAAAATGATAAAAAAAATTGCTGCCTTGATTAAAACCTAGCAAACAGGTGTCTTGGCAGCACAAAAAAAATGAAAAAAATGACAAAAATAATAAAGAGAAACAATTTGTCCAATAGTGAAAACCTGGCAAACAGGCGCTTTGGCTAAGTACCATGGTGAAAACCTGGCAAATAGGCGCCATGCATAGTCAATCATTGCTCGACCATCTACTATCACTTTATCTGTCTTGGCCTATGATGGAACACATTTTCCATCAACACCACGACCTTTTCCATGACATCATAACCTTCCTCTCATGGTTGAAAAATGATTGACATCAAGTCTTGCATACTCTCCATCAGGCATCCCATCCATATTTTTTTTCACGTCCTTTAAAAGTGGCTAAGTCTTGGACCTGACTAGGGGCAAAAATTTTATCGTGTGACTGCAGTGCGTATCACACATAGCTTGGGAAATTGAAAAAGTCCTGAAGAAAGATAAAAACATTGAAAAAGTCCTGAAAAAAGACAAAAACATTGAAAAAGTCCTAAAAAAAGACAAAAACATCCAAAAAGTCCTAAAAAAAGACAAACATCATAAAATTTCCTAAAGAAAGACAAAAACATTGAAAAAATCCTAAAAAAAGACAAAAAAATTGCAAAAAGTCCTTAAAAAAGACAAAAACATTGTAAAATGTCTTGAAAAAAGACCTAAAAATCAAAAAGCATCTTGAAGAAACCCCACCAAAGTCAAAATGTCTAGAAAATGCAAAATAGAGTCATTCCTTGTCAAGTTCGTCAAATCAATCAATCTTTGTCATTTGTTTGAACTACGTTGTCTCTATCCATTTGCTACGTAGGAAAGACTCATTTTTGAGTCCCCGAGACATTAGGTCAGTCCTTTTAGGTTCGTCAAAATAAAATCATGATGCAATATTTGGTCATCAAGACAAAGTCATTGGTCATGTTGAACTACGAGGTCTCTGAGTGTATGACGTAGGCAAGGCCATCTGTCGATGAGCCCCCAAGGCCGTACTAGGTTAGTCCATTAGGGTTCATGACACTACATTGGCACATAGGTCAAAATGTATTCAAGTCAAACAAGTCATTTCAAAACAAGCAAAATTCTTAAAACAAACTCTGGCAATTCCCTAATAAACATGACAATCACATTAGCATGTCAAATATCAATATATAGTCGACACAAGACAATTCAGTGAAATTCAATCAAATTTGGTCAAAACAAGTTACATTATCATAACCAGTCAAACTGTCAACTCTTGGTTATCTTTCAGATGTGTCCTTCTAAAGAGCAATCTCTCTCATTTATGCCTTAGGATGTGTCCTTCCTAGGCATCGTCACTATCACCTGACATTTTGAGGGATCCTCTTGACATCTAAGGATCACTCCTTTTGACATCAATGTGTTCTTCAGATGTTTCCTTTTGAAGAACAACCTCTGTCATTTATTCCTTAGGATGTGTCCTTCCTAGGCATCATCACTATCACTTGGCATTTTGAGGGACCCATTTTGACATTTAGGGATCAATCCTCTTGGCATCAACATTATTCAAGATGTTTCCTTCCTAAATTTGGCAATCTTTGACATTTCATCATCTTGGCATCATCAAAACCTTGACACCCTAACATCTTGACATTAGAACACTTGGCATCCAGACACACTTGGAAAAAACTTGGCATTTTTTTGTGGCTTTTTTATCATGTTACTAGTTTTTCAGTGAGGTCCTGACAACGTGATTTAGAGAAGCAACGATGTATCATGAGGTTGGTCTTGCCTTTTGACACTCATGTTACTAGTTTCTTAGCGATGTCCTGACTACGATATTTAGAAAAACAACGACGTATCATGATAATCGCTTTATTTTTTCCTTTTGGAAATCATGCTGCCAGTTTCTTGAGGATTTCCTAGAAACATGATTTAGAGAAGCAACGATGTTTCATGACTTGTCTCTATTGTCTTTATTTGTCTTTTTATGCTTGTGGTTGGTTATGACAAAAAGATTGGGGAAATTACGCTCTAAGTATGAGTCATGATCATCCTTTTTTGTGACTACTTGTTTTATGTGATGGTACGACCTTGCACACCTTGATTTATGTCATATCATGGTGTTTGTTGGCCATTACAATAATCTCCCAATGATGATTAAGAGCAATAAATATTAAAGTCCTATGGTAAAGTTTTGAAGTATTTGGTCTATGAACTGACATGCATCTTCTCTCGTCTGTCTCTCAATGATATCTTGTGACATACAAAAACATAATTGCATACATAATCATATAGACATTATATTAGGTCCGTACATACATCATCCATAGCATTAAATCATATACATATTGCACTATATATGGTCATACATTATCATAATCATAAATAGGGAATTCATTCAAATAAATACATTATGCACATCATCATCCATGACATACAAATAAACTTTCCATTATCATGGCATCACATCATAAGTAACCATCATAGGATATACATGATAGGGGATAGAAATAAATACCATCATTCATTATGAATGCATAATCTACATAGGCATCACATTACATACATAATAGTGCATAAATCAACTAACATTACATAACACACATGTAGGCCACGTCAAAACTGCATCATATATATAGCATCATATCAAAAATCAATGTCACAAGATAGTCATAGGATATCCCAAAAAATAGAGTTCGCAGGGTCGATAGTCAATACATAAAGTGTCATAACATAAAGACTAAAACATGAATGTAGTAAGCATGTCCCTATGAAATGCTCTCCTCATCCCCTTGTGGAAAAAAGCGTGGTGACTGAGGACCTATGCCTAGCACTGAGGTACTAGCACTGAGGTAATAGGTGGAACTGTAGCAACCCCTGTCTCTGAAACCAATGGAACTGACATTGATGGCATCATCTCCATGGTAACATGCATCTGTGATTACACTACAGCCTGACTCTATGAAGTTGAAGGATCTATCACTGGAGGTAGACCAGGTACTAATCTATGGCCTGAACCTAATGACCCATGTGACTTCCCTGATCGATTACTAGAGGAGTGTCTGTGATGGGACCTATGACTCGAAGTATGCCCTGAAGAGGTCAAGCCCCTTGCACTACTCTGGCTACCACTACCACTGCCCAGCCTACTATCACTACATGTCTGTGTCCTAGTTAGAGTGGGATCTCTCATCTTAGTTGGCACGACCTACTCATACAACTGACTGTATCACCCAAGCCGTATGCTACTCCTGCCAAACTCTGAGAAAGATTTGCCGATGGTCCTGTACATAGTCGTGCGAACTCTGTACACCACTACGCTACCTCCTGCTAGCGGATGACTGTGTGATCCCACTCTACCCGAGCCACCTCTAGCTCTGACTGCAGTACTTTGACCTGTGTGACACTCTCATCCAGTCTCCTCTAGAGGTCTTCCACCCTCTGGTCTATCGTGGCGTCATGGGGAAATGCCAAGCTGGATGGTATCTCCTCCTCTCCCTCCACCATGCTCCATCTCATTAGTCTCCCAGCCTTGCTAATGGCCTCATCCTCATCATCGTCCCCTGTATCCTCCTCTCCTCTGACTCCCTCCTCTCGTGGCATATTGACATCCATCTCGGCCTTTGGTCAAATCTCCTCCTCCTCAACCTCCTGATCCTGCCTAGCCTCCTCCTCAGCCACATGCTCCTCCTTAGCCCATGCTCATGACCTATATCCTCCTACTCTTTCCTAGGCCCCTCCTCCTCTCTCTCCTCCTCCTTACCTACCTATGGTATGGCATCCAATGCCCCTCTCGCTGCATGCTATATCACCCTCCTACCCTGCCTCCTACCATCTCTCCTCCATCTCTGGCCATCCCCTCTATCATCCCCATCATGTCAACCCTTGCCTACATCCCTAGCTCCATCTCTACCTTTGCCTTTGTCACTATCTCTTCCCCCTCGTCTAGCTTGTGGTACACAGGGTATCACTGATCTCATGTCAATCGGCCCTGGCCCATCTGGATTTTTCAACAACACTGGTTGTCGTGCCTTCCACCATAAGTCATAATCAATGGTCATCCTCAGATCTACAATCCCACCCCTCCATCCCCACTGCTACGCCACTAGACCATCAATTTGCTGCTTGGAAAATAGTATGGGAATAGGAAGACCCTAGGCTTCCTCCCTCAAGGATCTGGAATACTCGGTTGTGCCTACTAGTACACCTTGCTGCTCTTTAAACTATCTCAGAACATGTTGTGGCAGATACATCTCTATGATGAGTTGACTCTGCACTGTCCTCCCAATCAAATAACGATATTGTCTGTAGAAACTAAGGTGGTCATCCTCATCATCCCACTGCTCACAATCTGTATAGGGCCTCCAAATGAATGTAATCATGGTATCAATATGATGGCGAAACCAACTTGTCTCTCCAACCCTCGTCTGTTGTAGAGCACTGGCATAGTAATACACATATGGCATACCCTCGGCTAGTTATGGTCTCTAGATAGGAGTTTAGAATATCGCCATATGCTCCCAAGCCCATATCATCAGAAGCATCGTGTAACACCCAATGCTCTATGACCTCCTACAGGCCACCTCGTGAAGCTAATGGTAAAGCATGCCTAACAAACAAGGCCCCTAGGCATAAAATATCCTATCTCGCCTCATACCCACTAACACATCACCCCAACCAATGGGAAACCTATGTCCACGTCACTTGGGAATCAGTATCCCGCTGATCAATGTCACTACCAATACATCAAACCGAGCATAATGCTTTGCCATAAACTCCTAGTGGATCTCATATCCCTCGATGTCGAGTCATGCACCCTGATCGTGATATTAGGTCGTAAAGTATGATAGCCATGCTGAGGGTCATAGATGATCCTTTCTCCTCGAATTGGCAAATGGAGAATATGGTAGATATCCTCCAATGTCACGATAGCCTCTCCTATCAGAAAATGGAAATAGCATGTCTCAGAGTGCCACCTCTTGCACAATGTAGTCAATAGTCCCCTATTCGCTCGAATAATGGGCATATAGGCAACATAATACAAACTTAGTTGCATCAACTGTCGTTGCTCTTGTAGAGTCAGCTGATCTCAGAATCGGAAGGTCGATGGCCTGCTCTCTCGAGTATAGAAAGGCACTAGCTGTCTTTGCACATGATCAAATAATGCGTCAACACCTTATGGACAATCATCATTATCATCATTATAAATCAAAATTATTTAAAATTTGAAACCCATTAGAATCAGCCTTAGTCAAAATCAAATTCAAATGCACCGCATTGACTTCATTTGCATTACGAAAAAGTGTTTGCATCATTTCGTACTTTGATTGTGTTGTGACCCAGCGATTACGTCGTTTTGTCCCTCAATTGTGTCACATCAGAGCATTTGTGTCACCTCATTTGAATGCATTACTCAAACTAGCGAATGCGTCACAAAATGACATATGTGGCGTTATAGCTCTCGAATGCAGCACAATATTGTGAATGTGTCACACTTCTTAGCAAATGTGTCACACATCCTTGGCCTGACCTAATTACCCCTTTCACTTGCATTGCGATGCATCAAATGTGTCGAACATGAAGTCAAATGTGGCTTATGCATATGCATATGCGTTGCAACGCATTCATTGTTGGCCCTAAAACCCTAAATTTTTCACAAAAAATGATAAAATAAAAAGGTGGGTTAGAGGTACACACCGCTAGCTCTGAGCCCTCTGGTCTCCTGAAGGTCTGCACAATCTCACCATGATGGTCGGTCACTGGAATCACCATCCTTGCAGAAGTCCTCTTCGTTTGTCGCTCTCAAAATTTATAAAGTGAAAAGTGCAAATGAATTGACTTTTACTCGATTGTCAACCTATTTATAGGGTCAAAATGACATTTTTCAACTCTTTTATTACTGTAGGCCCTTTTGACCAACTTTGCCCACCCTTTTGGCTGCTTCAAGCATGTCAGAAACCAAAATAGTTTGTGCCATTGTCTTCCCTATCACACAATTAACTTATCGGGACACTTTCCAAATTTTTCTGTCACTTGGCGAAAATTCAAAAAATTTCCCAAGGGGGCATCGATACTTTGTACCTTCACTGGGGCATGTTTCTTACTTATTTTCTTTGTCACAATGCGACAAGCTACATTATGACAAAGAGGGGAAAAATGTAAACACATAAAAATGACCTAGGCCCGCAAGCTCTATTTTTACCACTTTCGTCCTAGCATAATTATGACATTTAATTATGTCCTTGGTCCACATGCGACTATTAATTAAATAATTCATAATTATTTAATTTAATTAAGTCATATCTCTTTTATTCTTCATGATTATTAAATAAACAAATTTTATTTATTTATTTGATGTCACTAATGGTATATTATCTTCTTACAATTAAATAAATTTCTTAATTTATTTAATTCCTTATGTCTTGCTGATTATTAAATAAATGAATTTTATTTATTTATTTAATATGTCACTAATTCTCATAATTAAATAGATTTATTAATTTATTTAATTATCGGTCATAATCCTCTAAATTAAATAATTATCTTTAATTATTCAATTGCCTAATTTAACATTTCTCTCATTTTTAAATAAATGAAATTATTTAAAATGATTTCATTTTATTAATTGTCACTTCATTTTAGTAAATAATCTGAAAATTGATTATTTACCGTCACACAAAATCCATATTTTGAATTAATTTAATTCAAAATGGTGTAATCAAGGGTTTTCTAAGGATTAGGAGAGTTAGCAATAAACAATGAATAATAATCAAAACCCAAAGATCTTTACGAAACACAAAGGAAGTAAATAAAAGAACAAGTATACCTGATCGTCGATACCTCCACGATTCCCTTTCGTAATACCTTCTTGCTTGCTGGAGATGTGTTGCCCTCAGATTCGTCTTCTTGAGCAATCTAAAATGCCTAAGTCCTACAACAAGATTCGAAGGATTTGATATGCCTATGACTATTGCCAATGCCTATGTCTATATTTAAACAAATGCCAATATTAATCAAATGTCTATGACAAAATATGTGAAACTAAGTAAATGAATGCCTATAATAATTACGTAAAATGTCAACCTCTTTCTTTCAAAAATGAGAAGGAAATGACATTTTATAGAAAAGGCCATTTCGAACGGATGGACGAGATAAATCAATGAAATGAATGATCTAGATTACACTTGAGAATCCCTAATTAGGGTTAGGGCAAAATCTTTAATCAAACGGTCAAAATAAAATCGGATCGACGGTGGAGAATAAATGAGACAAATTAATTAGAAAATAAAGATTTTCAAAAAATCAAGAAGATAAGATTGCTTGATTTGCAAGATTCAAAAAATCAAAGAGATAAGATGTGAACTGAAGATAAGATTTAGAAAATCAAGAATCTGCCCGATTGCTTGATTTTTAGAAGATTAATTACTAATTTGAATTAAAATAATTCAAATTATGGATTTTGCAAGATAAGAAATAATCTTTTTTAGATTATTTATCAAAAAGGACTGACAGTTAGGATTGACATGACATTTTAAATAATTTAATTTATTTAAAATGAGAAGAATATTAATTAGCAATTAAATAATTAAATTTAATTATTTAATTTAGGAGATAAGACCAATTAATTAAATAAATTAATCAATTTATTTAATTAAGACAATCGTGATGTATTAAATAAATAAATGTAATTCATTTATTTAATAATCAATAAGAATTAAATGCAGAAGGGGGAATTAAATAAATTAAGAAATTTATTTAATTAAAGAAAGACTTAGATAGTTAATGACGTATTTAATAAATAAATGAAATTTATTTATTTAATAATCATGAAGAATAAGTGACATGAATTAATTAAATAATTATGAATTATTTAATCAATAGTCGAATGTGGACCAAGGACATAATTAAATGTCTTACTTATGCTAGGACGAAAGTGGTAAAAATGAAGCTTGCAGGCCTAGGTCATTTTTAGGTGTCTACATTTTGCCCCTCTTTGTCATAATGTCGCTTGTCGCATTGTGACAAAGAAAATAAGTCGAAAAATGCCCCAGTGCAAAATAAGAGAAGGAAGAATGACGAGGAGGGTTACGGTATGCCCCCTCGAGAGGACAAACGGGTTCCAAGAACATGGGTGTGCTCTCGAAATTGATGAGAAGACTAGAATATGAAGAGATGAAGAAATTTTAGTGCAAAAGACATGAATGCAATGCTTAAATGAGATGGGTGAGAGAAGATGACAAGACTAAAGAAGATGCATGTTAGTTCCTAGACCAAATCCTTCAAACCTTACCATAGGACTTTTAATATTTATTGCTCTTAATCATTATTGGGCAGATTGTTGTGATGGCCAAGAAACACCATGATATGACATAGATCAAGGTGTGCAAGGTCGTACCATCACATAAGACAAGCAGTCACAGACAAGGAAGATCATGACTCATACCAAGAGCGTTATTGCCCCAGTCTTTGTCATAATCAACCACAAGCAGAAAAAGACAAAAAGGACAAGTCATGAAACGTCGTTGGTCCTCTAAATCTTATTGCCAGGACATCCTTGAGGAACTAGCAACATGACTGTCAGAAAGAAATAAGATAAATCCATTATCATGATACGTCGCTACTTTTTTGAATCCTTTTGTCGGGATCTCGCTGAGAAACTAGTAACATGAGTGTCAAAAGACAAGACAAATTTCATGATACATCGTTGCTTCTCTAAATCCTGCTTAGTGGGATCTCGCTGAAAAACTAGTAACATGATAAAAAGCCAAAAACGAATGCCAAGTATTTTCCAAGTGTGTCTAGATGTCAAGTTTTAATGATGTTGAGATGATGAATGCCAAAGGTTGCCATATTCAGGAAGGACATCCTGAATAATGTCGATGTCTAGGAAGGACACATCCTAAAACACCAATGTCAAAGTTTTGTTCTTCAGAAGGACACATCTGAAAGAACGTTGTTGTCGAGAGGAATGATCCTTAAGTGTCAGAAAGGATCCCTCGAAAATGCCAAATGATAGGGACGATGCCTAGGAAGGACACATCCTAAGGCACCAATGTCAAAGTTTTGTTCTTCAAAAGGACACATCTGAAAGAATGTTGTTGTTGAGAGGAATGATCCTTAAGTGTCAGAAAGGATCCCTCGAAAATGTCAGATGACAATGCCAATTCCTAGGAAGGACACATCCTAAGGCATAAATGACAGAGGTTATTCTTCAGAAGGACCCATTTGAAGGTAACCAAGAATTGATAGTTTGACTGGTTGCGATAATTTGACTTGTTTTGACTAAGTTTGACTTTTTTTGACCGAGTTTGACTTGTTTTGATCATATGACGATAATATACCATGGTGATACGATTGCCATGTTGAATGAATAATTGCCATACTTTGTTTTAGGAGTTTTCCCGTTTGGAGAAATGATCTGTCGTGACTAGCAGATTTTTGACGTGTGTGCCAGTGTAGTGTCATGAACCCTAATGGACTGACCTAGTGCGGCCTCAGGGGCTCATCGACAGATGGCCTTGCCTATGTCATGCACTCAAAGACCTCATAGTTCGACACGACCAATGACATTGTTTTGATGACCAAAGATTGCGTCATGATTTTATTTTGACAAACCTAAAGGACTGACCTAATGTCTCAGGGACTCATCGACTGATGGCCTTGCCTACGTAGCAAATGCGCAGAGACAACGTAGTTCGACAATGACATGGACTGGCTGACATGACTGACTGACATGACTGACTTTGACTCCATTTTTAGGATTTTGACATTGATTTGGATTTTTTTGTGTTTTTCTTCAAGCGTTTTATGATTTTAGGTCTTTCTTCAGGACATTTTATGATGTTTTTGGTCTTTCTTCAAGACATTTTATGATATTTTTATCTTTTTCAGGACATTTTATGATGTTTTTGGATTTTAATGTTTAAGAGGATCGTAAAAAATGCATATGACTGATGCCTACACATGAGAATCCAAGGAAAAACATGATTGTGCCCCTAGCCAAGCTGTATACCAATTGACAGGTGATGACAACGTTGTTTGACATGGGAAGGACGCATCCCAAAACAACGTGAGGACGATGATGATAATGTGATAAAAGTATGGAGGTCTACAGCCGGGCCAGGAACGCAGTCAAGTAATGTTTTGGATAATGTGCTTGTATGGATTAGACTCGTTGCATTTGGAATGACTTGGTTAGGACAAGATGGGATGATGATTATCCTTAGACCATTTGACAAGGGAAAGCCAAGATAGGTGACAAGCATAAAAGGACAAAAGGTGGCCTTGGAAAAAGATGAGAGACATGAGACTAAGGGAATTGTCATATGGTTTTCAAAGACTATGTCATATAAGGACAATAAGACTATGATGGTCGATGACATGATGTTTCGTGAATTGTGTATGACCGAAGGATAGACATGTCAAGAGTTTTC
Source organism: Sequoia sempervirens (assembly GCA_007258455.2). Taxonomy (NCBI): domain Eukaryota; kingdom Viridiplantae; phylum Streptophyta; class Pinopsida; order Cupressales; family Cupressaceae; genus Sequoia; species Sequoia sempervirens. The sequence continues at coordinate 362,800,086 of VDFB02000015.1, forward strand.
CCAAAACATGATTTATGTGTGCCAGTTTTATGTCAAAACCAAGATAGGTGGGAAGAATGCGTGGAAATGATAGGGCTTAGATGGATGTCAATGTCATAAGAAGGCATGGGAAATGAGACGACTTGCCCCCAAGTGTAAGAGTCCACATAGACGATTTATTTTACACATGACGCCTGTTTGCCAGGTTTTCATCATGGTACTTATCTAGAGCGTCTGTTTGCCAGGTTTTCACCATTGGATGAAATTTTTCTCTTTACTATTTTTTTGAATTTTTGATTTTTTTTTTTTGGTGTCACCAAGACGCCTGTTTGCTAGGTTTTCAACAGGGTGACGATTTTTTGATTTTTGATTTTTTTTTTGTATTTATGATTTTGTGGATAGCTGGATGCTTTAGATAACCACTGATTGTTCATCCACTGAAGATGCAATGAGACTGCCATATGCCAATAATGACCTTGCTGAAGGAGTTGTCTTGTCAGGATCATAGCACTTGTATACAATGATCAATGTCATTGTGATCCTTTCTGATACTAGAGTTGGCCTTATCAAAATATGCACATTGCAATAGAGTGCCATGAGAGTCCTTGTGGTAAAGAGTTGCTGCCATGATGTGACAGATTTGTGATGTAGGATTTTTGGACTTTAGGCGAGATGTAGGATTATGACAAATGATGGTGGACATGGAAAGGTTGTTTGGACGTTTGGATGAATGACTTTTTATTTTCCAAACTTGGGATGGTGTATGACGGATTTTGGAGGGATGGCGTTTGGAACCAACACTTTTATATGCCTTGATTGATGACCATTTTGAAGGAGGTGGACATGTGTTATATGTGGGAGTCCTCTTGTCTTGTGGCTCCACATTGTGATTGACTTTTGTATTTGACTTGGTGTCTTTGTTTGATCCATCTTTCTTTGGGATCCATTTTAATTTCATTTGTCCACTTTTCCTTTTGTTTGATTCAATGGCCTTTGACATTTGATTTTGATCTTTTGACTTGTAAGACTTTTGTTTTTGTTGGTCCCAAAGGGGAGGTTGATTCATGATAGAATGACAGTTCATGGTGTGGGTGGAGGGGGTGTTGGCAGGAATCTTATGACAAGGATTTCTCATGGACTCCATTTTGACGTTTGTATCTGACAAGGTTGCCCCCAGTATCGAGGAGGTACCACTGACATTGTTTGATTTGTTGTCTGAGGAATAGCCAAGACCTTGATGTATGTAATTTTCCTGAAGTTGTATTAGTTCCAGAATGCCTTGCTCGTGTATGCCTAGTCCTCTGCCTTGATATTGCATGCTTTGAAAGATTCTATTTGCGATGGGGTATTTGTTGTTTTGAAAGCAAGATGCTAACCCATCATGATGTCTATGGACACTATCACTTGTAATATTTTCATCTGTAAGAAAGCCTGCTCTGACAAAGATAGATGACCCTAGTTGATAACATGTCTTAGCTTCATTGTCATGTTGGACATATTCCTGACTGATATCTTTGGTCTGATCGTGTGACATGTCAGGTTCAGATGATTCTGTTGGTGCTTCCAAAACAATGTCAAATCCATCATTATGTTTAGTGTCATAGAGTCCCATGATTTTAGCTATAACTTGATCATATGCAAGCATGTCCTTAGTGGAAGATTCTTGTTCTGGAGGAATATCGTCTATGTGTCCCTTGAAGGCAAGTGTCTCATCTTGGGAAGTGTCAATAGTAGAGGCCTTTATAGGGTCGGCAAGTGTTTGATCATGAATGGCATAAAGGTCAAGAAGGGGACCATTTTGGATATCTTGGTCAATAGTAGGGTCTTGCTCGAAGATGGGGTTGTCATGGATTATATAGTCGGAAATAGAGCCGTTGTCAAGGAGAGGTGTGTTCTGGATGTCATGATTGTCTTGAAGGACTTCATGGATGGACTGAAAGATAGGGTCATTGGATGAACTACCTTGTTCTTGACATGAGGGTGACATTATAGAGTCATGCTTTGGGCTTTCATTTTGACATGTATCCTCAAGTGTAGACGATGGAATGTGACTTTGAGTAATGACAAAAATATCATGACTAGATGTGGCTTGTGAGGGGATGACTTGAAAATGATTAATGGATGAAGGACTAGGATAGGACATGGAGACTTGGACTAGACTAGTATATGAAGGACTAGGATAGGACATGGGTACTTGCATTGGACCTGTATGTGAAGGACTAGGGTATGACGTTGAGACTTGGACCGGATATGACATGGGGTCTTGGACTGGATATGTCATGGAGTCTTGGAATGGATTAACTGTTGAAGGACAAGGATATGACATGGATGTTTGGAATGGACTATTGGATAGTTGGCTTCCCTTGTCAAGGTTAGGATAAGGGTGATAAGTGGACGTTTGTTTTGAATTAATGGCAGGATTTATGTCAAGTGACTGTTGATTGTGAGGGTAGACAGATGGTGGCAAAGTATTTATGTCAAAGCCTTGTGCTAACTTAGCCCCTTCGTTCAAAAGCATGGCTAGATACCTTTGAGGGTCACGTAAGATATATTTTTTTACAAAGGAGACTATGTCAGGATTTTGCGCTGTAGCTTTTATGTCTTTGAAATATGCTCATCCATTTTGGTCTCTTTCTATGAATGGCTCAAAAATGTTTTGTGATGAAGATGGCATGTTCATGGAAGATTGCATGTTCATGTTGTGAAATGGGTCAGAAAAGGTCCAATGTTTGTTCGTGTTGTAAGTGTTATTGTCGATGTTGGGATAAGAATCTTGTCCAAAGTTTGCCATTTGTCGTCGTTGTCTTTGAAGCTTAGTCTCAACCGTAAAAGGGATTTTCTCAAATGAGAATAATGAGAATGACAACTAAATGCAAGGATGACACTAGCCTATGTTTTTTGGATTTTTTGGATAAATGATGACAATGCAAGACTATGTTTTTGGATTTTTGACAATAAGGGATGCAATATGACAATGTTGTCTAAAGAAAATGACTAATGCCAAAGGACAATGAAGACTAAGATGACAAGTTATGTTACTAATTTTTTTGTATTTTTGGAACAAGGGATGACAATGCAAGACTATGATGACGTTTTCCTAAGGAAATGATTAATGCAAGATGACAAAGTGATCAAAGCCAAAGTGTCAAATGTGGACTAAGACAATAATGCTGACGAAGGACTAAAATGATTAATGCAAAGTCTAGGTTCAAAATGAGGTATAAGAACAATGCAAAGTCTAAGTTCAAAATGGGGACTGAGATTGTTTTTTTTTATGTTTTGCTCAAAAGTTTGATTTGTCCAAGGTCCATTGTTTATGTCCAGATTTGTGACTATTGTGTATAATGTTTGAGTAATCCAAGCAGCACTTGACAAGCACAATGTTTTGGGTGTAAACAAACACACATAAGACAAGTACAATCCTAAAAGGCCAATAGGCCAAGGGTTTGTATACTTGGTATAGCCCACCGATATACCCCGGATTGGTGATAAACACCTTTCCTTCTCGAGAGCGGATAGCTTAGAATTTTGGTGGCATTGGCTCCCCTCCACAACTCATTAACGTCATTCAAGCACACCAAATTCGAATTCTTGGGTAGTGACTTCCCAAGAACTGCTATCTCTACTCAAGGGGATCAGTAGTGAGTGTCTTCGGGCATGATACTGTACCCTGCACTATACCAAGCAACAGCCAATAGAACGCTTGGACACTAAGACAAGAGGTTTTTAATTCGGGCATTCCGTTCGTGGGGCGTGATCCATGCGGCGAGAGTCCCCTTTCAGATCCATCTCGTCGGAACTACGCTCGTGATTCTTGGGCTTTCCCCAAGAACCCACTTTTATATACCGGCTGGAAGTCCCTCGGTGTCAGGGTGCTACCGGTCTGAGTCGTCCTGGGGTGAGTACTTTTTCTCACCAGAACAGGGCCAAGTTCTAGAGTCAGTAACCGTTTCTCTTACACCCAAGATCGCACGAATGCGCAAGGGGAGAGGATACTCCGATATACCAAATCGTGAAGGGTGATTAACAAATAAAGATGGGTCTGGTTTTCTGATCATGAGGTTTTCACCAAGTGAGAGCATACTCACCTACCATTTTGCAAGCATAATCAATCAAAGAAGACATGTGTTCTTTTTATATGCACCAAAATCAAATGTTTGCTAATCTAAGAAAAACAATCACAATATTTGTTTCTTCCTTCTTTGACATTCAAATCTGCAAACAATGAATTAGTAGTCTCTTTAAGCAATGGTCTTGGACACACGAATGAGGATTGCCACATGCTACAAGAGAAGATTAGTAACACAAAAAATAAAAATAAAAACATTAATGACAGCAGCAAATTAAAACAGCAATAACTTGTTCAAAACTTAACAAAATTTTAAGTGGTAGATATCCATGGAAAGCTAAATGATAGACCTTCAAAACCCAGAAATTTTTTTCCACGATTCTACACAAAAAAAATGTTATAGACCAAAGAAAAACGCAGGTTTTAAAAGTTAAATTAAAAAAATAGTGAACAATAAAATAGTCATAACTTTCTCAAATCTTAACAAAATTTAAAATCATTTGATGTTTTGGAAAGCTGAGAGTGAGATCTACAAAACCCAGAAACCGTTTTGAAATATTTTATTCGCCTATTTTTCTGTGCTCGAAATAAAGTGACGGGATTTCGTATGACTTCTTGGCTGTAACTTGCAAAACAATGAAAACAAACAAGAAAACACACAATTTTTTCTACAGAACGTCGGGTTCACCAATGTAATGAAGGGTTTTCTAAGGATTAGGAGAGTTAGCAATAAATAATGAATAATAATCAAAACCCAAAGATCTTTACGAAACACAAAGGAAGTAAATAAAAGAACAAGTATACCTGATCGTCGATACCTCCATGATTCCCTTTCGTAATACCTTCTTACTTGCTGGAGATGTGTTGCCCTCAGATTCGTCTTCTTGAGCAATCTAAAATGCCTAAGTCCTACAACAAGATTCGAAGGATTTGATATGCCTATGACTATTGCCAATATTAATCAAATGCCTATGACAAAATATGTGAAACTAAGTAAATGAATGCCTATAATAATTACGTAAAATGTCAACCTCTTTCTTTCAAAAATGAGAAGGAAATGGCATTTTATAGAAAAGGCCATTTCGAACGGACGGACGAGATAAATCAATGAAATGAACGATCCAGATTACACTTGAGAATCCCTAATTAGGGTTAGGGCAAAATCTTTAATCGAACGGTCAAAATAAAATCGGATCGACGGTGGAGAATAAATGAGACAAATTAATTAGAAAATAAAGATTTTTGAAAAATCAAGAAGATAAGATTGCTTGATTTGCAAGATTTGAAAAATCAAAGAGATAAGATATGAACTGAAGATAAGATTTAGAAAATCAAGAATCTGCCCGATTGCTTGATTTTTAGAAGATTAATTACTAATTTGAATTTAAATAATTCAAATTATGGATTTTGCAAGATAATAAATAATCTTTTTCAGATTATTTATCAAAAAGGACTGACAGTTAGGATTGACATGACATTTTAAATAATTTAATTTATTTAAAATGAGAAGAATATTAATTAGCAATTAAATAATTAAATTTAATTATTTAATTTAGGAGATAAGACCAATTAATTAAATAAATTAATCAATTTATTTAATTAAGACAATCGATGTGATATTAAATAAATAAATGTAATTCATTTATTTAATAATCAATAAGAATTAAATGCAGAAGGGGGAATTAAATAAATTAAGAAATTTATTTAATTAAAGAAAGACTTAGACAGTTAATGACGTATTTAATAAATAAATGAAATTTATTTATTTAATAATCATGAAGAATAAGTGACATGAATTAATTAAATAATTATGAATTATTTAATCAATAGTCAAATGTGGACCAAAGACATAATTAAATGTCTTACTTATGCTAGGACGAAAGTGGTAAAAATGAAGCTTGCAAGCCTAGGTCATTTTTAGGTGTCTACAAATGGTAATCTTCTTCCAAAAATCAAGTAATTGAGCAAATTCTTGATTTTCCAAATCTACTTTTCAGTTCAACCTTTATCCTCTTGATTTTTTGAATCTTACAAATTAGGTAATCTTTATCTTTTTGACTAATTATCACATTTATTCTCAACTGTCGATTCAATTTTCTCAAATGACATGTTGACCAATCATTTAATAATTTTTCCCTAACCCTAATTAGGGATTGTCGCATGAAATCTCGTCCATTGATTTTAGGCTTTGTCAGCTTTCAATCTCGTTCTTCTGTCCAAAATTGCATTTCCTATAAAATGTCAATTTTGCTCACATTTTAGACTTACACACGGTTTCATTATTCTAACATTCATACTAAGAATTTACTTTGCACTTAGTTTATTAAATTGGATTATTTACTCATAGGCATTATAGTCATTTGTCATAGGCATATTTTTTTGTCATTTAAATCCTTCAAAACTTGCATAGGACATTGTCATAGTCATTTGCTCACATACACAAATCTGAGGGCAATAATCATACGATCGTTGCGAGCTAGAAGGTGTTGTGGAGATGAATCACAGAAGCTTCAATGAGTAACATGTATATTCATTCTCGTTTATTTCATTTGGTTACATTGTACTTGATAGCTTCTTTGGGTTTTATTGCCCTAATCCGCTAACTATAAACCTTTCTAAAAAAATAACCCATTGATACATAGTCACTAAACTATTTTCTAATGAAAATATAGGAACTTTGTGATTTCAATGTTAGAATATTATATTCTTATATTGTTTAATGGACAATTATATTTTGTATCTACAGTAGTTAGTAGGTAGACATCTTAAATGTCTACAGTTGTTGTTAGTTATCTACAATGTCTTGTAATATCTATATATTGTAAACTTTTCTTTTGTTAATTCAAGCAATTTCCCAACTAAAATTGTTTCAACTTAGATGCATAGTTGCACCCACTTTCATCTCTTTAGTACTTTGATATTTAAAAAAAATTATTCTATGGAAGAATCCCCAGTTCCCTTGTTACCTTGGAATGCCTAGATTACCTCATTTTTGTCAATAAAAGCATTCTAAGAATTCTTTGGGTTTCTATTTTTCTACTATTGGCCATATCTCCTCCATTGCTTCTTTATAAAGAAAACAAAAAAATAGGCTTAAAATTAAAGTCATGCCAAGGATTTTCACATGATGTTGTTGCTATAACTTTGACTCTCTAGTACTATCAAAAACATAATCTTTGAAACTCTTCAATGGTAGAATAGAACAATAATACTATACTTTGTTGTTGGTATTACTATATATGGTCTAGTTGGAAAGGAAGCTTCCTGGACATAATCGTTACTTATTGAAAAATAATGGTTTTGCTTGTTGTGGTTACTATAATTATTCTAGTGCAATATATAGTAGAGCTTAGAATACTGTATGTTGATGGCATTGTGATTACGTTAGATATATATGTGTTTGTGTTGATTTCTTTATTCAAGCTCCCTTTCTACAAATCTTGCATGTAGGAGTTGTTACATGTGCATCTATCTTTGTGGTTTCTACACATCTTCCTTCCTCATTGAGTCTAAGGTTTCTACCTTGGTTATTTGCATTACTGGTTGCACTTATACCTGTTGTGTTTTTTATTGAAGGTTAGTTGAGGTTAACTACAACAAAAAAAGGAGATGTATGACAACGTTATGTTACTAAATGAAACTCTCAAGTTTTAGACCATGAAATCAATGAAGGAAAGACCTTGCAGCTTGAATGAGGTCATAAATTGTGTTTGAAGTCCTATCAAGGTGTTGTGATTTATTGTTTAAATTTGAAGGTTTTTGGTAAGCTTAACCAAGGCCTATCAAGCCCTAGGTAATATGGGAGAAGGATTTTAGTAAGCAAAGGGCAGACTTCAAGAAGTGGACAGTCACAAATGGTAGACAATCAAGGACGAAGTTTCGAAGGAATATGGTCATGACTACCATCATCAACAACATATAAAGCATAGTTCAAATTCCATTCACAAGCAAGGTTTTGAAAAGGGACAAGTTGTTTAAACCAACAATGACAGAATCACAAAAATTCAAAATAATAATTTCATGCTCATTACTCACCATTTGTATTTGGTATCCACAAAGCCCATCTTCATAAGTTGAGAAGATTTTGTTGGTTGCACCAGCCTTGAGATGCTACAAGTAGACACCATGAAATACATTTGAATGCTTTCATTGAAAGCTGAGACTGCAACCTTCAACCATGATTTATTGCAAATAGCTTGGTCTGTGCATCTAATTTTCACAAGATAACAATTTAAACTACCTTAGTTTGAATCTAGAGGTAGAAGCAAAAGGAAAATAATAATGAGTGATTGGTTCAATTGTGCAAGCTTATTCTGAATGTGGAGCTGACCATTCTTTACTTTGCAGGATTCCATCATCATCATAAGGATTCTTTTTTCCTTTGTGTGTCTATGACAGTCACATAGTTTTGCTTTCCTCATGGCTTACCAAAATTACTCTTATCCAACACATCATCATGGATGAATCTTGTTGTGTATATCATCTCAATGATTTTGTGGACTAGGACTGTCCTTTTTGGAATCTCATGATTGTCACCAATTTTTTACCTTTAAGATTGTCCTTTTGGTTTGAATCACTATCCATGTATAATCTATCATTTGGAAGACTATTCCATTGTTCTTGATAATTGTTTGCTTGACTGCCCCTTTATTTGGTAACGATTATCCTTCATTCATATATGTTGGTGGTTGTTATGTTTTATTTTGAGACTTTAGTCCTTTTGTGTTCCAAAGGACTGTTATATAGTCTTGTCAATTTCATTGAAAACCATGCCCCTTTTCAAAACCTTACAGTTTGTGAATGGCATTTGAACCCTATTTTATATGCTAATGATGAAGGCAATCATAGTCATCTTTCTTCTTAACTCTTTCCTTGATTGTCTACCATTTGTGACTATCCACTTCCTGAAGTCTGCCCTTTGCTTACCAAAATCCTTCTCCCATATTACCTAGCGCTTGACAGGCCTTGGTTAAGCTTACCAACAACCTTCAAATTTAAAAAATAAATCACACCACTTTGATAGGATCTCAAACACATTTTATGACGTCATTCAAGCTGCAAGGTCTTTCCTTTCTTGATTTCAGGGTATGAAACTTGAGAGTTTCATTTAGTAATATAACGTTGTCATACATCTCATTTTTTTTGTTGTAGTAAACCTTAAATAACCTTCAATAAAAAACATAACAGGTACAAGTGCAACAAGTAATGTAAATACCCAAGGTAGAAACCTTGGACACAACGAGGAAGGAAGATGTGTAGAAACCACAAAGACAAATGCACATGTAACAACACCTACATCCAAGGCTTGTAGAAAGGGAGCTTGAATAAAGAACTCAACACAAATATATACATATATACATATATACATATATAATGTAATCCCAATGCTATTAGCATACAATATTCTGAGCTCTACTATATATTGCACTAGAATAATTATAGTAACCACAACAAGAAAAACCATTATTTTTCAATAAGTAACAATGATGGCTAGGAAAATTTCTTTGCAACTAGACCATCCACCATTGAGTAGTTTCAAAGATTGTGTTTTTGATAGTACCAAATAGGCAATGTTATACTAGCAGCGTGTGAAAAACCTTGCCATGGCTTTATTTTTAAGCCTATTTTTCTATTTTCTTTATAAAGAAGCAATGGAGGAGATATGGAAAATAGCAGCAAAATAGCAACCCAAAGAATACTTTGAATGACAAAAATGAGGTAATCTAGCCATTTCAAGGTAGCAAGGGAACTTGGGATTCTTCCATCTAGAATAAATTGTTTAAAATATCTAAGTATTGAAGAGATGAAAGTGGGTGCAATTGTGCATCTAACTTACCTTTGATGGAGGCATTGAAGTCGGATGGCACATAGGATGTTCCATGTAATGCATATGGACATCTGGAAATTACTTGTATAACCTCTTGAAAAATCTCCTTCAAATTCACTGTAATGTACCATTATTCACCATATTCTCCATCAACATGGATGGAGCATCTGGATAGTAAGGTGCTAGTTTCACACCGGGAATGAACAACAAAACCTTGAAAAGCTCGACTTAGTCCAACTAAAACTAAACCTCCATCTAGACAAGTCTTCCCTCCAAAGCATTGTGGATTTGAAAAAGTCAAGACACTTAACCCTTAGCATGCTAAAATATTTTAAAGGGTAGAATACATCATTTATAAATGTTATGATATGAAGATGAGACATCTTCCTAATCCTTTGAAGACTTTTCAATCTTTTACACATATCAAGACTACTAAATATACTCTTCTAAATTTAGGACAAGACTAGAAAAAACATAAACAACCTTGTGATCACTATTTTAACCGATGGGAAAAATATGGCTAAGAAATTTCAATGGTATGCAAAAATTTCACAAATGTTGAAACCTTTTTTCATGTCATAGTAGTTTATTCCTAGATTTGAATGAAAATTCTGCTATCAATTGCAACAGGATCCTGCTGATTGCCATAGTGAGCAGCAAAATATATAGGGAAGGAGTTGGATGTGGTGGCTGCTATCTAGTATCCAACTAGGCAGAGAATTGTTTGTCTTGTAATTTGCTATTGCATGGCTTAAACGCTACTACACAACTTTATCATTTGATGGTCAATTCATATTTTTTCATACATTGGGAAGGTTCTCATCTTTAGCATAATAAAAATGATAGAGGAATATGGTGAGAAGATTGAGAGTCCAAAACATGACAGGTTTGATTCAAACTTTCAAATAATTCATCCCTCCAGCTGTTCAATCGTATGGTTATACAAGTTTCTATCTTCCAAGTGTGTTGAAATCACAAAGTTCCTATATTGTCATTGTAAAATATTTTAGTGACTGGGCACTTAATCTATCTTCAAAACATGGTTATAGTGTTGAATTTGGTGGTTCTGGTGAGACAAAACCTAGATTTTCCTCTAAGATTGTTTTCTTAAAAAAATTCCCTATTTATGAAGCAATACATGTTAAAAAATGTGTAAGCTATAACCAAAGCTATAATAAATCAAGGATGAGACAATGAGAAGAACAAGGGGCAACCAAATTTTCAATACAAGGGAAAACTGGAAGACCTGTGAGGAGAATGGATAAAAGGACAATGATAAAAAAAATTCAAAATACAGTGCTAGAGAAATTTGGCAAAGTGAGCAGATTGAGAAGAAATAAATAGTAGACAAGGATAAGTCACACTTGAGAGCATATTGTTGTGTAAAATAGTATAACATTGATCTATACATAAAAATGATAGGTCAAAGACATACAAAGAGCAAACCTAGCAGTAAAAGTTCCATAATATATAAGGTAATCCTTTGATTATGAAGAGTCATGTTCACAAATTTAAAAATATTGTTTCCAATTAAAAGATGAAAGTATACATTGATGACAACCCTAGAATACTTTCAAGAGACATTCATAGAAAATCAAAGGCCTGGAAGGTATTACAATCACTAAAGGGGCATCATCTGCCAAAGGACAGTGTATAGAGATAGCAGACTTCCTAGTACTACAGTGGTAGAAAGCAATAAAGACAATTACCATGTTCATGATGAAGACTTCAAAATAGTAGTTTTTGACAATGATCTAAGTTTATGACTGCGATTTATGTTTGTGACTATGATTTCAATGTGACAATAAATCTAGAACACTTCTGAGTTACATTCTATAAGACATGACTATCACAATCATTCAGCTAAGCAAGGTTGCAGGGTAACTAGGAAGATATGATGAAGTTAAAAGGTATAATAAATGAGCCCAAGTCAACTAACCTATCAAAGGAAAATCCATGAAGAGGCCACTCTATAGTGATATAAAGGGGCAAGTTTAGGAAGTGGCATCAATAGTTATGAAGGACAGTTATCTCATGAATGCACAATCACTTGAAAATTTGCATATAACAGTCAATAAAGGTCACCATACTATGTGACAGTTTTAAAGGATAGTTTGATTGGATGAACATGGAGGTTGTGATATTGCTAGCATACTTGGAAACTATTGCATAAAATGTGAAAAGTCATTTTAAGAAATTGTTGAGAATATCATGTCATGAGTAGTGAATAGTGGAGTTCATAAGAACAATGCACCTATGCATAACAAAATGTGTCACGTTTGTAGAATGCAAATGAGGGAATTATTAGATATAAATAAACTATTAATGAGTAATAGAAGTGGTGGATAGGGTAGACAAGTTCAAACTATTTATTAATTAATATCTTTGTTCGTTCAATATTATAAATCGATATTTCTTCTTGTATTCTTGTTTGGAATTTTTAAGTTGGATGGGTTAATTTATTTTGTTACTATTTGTACATGTGTCAATGTTTTGTTCCATCATTCCTTAAAAACTATTTCCTATATTAGTTATAAGAAAGCCAAGAAAACAAATTCCCAACCTTTAAATTCTGATATGGTCATATTGTAATGAGGGAACAAATTTTCAGCAAGGTTAAAGTTTTATGTTGTCAGGTATTTCTTTGTAAGCCTTCCATGACTTACAACCTTCATCCATCTTCATAATTGTTCCTTTTAATTATAGTTTTATTACTTTTCTTAACGCACACTCTCACAATCTTTATGTTGATCTATAACTTATTGATGTAGGAAACTATCTTAGTTTTCTTCATCCTGTTGAACAATTTGAGTTGTGTAGTAATGACTTGATCATGTTCTTATCTCATATCTTGTATGAGATTTTGTGTGGATCTATTTGCTTGCAACTAGTGTGGTGTAGTCTAACTCTACTATTACTTAGGGGTTGGATGTAACAGATCTTTGTGTCAGTGTATTTTCTTTAATCAAAATGTTGAGAACTCTCTAAGGAATAACACACCTAGGATTTGTAGAATCTAAAAAAGGATATTCCACCCCTCTCAATAGTTGGCTCAAGATTATCAATTCTTTGAAGATCCCATTACTTCTTTGTCTATCATCTCAAATTCATGCACTACATGAAATACAATATTTCAAATTGAAGATCAAAGCTCATACACTATACGAAATACAAGATTTCAAATTGAAAATAATGATAATTGTCATTGAATTACCTACTTGATTGATGTCTTTTTCAAAGTCATGATGCTAAAATTTACATCAGCATTTGTGTTGTTGAATTTGATGACTGATCTATCATATGCCCTACAAAAACATTAAAACCTTTTTAATACCAAGGTAAATCCTAAATAGCCCACACCTTATCCAAACTTCTAGATAAGAAACAATATGCCTATTGTTTATGTTTGGAATATTATGAATACACTCATTTTGGTTTTTGGGTTTCAACTTTCTCCAAACATTAAAATAAAAGAACCAATCATTCTACCTTGCATCTGCATGCGTAGTGTCAAATCCACCTGTAGTAGAGAGTAGACCAAGGAAGGGTAGTTTTAGAATTCTTCAAATATTGTCGAACCAGTCTAGGAGGATAAAATTTTATCTCTAGTAATGAACATAAACTTAAAGTAACATAGATAAGACAAGAATGATCCTTGTATTTTCAATTGAGGCAATTGATCTACTTTATGAGAAGCATAGATATAAATCAACATACCAAAATAGAATTGTTTCCCACAATCCCTATGAAACAAAAGGCAATGAACTTTAGAGAGTGTACACTAAATGTTGACCATATGTGAACTAGAGTGAGAGCCATGTCTGCTATTCTTCATGATCATGGTTGGAGGGGAATCAATGTATTTAGGGGACACAAAAGCAAAAGAAAACTTAACTCCTACTCAATGAATAATAATATAAAAAATCGTAGATGAATAGAAATTAAAAGGATGTGCTACTAATTATGGATATTCTAGCATAGAAATATTAGGCACAATTTTCCTAAATAATTGTTACCTCAACTTTGTTGCAAACCCTACAAGAACAAATTCCCATTGATTTTCTATTACAGGGAGAACTTGGGTTCTCTAAAGTTACCCACAAAGGGATATTGCAAAAGAATTTTCCTCTAGGAATAACATAATAGTTTTAATTTTTAAACCTACACTCCTAAAATGAAATTGATGAAATAACATAAAGTAGTGAATTTAGACAAAAAAAATACAGGATTTTGTTTATTGTTGCTCCCAACAAAGTAATCACTAATGTCTTTTAATTTTATCAAAAACAACTTATTATTCCTTATAATAAAGAGAATGCGTAAGAAGACTTACCTTGAAGAAGAATATTGCTTCCATTAGTTCACTCCTTTTGCTCTACCTCTTCTTCTAGTACAACAAACCAAAAAACCAAGGAAAAAGAAAGAAGTAACAAAAAAGAAAAAAGAAAAAACTAGAAAAAATAGAACAAAACAACATACAAAACAAATTGAAAAAAAAGCTCAGAAAAAACAAAAAACAAAAATACAAAGAGGTGAATAAGATGGAGAAAAAGACCAGTGTGCATGTTGTACAAAATCCTTACCAAAAAAATGAAAAATTTGAAGGAAAATAAAACAAAGTTACAAAGAAGATGGAACAAGTAAACAAAAGAAAAAGACATTCACAAAAAAGGATCATTTTCTGTAAATGAAGTTCCAATTTGAACATCACACCTGCACTTCACAAATTTAATTCAATGCCTACTCATCTCTGACATTTTGTTTTCAAGATACAATCATGAGCATGTTTGTCTCTCACCTAAGAAACTTCCACACACGTGATATCTATTTGGCCTCCTTGGTATAAACTATAAATGAAGTTCCAATTTGAACATCACACCTATACTTCATAAATTTAATTCATTACCTACTCATCTTTGACATTTTATTTTGAAGATACAATCATGAGTGTCTTTGTCTCTCATCTAAGCACCTTCCATGCCCATGATATTTGTCTAGCCTCCTTGGTCCAAAAATTGGACGACAAGAATACAAGGATAATTACTACTCTTCTTTATTTTCACTGTTGCGATCTTCCCTAGATACTCACATGGTATTATGTGAATCACTTAAGAAAAAATATTCTTGCCAAATGCTCCATTTTCCCTCAAATAATCTAAATCCTTTCAAATTCATCTTCAATTTGGACATGTTTTTGTCCAAACAAAATTGGAGTAAATATAAGATGGTATTTGGTTTCGCGTGGGGGACATGTTTAAACCAACAATGACAAAGTGACAAAAACTCAAAATAATGATTTAATGCTCATTACTCACCATTTGTATTCGGTATTGACAAGGCCCATCTTCATAAACTGAGAATATTTTGTGTGTTGCACTAGCCTTGAGAAGCTCAAAGTAGACACCATGAAATGCATCTGAATGCTTTTGGTGAAATCTGAGACCACAACCTTCACCCATGATTTGCCACAAATAGCCTGGTTTGTGAATCTAATCTGCACAAGATAATAGTTTAAACTACCTTAGTATGAATCCTAAGGTAGAAGCAAAACAAAAAAAATATTGAGTGATTGCTTCATACCTAATAGCAACCACCACATCCAACTCCTTCCCTATATATTTTTCTGTTCATTGTGGAAATCAACAGGTTCCTATTGCAATTGATAGTAGAATTTTAACTCAAATCCAAGAATAAACTACTCTACCATGAAAAAAGGTTTAAGCATTTGTGAAATTTTTGCATACCATTGAAAGTTCTTAGCCTATTTTTCCCATCGGTTAATATAGTCATCACAAGGTTGTTTATGCTTTTTTGGTCTTGTCTTAAATTTAGAAGAGTATATTTGATAGTCTTGGTATGTGTCAAATATTGAAAAGTCTTCAAAGGATTAGTAAGATGTTTCATCTTTATATCATAAGGTTTATAAATGATGTATTCTACCTTTAAAATATTTTACCATGTTAAGGGTTAAATTTCTTGACTTAGTCAAATCCGCGATGCTTTAGAGGGAAGACTTGTCTAGATGGAGGTTTAGTTTTAGTTGGACTAGGTTGAGCTTTTTAGGGTTTTGTTGTTCATGCCTAGCATGAAACAAGCACCTTACTATCCAAATGCTTCATCCAGGTTGATGGAGAATATGAGGAATAATGGCACATTACAATGAATTCAAAGGAGAGGTTTCAAGAGGTTATACAAGTCATTTCCAAACTTCCAAATGTATTACATGGAAAATCCTATGTTCCATCCAACTTCAATGCCTCTATCAAAGGTAAGTTAGATGCATAGTTGTACTCAGTTTCATCTCTTCAGTACTTTGATATTTTAAATAATTTATTCTGTGGAAGAATACCCATTACCCTTGTTGCCTTGGAATGCCTAGATTACCTCATTTTTGTCATTAAAAGTATTCTAAGTATTCATTGGGTTGCTATTCTGCTACTATTGGCCATATCTCCACCATTGCTTCTTTGTAAAGAAAACAGAAAAAACAAGCTTAAAATAAAAGCCATGCCAAGGTTTTTCACATGTTGCTGCTATAACTTTGTCTATCTAGTACTGTCAAAAATACAATCTTTGAAACTCTTGAATGGTGGAATGGAACCATAATTCTATACTCTATTTCCAATATTACTATATATGGTCTTGTTGGAAAGAAATTTTCCTAGCCATCATCGTTACTTATTGAAAAATAATGGTTTTTCTTGTTGTGGTTAGTATAATTATTCTAGTGCAATATATAGTAGAGCTCAGAATACTATATGCTAATGGAATTGGGATTACATTATATATATATATATATATATATATATATATATATATATATATATATATATATATATGTTTGTGTTGAGTTCTTTATTCAAGCTCCCTTTCTACAAGCCTTGCATGTAGGAGTTGTTACATGTGCATTTGTCTTTGTGGTTTCTACACATCTCCTTCCTCATTGAGTCCAAGGTTTCAACCTTGGGTATTTCCATTATTGGTTGCACTTGTACCTATTATGTTTTTGATTGAAGGTTAGTTGAGGTTAAATAGAACAAAAAAAAGGAGATGTATGATAGTGTTATGTTGCTAACTAAAACTGTGAAGTTTCAGACCATGAAATCAAGAAAGGAAAGACCTTGCAACTTGAATAAAGTTGTAAAATGTGTTTGAGGTCCTATCAAAGTGTTGTGATTTATTGTTTAAATTTGAAGGTGGTTGATATGGTTAACAAAAGCCTGTTAAGCCCTAGGTAATATGGGAGAAGTATTTTGGTAATAAAAGGGAAAACTTCAAGAAGTGGATATTCACAAATGGTAGATGATCAAGGATAGAGTTTCAAAGAAAGATGGTCATGACTGCCCTCATGATCAACATATAACATAGGGTTCAAATTCCATTCACGAGTAAGGTTTTGAAAAGGGGCATGGTTTTCAATGAAATTAACAAAACTATATAATAGTCTTTTGGAAATCATTAGGGATAATGTCTCAAAAGAAAACATGATAGCCACCAACGTATATGAATGGAGGACAGTTGTTACCAAATAGAGGGCTAGTCAAGCAAAAAATCATCAAGAACAATGGAATAATCTTCCAAATGATAGTTCATTCATGGATAGTGATTCAAACCAAAAGGATAGTCTTAAAGGTAAAAAATTGGTGAGGAAATGATGAGATTCCAAAGAGGACAATTCCAATCCACAGAATCATTGAGTTGATATACACAACAAGTTTGATCCATGATGATGTGTTGGATGAGAGTAATGTTGGTAATCCATGAGCAAAACAAAACTAAGGCATTGTCAAAGACATGAAGAGAAAAAAAGAATCCTTATGATGATGATGGAATCCTACAAAGTAAAAGAAAATTGGCTGCACATTCAACATAAGCTTGCACAATCCTACTAGCTAGATAATTATGTATATTGCAATCTACTATTGCATGGCTTAAATGCTACTACACAACTTTATCATTTGATGGCCAATTCATATTTTTCATACACTGGGAAGGTTCTCATATTTAGCACAATGAACATGATAGAGGAATATGGTGAGAAGATTGAGAGTCCAAAACATGACAGGTTGGATTCAAACTTTCAAGTAAATTAGCCCTCCAACTGTTCAATTGTATGGTTATACAAGTTTATATCTTTTGAGTGTGTTGAAATCAAAAAGTTCCTGTACTGTCATTGGAAAATAGTTTAGTGATTGGGCACTTAATCCAACTTCAAAACATGGTTATAGTGTTGAATTTGGTGGTTTTGGTGAGACAAAACCTGGATTTGCCTCTCAAATTGTTGTCTTAAAAAAATTTCTTGTTTATGAAGCAATACATGTTACAAAATGTACAAGTTATAACCAGAGCTATAATGAATCAAGGATGATACAATGATAAAAACAAGGGGCATCCAGATTTTCAATACAGGAAAAATTGGAAGATTTGTGAGGAGAATGGCTAAAAGGACAGTGATAGAAATTTCAAAATACAGTGCTAGAGAAATTTGGCAAAGTGAGTAGACTGAGAAGAAATACATAGTAGACAAGGATATGTCACACTTAAGAGCATGTTTTTGTGTCAAATAGTATAACAGTGATCTATACATACATTTTGACAGGTCAAAGACATACAAAGAGAAAACCTAGCAGTACAAGTTCCATGACATTTAAGGTACTCCTATGATTATCAAGAGTCAAGTGCACAGATTTTAATAATATTGTTTCCAATTAAAAGATGAAATAATCTACATTGATAACAACCCTAGAATGCTTTCAAGATACAATCATACACAATCAAAGGCCTAGAAGGTATTATAGTCACTGAAGGAGCATCACGTGATAAAAGACAATCTATAGAGATAACAGGCTTCCCAGTACTGTAGTGGTAAAGGGCAATAAAGACGGTTACCATGTTTAGGATGAAGTCTTAAAAATAGTAGTTTCTAACAATGATTTGAGTTTATGAGTGTGATTTATGTTTGTGACTATGATTGTAATGTGATAGCATATCTAGAACACTTCTAAGTGAGATTCTATTAGACATGACTATCACAATCATTCAGTTAAGCAAGGTTGTAGGGTAACTAGGAAGATATGATGAAGTTAGAAGATATAATAAATGAGCCCAAGTCAGCTAACCTATGAAAGTAAAATCCATGAAGTGACCACTCTATAGTGGTGTCAAGGGGAAAGTTTAGGTAGTGGCATCAATAGTTATGAAGGACAATTATCTCATGAATGCACAATCACTTCAAAATTTGCATATCACAGTCAATAAAGGTCACCATACTATGTAATAGTTTTAAAGGAAAGTTTGAGTCCATGAACATGGAGGTTGTGATAGTGTTGGCATACTTGGAAATTTTTGCATCAAATGCGAAAATTCATTTTAAGAATTTGTTAAGTATATCATGTCATGACTAGTGAGTAGTGGAGTTCATAAGAATAGTGCACCTATGCATAATGAAATGTGTCATGTTTGCAAAATGCAAATGAGGGAAGTCCTAGATACAAATAAACTATTAATGAGTAATAGAAGTGGTAGATAGGGTAGACGAGTGCAAACCCTTTATTATATAATATCTTTGTTCGTTCAATATCATCAATTAATATTTCTTCTTGTATTCCTGTTTTGAATTTTTAAGTTTGATGAGTTAATTTATTTTGTTACTATTTGGGCATGCATCAATGTTTTGTTTTTTCATTCCTTAAAAAATATATCCTGTATTAATTATAGGAAAGCCAAGAGAACAAATTTCCAACCTTTAAATTATTATATGGCCATATTGTAATGAGGGAACAAATTTGCAGTAAGGTTAAAACTGGAACCTAGACTATTTATACAAACATTAAACTTCTAGGATGTCCCAATTAATGAGTTAATCCTAATAAAATCATGAGGTTTTCCATTGTCAGGTATTTCTTTGTAAGCCTTCCCTGGCATACAACCTTCATCCATCTTCAGAACTATGCCTTTTAATTATAGTTTAATTATTTGTTTTAAAGCGCACTCTCACAGTTTTTATATTGACCTATAACTTATTGATGGAGGACACTATATTAGTTTTCTTCATCCTGCTGAACAATTTGAGTTGTGTAGCAATGACTTGATCATGTTCTTATCTCATCTCTTGTATAATATTTTTTGTGGATCTATTTGCTTGCAACTAGTGTGGTGTAGTCTAACTCTACTATTACTCAGGGGTCGGATGTAATAGATCTTTGTGTCAGTGTATTTTCTTTAATTAAAATGTTGAAAGCTCTCTAAGGAATAGCTCACCTAGGATTTGTAGAATCTAAAAAATGAGATCTCTCACCCCTCTCATTAGTTTTCTCAAGATTATCAATTCTTTGAAGATCCCATTACTTTTTTTTTGTCATTTCAAATTCATGGACTACATGAAACACAAGATTTCAAATTGAAGATCAAAGCTCATACACTATATGAAATACAAGATTTCAAATTGAAAAGGATGATAATTATAATTGAAGTACCTACCTGATTGATGTCTTTGTCATGGTCATCATGCTAAAATTTACATCAGCATCTATGCTATTGAAGTTGATGGTTGCCCTATCATATGCCCTACAAAAAAATTAAAACCTTTTATATACCAAGGTCAACCCTAAACAACCTACACCTTATCCAAACCTCCAGATAAGAAACAATATGCCCACTGCTTATGTTTGGAATATTATGAATACACTTGTTTTGGTTTCATGGTTTCAACTTTCTCCAAACATTAAAGTAAAAGAACCAATCCTTCTACTTTCCAGCTGGATGGGCAGTTGCAAATCCAACTATAGTAGACAATAGACCGAGTCAGGGTAGTTTTAAAATTCTTCAAATATTGTCGAATTAGTCTAGGAGGAGAAAATTTTATCTCTAGTAATGAACATAAACTTAAAGTGACATAGATAAGACAAGAATGATCCTTGTCTTTTCAATTGAGGCAATTGAATACTTTATGAGAAGGATAGTTATAAATCAACTTATCAAGATAGACTTGTTTCCCACAATCCTTTTCAAACAAAAGGCAATTAATGAAGTATAGAGAGTGTGCACACTAAATGTTGACCATATGTGAACTCCTATAGCGAGAGCCATGTTTGTTATTCTTCACGGTCATAGGTGGAGGTGAATCACTGTATTTAAGAGACAAAAATGCGAAAGAAAACTTAAGTCCTACTCAATGAATAATAATATAACAAATTGTAGATGAATAGAAATTAAAAGGATGTGCTACTAATTATGGATATTCTGGCATAGAAATATTAGGCACAATCTGCCTAATTTTTTTTTTACCTCAACTCTGTTGCAAACCCTACAACAAGGAATTTTCCATTGATTTTCTATTACAATGAGAACTTGCGTTCTCTGAAGTTACCTACAAAGGAATATTACAAATGGATTTACCTCTAGGCATAACAGAATAGTTTCAATTTTTAAATCCACACTCCTAAAATGAAATTGACAAAATAACACAAAGCAGTGAATTTAGATAAACAAAATGAATCCTGAGGCAGAAGAAAAAGGAAAAAAATATTGAGTGATTGCTTCATACCTAATAGCAGCCACCACATCCAACTCCTTCCCTATATATTTTTCTATTCATTATGGCAATGAATAGGCTCCTGGATCAATTGACATCAGAATTTTCACTCAAATCCAAGAATAAACTACTTTGCCATAAAAAAAGGTTTAAGCATTTGTGAAATTTTTTCACACCATTGAAAGTTCTTAGCCTATTTTTTCCCATTCGTTAAAATAGTCATAACAAGGTTGTTTATATTTTTTATGTCTTGTCCTAAATTTAGAAGAGTATATTTGGTAGTCTTGATATGTGTAAAAGATTGAAAAATCTTCAAATGATTAGTAAGATGTCTCATCTTCATATCATAAGGTTTATAAATGATGTATTCTACATTTAAAATATTTTACCATGTTAAGAGTTAAATGTCTTGACTTTGTCAAATCCATGTTGCTTTGGAGGGAAGACTTCTCTAGATGGAGGTTTAGTTTTAGCTGGACTAGGTCAATCTTTTTTTATTTTTGTTGTTCATGCCTAGTGTGAAACTAGCACCTTACTGTCCAGATGCTTCATCCATGTTGATGGAAAATATGAGGAATAATGGAAAAGTGAAGTGAATTAGAAGGAGAGGTTTCAAGAGGTTATGCAAGTCATTTCTAGAGGTCCATCTGCGTTACATGGAACATCCTATGTCCGATCCGACTTTAATGCCTCTATCAAAGGTAAGTTAGATTCATAGTTGCACCCACTTTCATCTCTTCAGTACTTTGATATTTTAAACAATTTATTCTATGGAAGAATCCCCAGTGCCCTTGTAGCCTTGGAATTCCTAGATTACCTAATTTTTTTCATTAAAAGTATTCTAAGTATTCTTTGGGTTGTTGCTCTACTACTATTGCTTCTTTATAAATAAAATGGGAAAAAAAGCTTAAAATTAAAGCCATGCCAAGGTTTTTCATATATTGTTGTTGTCTATATGGTATTGTCAAAAACACAATATTTGAAACACTTCAATGGTGGATTGGAACAATAATACTATGCTTTGTTGATGGTATTACTACGTATTTTGGCTAGTTGGAAAGAAAGCTTCTTGGCCATCATCATTACTTATGAAAAAATATGGTTTTGCTTGTTGTTGTTACTATAATTATTCTAGTGTAATATATAGTAGAGCTCAAAATACTGTATGTTGATGGCATTAGGATTAAATTAGATATAAATATGTTTGTGTTGAGTTCTTTATTCAAGCTCCCTTTCTACAAGCCTTGCATGTAGGAGTTGTTACATGTGCATCTGTCTTTGTGGTTTCTACACATCTTCCTTCCTCATTGAGTCCAAGGTTTCTACCTTGGGTATTTGGATTACTCGTTGCATTTATACCTATTATGTTTTTGATTTAAGGTTAGTTGAAGAAAGGAGATGTATGACAACATTATGTTACTAAATGAAACTTTCAAGTTTCAGGCCATGAAATCAAGAAAGGAAAGACCTTGTAGCTTGAATGAGGTCATAAAATTTGTTTGAGATCCTATCAAAGTTTTGTTATTTATTGTTTAAATTTGAAGGTTGTTGGAAGCTTAACCAAGGATTGTCAAGCCCTAGGTAATATGGAAGAAGGATTTGGTTAACCAAGGGGAAAACTTCAAGAAGTGGATAGTCACAAATGGTAAACGATCAAGGATAGAGTTTCAAAGAAAGATGGTCATGACTGCCCTCATGATCAGCATATAAAATAGGGTTCAAATTCCATTGATGAGTAAGGTTTTGAAAAGGAGCATGGTTTTCAATGAATTTGAAAAGACTATATAATAGTACTTTGGAAAGCAATAGGATGAAAGTCTAAAAATAAAAGAATGGCAGCCACTAACACATATGAATGAAGGACAATCGTTACCAAATAGAGGGATAGTAAAGAAAAAAATCATCAAGAACAATGGAATAGTCTTCCAAATGGGAGTTCATACATGGATAGTGATTCAAACCAAAAGGACAGTCCCAGTCCATAGAATCATTGAGATGATACACACAACAAGTTGGATCCATGATCATATTTTGGATTAGAATAATGTTGGTAAACCACGAGGAAAGAAAAACAATGGGATTGACATAGACACGAAGAGAAAAAGGAAGCCTTATGATGATCATGGAATCCTGCAAAGTAAAGGATAGTCAATTGCGCATTCAACATTAGCTTGCACAATCCCATCTATGTAGAGAATTGTGTGTCTTGCAATATGCTATTGCATTGCTTAAACGCTATTGCACAACTTTATCATTTGAGGGTCAATTCATATTTTTTCATACATTGGGAAGGTTCTCATCTTTAGTGTAGTACCCCTCCATTTATGCTTATGTTTTCTCTTGCATGTTTTTTATACTGTTAGACTATGGTACCTTGTTTGGATGTTTTGATCGTTGATTTTGAGCGACGATGGATTCACTTTGTGACATGATGATACATGGTATTGCGATATTTGATTTCTGATATGCTTTGATATAGCGTAGATGTTACTTTTAGATGATTATTGCTATGTATATGTTTATGATGGACTAACTATTAATTAATTCATCAGTCTGATGTGACGTGTATTGGTGTGGAGAACGGAATCGCATCACTCACTTGCGACTTCCCTATGATGTTCGTGATTTTCTCCACACGGTGTGCATGTACAATGGTTTATGTATATATATATGCATGTTATTGCTTGGTTGCAGGATTGCAGGTACATGACACCGACTCCACCTAGTTGCTCAGGTCTGAGCGTGTCAAGACTCAATGGATATGTTGATTCGGAGGTAGTAGTCTAGTTCATCCTAGTCTAGTCTATAACCTGGTCATAGTACATCGTCAGTTAGTTTGAGTCTTGGTTGTCTTGTTTGTTTTGTTTGGATTATTTGTTTGAAAAAGAAAATTTTGTTAATTAATAATAGTTTATTATGTTTTAATTTACTGTTATTTAAATTAATTTTTAAATGTTAAAGAAATTAGTTTTGCATGTTATTTAGTAAATTAATTAGTTTGTTTGGTTAAATAATTTGATCATTAAGATTAAATTTATTTAATTAAATTAATTAATTAATTAAATTAAATTGTTTTAAATGTGTGAATAGATTTTATTTAAAATTAATTGTATATTAGAAAATGGTGTTTTCAATTATTAAATAAATTTTGTAAATTGAAATTTTAAATTTTAAATAAAATAAATTCATGCAAATCTTGAAAGGCAAGATTGTCGAGAAGTGGTTAAAAGATATTTTGTACTTCTCGACATGTGTGCAAGTTGCATTTATTGATTTTTGTTGAGGAATTTTCCAGAGGTTATTTTGGATCTGGGAAAACACAGAGGCTATTCAATTTCTTCACGGGAAAAATATTTGAGCTCTGTAAAAATTTATGTTAATGCTATTTGGTAATATTGTATACTTGTGGAAGATCCCTTTGGTGGGAAGTACTTTGTGTTGGTTATAGCTTTCCTGTGGATTTGGGGTTTTTCTGGAGAAGTTTTGGTGGATTGTGTGCTACAGGCAACAAAAGCATTCTTCTACAGGCAGCTTTCAAATTACGGGAAAAACAGGTATTCTTCTTTGTAATTAAATTGATTTCTTTTAAAATGATTGCCTGAGTAAATGTCTGTTTATGAAAGCTGTATTTCTTCTCAGGAAATTTAGAAAATAATTCTATGAATTTTGATTTACTCTCTGTGAAGTTTATGAAAACATGGAATTATAGTGAAATCAAGAGTAAAACAAAGATTTATTTTAACAATGGTAAACCTATAAAAGAAATTGACAAAATCTTAGAAGGGTTTTATGTTAAATCATCTATTAAATTGGAGATCAATTTGGGAATTTGAAATGAAAATCTCAGTTAATGTATTATTATTTGGGAATAAATTGTTCAGATTGAAACTTTTCCCAATTTCCTAATGAAAATTTTTGTTGAAAATAATTGCACAATTAAAGTATTTTTAATTGTTATTTAACAATTATACATATGTATTTATATATGTATATGTATTGGTTTTATTTATACATATACATATACAAATGCATATATATTTTGTTTTTTTTTTTTTATGAAATTCGCAGTTCGCAGTGTTGAGCAATTTTGAGAAAATCATCGTACGCGAATGT
This sequence comes from Sequoia sempervirens, assembly GCA_007258455.2. Taxonomy (NCBI): domain Eukaryota; kingdom Viridiplantae; phylum Streptophyta; class Pinopsida; order Cupressales; family Cupressaceae; genus Sequoia; species Sequoia sempervirens. The sequence continues at coordinate 362,825,607 of VDFB02000015.1, forward strand.
AAAAATCGCTGGAATTTTTTTTAATGTTAAAAAAAAAATGAAATTTTTAAATGATGTGCTGGGAGGTTTAACCCTCAAAGCTGACCCCATAAGGGAGCGGCGGCGAGGGCAGCGCCGACGCTACCCATACAGCCGCGCCCATGGAAGGGTTCGGCTGTGTGTAGGGCAGCCGGCCCTGCCATAGGGTAAATTTTTTTTTGTTTATTTCTTTTAATTTCTGTTTTAGATGATATATTTTATATATAATATGTTATTAATATATTATTTATAATTTATAATATTATAATATTATATATATATATATATATATAGATTTATATTTATAAATAAATGATATTATAATAAATGAAAATTTGTTATAGTTAAATTTAAATAATACATAAATTAATAAAATAAAATAATTCTTTAAAAAAAAAATTTAAATGATTATTTTAACTTTTGGAAAGTAATACCAGTATAGTTTAAGATTTGATTTTATTTAAATAGAATATTTGCATTGATAAATTGAAGATTATTTCAATATATGAAATTGTGAAAGTTATAATTTAGATTATTTGATTATGTAATTTAATCAAGTTGACTTGTTTTCATGCAAATTATATTTGACTGATTGGATATAGTAAATCCGAATAGTAGATGTGTAATTTTCCTGATTTGCTTTAAAATGTGTTTCCTTTTTATTGGGCAAATTGGGCATGTCGTAGATGTACAAGTCTTCCAGTCAAATTGTAAAACGTGGGAATTGTGTTTGTTTATGTAGAGTTCTTGTGTTAACTAAGGTTGTGTACATGGTTTTGCATGGTGGTTTGACACCTGAGTTTCTGAACATAGATTTGATGATTGTTATGAAAATTGCAGTATTATATGTTGTATATATGTACACCTTATTTACCTTAGTTAGTAAACTTAGAATTCCTATGTTATGTTTAGGGGAGTGGCTCTGTGCGAGGGCCGACACACAAAGTGGTGCCAGGGTAACTTGCAAAGAGTTAGTAAGTCAGTGAAAACTAAACAACATTGTAGTTAGAATTAAAATCCTTAATAAGATGTTTATGCCTCACTTATTGACTCTTGAGCTAGTTCAGTCTTGAGTATAAGATGAGAAAGCCTGGAATGGCAAATCGATGTCTTGTTTCTTCAAAAGACATTCGATTTGGAAATAGTGTGCAATAGGGGCCGGGTTTTGTAAGAGGTTACCAGGGTAACCCAAGTTGGGGGCCGGAACCTAGGAAGAAACACCAGGGTAACCTTTGCAATATTGTGATGACACTCCACCTAAAATAACAGTCTACCTTGCGTACTTAGTACATTCGATTGTCTAAAATCTGGAAGCAATGTAACCATCAGTTAGTTTTGTACTTGTGTCTAGGGTTAGTAGATTATGTCTAGGTAACCATATTACTATCTCCTAGCATGGGGGGTGGACCTACGGGTACCACATGGTTGTGTGGAACGTGCACCTTACTCCATTGGGTCCCCAGTTTATGATCATGGCAATGAGAGTTTCATGGATGGAGAGCTCGTACTTGGATACAGATGTACTTTCTTTATTGCATTATTGTAAAACTTGTATTGTAACTTCCCTCAATTGTTTATGAGGTGAACATTGTAAAATGTAATTATTATTGATCTTCCTCATCAGATGGATGAGTATTGTATTATTTTATCAAATGCAATGTAAGGAAACATATTTGTACTTTATACTATCTTGAATGGAATTTCAAATGATATGCAATGTTTATTTTTAAAGTTTATGATTAATTAAATATATGCAATGCGAAATACTAAAGTCTTCTATGGAAACTCAAAGTAGTGTAACGTCGCGTAACTTAATGAATGTATGCAACTAATTAACTTAATATTAATACTTAAAAAAAAAATATATTTCACTCTTATACACTATTGCAACATTCCTTAGGTTATTATGATGGGGCATTACAGATTGGTATCAGAGCCAAGTTTACAAACACTAGATGCTTTGGGTAATCACGAGCCCATTTGGTTGACCTAGTACGTAGTGTCGCTATCTGTTAGCCTTGGTTGATTAGTATCTAAGACTCATTATTGTTATGTGTAGGAACATGCCTAGGCGAGGTGGAAGAGGTCGTGGTAGAGGTCGAGGTGGAGGCTGAGGGCCAATCCCTCAGGTTACTCCCCCTCTGAGCCCTCATCACAGTGATCAGGCAGAACAGTTGGATCAGAGGAATGAGGGACAGAATCCCGAACAGTCAGGAGTAGAGGGTTCATAGATACATCCTTTATTAGAGGAGGTCCTAGCTTGTTTTGGACCTAGATAGGAAGTTGAGCAGGAGGTTGTTAGAGAGAGAGATAGATCTCCTAGGAGAGTAGATGATACAGTACATCAGGATGCTATTACTGCAGGACACATGAGGGATTTATTGAGGGCATGCCCTCCTACCTTTGATGGTACAGGTGGTGGATTAGAGGCTGAGACCTGGCTACTGGATTTGGGTAGATGCTTCGCCATGCACCCTTACGGTAGAAATACCCATGCAAGATGTGCTATTATGCATCTGAGAGGATTCGCCTCTACTTGGTGGTGCCTGGAGGAGTAGAAGCTCCACTTAGATATTGGGTCAGTGTCTTGGGAGATGTTTCTAGAGAGGTTTAGAGCATGGTTCCTATCGGAACACTGGAGGCAGTGATGGGCTAATGAGTTCCATGATCTACGTTAGTTGGCTCTTTATGTTGAGCAATATGAATGGAGATTCTATGAACTCAAGCAATATGCTGGTATTGGCGATGATGAGCCTATGCTAGTACAGCACTTCATCAGGGGTTTGAATGCCCGCATTAGTGGTGATGTCAGAGTCTTTGAGCCAAAGACTATGGAAGTTGTGGTGGAGAAGGCTCGAATAGTGGAAGAGAACCTTATTATGGTGTTAGGTGGTCACATAGGAGTACAGATTGGTAGTGCTCCTACAGGAGGTTTTAGTCCATGGGGTGGACAGGCACAGACAAGGGGTTCCTCTAGGAACCAATAGCCACCCACAAAGGGTGGGCAGCAACAACAACAATGTACACCTCAAAAGAATAATAATCCACAACCACAACAAGGTAATAGTCCACAAACAGGAAAGGGTCGCAACTAGTGGCGCAACAAGCGCAATAGGCAGGATCATCCTGTGCAAAGTGCTCAGTCTACTGTTAGTAGAGGTAGTTTCTAGCAATCCAATGCACCTTTGGGTGGCAGAGGATTCGGTAGAGGCACAGGTTGTTACTCATGTGGACAACAGGGACACATTGCTAGGCAGTGTCCGATGAGAGGTTCTACTGGTTTTGGGCCTCGACCTACATCTTCAGAGCCTATAGTGGGTGATGTAGGACGATCACATACAGTTTATGCTACGGTTAATGACTGCCAAGCCGATCACTAGAACACAGTGGTCGAGACTTCAAGTAAGTTACATGGTGTTAGCGTTTCCATTCTTTTTCTTTTTGGAGCTACCGACTCCTTTATTTCACCGACCATTGTTGACCGTTGTGGTCTTGTGGTGGTAAGTGGGAAGTTGAATTCGCCTCTGGGGTGAAAGTAGCAGTAGAAAACTTAGTACATAATAGTGAACTTAAAATTGGTACGCTAACTACCTTAGTAGATTTATATGTTACACCTTTAGGATTGTATGACATAGTTTTAGGTATGGATTGGCTAGCATCTTATCATGCTGTGATTGATTGTCGTCTTAAGATAGTTAGTTGCATTAATGATTTAGGTGCGAAAGTGGAAATTATAGGTGTTCAAAGACCTATCTCTTTGTGGATGATATCTGCTATGCAATTAAAGAGATGTCTACATCAGGGATGTCAACTGTTTGCAACAATAGTTACGGATTTGGAAGAAAGTGAGAGTCGAGAGGTATCTCTTGATGATCATCCTATTCTTAGGGAATTCACAGATGTGTTTCCTGATGACATACCTGGAATGCCATCGAAGAGGGATATTGATTTTAGAGTTGACCTAGTTCCTGGAGCTGAGCCTATATCTAGAGCTCCATATAGAATGATGACTCCGGAGTTAGAAGAACTTCGTATTCAGTTAGAGGAACTATTAGAAAAAGGTTTTATTCATTGTAGTGTTTCCCCTTGGGGAGCACCCGTTATCTTCGGAAAGAAGAAGGACGGATCACTTAGATTGTGTATTGACTATCGTCAATTGAACAAGGTTACAATTAAGAATCGTTATCCTTTGCCTAGAATCGATGATCTTTTTGATCAAATCAAGGGAGCTAATGTGTTCTCTAAAATCGATTTGAAATCTAGCTACCATCAATTGCGAATTGCTGAAGCAGATATCCATAAAACTGCATTTCGAACTCATTATGGGCACTACGAATTCACAGTAGTACCGTTTGGGTTAACGAATGCACCATAAGTATTCATGATTTTAATGAATGGTGTCTTTCGTACATACCTTGATCACTTTGTCCTGGTATTTCTCGATGATATATTGATCTATTCGAGAAACATGAAGGAACATGAAGAACCTGAAGATAGGTAGACAGGTATTGCAATGTTTAAGGGAAAATCAATTGTATGCGAACCTGAAGAAGTGTGATTTCTTTCAAACTAAGATTAAATATCTTGGACATGTGATTTCTGGGAAAGGTATTGCTGTGGATCCTTCAAAGATTCAAGCTATTGTAGATTGGCCCGCGCCTACTAATGTAGGTGAAGTTCATAGTTTTATGGGTCTAGCTGGTTATTATAGGCGGTTTGTTGAGGGATTTTCTAGAATCAGTCATCCTATTACTTCTCTTCAGAGAAAAGGGAAGAAGTTTGTTTGGACAGACCAGTGTCAGTTGGCTTTTCAGACACTTAAAGAAAAGTTGACTAATGTGCCTATACTGATTGTTCTTTATCCTACTAAGGATTTTGTAGTATGCACGGATGCATCCTTAGAGGGTTTGGGAGCAGTTTTGATGCAAGATGGGTGTGTGATTGCTTATGAGTCTCGCAAACTCAAAGATCACAAATTAAACTATCTCACTCATGATTTAGAACTAGCGGCGGTAGTGCATGCTTTAGTTTGATGGAGGTATTTCTTATTAGGAAATCATTTTGAACTTCATACTGATCACCGTAGTCTACAATACATTTTTAGGCAACCTAACTTGAATGCTAGGCAGAGACGGTGGATGGAGTTCTTGTGTGAGTACGATTTTGAAGTGAGATATGTTCAAGGAAAAGAGAACATAGTGGCTGACGCTCTTAGTCGTCATCAACATGAGATCTCTGCTACTACTCTTGAAGTAGATTTGAGAGGTCAAATACTAGCAGCACTTCCTACTGATAGATTGTATCAGGAAGTGAGATCAGAAACTGAATCTGGTAGACCTTTAGAAGGTCGATTTGCAGGATATGTCCTAGAACTGGATGGTATATTACGGCATTTAGGTCATATTTATGTACCACATTTTGAGGGTCTTCATACATTAATTATGACTGAAGCACATTGAGCTCCATATTCAGCTCATCCAGGTGTTAAGAAAATGCATGCCGATCTTTGGCAATTGTATTTCTGGCTTGGTATGAAACGTGATATTGCTGATTATGTATCGAGATGTCTTGAATGCTAGCGAGTTAAAGCTGAGCATCAACATCCCGCTGGATTATTGCAGCCACATCTCATTCCTGAATGGAAATGGGATATTATATCTATTGACTTTATTGTAGGGTTACCTACATCATCACATCGACATGATGCCATTATGGTAACTGTTGACTGATTGACTAAGGTACCTCATTTTTCACCTGTACAATCATCATATAATGCTTCATCCGTAGCTAGGATATTCATGGAGGACATAATTAGATTGCATGGGATTCCTCGTAGGATTATTTCTGATAGAGATCCCGTATTTACTTCAGCCTTATGGACTTCATTACAACATGCTCTAGGTACACAGTTGAACTTTAGTTTGGCATATCATCCTCAAACCGATGGGAAAACAAAGAGAGTTAATCAAATATTAGAGGATATGCTTAGAATGTACGTAATGGACCAACAATCACATTGGGAGGATTATCTATATTTATTAGAATTCGCTTACAATAACGGATATTAGAGTTCTATAGGTATGCCACCATTTTAGGCATTATACGGTCGTCCTTGTCGAACTCCACTGAGTTGGGATCAACTAGAGGATACAGTACTACTTGGACCTAAGATGCTTGGAGATATGGAGCAACAGGTTGACCGTATTAGAGAACATCTGATAGCAGCACAGGATAGGCAAAAGAAATATGCTGATGCTCATAGAATAGACCGACAATTTGCTATTGGTGATAGAGTGTTTCTTCGAGTACGACCGTGAAAGAGTCCAATCCGTTATGGAAAAGGCTCAAAGCTTGCACCTCATTTCGTTGGGCCATTTGAGATCTTAGAGAGAATTGGTCCTGTGGTGTATTGACTCGCCTTACCACCCAGTTTGTCATGTATTCATGATGTTTTTCATGCATCAGTTCTTAGACCATATCATCCCGACATATCTCATGTACTTGATTGGAATGCGTTACAAGTAGAGGACGGGCACCTGGCTTTGGAGCCCATGGCCATTCTACAGCGCCGGATGCTTAGTCTTAGGGGTCGAGACATTGATCAGGTGAGGGTCCAATGGGATCCTAGCCATGAGGCTTTTGCTACTTGGGAGGATGCGACACGCATGAGGGAACTTTATCCCTATCTGTTTGCAGGCTTTCAGGAGTAAGCCTGATCCTAGGGGGGGAGGATGTAGTACCCCTCCATTTATGCTTATGTTTTCTCTTGCATTTTTTTTATACTGTTAGACTATGGTACCTTGTTTGGATGTTTTGATTGCTGATTTTGAGCGACGGTGGATTCACTTTGTCACATGATGATACATGGTATTGCGATATTTGATTTCTGATATGCTTTGATATAGTGTAGATTTTTACTTTCAGATTATTATTGCTATGTATATGTTTATGATGGACTAATTGTTATTTAATTCGTCAGTCTGATGTGACATGTATTGGTGTGGAGAACGGAATTGCATCACTCACTTGCGAGTGCCCTGTGATGTCCATGATTTTCTCTGCACAGTGTGCCTGTACAATGGTTTATATATATATGCATGTTATTGCTTGGTTGCAGGATTGTAGGTACATGACACCGACTCCACCTGGTTACTCAGGTCTGAGCGTGTCAAGACTCAACGGATATGTTGATTGGGAGGTAGTAGTCTGGTTCATCCTAGTCTAGTCTATAACCCGGTCATAGTACATCGTCAGTTAGTTTGAGTCTTGGTTGTCTTGTTTGTTTTGTTTGGATTATTTGTTTGAAAAAGAAAATTTTGTTAATTAATAATAGTTTATTATGTTTTAATTTACTGTTATTTAAATTAATTTTTAAATGTTAAAGAAATTAGTTTTGCATGTTATTTAGTAAATTAATTAGTTTGTTTGGTTAAATAATTTGATCATTAAGATTAAATTTATTTAATTAAATTAATTAATTAATTAAATTAAATTGTTTTAAATGTGTGAATAGATTTTATTTAAAATTAATTGTATATTAGAAAATGGTGTTTTCAATTATTAAATAAATTTTGTAAATTGAAATTTTAAATTTTAAATAAAATAAATTCATGCAAATCTTGAAAGGAAAGATTGTCGAGAAGTGGTTAAAAGATATTTTGTACTTCTCGACATGTGTGCAAGTTGCATTTATTGATTTTTGTTGAGGAATTTTCCAGAGGTTATTTTGGATCTGGGAAAACACAGAGGCTATTCAATTTCTTCACGGGAAAAATATTTGAGCTCTGTAAAAATTTATGTTAATGCTATTTGGTAATATTGTATACTTGTGGAAGATCCCTTTGGTGGGAAGTACTTTGTGTTGGTTATAGCTTTCCTGTGGATTTGGGGTTTTTCTGGAGAAGTTTTGGTGGATTGTGTGCTACAGGCAACAAAAGCATTCTTCTACAGGCAGCTTTCAAATTACGGGAAAAACAGGTATTCTTCTTTGTAATTAAATTGATTTCTTTTAAAATGATTGCCTGAGTAAATGTCTATTTATGAAAGCTGTATTTCTTCTCAGGAAATTTAGAAAATAATTCTATGAATTTTGATTTTCTCTTTGTGAAGTTTATGAAAACATAGAATTATAGTGAAATCAAGAGTAAAACAAAGATTTATTTTAACAGTGGTAAACCTACAGAAGAAATTGACAAAATTTTAGAAGGGTTTTATGTTAAATCATCTGTTAAATTAGAGATCAATTTGGGAATTTGAAATGAAAATCTCAGTTAATGTATTATTATTTGGGAATAAATTGTTCAGACTGAAACTTTTCCCAATTTCCTAATGAAAAATTTTGTTGAAAATAATTGCACAATTACAGTATTTTTAATTGTTATTTAACAATTATACATATGTATTTATATATGTATATGTATTGGTTTTATTTATACATATACATATACAAATGCATATATATTTTGTATTTTTTTTTTTATGAAATTCGCAGTTCACAGTGTTGAGCGATTTTGAGAAAATCGCCATACGCGAATGTAAAAATTGCTGGATTTTTTTTTAATGTTAAAAAGAATGAAATTTTTAAATGATGTGCTGGGAGGTTTAACCCTCATAGCCGACCCCATAAGGGAGCAGCGGTGAGGGCAGCGCTGGCGCTGCCCACACAGCCGTACCCATGGAAGGGTTCGGCTGTGTGTAGGGCAGCCGGCCCTGCCATAGGGTAAAACAAATTTTGTTTATTTCTTTTAATTTCTATTTTATATGATATATTTTATAATATATATTGTATATATAATATGTTATTAATATATTATATATAATTTATAATATTATAATATATTATATATATAGATTTATATTTATAAATAAATGATATTATAATAAATGAAAATTTGTTATAGTTAAATTTAAATAATACATAAATTAATAAAATAAAATAAGTATTTAAAAAATATTAATTTAAATGATTATTTTAACTTTTGGAAAGTAATACCAGTATAGTTTAAGATTTGATTTTATTTAAATAGAATATTTGCATTGATAAATTGAAGATTATTTCAATATATGAAATTGTGAAAGTTATAATTTAGATTATCTGATTATGTAATTTAATCAAGTTGACTTGTTTTGATGCAAATTATATTCGACTGATTGGATATAGTAAATCCGAATAGTAGATGTGTAATTTTCCTGATTTGCTTTAAAATGTGTTTCCTTTTTATTGGGCAAATTAGGCATGTCGTAGATGTACAAGTCTTCCAGTCAAATTGTAAAATGTGGGAATTGTGATTGTTTATGTAGAGTTCTTGTGTTAACTAAGGTTGTGTACATGGTTTTTCATGGTGGTTTGACACCTGAGTTTGTGAACATAGATTTGATGATTGTTATGAAAATTGCAGTATTATATGTTGTATGTATGTACACCTTGTTTACCTTAGTTAGTAAACTTAGAATTCCTATGTTATGTTTAGGGGAGTGGCTCTGTGCGAGGGCCAGCACACAAAGTGGTGCCAGGGTAACTTGCAAAGAGTTAGGAAGTCAGTGAAAACTAAACAACACTGTAATTAGAATTAAAATCCTTAATAAGATGTTTATGCCTCACTTATTGACTCTTGAGCTAGTTCAGTCTTGAGTATAAGATGAGAAGGCCTGGAATGGCAAATTGATGTCTTGTTTCTTGAAAAGACATTCGATTCCACAATAGTATGCAATAGGGGTCGGGTTTCATAAGAGGTTACCAAGGTAACCCAAGTTTGGGGCCAAAACCTAGGAAGAAACACCAAGGTAACCTTTGCAATATTTTGATGAAACTCCACCTAAAATAACAATCTACCTTGTGTACTTAGTACATTTGATTGTCTAAAATCTGGAAGCAATGTAACCATCAGTTAGTTTTGTACTTGTGTCTAGGGTTAGTAGATTATGTCTAGGTAACCATATTTATATCTCCTAGCATGGGGGGTGGACCTACGGGTACCACATGGGTGGGTGGAATGTGCACCTTGCTTCATTGGGTCCCTAGTTTATGATCATGGCAACAAGAGTTTCATGGATGGAGAGCTCGTACTTGGATACAGATGTACTTTCTTTATTGCATTATTGTAAAACTTGTATTGTAACTTCCCTCAATTGTTTATGAGGTGAACATTGTAAAATGTAATTATTATTGATCTTCCTCATCAGATGGATGAGTATTGTATTATTTTATGAAATGCAATGTAAGGAAACATATTTGTACTTTATACTATCTTGAATGGAATTTCAAATGATATGCAATGTTTATTTTTAAAGTTTATGATTAATTAAATATATGCAATGCAAAATACTAAATTCGTCTATGGAAACTCAAAGTAGTGTAACGTCGCGTAACTTAATGAATGTATGCAACTAATTAACTTAATATTAATACTTTAAAAAAAATTTTATTTCACTTTTATACATATTGCAACATTCCTTAGGTTATTATGACGGGGCATTACATTTAGCACAATAAACATGATAGAGGAATACTGTGAGAAGATTGAGAGTCCAAAACATGACAGGTTTGATTCAAACTTTCAAAAAAAATCATCTCTCCAGCTGTTCAATTGTCTGGTTATACAAGTTTCTATCTTCCGATTGTGCTGAAATCAAAAATTTCTTGTATTGTCATTGGAAAATAGTTTCATGACTAAGCACTTAATCTAGCTTCAAAACATGGTTATAGTGTAGAATTTAGTGGTTTTTGTTAGATAGAACCTAGATTTTCCTCTCAGATTGTTGTCTTAAAAAATTTCCCTGTTTATGAAGCAATGCATGTTAGAAAATGTAGAAGCTATAACTAGAGCTATAATGAATCAACAACGAGAGAATGAGAAAAACAACGGGCATCCAAAATTTCAATACAAGGGAAAATTGGAAAACCTATGAGGAGAATGGCTAAAAGGATAGTGATAGAAAATTTCAAAATATAGTGCTAGAGAAATTTGACACAGTGAGCAAAGTGAGAAGAAATACATAGTAGATAAGGATATGTCACACTTGAGAGCACATTGTTGTGTAAAATAGTATAAAAATTATTTATACATACAAAGAGAAAAATTAGTAGTACAAATTCCATGACATATAAGGTAATCCTATGATTATCAAGAGTCAAGTTCATAGATTTAATATTGTTCGCAATTAAAAGATGAAAGAATACATTAATGGCAACCCTAGACTACTTTCAAGAGATAATCATAGACAATCAAAGGCCTAGAAGGTATTGTTGCTAGTGAAGGGGCATCATGTGCCAAAGGACAGTCTATAGAGATAGAAAACTTCCTAGTACTACACTGGTAAAAGGAAATAAAGACAGTTACCATGTATAGGATGAAGAATTCAAAATAGTAGTTTCTGATAGTGATATGAGTTTATGACTGTGATTTATGTTTGTGACTATGATTGTAAGGTGACAATAGACCTAGAAAAATTTTGAGTGACATTTTATAAGACATGACTATCGTAATCATTCAATTAAGCAAGGTTATAGGGTAACTAGGAAGATATGATGAATTTAAAAGGCATAATAAATGAGCCTAGGTCAACTAACCTATGAAAGGAAAATCCATGAAGAGGCCACTCTATAGTGGTATCAAGGGGAAATTTTAGGAAGTGGCATCAATATTTATGAAGGACCATTATCTCATGAATGCACAATCACTTCAAAATTTGCTTATCACATTTAATAAAGGTCACCATACTATGTGACAGTTTTAAAGGATAGTTCAAGTGCATGAACATGGAGGTTGTGACAGTGCTGGCATATTTAGAAATTGTTGCATCAAATGTGAAAATTCATTTTAAGAAATTGTTGAGTATATCAGGTCATGAATAGTGAGTAGTGGAGTTCATAAAAATAATGCACCTATGCATAACAAAATTCGTAACGTTTGTAGAATGCAAATGAGGCTAGTTCTAGATACAAATAAACTATTCATAAGTAATAGATGTGGTGGATAAGGTAGACAAGTGCAAACCATTTATTAATTAATATCTTTTTTCTTTTGATATAATCAATCAATATTTTTTCTTGTATTCTTGTTTTGAATTTATAAGTTGGATGGGTTAATTTATTTTGTTACTATTTGTACATGCGTCAATGTTTTGTTACATCGTTCCTTAAAAAATATTTCCTATACTAGTTATCAGAAATCCATTCAAACAAATTTCCAACCTTTAATTCTCATATGGTCATATTGTAATAAGGGAACAAATTTACAAGGTTAAAGCTAGAACCTAGACTGTTTATGCAAACATTAAACTTCTAGGATGTCCCAATTAATGAGTTAATCCCAATAAAATCAAAAGGTTTTCCACTATCAGGTAATTCTTCTGTAAGCCTTCCTTGACTTACAGCCTTCATCCATCTTCATACATGTGCCTTTTAATTATACTTTTTTTTTAAAGCACACTCTTGCAGTCTTTGTGTTGATCTATAATTTATTGATGGAGAACAATATCTTAGTTTTCTTCATCCTGCTGAGCAATTTGAGTTGTATAGCAATGACTTGATCATGTTCTTATCTCATCTCCTATATGAGATTTTGTGTGGATCTATTTTCTTGCAACTAGTGTGGTTTTGTCTAACTCTACTATTACTTAGGGTTGGATGTAACAAATCTTTGTGTCAGTGTATTTTCTTCAACTAAAATGTTGAGATCTCTCTAAGGACTAGCACACCTAGTATTTGTAGAATATAAAAAAGGAGATCTCACCCCTCTCATTAGTTGGCTCAAGATTATCAATTATTTGAAGATCCCATTACTTCTTTGTCTATCATTTCAAATTCATTCACGACATGAAATACAAGATTTCAAATTGAAGATCAAAGATCATACACTATATGAAATACAAGATTTCAAATTGAAAAGGATTATAATTCTCATTGAATTACCTATCTGATTGATGTCTTCATCATAGTCATCATGATAAAATTTACATCAGCATTTGCACCGCTGAAGTTGATGGCTGCCCTATCATATGCCCTACAAAAAACATTAAAGCCTTTTTAATACCAAGGTAAACCCTAAACAACCCACACCTCATCCAAACTTCTAGCTAAGAAAAAATATGCCCACTATTTATGTTTGGAATATTATGAATACACTTGTTTTGGTTTCTGGGTTTCAACTTTCTCCAAACATTAAAATAAAAGAACCATTCTAACTTGTAGCTAGAGGTGCAGTGTCAAATCCACCTGCAATAGACAGTAGACCAAGGAAGTGTAGTTTTAGAATTTTTCAAATATTGTTGAACTAGTATAGGAGGAGAAAATTTTATCTCTAGTAATGAACACAAACTTAAAGTGATATAGATAAGACAAGAATGATCTTGGTCTTTTCAATTGAGGCAATTGATCTACTTTATGATAATCATAGATATAAATCAACTTACCGAGATATAATTGTTTCCCACAATCCCTATGAAACACAAGGTGATTAATGAAGTATAGAGAGTGTGCACTAAAATTTGACCATATGTGAACTCCTGGAGTGAGATCCATGTCTGCTATTCTTTATGATCAATCACTGTATTTTGGGGATGTAAATCCCAAAGAAAACTTAACTCCTACTCAATGAATAACAATATAACAAATCATAGATGAATATAAATTAAAAGAATTTGCTACTAATTATGGATATTCTAGCATAGAAATATTAGGCACAATCTGCCTAAAAGATTGTTACATCAACTCTGTTGCAAACCCTACAATAAGGAATTTTCCATTGATTTTATATTATAGGGAGAACTTGGGTTCTCTGAAGTTACCTACAAAGGAATATTGCAAAAGGATTTACCTGTAGGCATAACAGAATAGTTTCAATTTTTAAACCAACACTCCTAAAATGAAATTGATTAAATAACACACATTAGTGAATTTAGACAAACAAAATGTAGGATTTTGTTTATTGTTTCTCCCAACCTAATAATTATTAATGCCTTCTAATTTCATCAAAATTATCCTATTATTTCTTATAATAAAGAGAATGCATAAGAAGACTTACCTTGAAGAACAATATTATTTCCATCAGTTCACTGCTTTTGGTCGACCTCTTCTTCGAGGAAAAAAAACCAAAAAACCAAAGAAAAAGAAAGAAATAAAAAAAAAGAATAAACCATAAAAATGTAACAAAACAAATTGAAAAAAAAACACAGAAAAAACCAAAAAGACAATACAAAGGAGAGATGTATAACATGGAAAAAAAGACTAGTGTGCACGCTATACAAAATCCTTACCATAATAATTAAAAATCTAAGGGAAAATAAAACAAAATTACAAAGAAGACATAACAAGAAAACATAAGAAAAAAATTCATAATTTTAAAGGATCACTCTCTATAAATGAAGTTCCAATTTGAACATCACACTTGCACTTCACAAATTTAATTCATTACGAACTCATCTCTGACATTTTGTTTTGAAGATACAATCGTGAGCATGTTTTTCTCTCACCTAAGAAACTTCCATGCCCGTGATGTCTATTTAGCTTCCTTGGTATAAACTATAAATGAAGTTCCAATTTGAACATCACACCTGCACTTCAAAAATTTAATTCATTACAAACTCATCTCTGACATTTTTTTTTGAAGCTATAGTCATGGGTATGTTTGTCTCTCACCTAAGCAACTTCCATTCCTATGACATCTGTCTAACCTCCTTGGTACAAAAATTGGTTGACAAGAAAGCAAAGATAATTGATTCTCTTCTCTAGTTTCACTGTTATGATTTTCCCTAGATACTCACATGGTATTTTGTGAATCACTTAAGAAAAAAAATTCTTTCCAAATGCTCCATTTTTCATCAAATAATTAAAATCCTTTCAAATTCATCTTCAGTTGGGACACGTTTTTGTCCAAAAAAAATTGGGGTAAATATGAGATAGTATTTGGTTTCGTGTGGGGGACAAGTTGCTTAAACCAATAATGACAGAATGACAAAAATTTAAAATAATGATTTAATGCTAATTACTCACCATTTGTATTTGGTATCCACAAGGCCCATCTTCATAAACTAAGAAGATTTTATGGGTTGCACCAGCCTTGAGAAGCTGCAAGCAGACACCACAAATTTTATCTTAATGCTTTCGGTGAAATCTGAGACCATAACCTTCACCCATGATTTTTTGCAAATAGCTTGGTCCGTGCATCTAATCTGCATAAGATAATAGTTTAAACTACCTTAGTCTGAATCTTGAGGCAGAAGAAACAAGAAAAAATATTGAGTGATTGGTTCATACCTGATAGCAACCACCACATCCAACTCCTTCCCTATATATTTTGCCACTCACTACGACAATCAACAAGGTCTTGCTACAATTCACATTAGAATTTTTACTCAGATCCAAGAATAAACTACTCTTCCATAAAAAAAGGTTTAAGCATTTGTGAAATTTTTGCATACCATTGAAAGTTCTTAGCCTATTTTTTCCCATCAGTTAAAATAGTCATCACAAGGTTGTTTATGTTTTTTTGGTCTTGTCCTAAATTTAGAAGAGTATATTTGGTAGTCTTGATATGTGTAAAAGATTGAAAAGTCTTCAAAGGATTAGTGAGATGTCTCGTCTTCATATCATAATGTTTATAAATGATTTATTCTACCTTTTAAAAATTTTACCATGTTAAGGGTTAAATTTCTTGACTTTGTCAAATCCACGATGCTTTGGTGGGAAGACTTGTCTAGATGGAGGTTTAGTTTTAGTTGGACTAGGTCGAGCTTTTTAGGGTTTTTTTTCATGCCTAGCATGAAACTAGCACCTTATGTCTAGATGCTTCATCCATGTTGATGAAGAATATGAGGAATAATGGAACAATATAGTGAATTCAAAGGAGAGGTTTCAAGAGGTTATACAAGTCATTTCCAGAAGTTCATATGCATTACATGGAACATCCTATGTCCCATCTAGCTTCAATTCCTCTATCAAAGGTAAGTTAGATGCATAGTTGAACCCACTTTCATCTCTTCAGTACTTTGATATTTTAAACAATTTATTCTATGGAAGAATCCCCAATGCCCTTGTTACCTTGGAATGCCTAGATTACCTCATTTTTTTCATTAAAAGTATTCTAAGTATTCTTTGTGTTCCTATTCTACTGCTATTGGCCATATCTTCTCCATTGCTTCTTTATAAAGAAAAAGGAAAAACAAGCTTAAAATTAAATTCATGCCAAGGTTTTTCACATGCTGCTGCTATAACTTTGTCTATCTGGTATTGACAAAACCACAATCTTTGAAACTCTTCAATGGAAGAATGGAAAAATAATACTATACTCTGCTACTAATATTACTATATATGGTCAAGTTGGAAAGAAAGCTTGTTGGCCATCATCGTTACTTATTGAAAAATAAGGGTTTTTCTTGTTGTGGTTACTATAATTATTCTAGTACAATATATAGTAGAGATGATAATATTGTATGCTAGTGGCATTGGGATTACATTAGATATATGTATGTTTGTGTTGAGTTCTTTATTCAAGCTCCCTTTCTACAAGCCTTGCATGTAGGAGTTGTTACATGTGCATTTGTCTTTGTGGTTTCTACACATCTTCCTTCCTTGTTGAGTCCAAGGTTTTTACCTTGGGTATTTGCATTACTGGTTGCACTTGTACCTATTATGTTTTTGATTGAACATTAGTTGAGGTTAACTACAACAAAAAAAGGGAGATTTATGACAACATTATGTTACTAAATCAAACTTTCAAGTTTCAGACCATGAAATCAAGAAAGGAAAAACCTTGTAGCTTGAATGGTGTCATAAAATGTGTTTGAGGTCCTATCAAAGTGTTGTGATTTATTGTTTAAATTTGAAGATTGTTGGTAAGCTTAACCAAGGCCTATCAAGCCCTAGGTAATATGGGAGAAGGATTTTGGTCTTAAGCAAAGGGAAAACTTCAAGAAGTAGACAGTGATAAATGGTAGACGATCAAGGAAAAAGTTTCAAAGAAAGATGGTCATGATTGCCCTCATGATCAACATATAAAACAAGGTTCAAATTCCATTCACGAGTAAGGTTTTGAGAAGGGGCATGGTTTCCAATGAAATTGACAAGACTGTATAACAGTCCTTTGGAAAGCAATAGGACTAAAGTCTAAAAATAAAACATGACAACCACCAACGTATATGAATGAAGGATAATTGTTTCCAAATAGAGGGACAGTCAAGAAAAGACTCATCAAGGACAATGGAATATTCTTCCAAATGATATATCATACATCGATAGTGATTCAAACCAAAAGGATAGTCTGGAAGGTAAAAAATTGGTGAGAAAATCATGAGATTCCAAAGAGGACAATCCTAGTCCACATAATCATTGAGATAATATACACAACAAGTTTGATCCATGATGATGTGTTGAATGAGAGTAATCTTGGTAAACCATGAAGAAATAAAAACTATGGGACTATCATAGACACAAAGAGTAAAAAAGAAGCCTTATGATGATGATGGAATCCTGCAAAGTAAAGGACAGTCAACTGCATATTTAGCATGAGCTTGCACAATCCCAACTAGATAGAGAATTATGTGTCTTGCAATCTACTATTGCATGGCTTAAATGCTACTGCACAACTTTATCATTTGATGGTCAATTCATATTTTTTCATACACTAGGAAGGTTCTCATCTTTAACAGAATGAACATGATAGAGGAATATGGTGATAAGATTGATAGTCCAAAACATGACAAGTTTGATTCAAAATTTCAAGTAAAATATTCCTCCAACTGTTCAATTGTATGGTTATACAATTTTCTATCTTTCGAGTGTGTTGAATGTTAGATTATTATCTTCTTAAAATGTTTAATGGTCAATTATATTTTGTATCTACAGTAGTTAGTAGGTAGACATCTTAAATGTCTATAGTGGTTGTTAGTTATCTATAGTGTCTTGTAATCTCTATATATTATAAACTTTTCTTTTGTCAATTCAAGCAATTTCCTAGCTAAAATTGTTTCATGGTATCAGAGCCAACTATACTTTATGGGCATTTTCTTCTTGTAATTCATGTTAAAAAAATATGTGGAGAGTAGTTGCACAAGTCACAATTTGTTTTGTGCTTTGTTTTAAATCCGACCTCCCTCTGCATATAGCTTGTGCCACCTCTACTGGGCATGTCCTTTCTTCAATCCACACATTTTGGATGTGATTTCATTTGGATGTGGTTTTTATCTACTCATGGTCATGTTTCTTGACCTATGTGAGCCATGATTTTATACCTGTGGTTGTCAGTTGAATCTCAACATGATTTTTGTTTTCTAGGCACAATTTGTTTTTTCTGTCTAATCACGTTTTTGGCCTTTTTTACAAAAATGCATTTTTCAACCATTTTCAGGAACGTGTTTACTAGCTTTCTGGACTTTATTGAGCTTGCCTTGTCTTCCCTAGCTCAGCTACGGACTTTCTCACAATTGGACACGATTTTCAACACCTCATTTTTTAGATTTTTCAAAAAAATGTGGCTATTTTTCTACATTTTCTCAAATTCGACTAGGGTTTTGCTAATATCTTCTCTTGAGGCCAATTTTTTTTTTAATTGTAGAATATTTTTGGTTTTTTTGAGATCTCAACTGGGTTGTCTTCTAATTTTTTTGGGTACCTCATTTTATGTGCCTCAAAATTTGTGCATGTGGGTGCTACCGAAATTTTCTAGATTTTATCTTAAAAACTTTGTATTGGTTACAATTCATCGAAATCCGTGTGAGGGTTTTGATTTTTTCCTTAAAATTTTTCTTGCAGAACTTGTTTTTGCCTTAGTGTAGTGTTTTTTTGCCTTCACTAGTTTGACCTCAGGGTACGTGATGGCATTTTTGACAAATATAATGCTCAAAAGCAACCAAAAGTTCAATGGGAAGAATTATAGCACCTAGAAGCAGTGCATGATTACGGTCTTTGAATATCGTTGCCTTGATCAATTCATTTTTGGGAACTCAACTCATCCCAATGTAGCCAAAAAGGACCAAGACAAATGGGATGAATGCAATTGGGAAGTTCTCATGCTCATCAAGCTCCTAGTCATAGATGAGCAGCTACCTCAAGTACTGTCTGACAAATCTTCTACAAAAATCTGGGATCATTTGAAGGCCCTTCATGAAACCTCTGACAAGAGCAGAGTGTTCTTTCTCAAGAAAATTATTTTTTCCATCATGATGGATGAGAAAATGCCCTTACAAGAACATCTATCAAAGATTAAGGACATTCGTGATTAGTTGGAGGAGATTTGTCACACAATGGAGGAAGAGGACATGGTCATCATTACTTTGAAATTTTTTCCAAAATCTTATGAGTATTTCATTGAAACACTCAATATTACTTCAACAAATGTTGATTTGAAGTTTCCATACTTGTGTAACAAGATTCTACAATAGGATCGTTGGCGACAACAGTTTGGGAGCAATACCAGTTCCACCTCCATAGAGCAAGTGTTCTTTGCCAAATCTTCTACTAAGAACAAAGGGAAGACACAATATTCTCAGCTGAAAGACTGGTTCTTCTTAGGACAAGAAGAAGAAGAACGTTAAGTGCAATTATTGCCATAAATATGGTTACATGAAGGTTGACTATCGCATTTTGTTGGCTTTTGAACAAAAGAAGCAAGCAGGTCTCAACCTAAAGCCAATGTTGTGGAGTATACTAATAAAAAAGAATTTAAATTCTATGCATTTATGGCCAAGAGGAAAATAGATCTAGTACAATCTTCTTCCTAGTATATTGATTTCAGGGCATCGCGGCATTTTACTCATTGTTAGGATTGGTTCACAAAATTTGAACCATTCTCTGATTTTGTCATTTTTGGAGGAGGCAAAGAGTACACCATTGCTAGTAAGGGCACTATCTAGATTCACTTAGGAGGAATAAATTTACTCTTTCTTGATGTTTACTATGTTTCATGCATGGAACATAACCTTCTCTCAGTCAGTTAGATGATGTGGCATTCTCCCTAGTTGGATGTTGTTTTTAGTTCATCCACCTACAACATCGTTGATAGGGAGAATTGTACTACAATCGCTATGGGACTTGAGGATCATGGTATGTATAGACTTGTTGATTTTGGTGATTCTCAGGAGGACGCTTTGGCCACCAGGAGTACTTCCATAAAAAAACTTTGGCATCAATGTTATGGGCACTTCAATGTGCACTATCTCTCTCAACTATCTTGGGAGGGTTTGGTTGCTGGTCTCCCTAAGATCCAAACTCAAAATCATGGAGTTTGTGGAGCCTGTCAAGCTGGGAAGTAGCATCAGACACCATTCTCGGATGGTGATTCTTGGTGAGCCTCTAATTTCCTTCAATTGGTTCACGCTGATGTATGTGGACCAATGAACACTCCATTTGTTACTAGGTGTAGGTATTTTTTATTATTTGTTGATGATTTTAGTAGGAAAATGTGGGTGTATTTTTTGAAACATAAATCAGATGTGTTTAGTACATTTCATCAGTTTAAGGCCTTAGTTGAGAAAGAATCAGGTTCTCATATTGTCACTCTCAAGTCAGATAATGGGTGGAGTTTTGTTCAGCTGACTTCTCTACCTTTTGTGCTACACATGGCATTAAGCACCAACTTACCACACCATGCACCCCTTAGTAGAATGGTGTTGTTGAACATAGGAATCACACCATTATTGAAATGGCTCATTCTATGATGGAGTAAAGTAATGTCTCTAAGAAATACTAGGCTAAAGTAGTTTATACTACAGTCTACCTCCTAAATTGATCACCTACAAAGGTCGTTTAGAAGATGACTCTTGAAGAAGCCTGGTCAGGACGTAAGCCTAAGGTGGGCCATTTGAAATCCTTTGGTTCTATAGCTCATGTCTCGATTCTAGAAGCCAAGCGCGCCAAGTTGGACTCCAAAAGCCAACAACTTATGTTTATTGTTGATAATGACAATCACAAGGCACATAGGTCAATTGATGTGGAGACAAAGTCTCATTTTTAGTCATGATGTTGTGGTTGATGAGACTATGATCCATTTGTTCCTACTACCAGTCCTATAGATTATCCTATGCAAATTTCTTATGAAGGTGTTCATCTTCCTCTTGGTTCCCTTGATGGGAGGGCTTCAGAGCATTCTGACTCTGAAGATGAGGAGTCTACCAGTCATGATATAGCACCACTTGATTTTCCTTAGGACTCACATCTAGATGAATTTGTTCTAGAAATCCCAGGAGATGTTTCTCCTATTCCATATGTTGGTACTTATAATCATCGACCTAAGTGGTGGCTCAAGACTATCGAAGATCTTCATGATCATGAACTCATTGAGGGTAAATCAGCTCATAGAAAGAGCAAGCAACAAAACACGACCAATTTTTCTCTTATGGACAACATCCACAACATCTATGAGACTCAGACATATTTAGAGGCTAAAGGAATTCCAAAGTGGAAAAGGATATGGAGACAGAATATCATAGTCTTCTAAAGAATCACACTTGGGTTCTTTTTAATCTTCCTCCTGGGAAGAAATCTATCAGTTGCAAATGGGTTTAGAAGGTCAAATATCATGCAAATGGTACTTTGGATAAATAAAAGGCCAAATTAGTAGCTAGGGGATTCACATAGAGGGAGGGCATTGACTACGAGAAGACTTTTTCTCCTATTGCCAAGATTAGCACAATTCATCTTCTTCTTGCTATTGCAGCCCAAGTTGGATGGACAGTTCATCAGATGGACATCGAGAGTACCTTTCTCAATGGTGAGCTATAGGAAGAAGTCTACATGGAGTAGCCTCCTAGTTTCAAGGTTGCTGGAAAAGAGCATCTGGTATGTAGGCTTGTGAAAGCACTCTATGGACTGAAACAAGCTCCTCATGCATGGTACATCAAGATTGATTAGTACTTGGTTGATCATGGTTTTCAGCCCAACCCTTATGAAAATAATTTGTATGTCAAACATTATGGTGATGATATTCTCTTTCTTGTTGTTTATATTGATGACTTTCTCATTACTGGAAATTCAACACGTTTGATTGCAACAATCAAATAGGATTTGTGTCAGGATTTTGACATGAAAAATTTGGGGCTTCTCCATTATTGTTTGGGTAGGGTATTGAGGTTTGGAAAACAACTGATAGTATTTTTATTTCTGTCTAAATATGCTCGAAGTCTACTTGACAAAGTTCAGCTCAGGATTGCAAACTTGCCTCCACACCTATGGAAAAGGGGCTAAAGTTGTCAGCCAAATCTGATTCACCTTTGGTTGATGAAACAACATTCAGGAAACTAGTGGGAAGTCTCATATACCTCACTGCCACTAGACCTTACATTAATTTTTTCATCAGCTACATTTTTCACTTCATGATAGCTCTAAAAGCTCATCTTTGGATTGCAATGAAGCGAGTGCTGAGATATGTTAAGGGAGCTTCAGATTATGGAATTTTGTATGGCAGATGCAAGGATCAAAAGCTGGTTGGTTATATAGACTCTGATTGGGTACATTTAGTGGATGACAGAAAATCCACTTTTGGGTATGTATTCAGTTTTGGTACAAGTGTTCTAACATGGACTAGCAAGAAGTAACAAGCAATGGTTCTTTCCTTGAACTTAAGCAAAATATTGAGGAACAATTAAGGCAACATGTGAGACAGTTTGGCTCCACAAGATGCTTTCTGACATGCACATGTCACAAGAAAGACCTTCTCCCTTGTACACTAATAATTAAGGGGTGCTCAAACTGGCCAAAAATCATTTCTTCCATGAACGTACCAAGCATATCGAGATCCATTGTCACTACATCGAAAATCTAGTTGGAGACAAATTAATTTAGCTACAATATGTTCTGACAATGAATCAAACTGCAGATATTCTCACCAAGTCTCTAAGCCCGGATAAGTTTTTCAAATTCAGGGGAAAACTTGGTGTTGTTGATGGATTGACCATTAAGGGAGGGTGTTAGAATAGTATATTATTATATTGTTTAATGGTCAATTATATTTTGTATCTACAGTAGTTAGTAGGTAGACATCTTAAATGTCTACAGTTGTTAGTTGTAGTAGGTCAGTTCATTAGTTATCCACAGTGTCTTGTAATCTCCATCTATTGTAAAATTTTCTTTTGTTAATTCAAGTAATTTCCCAACTAAAATTGTTTCATAACTTACCTTTTATAGAGGAATTGAAGTCCAATGGGACATAAGATGTTCCATATGATGCATATGGATGCCTAGAAATGACTTGTATAACCTCTTGAAACCTCTCCAAATTCACCGTAATGTGCCATTATTCCTCATATTTCCCATCAACATGGATGAAGCATCTAGACATAAGGTCATAGTTTCACACCAGGCATGAACAAAAAAAACCTAAAATGCTCAACCTAGTCCAACTAAAACTAAACCTCTATCTAGACAAGTCTTCCCTCCAAAGCATCATGGATTTGATAAAGTCAAGACATTTAACCCTTAACATGGTAAAATCTTTTAAAGGTAGAATACATCATTTATAAACCTTATGATATGAAGATGAGACATCTTATTAATCCTTTCAAGATTTTTCAATCTTTTACACATATCAAGACTACCAAATATACTCTTCTAAATTTAGGACAAGACCAAAAAACACATAAACAACCTTGTGATGACTATTTGAACCGATGGGAAAAAATTGGCTAAGAACTTTCAATGGTATGCAAAAATTTCACAAATTATTAAACCTTTTTCATGGAGAGTAGTTTATTCTTGGATCTGAGTGAAAATTTTGTTGTCAATTGCAGCAAGAGCCTATTGATTGCCACAGTGAGCAGAAAAATATATAGATAAGGAGTTGGATGTGGTGGTTGCTATTAGGTATGAACAAATCACTCAATATTTTTTCCTTTTGCTTCTACCTCAGGATTCAGACTAAGGTAGTTTAAATTGTTATCTTGTGTAGATTAGATGCACAGACTAGGCTATTTGGAGTAGATCATGGGTGAAGGTTATGGTCTTAGATTTCATCGAAAGCATTCAGATGCATTTCGTGGTGTCAACTTGCAGCTTCTCAAGGATGGTGCAACCCACAAAATGTTATCAGTTTATGAAGATGGGCCTTGTGGATACTGAATACAAATGGTAAGTAATGAGCATTGAATCATTATCTTGAATTTTTGTTATTTTTTCATTGTTGGTTTAAACAACCTCCCCCCCACATGAAACCAAATACTATCTCATATTTACCCCAATTTTGTTCAAGGACAAAAACTTGTCTCGACTAAAGATGAATTTGAAAGGATTTTATTTATTTGAGGGAAAATGGAGCATTTGGAAAGAATCATTTTTCTTAAGTGACTCACAAAATACCATGTGAGTATCTGAGGAAGATCATGACAGTGAAAATAGAGAAGAGTAGTAATTATCCTTACTTTCTTGTCGTCCAATTTTTGTACCAAGGAGGCTAGACAAATGTCATGGGCATGGAAGTTGCTTAGGTGAGAGACAAACATACCCATGACTATATCTTCAAAAAAAAATGTCAAAGATGAGTAGGTAATGAATTAAATTTGTGAAGTGCAGGCGTGATGTTCAAACTGGAACTTCATTTACAGTTTATACCAAGGAGGCCAAACATATATCATGGGCGTGGAAGTTGCTTAGGTGAGATACAAACATGCTCATGATTGTATCTTCAAAAAAAAATGTCAGAGATGAGTAGGAAATGAATTAAATTTGTGAAGTCCAGGTGTGATGTTCAAATTGGAACTTCATTTACAGAGAGTGATCCTTTTTTACGAATGTTTTTTTGTTTTTTCTTCTTATTAATTTTTTTTTTCTTTTCCTTCAAATTTTTTATTTTATTGGTAAGGATTTTGTACAATGTGCATGTTGGTCATCTTGTTCATGTTATTCATCTCTTTTTTGTATTGTTTTTTTTGTTTTTTCTGTGTTTTTTTTAATTTGCTATGTTTTTTGGTTTGTTCTATTTTTTTCTATTTTGTTGTTTTTCCTTTTTTTTCTTTCCTTTTCTTTGTTTTTTTGGTTTGTTGTACTAGAAAAAGAGGTAGAGAAAAAGAAGCGAACTGATGGAAGCAATATTCTTCTTCAAGGTAAGTCTTATTACGCATTCTCCTTATTATAAGAAATCATAGGTTGTTTTTGATGAAATCAAAAGGAATTACAGATTATTAGGTTGGGAGCAATAAAGAAAATCCTTCATTTTGTTTGTCTAAATTCACTACTATGTGTTATTTCATTAGTTTCATCTTAGGAGTGTGGGTTTAAAAAATTGAAACTATTTTGTTATGCCTAGAGGTAAATCCTTTTGCAATATTCCTTTGTCGATAACTTCAGAGAACCCAAGCTCTCTCTATAATAGAAAATCAATGGAAAATTCCTTGTTATAGGGTTTGCAATAGAGTTGAGGTAACAATTTTTTCGGCAGATTGTGCCTTAATATTTCTATGCCAAAATATCCATAATTAGTAGCATATCCTTTTAATTTCTTTTCATCTACGATTTGTTATATTATTATTCATTGAGTAGGACTTAATTTTTCTTTGGCATTGGTGTCCCCTAAATCTAGTGATTCCCCACCACTCGTGATCATGAAGAATAGAAAATGTGGTTCTCAATCCAGGAATTCACATATGGTCAATATTTAGTGCACACTCTCTATACTTCATTAATTACCTTTTGCTTCACAGGGATTGTAGGAAACAAGTCTATCTTGGTAAGTTAATTTGTAGCTATGCTTCTCATAAAGTAGATGAGTTGCCTCGATTAAAAATATAGGGATCATTCTTGTCTTTTCTATGCCACTTGAAGTTTATATTCATTACTAGAGATAAAAAAATTCGTCCTAAAATAGTTCGACAATATTTGAAGAATTCTAAAACTATGCTTCCTTAGTTGACTATCTACTGTAGGTTGATTTGGCATTGCCCATCCAGCTGCAAGCTCGAATGATTGGTTCTTTTATTTTAGTGTTTGGAGAAAGTTGAAACGCAAAACCATAACGAGTGTATTCATAATATTCCATACATCAAAAATGGGCATATTGTTTCTTATCTGGAAGTTTGGATAGGTGTGGGTTGTTTAGGGTTTACCTTGGTATTAAAATTGTTTTAATATTTTTGTAGGGCATATGATAGGGCAGCCATCAACTTTAGAGGCATAGATGTTGATGTAAATTTTTAGCATGATGACTATGATGAAGATATCAATGAGGTAGGTAATTCAATGAAAATGATCATCCTTTTCAATTTGAAATCTTGTATTTTGTATAGTATATGAGCTTTGATCTTCAATTTGAAATCTTGTATTTCATGTAGTGCATGAATTTGAAATGACAGACAAGAAGTAATGGGATCTTCAAAGAATTGATAATCTTGAGCCAACTAATGAGAGGGGTGATATCTCCATTTTTAGACTCTACAAATCCTAGGTGCATTATTCCTTAGAGAGCTCTCAACATTTTAATCAATGAAAATACACCGACACAAAGATTTGTTACATCCAACAACCGAGTAATATTAGAGTTAGATTACACCACACTAGTTGCAAAAAAATATATCCACACAAAATATCATACAAGGAATGAGATAAGAACATGATCACGTTATGCTAGACAACTCAAATTGTTCAGTAGGATGAAGAAAACTATGATAGTGTCCTCCATCAATAAGTTATAGATCAACATAAAAACTGTGAGAGTGCACTTTAAAAAAAAGAAATAGAAATGTAATTAACAGGCATAGCTATTAAGATGGATGAATGTTGTATGTCAGGGAAGGCTTACAAAACATTACCTAATAGTGGAAAACCTTATTATTTTATTGGGATTAACTCATTAATTGGGACATTGTAGATGTTTAATATTTGCATAAACAATTTAGGTTCCAGCTTTAACCTTGCTGAAAATTTGTTCCCTCATTACAATATGACCATATCAGAATTTAGAGATTGGAAATTTGTTCCCTTGGATTTCTTATAACTAATAAAGGCAATATTTTTTAAGGAATGACAAAACAAAACATTGACACATGTACAAATAGAAATAGAATGAATTAACCCATCAACCTTAAAAATTCAAAATAGAAATACAAGAAGAAATGTTGATTGATTATATCAAACGAACAAAGATATTAATCAATGAAGGGTTTGCACTCATCTACCCTATCCACCACTTCTATTACTCATGAATAGTTTATTTGTATCTAGGACTACCCTCATTTGCATTCTACAAACGTGACACATTTTGTCATGCATAGGTGAACTATTTTTATGAACTCCACTACTAACTAGTCATGATATGATATGCCCAACAATTTCTTAGAATGACTTTTCACATTGGATGCCACAATTTCCAAGTATATGAACACTATCACAACCTCCATGTTCATGCACTCAAACTGTCCTTTATAACTGTCACATAGTATAATGATCTTTATTGACTGTGATATGAAAATTTTGAAGTGATTGTGCATTCATGGGATGAATGTCCTTTATAACTATTGATACCACTACCCAAAATTTCCCCTTGATACCACTATAGAGTGGCCTCTTTATGGATTGTCCTTTCATAGGTTAGTTTACTTGGGCTCATTTATTATACCTTTTAAGCTTATCATATCTTCCTAGTTTCCCTACAATATTTTTTAACTAAATGATTGTGATAATCATGTCTTATAGAATGTCCCTTAGTAGTTTTATAGGTCTACTATCATAGTACAATCATAGTCACAAACAAAAATCACAGTCATAATCTCATATCACTATCAAAAACTACTATTTTGAAGTCTTCATCCTGAACATGGTAATTGTATTTATTGCCTTTTACCACTACAGTACTAGGAAGTTTGTTATCTCTATAGACTTTCCTTTTGCACATGATGCCCCTTCAATGACTGCAATACCTTCTAGGCCTTTGATTGTCTCTGACTGTCTCTTGAAAGTATTGTAGGGTTGTCATCAATGTATTCTTTCACCATCTAATTGGTAGCAATATTAAATATGTGAACTTGACTCTTGATAATCACAGGATTACTTTATATGTCATGGAACTTGTATTGCTAGGTTTTCTCTTTGTATGTCTTTGACCTGCTAGTTGTATGTATGGATCATTGTTATACTATTTGACACAACAACATGCCCTCAAGTGTGGCATATCCTTATTTACTATGTATTTCTTCTCAGTCTGCTCACTTTGCCAAATTTCTTTGGAATTGTATTTTAAAAATTTCTACCATTGCTTTTAGCCATTCTCATAGGTTTTCTAGTTTTCCCTTGTATTGACACTCTGGATGCCCCTTTTTTTCTCATTATCTCATGCATGATTCATTATAGCTAATGATTAAGTTCCAATTCATTAAATTGTTTTCCAATGACAATACAGGAACTTTGTGATGTCAACACACTCGAAAGATAGAAACTTTGGCAGCCATACAATTGAACAGGTGGAGTGATGATTTAATTGAAAGTTTGAAACAAACTTGTCATGTTTTGGACTCTGAATCTTCTCACCATATTCCTCTATCATTTTAATTGTACTAAAGATTAGAACCTTCTTAGTATATGAGAAAATTTGAATTTACCATCAAATGATAAAGCTATGTAGTAGCATTTAAGCCATGCAAAAGTAGATTGCAAGAGACACAATTATCTACCCAGTAGGGATTATTTAATCTTGTGCTAAATGTGCAGTTGATTGTCCTTTACTTTGCAAGATTCCATAACCATCACACGACTTCTTTTTTCCTCTTTGTCTCTATGAAAGTCCCATAGTTTTTATTTCCTCATGGTTTACCACCATTACTCTCATCCAACACCACATCATGGATCAAACTTGTTGTGTGCATCATCTCAATGATTCTTTGGACTGGGACTGTCCTCTTTGGAATATTCATGATTCTCTCACCAATTTTTTACCTTTAAGATTGTCCTTTTGGTTTGAATCACTATCCATATATGAATTTCCCATTGGAAGACTATTCCATTGTTATTGATGATTGTTTGCTTGACTGTCCCTTTATCTAGTAGTGATTGTCCTTCATTCATATGTGTTAGTGGTTGTCATGTTTTATTTTGAGACTTTAGTCCTATTGCTTTCGAAAGGATTGTTATATAGTCTTGTTAATTTCATTAAAAACCATGCCCCTTTTATAAACCTTGCTCATGAATGGAATTTGAATGTTGTTTTATATGTTGATCATGAGGACAGTAATGACCATCTTTCTTTGAAACTTTGTTCTTGATCGTCTACCATTTGTGACTGTCCACTTCTTGAAGTTTTCCCTTTTCTTACCCAAATCCTTCTCCCATATTACCTAGGGCTTGATAGTCCTTGATTAATCTTACCAACAACCTTCAAATTTAAACATTAAATCACAATACTTTTACAAGACCTAAAACAAATTTATGACCTCATTCAAGCTGCAAGGTCTTTCCTTTCTTGATTAAACATGGTTTGAAACTTGAGAGTTTCATTTAGTAACATAACCCTGTCATACATGGCCTTTCTTCTATTGTAGTTAACTTCAACTGACCTTCAATCAAAAACATAATGGGTACAAGTACAACCAATAATGCAAATACCCAATGTAAAAACCTTAGACTCAATGAGGAAGAAAGATGTGTAGAAACCACAAAGACAGATGCACATGTAACAACTCCTACATGCAAGGCTTGTAGAAAGGGAGCTTGAATAAAGAAATCAACACAAACATATATATTTTTAATGTAGTCCCATTGCCATCATCATACAATATTTTGAGCTCTACTGTATATTGCACTAGAATAATTTTAGTGACCACAATAAGCAAAACCATTATTTTTAAATAGTTAACGATGATGGCCAGGATGTTTTCTTTCCAACTAGACCATATATAGTAATATTAGCAACAGAGTATAGTATTATTGTTCCATTCCACCATTGAAGAGTTTCAAAGATTGTGTTTTTGACAATACTAGACATGCAAAGTTACAGCAGCAACATGTGAAAAACCTTGCCATGGGTTTATTTTTAAGCCTATTTTTCATTTTTCTTTATAAAGAAGCAATGGAGGTGATATGGCCAATAGCAAAAAAATAGCAACCCAAAGAATACATAGAATACTAATATAGAATAATTTTAATGACAAAAATGTGGAAATCTAGGCATTACAAGGTAACAAGGGCACTAGGGATTCTTTTGTAGAATAATTTTTTTTAAATATCAAAGTACTTAAGAGATGAAAGTGGGTACAACTGTGCATCTAACTTATTCTTGATAGAGTCATTTAAGTTGGATGGAACATGGGATGTTCCATGCAATGGATATGGACATTTAGAAATGTCTTGTGTAACCTCTTGAAACCTCTCCTTCGAATTCACTGCAATGTGCCATTATTCCTCATATTATCCATGAACATGGATGAAGAATTTGGATAGTAAGGTCTAGTTTCACACCAAGAATGAACAAAAAAACCCTAAAAAAGCTCAATGCAGTCCAACTAAAGCTACACTCCATCAGGACAAGTGTTCTCTCCAAAGCATCATGGATTTGACAAAGTCGAGACATTGAAACCTTAACATGGTAAAATATTTTAAAGGTAGAATACATCACCTATAAAGCTTATGATATGAAGATGAGACATCTCACTAATCATTTGAAGATTTTTCATCCTTTTACACATATCTAGACTTCCAAACATACTCTTCTAAATTTAGGACAAGACCAAAAAAACATAAACAACCTTGTGATGACTATTTTAACCGATGGGAAAAAATAGGCTAACAAGTTTCAATGGTATGTAAAAATTTGACAAACGCTTAATCCTTTTTTCATGGCAGAGTAGTTTATTCTTGCATATGAGTGGAAATTCTATTGTCAATTGCAATAGGAGCCTACGGATTACTACAATGAGTGGAAAAATATATAGGGAAGGAGTTGGATGTGGTGGCTACTATCAAGTATGAAACAATCATTCAGTATCTTTTTCCTTTTGCTTCTACCTTGGGATTCATACTAAAGTAGTTTATATTGTTATATTGTGCAGTTTAGATGCATAGACTAGTCTATTTTCAACAAATGAATGGTGAAGGTTGTGTTCTTAGATTTCACCCAATGCAATCAGATGCATTTCATGGTGTCTACTTGTAGAGCTCTTCTCAAGGCTAGTGCAACCCACAAAATATTCTCAACTTATGAAGATGGGTCTTTTGGATACCGAATACAAATGATAAGTAATGAGCATTAAATCATTATTTTGATTTTTTTCCATTTTGTCATTGTTGGTTTAAACAACTTATCCCCCACAAGAAACCAAATAATATCTCATATTTACTCCAATTTTGTTTGGAAAAAATCTTGTCCCAACCGAAGATGAATTTGAAAGGATTTTAATTAATTGAGGGAAAATTGAGCATTTGACAAAAATATTTTTTCTTAATTGATTCACAGAATATCATGTGAGTATCCAGGGAAGATCATCACAGTGAAAATGTCAAAATGACTGTATATTTTTGCTTAGGTGAGAGACAAACATACTCATGACTGTATCTTCAAAACAAAATGCCAGAGATGAGTAGGTAATGAATTAAATTTGTGATGTGCGGGTGTGATCTTCAAATTGGAACTTCATTTATAGTTTATATCAAGGAGGCTAGACACATGTCACAAGCGTGAAAGTTGCTTAGGTGAGAGATAGACATTCTCATGATTGTATCTTCAAAAAAAAATGTCAAAGATGAGTAGGTAATGAGTTAAATTTGCATAGTGCAAGTGTGATGTTCAAATTGGAACTTCATTTATATAGAATGATCCTTTTTTATGAATGTTTTTTTCTGTTGTTTTCTTGTTCTGTCTTCTTTGTAATTTTGTTTTATTTTCGTTAAGATTTTTCATTTTTCTGGTAAGGATTATGTACAACCTGCATGCTGGTCTTTTTGTCCATGTTATTCATCTTTGGTTTGTATTGTTTTTTGGGTTCTTTATGTGTTTTTTTAAAAAAATTGTTCTATTTGTTGGTTTGTTCTTTTTGTTTTTTTACTTTTTTCTTTTTCTTTGGTATTTTGGTTTGTTGTACTAGAAGAAGAGGCAAAGCAAAAGGAGCAAACTGATGGTAGCAATATTCTTCTTCAAGGTAAGTCTTCTTACGCATTCTCTTTATGATAAGAAATAATAGGTTGTTTTTTATGAAATTAAAAGGCATTGGGAGGAACAGTAAACAAAATCCTACTTTTTGTTTGTCTAAATTCACTATTGTGATTTGTTTCATCAATTTCATTTTAGGTGTGTGGGTTTCAAAATTTAAAGTATTATGTTTTTCCTAGAGGTAAATATTTTTGCAATATTCCTTTGTAGGTAACTTTAGAGAATCCAAGTTCTCCTTATAATAGAAAATCAATGGAAAACTCCTTGTTGCAAGGTTTGCAACAAAGTCGAGGTAATTGTTTTTTTGGCAGATTGTGTGTAATATTTCTATGCCAAAATATCCACAATAAGTAGCACATCCTTTTAATTTATATTCATCTATGATTTTTTATATTATTATTCATTGATTATTATTTTTGTTTGGCATTGGCATCCCCTAAGTCTAGTGGTTCTTGATGCAAGAGCACTTTGACAATGTCATGCCTCCATTTGGAAATTCTTGAAGATTGATCAAATTTTGGTATCTTTATCTTGTAATAGGGATAAATGAATCATTTTAATCATGTAAAGCTTATTAGGAAGTCATTTGGGTTAAATATTACAAACATGTAAAAAGTTGTCAACACAAATTGGCAAAATTGCAAAAAAATGTAAAGTTGCAAAAAAGCAACATGGGAAGGTAAAGAGTCACCTTGTTCCAATTCGTTAGAAAGTAGTTAGAAGGTGAAAAGAAAAGTTGGAATTCCTTTAAAAAGGCTTTGTAGTTGTAGACACCTAAAAATGTCCTCTTACAACACTTTGTCACAACATTGCATCATTTAGACATCTTGTAGTATGTTTTTCCCTAGGTAACCATGTCATCATCTAATTAGTTAAATAAATCTTATTTATTTGACTAATTTCATTTATTCCCTTCCTATAAATAATCCATCCATTCCTCTAATGTTAATTAAATAATTTATATTATTTAATTAATTAAATCATTTCCATCCATTCCTCTAATGTTAATTAAATAATTTATATTATTTAATTAATTAAATCATTTCTATTAATTATTCTAATGTTAATTAAATAATCTATATTATTTAATTAATTAAATCATAAATTCAACATTAATTCAATAAATCAAATATTTATTTAATTAATGAAATCTTAAAAATATCTTTTCGCTTTCTTTCCAAAATTGAAACTCGTGTGTATCTAATTAATTAATTTAATTAGATAATTCATCAATTATCCTTCTCATTTTTTTCAGGATTTATTTCCTTTAAAATAGAATGAAAATCTTTCTATCTTTTCACATCTTATCTTATCCCATTTTATTTCCTTTAAAGAGAATCTAAATCTTTCTATTTTTTCACATCTTATCTTATATTGTTTTATTTCCTTTAAAAGAGAATCAAAATCTTTCTATCTTTTCACATCTTATCTTATCTTGTTTTATTTCCTCCTTGATCAAATAAAACAAAAAAATCAAATCCTTATCGAATCTTATCAAATCTTATCTCCATCCACATCAAGGCTCTATAAATACAACCTCTCACAATCCATTTAGGGGGTTGATTCTTAAGTATCCTCACTCTGTCAAAATCATTCTTCATTCTTCATTTGTCTCTATTATTCTCCATTTGTCATCATCATCAAGTCGTTATGTTGTTGAATTGAGCAACCAACATTCCTCCAACAATAAACCTTCAAAATCTTGCATTCTTATGTAGGTGGAGAAGAGCAATGGAGATAAATTGAGTTTAGCATGGATTTGGGTTTGCATTCGTTTGTTATTGTGATTTTCATGCTTGCTTGTACTCTATTGTACTAGTTAGGATTTGATATATTTCTAGTTTATTTTAATATCTGATTTTCCCCTAATTACATTTGTGAACCTAATGTGAATCCTTTGATCTAGCTTGCTTTTTGCAGGTTTTATTGACTTTTTGTTGCAAATCTACCATTTTTTGGGACAAAACCCCAGGTTTTACAAATTTCTTCATATCATCTACAAAGCTATGAATTTTTCTACAATATTTTCACAAAGCTTTTTTCATCATCTCAAGAGGGTATAGTAAAAAAATTGAGGGTTTATCATTATTTTTGTAGGAGTTATTGTAATTTTATGTTTTTTCATAAAATTGATTTTTTGGATGCAAATCCATGAATGTTTTAGAAATTTTTACATTTTTTGAAATCTCTTAAAATTCTAATGGTAGTCTATGTTTTACAAATTTAATTTGGAGGTCAAATACAATGCAAAAAAAAATGATCTTCGTTTTCTATATGGTTTTCACAAATCCGCGTTTTTGAGTGCAAAATAGGGATTTTTTTTACTTCTTTACATTTCTAGAAAGATCTCAAAAAATTAGTAGGGATCTCTTCTTTGCTTTTTTATTTTTTAGATCGATAACATCTTGAAATAATGAAATCTAATTTGGCTATATTAAAAACATGTATCTGAAATTGCAATTTTTAGATGAGCTTTTTTTTTTATGGCTGCATTATAATATCATTTTTTGATCTTGTAGGTGATCATAAGGAGCTATAGTAGCAACAATATCAGTCATAGATAGAAGATTGGAAAACAAAAACTTTCGGGTGTACTCATTTAATCTTTCATCTCTTAATCTTCTTTGTAACACATTTGGATTTGGGCTCTTAAAATGAATCTTGTCTTCAATCACACTTCAAAAATTAGGTCTAAAACTAACCATTGTCTTCCATCAAATTTTTATTTTGGGATCTAAAAAGAATAAGTGCTTCCATTTTTTTCATACACACATTTCATTTCTAAGGTCAATTAACAACTATGAGTGTGAATCAAGTGTGTGTGTGATCACAAACACCTCACTTGGTGTCAAACCCTTCATAGGAGGCCTGCTAGGGAATTTCATCACCCCTGGGGATGACCTCAATCGAAGTGTGAATCGAAAGACGCACTTGTTTGGGAGTTAAAATCTTGTCAGTCTTGGCTAAGCCCCAAGAAATTTATACCTTTGGGAATTGAAGGTGAAGGGTAGGTTACCCCTTTCTCCCGGTTGTGTGGTAGGATTTTTCTTCCAAATTATTCCTTAGTCAACCTTGTGCAAACTAGCTTGAGACCTAAGTGGTCATACCCACTTGACTCACATTAGGCTTGTTGTTGTGTATTCACGTGTTTGCTTAATCATAACATTTAATCTTGAAAGACAAATTTATCATGTTTGGTGTGTGTGTTCATGCATTTACATGTGAGATCTTGTGTTTGATATTTCCCAAGTCAAACTTCCAATAAACACTTTCCAAATCATCCAATCTTGTCATTTCACATCATATCCTAATCATCATCATTTCTTTAATCCAGTCCAACATCATTTAACATCATGCCAACATTAGAAGACCTAGCATCCCAACTTCACAACCTCCTTCAAACACTTCAACAAATACCCCAACCCCTAGACCACCAAACCATACAAAGCCTTCAAACCCTCTTCCAAAATTTTCAACAAATTAAATCACCTCAAATCCAACACCTCCTAGCTCATGCCAATCAATTCATTGCTACTTGTCAAATTCAACAACCACAACATCATCCCCTATCCATTCATTATCAACCAAAGCTACCTCAACCTAATGTGCCATCCCCTTCTACCTCATACCAATCTAATCCATCCACTTCTTTGCATGTCAATGCCACGTCAACCTATCAAGCCACATCACAAAAAACACATGTGAATTTAAGTTCTACCTCACAACAAGGTCAAAATTTGTCATGTTCTAATGCAACCATTCACAAGGGGAATAATAATCTAGGTCATACACCCTCTAAGTATATCATACCACCATCCAATCAAATGCCTATCCATAAGCCACCATGTCCTAGTCCTAATCCATTGGCCTTTCCACCTTCTAATCCATCAAACTCTTCATTATCCCCACTATCATCTAATCCTCCATCAAATCTACACCCTAAATTCAAAATTTTCAAGAGTAAACCTATGGCATTACCCAAATCCACTCATTCACCTACAAAGGATGTGACCCAAGGGATACTAGAAAGGAATCAAACATCGCCATGCCATCCAACTCATTTTTGAACCTACCAAAAAGTCTTTAAACACCATTCCTATTCCTCCAACCCCATCATGTAGTCTCCCCCTTGAGCTTATTCAAGAGTCTTCCCCATTAATTCCAAGTCAACCTCCATCATGTCTCCATGTTGTTGGCCATCTAGAACATGTTGAGTACATTCAAGAGTCATCCCCTTCCACCTCCATTCAAATAAGTCATGAGGTATTTCAAGACCACAATCCTAAACATGAGGAAACATTACCCCCTCATCCACATAAAGATCAACATCCTCAGGCTAATGATTTTGTTCATAACACACCTAATGCTATTCATGATCAATCTTTCATCTTTGAGCAAGACCCCTTTTATAAACAAGAAGACCATGATGATCCCCTTATCCAACTTTATGCATTCCATGGTCAAGAGCTTGCCATCTCACCCATCCATGATACACAAACATCCACTTCCCATGATGAGACATATGCCTCCCAAGCACACATAGAAGATCAAACAAATACCTTGGATCTAAGTGAACACAATGCTAATCAAGATCCTAATGATCCTCCATCACCCACTATCGACCCCATTGCAAGTCCTCCATCATATCCTATTGGTCTTTCCACCCTCATTCATGAATATTCCTCCTTTAAACAACAACAAACATTATCTTCCCTTGCTTCATTTTCTCCATCCAATAAGGAACTCATGTTTAGTGTTTCACCTACACCTAGTCCCCTTGTCCATTACATACTCCAAAACATGAACCACCAAGGTAAAGGTTTAGACCTTCATGAACAAGGTATTTTGGAGCCCATCCATGTCAAAGTCCCTCCATGCTCTTATGGCTTTGGATATACACCCCAAGGACACCAATATTAAGATGTTGGTATTTCCCCCATGCCTCCTAAGTCCACTTTCTATCATAAAGCCTATCATATCCCTAAAACATATGTTTCCATCTCTCCTCCATCATCCTACAAATGTCAAAATCATGTGACCATACACCTTCCACCATCAAATTTTCCACCATTTCTTCCAACTCCTAATATCCCTCCATCCACTTTACCACCATTACTCCCAACACCTAATATCCCTACCATTCAATCCTCTTATCCATCTACCCATAAACCCTCTAAACATCTTAATCATGACCAATCAATGCACACATTGTATAAACATGAAGCTTCCACTCATTCCACCATACCCATGGGATTCAAAAGTAAAAAAACCAATACCTCTACCTATAAAGTAAAAAATTATAAAAATCCTCATGCCTTAGGGCATCAATGCAAAATGTCAAAGCCAAGTACATATAAAAAGTTATATAATCCCATACCTCCAAAAGTAAAGGCCAAAACTAAAATGGTTTGGGTCCCTAAGAAAAAGGAAAGCAAGTCAAATGAGGCATCTACATCACAAAAATCCCAACCATCCACTTCCATCCCACATTCTCATTCCATTAAAAAGTCCCAAATTCCTAAAACCCACAAGTAAAATAAAATTCATAAAAGTACTAAGTCTATGTGGGTACCAAAAGAACTACATCCACCACCTCCTAAGCAAACATCTTCATTGCTTCCTACACCCCATCCACATCAAAAGCTTCAACATTTATCACAGTGTGTGCAACCATTGGTCATGGTTCCCTTCCATTTCACAACAATTCCACATACCTCCATCTCCTCACCCTTCACCCATTATCCTACATATCTCCCTCACCATCTTCCTATGGTCCATGCTTTTGGCTAAGCCTCCTCATTCATATTTTCCATAAGTCCCATATAATCCCTATCATCTTCCATACATAATATGCATCATAATCCTTTATTTTCCTCCATAATCCACATCATAATCCATCATCTACCTACTCCATCTCCCTTTCATGTCATCCCTTACCGACATCTATGAGCATAATGACATTTGACATGGTCCATGCAATGACATCCATCCCTAGTGGGACTATCACCTTTCATGCAACTAGACATTTGAGTCCATCCTATCCATATTCCCCTTCTCCTATCCAAAAAATCAAAAAAAAAATTCAAAAAATAAAAAAAATGAAAAAGAAAAAAAAAAGTAAAGAGAAATCCCTTCATCCAACAGAAAAAACCTGGTAAATAGGTGACTTGGATAAGCACCATGATGAAAACCTAGAAAATAGGCATCATGTGTAGGTTGATCTTCTATGTCACTTACACTTGGGGGCACAATGTCTTATCTATCCAACCTATCATTCATGTCATATCGTTTCCATCCTACCTACCATCTTAGCCATCATACATACCTATCATGTTGAGTCCACTTATCTACCCTTCTCCCTTGGATCTTGATGAAGACATAGGGGAAAAATGTTGAAACATGTTTTTTGGGTATCTCTTGACATACCTTATCCAATCTAAACCAATCATATCATTATCCTATTGTCATATATTTTTTCCAGAAAAATCCTAAATATTGTACCTAGAATGGGGCATATTATTCCTATGTGAGACAGTCTTTGGAGATCACATCCTTGCTCTCTTATGATGCATACATCCATACCATCCATCCATCTATCATGAGTCTTTTATCCCTTATCCCATTACCCACCCTTGCACCTAGACTTGGTTTTCCCCTTGTCATTGGTATCTAGCACAAAGGCTACTCAAATTTTCATCCTTTGACACCTCAAAATGTTTCAAAAATCCAAAAAAATCAAAACATTTCAAAAGTTTAAAAAAATCAAAACATTTCAAAAGTCCAAAAAAAATCAAAACATTTCAAAAGTCCATCCAAAAAAATCAAAACATTTCAAAAATACCAAAAAGTGGAAGAAGTTCCTTAAAAAAGACAAAAAAATCAAATAGCCAACAAAAATACAAGCAATAAAATCAAACAACATCACTTCTAATAAATCTAATCATTATCATCAAATCAATTCATTTTTTCATCAATCCAATCAATCAAAATCATTCCAATCAAATCAATTCCTCAATTCAATCAATCATCAAATCAATTCATTTTTTCATCAATCCAATCAATCAAAATCATTCCAATCAAATCAGTTCCTCAATTCAATCAATCATCAAATCAAATCAAATCACTTCAACCTAAATCATTCCAATCACATCAATTCTTCTATTCAAATCATCACATCCTGTCATCCAACCAATCATCATATCATTACAAACCATTTCTTCAAATTCAATCAAATCAGTCCAAGCAATAAAATCAAACCACATCACTTCTTCTAATCAATCTAATCATTATCATCAAATAAATTCATTTCTTTATCAATCCAATCAATCAAAATCATTCCAATCAAATCAATTCATCAATCCAATCAATCAATCATCTAATCAAATCACTTCAACCTAAATCATTCCAATCACATCAATTCTTCTATTCAAATCATCACATCTTGTCATCCAACCAATCATCATATCATTACAAACTATTTCTTCAAATTCAATCAAATCAGTCCAAGCAATAAAATCAAACCACATCACTTCTTCTAATCAATCTAATCATTATCATCAAATAAATTCATTTCTTTATCAATCCAATCAATCAAAATCATTCCAATCAAATCAATTCCTCAATCCAATCAATCAATCATCTAATCAAATCACTTCAACCTAAATCATTCCAATCACATTAATTCTTCTATTCAATTCATCACATCCTATCATCCAATCAATCATCATATCATTACAAACCATTTCTTCAAATTAATCAAATCAATCCAGGCAATAATCAAATGCAAGTCAATCCTTAATCCATACCAATCAAGTCGATCAATCTTTTCAAATTATCCAATCACATCCTTTGGTCTTGATCCTAATCTTTTTGTAAACCCAATCAATCAATCAATTATCATCATTCTTGTGTTGATCTAGGGATATGTTGTTCCCTGCAATGACAACACTATCATCATCAATCCAAGTCAATCATTCAATTATCAATCATCCTTGTGTTGATCTAGGGTATATTGTTCCCCGTAATGACAACACTATCATCATCATCAATCAATCAATTAATCATCGGTTTATAGCTTGATAGGGGTAATTCCTTGTTTGTTTTTGTATCATTTGTGCATGCTTGCTTGCTTGCTTGTATATGTTATCATTTTATCTTGCATTTGTATCCAATTCATATCATTCTAGCTAATATTTATATCTCGTGTATATTGGAGTAGCTTTTTGCACTATCCTTTGCATCTAAGTTCACATCATACCTTTTGTGCATTAGGACTTTAATGCTCTAAGTTTACTTCCTCATATGTCTAGACAAGGTTGTATTACACTAGGGCACAAGACAAATCGTCACCTTGGTCCTTATATCTTGGTGCATAAAATCTAGTGCTATATCAAACATCATGGTTGCTCACCTTCATTGTAGCATAATGTATCATTCATCTCCTTCATTCACTTCCTATCTTGCATCATTCATCCTATCTCTCCTTATCATTTCATTTCAAGAGCATACTCATGTTTGTTCAACCCACCTATCCACTCGAGGGGGCATCATCATCATATTCTGATATCATCATCCATTTAACTCTATCCATACCTTAGTTTCTTTGAAATGATGTTACTCAACACAAATCTCATCATCTCAAAGAGGGGAAAAATGTAGACACCCAAAAATGTCCTCTTACAACACTTTGTCACAACATTGCATCATTTAGACATCTTGTAGTATATTTTTCCCTAGGTACCCATGTCATCATCTAATTAGTTAAATAAATCTTATTTATTTAACTAATTTCATTTATTCCCTTCCTATGCATAATCCATCCATTCCTCTAATGTTAATTAAATAATTTATATTATTTAATTAATTAAATCATTTTCATCCATTCCTCTAATGTTAATTAAATAAAATTTATATTATTTAATTAATTAAATCATTTTTATTAATTCTTCTAATGTTATTTAAATAATTTATATTATTTAATTGATGAAATCATAAATTCAACATTAATTAAATAAATCAAATATTTATTTAATTAATAAAATTTTAAAAATATCTTTTCGCTTTCTTTCCAAAATTGAAACTCATGTGTATCTAATTAATTTATTTAATTAGATAATTCATCAATTATCCTTCTCATCTTTTTCAGGATTTATTTCCTTTAAAAGAGAATCAAAATCTTTCTATCTTTTCACATCTTATCTTATCTTGTTTTTTTTCCTTTAAAAGAGAATCTAAATCTTTCTATTTTTTCACATCTTATCTTATCTTGTTTTATTTCCTCCTTGATCAAATAAAACAAAAAAATCAAATCCTTATCGAATCTTATCAAATCTTATCTCCATCCACATGAAGGCTCTATAAATACAACCTCTCACAATCCATTTAGGGGGTTGATTCTTAAGTATCCTCACTTTGTCAAAGTCATTCTTCATTCTTTCATTCATCTCTATCATTCTCCATTTGTCATCATCATCAAGTCGTTATGCTGCTAAATTGAGCAACCAACATTCCTCCATTATCAATCCTTTAAAATCTCACATTCTCATGCAGGTGGAGAAGAGCCATGGAGGTCAATCAAGTCTAGTTTGAAAATTGGTTTGCATGTTCTTTGTTTATTTGCATTTTCATTCTAGTTTGTGCTTCATGGTGCTTGATAAGGTTTATTTATTTTTTTGTTTTCAACACATTAAACCTGTTGATTTTTCCCTATCTACAGTAGTCATTTGTGTAGACGTGGGTGATTGAATGTATGATTTGGATCAATAAAAAATACTATTTCATGCATTTTCTACAGAAAAGTTTCTTTTTTTTATGTTGTATGACCATGTATGGGAAAGAAATAGTTGCTAATTGTTTTTAAGTGTTAAATTGATCAATCACCTTTCATCCACTTTTTGTTTCATGCAATTTGGTTTATATTTTTGCAAGATATTGAGAATTTGCTACAAACTATCAAAACCATGATTAGGGTAAACAAAGACATGAAAATTGGAGTTTCTTCCAAGTTTTCCAATGAAAATTGTTAATATTTGGTGGAAAGAACATTCATAATGTTTAATTTCATATTCTTGTGGTTTCATATCAAAAGGTAAAGGTTTATGTGTAAGGAATTGTTGTTTAGGACTGTTACAGCATGAAAACAGAACATTTAGGAACAATGAAGAAGTTTCGATGCTAGGGTTTGTTAAAATATCTTTGGGAATAAACATTTGATGGGTATTAAGCCTTATCAGATCAAATTTGATATTTTTCAAGTGTTGTTTAGAATAAGTTGATGTTGGAGATAATAAAATCAATAAGCTCTGTTATGTACAGACCTAATTAGGCCATAAATGGAATGATACAATCCAGGTTTAAGCATTTTTCATCAAAGTAACACTATTGATTTTCTGATATGTTTTAAAGTGATCAAATAGGTGTACAAAATGTTCATCACAGGCTGGAGATTGTATGTGGTTTCAAAAGATATGTTTGACAGTCCTTAATGGCAAGGTTGCTAGGAATGTGATCAGTCAAGATTCTGAGTTTTGATTGAGGTTTTTGTTTTAATCCTTCTTGTATAATTATGTTTTCAAATAATGCATAGGTTCCTTGAGAATCCATTTCAAATCATGGTTTGGAGGGTTTATGGGGTTGAGGCCTTTGTGTATTGACTGGCCTATCACTAGCGGTGATCCCACAAAGCTGGTTTACAATTTCTAATAGGAACTATTTTTTGCTAAAATCACATATTTTTAGAAATTATAATGATTTAAGCCTTAAAAAATTCCATTTAAAACATTTCAATTGAAGATGGTTTGATCAAACTACCTTAGATCAAACCCCCTTGGATAGAACCCTGCTAGTTTTAAACCATACCTATAACGGAGTCTCCTTTACACCTATCAAAATGCTGATAAAAAACCACTTTTGATTTAACATTTGGGGGATCAAATGAATTTATTTAAAATTTATATTTTTTAAGTATATAGTCCTTATTATAAGCTTCCCAAAAAGTATAAATTTAAATAAATTTAATTTAATTATTATATTTATTTTTTATTTCTTGAATGATTTTTCACCAAAATCAAGCTCTTTGTTCTGTGTGGAAAAATAGCAGATTATCAAAAAAAAAATTGAAAAAAATGCATGCACTAGATGTTGAATTCTTTTATCCAACACAAAAAAAATTGAATTTTGATAAATAAAAAAATGTTACGCATATACGCCATGTCTGAATTGTAATTGGTTTGACTTTGAAACTTGATTAAAGAAAAAATATTCAATAAAAACTATATAACCAAGTGGAAGCACTAGATATTATAGTTACAAATCTAAATTTGAAAGAATTAGAATTTTATACTTCATAGAAAAAAAGTTATGCATTATACAGTGAGCGTCACTTTTTAAAAATGTTGTTTTCTGAAAAAAGCTAGTTTTTGAGGGAGATGGAAAAAGAAGTGCAATCTGATTCCAAAATTTTTGAAAAAAATATATTTAGAATCTGTAGAAAAAATCTCACGAAACTCTAGTTTGCATCATCTTCAAATTCCTCATGGTTTAGGCGTTATAGGTGCCCAAAAGTGAAGATTTAGTTAAAAAAAATTATTTCAGTGTCCAGTTTGGCCAAAAATTGTAAACCACTATTGTGGGATCACGGCAAGTAAAATTATTACAATCAACTTTTGGGATCAAGAATGGAGGCTTTTATTGGTTGTTTGATAAAATATCTTGAATACAAATTTGGGAATGATTTAATTCTATTTTGGTAGGAATTTTTGTGCATGTTGGTTCCATTAGAAAAGATAAGGGGCTTGAGTTTGCATGGTCTAAAAAGGACCTAAAGGTTGATTTAGGACAATCAACTTGAAAAGGTCTCATGTTTGAGTTGTTTAGATTAAA
The DNA here is from genome assembly GCA_007258455.2 of Sequoia sempervirens. NCBI lineage: Eukaryota > Viridiplantae > Streptophyta > Pinopsida > Cupressales > Cupressaceae > Sequoia > Sequoia sempervirens. The sequence goes on from VDFB02000015.1 coordinate 362,869,556, forward strand.
GAAAAGATTTGGGCTTGTCTTTTGAATTTTGTCTATGTTGTTCAGTAAATCAACAAGTGATTTGTGAGTCTATTTCTAGCTTGGTGACTTAAAATCAAGAATTTTGTGAAGGAAAAGTGAGCTAATGATGACTAATCAAATAGAGATTGTTTTGAGTTTTACTAAATGAGATTGTGAAATTGTTTTTCTTCCTCTAGCATTGCATCAATTCCCCTTCACTCATTATCATGAAGAATAGAAGGTGTGGCTCTCACTCTAGGAGTTCACATATGGTTAGTATTAACTGCACACTGTCTATACTCCATTAGTTGCCTTTTGTTTCACATGGATTGTGGGAAACAAGTCTATCTTGGTAAATTGATTGATATCTATGCTTCTCATAAAGTAGATCGGTTGCATCAATTGAAAAGATAAGGGTGCTGTCATAATAGTGGTTTACAATTCCTGAGAGGAACGAATTTTAGCTGAAATCACATATTTTTAGAAAATATAATGATTTAAGCCTTAAAAACTTCCATTTTAAGGATTCCAATTGAAGAGGGTTTGATCAAATCACCTTAGATCAAACCCCCTTGGATAGAACCTCGCTAGTTTTAAACCATACCTATAAATGTGTCTCCTTTACACCTATCAAAATGATAAAAAATCATTTTTGATTTAAATTTTGGGGGATCAAATGAATTCATTTATTTAAAATTATTATGGTATTCCTCAGAACAAGGTAACCAATGAATATAATTTTAATATATTTTGGTTTTGTTATGTATTTGTTTTTAAGTTTTATTAAACATAGGTTTTTCATCGAAAATGAATTTCTTTGTTCTTCACATGTGGAAAAATAGAAGATTATCAAAAAAAATTGAAAAATATGAGTGCACTAGATATTGAAGTCCTTGATCCAACCAAAAAATTAAATTAAATTTTGACATATACAAAAAATTTACGCTATAAGAATATGGGAATTGTAATTCGTTTGACTTTGAAACTTGATTAAGGAAAAAATATTCAATAAAAAACTATCTAACCAAGTGGAAGCACTAGATATTAGAGTTACAAATCTAAATTTGAAGGAATTAGAATTTTATCCTTCATGGAAAAAAAGTTATGCATTATACGGTGTGCGTCATTTTTTTAAAATGTTGTTTTCTGAAAAAAATCTATTTTCGTGGGAGATGGAAAAAGAAGTGCAATTTGATTCCAAAAATTTTGAAAAAAATATTTTTAAAATCTACAGAAAAAATTTGATGAGACTCTAGTTTGCACCATCTTCAAATTCCTCACAGTTTAGCCGCTATAGGTGCCCGAATGTGAAGATTTAGTTAAAAATAATAATTCCAGTGTCCAGTTTGGCCAAAAATTGTAAACCACTATTATGGGATCACCCATAAGGACCATTCTTTTCTTATCAATTCTACTTTAAGTTTATGTTCATTACTAGAGATAAACCTTTCTCCTCCTAGACTAGTTCAAGAATATTTGAAGAATACCAAAACTAAGCTTCCTCAGTCTATTGTCTATTGCAGGTGGATTTGAGTTGCAAGGAAAAATGATTGGTTCTTTTATTTTAATGTTTGGAGAAAGTTGAAAAACAAAAACCAAAACAAGTGTATTCGTAATATTCCAAACATTAAACAATGGGCATATTGTTTCTTATCTAGAAGTTTGGATAAGGTGTGGGTTGTTTAGGGTTTACCTTGGTATTAAAAGGGTTTTAATGTTTTTGTAGGGCATATGATAGGGAATCAATCAACTTCAGAGGCACAAATGTTGATTTATACTTTAGCATGATGACTATGATGAAGACATCAATCACGTAGGTAATTAAATGACAATGATCAGCCTTTTCAATTTGAAAAATTGTATTTCATATAGTGTATGAGCTTTGATCTTGAATTTGAAATCTTTTATTTCATGCAGTTCATGAATATCAAATGACACACAAAGAAGTAATGGGATCTTCAAAGAATTGATAATCTTGAGCCAACTAATGAGAGGGGTGAGATCTCCTTTTTTAGACTCTGCAAATCCTACGTGCGATATTCCTTAGAGAGCTCTCAACATTTTAATCAAAGAAAATACATTGACATAAAGATTTGTTACATCCAACCCCTGAGTAATAGTAGAGTTTGACTACACCACACTACTTGCAAGAAAATAGATCCACACAAAATATCATACAAGATACGAGATAAGAACATGCTCGAGTCAATGCTACACAACTCAAATTATTCAGTAGGATGAAGAAAACTATGATAGTCTCCTCGATCAGTAAGTTATAGATCAACATAAAAATTGTGAGAGTGTGCTTAAAAAAACCAATAAAACTAAAATTAAAAGGCCTAGCTATTAACATGGATGAAGGCTGTAAGTTAGGGAAGTGTTACAAAACATTACCTGATAGTAGAAAACCTAATGATTTTTTTGGAATTAACTCATTAATTAGGATATCCTAGAAGTTTACTGTTTTCATAAACAATCTAGGTTCTAGATTTAACCTTGCTGCAAATTTGTTCCCTCATTACGGTATGACCATATGAGAATTTAGAGGTTGGAAATTTGTTACCTTGGCTTTCTTATAACTAATACATGCAATAGTTTATAAGGAACAATAAAACAAAGCATTTACTTATGTACAAATAGAAATAGAATGAATTAACCCATCCAACTTCAAAATTCAAAAAAATAATACAAGAAGAAATATCGATTGATTATATCAAATGAACAAAGATATTAATTAATAAAGGGTTTGCACTCATCTACCCTATCCGCCACTTCTATTACTCATGAATAGTTTATTTGTATATAGGTGCATTGTCTTTATGAACTCAACTACTCACTAGTCATGACATGATATACTCAACAATCTCTTAAAATTACTTTTCACATTTGATGTAACAATTTCCAAGTATGCCAGCACTCTCACAGCCTCCATGTTCATGCACTCAAAATGTCCTTTAAAACTATCACATAGTATTGTGACCTTTATTGACTATGATATGCAAATTTTGAAGTGATTATGTATTCATGAGATAATTTTCCTTTATAACTATTGATGCCACTACCTAAACTTTCCCCTTGACACCACTATATAGTTGCCTCTTCATGGATTGTCCTTTCATAGTTTAGTTGACTTGGACTCATTTATTATACCTTTTGAGGTCATCATATCTTCCTAGTTACCTTGCAACCTTGTTTAACTAAATAATTTTGATAGTCATGTCTTATAGAATGTCACTCAGAAGTGTTCTAGGTGTGCTGTCACATTACAATCATAGTCTCAAACTTAAATCATAGTCATAAACTCAGATCATTTTCCTTTTGGTTTGAATCACTATCCATGTATGAACTAACCTTTAGAAGACTATTCCATTGTTCTTGATGATTTTTTTCTTGATTGTCGCTCTATCTAGTAACAATTATTCTTCATTCATATGCGTTGATGGATGTCATGTTTTATTTTGAGATTTTATTCCTATTGCTTTCCAAAGGACTTTTATATAGTCTTGTCAATTTAATTAAACATGCTCCTTTTCAAAACCTTCCTAATGAATGGAATTTGAACCGTGTTTTATGTGTTGATGATGAGGGCAGTCATGACCATCTTTCTTTGAAACTATGTCCTTGATTGTCTACCATTTGTGACTATCCACTACTTGAAGTCTTCCCTTTGCTTACCCAAATCCTTCTCCCATAATACCTAGGGCTTAATAGGCCTTGGTTAAGCTTACCAATAACCTTCAAATTTAAACAATAAATCACAACACTTTGACAGGACCTCATTCACATTTTATGACCTTATTCAAGCTGCAAGGTCTTTCCTTTATTGATTTTATGGTCTAAAACTTGAGAGTTTCATTTAGTAACATAACCCTGTCATACATCTCATTTTTTATATTGTAGTTAACCTCAACTATCCTTCAATCAAAAAAATAACTAGTACAAGTGCAACCAGTAATGCAAATACCCAAGGTGAAAACCTTGGACTAAATAGGGAAGGAAGATGTGTAGAAACCACAAAGACAGATGCACATGTAACAACTCCTACATGCAAGGCTTGTAGAAAGGGAGCTTGAATAATGAACTCAACACAAAGATATATATCTAATGTAATCCCAATGCCATCAACATACAATATTTTGAGCTATGCTATATAGTGCACTAGAATAATTTTAATAACCACATCAAGCAAAACAATTATTTTTCAGTAAGTGACGATGATGGCTAGGAAGTTTTCTTTCCAACTAGACCATATATAGTAATATCAGCATCATAGTATAGTATTATTTTTCCATTCCACTATTGAATAGTTTCAAAGATTGTGTTTTTGACAGTACCAGACAACCAATGTTATAGCAGCATCATGTGAAAAACCTTGCCATGGCTTTATTTTTAAGCCTACTTTTCCATTTTCTTTATAAAGAAGGAATGGAGTAGATATGGCCAATAGCAGAAAAATAGAAACCCAAAGAATACTTAGAATACTTTTAATGAAAAAAATGAGGTAATCTAGGCATTCCAAGGGAACAAGGGCACTAGGGATTCTTCCATAGAATAAATTGTTTAAAATATCAAAGTACTGAATAGATGAAAGTGGGTGCAATTTTGGACCTAACTTACGTTTGATAGAGGCACTGATGTTGGATGGGACATAGGATGTTCCATGTAATGCATATGGATGTCTGGAAATGACTTGTATAACCTCTTGAAACCTCTCCTTCGAATTCACTGCAATGTGCCATTATTCCTCATATTCTCCATGAAAATGGATGAAGCATCTAGATAGTAGCGTGCTAGTTTCACGCTAGTCATGAACAACAAAACCCTAAAAGGCTCAACCTAGTCCAACTAAAACTAAAGCTCCATCAAGACAAGTCTTCCCTACAAAGCATCATGGATTTGACAAAGTCAGGACATTTAAACCTTAACGTGGTAAAATATTTTAAAGGTAGAATACATCACTTATAAAGCTTATGATATGAGGATGAGACATCTTACTAATCCTTTCAAGACTTTTCAATCTTTTACATATCATGACTACCAAATATACTCTTCTAAATTTAGAAGACCAAAAAAATATAAACAACCTTGTGATGACTATTTTAACTGAAGGGAAAAAATAGGCTAACAAATTTCAATGGTATGTAAAAATTTCACAAATGCTTAAACCTTTTTTCATTTCGGAGTAGTTTATTCTTGTATCTGAGTGAAAATTTTGTTGTGAATTGCAAAAGGAGCCTTTATATTGCCACATTGATTGGAAAAATATATAGGGAAGGAGTTGGATGTGGTGGCTGCTATTAAGTATGAACCAATCACTCATTATTTTTTTCCTTTTGATTTTTCCTCGAGATTCAGACTAAGGTAGTTTAGACTGTTATCTTGTGTAGATTAGGTGCACAGACTAGGCTATTTGCAGAAAATCATGGGTGAAGTTTGTGGTCTCATATTTCACCCAAAGCAATCAGAAGTATTTCATGGTGTTTGCTTGTAGCTTCTCAAGGCTGGTGCAACCTACAAAATCTTCTCAGCTTATGTAGATGGGCCTTGTGGATACCAAATACAAATGGTGAATGATGAGCATTAAATCATTATTTTGAATTTTTGTCATTCTATCATTGTTTGTTTAAACAACTTATCCCCCACATGAAACCAAATAATATCTCACATTTACTCCAATTTTGTTTGGACAAAAACTTGTCCCAACTAAAGATGAATTTGAAAGGATTTTAATTATTTGAGGGAAAATGGAGCATTTGAAAAAAATCTTTTTTCTTAAGTGATTCACTGAACATCATATGAGTATCTAGGGAAGATCATGACAGTGAAAATAGACAAGAGCAGTAATTATCCTTGGTTTCTTGTCATCCAATTTTTGTACCAAGGAGGCTAGACAGATATCACAGGCATGGAAGTTGCTTAGGTGAGAGAGAAGCATACACATGACTGTATCTTCAAAAAAAGATGTCGAAGATGAGTAGGTAATGAATTAAATTTGTGAAGTGCAGGCATGATCTTTAAATTGGAACTTCATTTACAGTTTATACCGAGGAGGCTAGTCAGATATCACGAGTGTGGAAGTTGCTTAGGTGAGAGACAGAGATTCTCATGATTGTATCTTCTAAACAAAATGTCAGAGATGAGTAGGTAATGAATTAAATTTGTGAAGTGTTGGTTTAATGTTCAAATTGGAACTTCATTTACAAAGAGTCATCCATTTTTGCGAATGTTTTTTTCGTCTGTTTTCTTGTTTTGTCTTCTTTGTAATTTTGTTTTATTTTCCTTCAAAATTTTCATTTTTCTGGTAAGGGTTTTCTATAGCGTGCACATTGGTCTTTTTTTCCATGTTATTCATCTTTGTTTTATATCATTTTTTTGGTTTTTTTGTGTTTTTTTTTAGTTTGTTCTTTTTTTATTTTTGACTTTTTTCTTTTTCTTTGGTTTTTTGGATTTTTGGTTTTTTGGTTTGTTGTACTAGAAGAAGAGGTGGAGAAAAAGGAGTGAATTGATGGAAGCAATATTATTCTTCAAGGTAAATATTCTTACGCATTCTCTTTATCATAAGAAATAATAGGTTGTTTTTGTTGAAATAAAAAGGCATTACTATTATATTCATCTAAAATTTGTTATATTATTATTCACTGAGTAGGACTTAATTTTTCCTTGACATCAACGTCCCCTAAATCCAATGATTCCCCTCCAGCTATGATCATGAAGAATAGCCGATGTGGCTCTCGCTCCAAGAGTTCATATATGGTCAGTATTTAGTGCACATTCTCTATACTTCATTGATTTCCTTTTATTTCATAGGGATTGTGGGAAACAAGTCTATCTTGGTAAGTTGATTTATATCTATGCTTCTCATAAAGTAGATTAGTTGCCTCAATTGAAAATACAAGTATCATTCTTTTCTTATATATGCCACTTTAATTTTATGTTCATTACTGGAGATAAAATTTTATCCTCCTAAACTAGTTTGACAATATTTGAAGAATTCTTAAAATACGCTTCCTTTTTCTATTGTCTATTGTAGGTGGATTTGACATTGCCCATTAAACTACAAGGTAGAATGATTGGTTATTTTATTTTAATGTTTGGAGAAAGTTGAAACACAACAACCAAAATGAGTGTATTCATAATATTCCAAACATAAACAGTGGGCATATTGTTTCTTATCTGGAAGTTTAGATAAGGTGTGGGCTATTTAGGTTTACCTTGGTATTAAAAAGGTTTTAATGTTTTTGTAGGGAATATGATAGGGGAAGCCATAAACTTCAGAGGAACAAATGCTAATGTAAATTTTACTATGATGACTATGACAAGGACATCAATCAGGTAGGTAATTCAATGACAATGATCATCCTTTTCAACTTGAAATTTTGTATTTTGTATAGTGTATGAGCTTTGGTCTTCAATTTGAAATCTTGTATTTCATGTAGTGCATGAATTTCAAATGACAGACAAAGAAGTAATGGGATGTTCAAATAATTGATAATCTTGAGCCAACTAATGAGAGGGGTGAGATCTCATTTTTTAGACTCTACAAATCCTAGGTGTGTTGTTCCTTAGAGAGCTCTCAACATTTTAATTAATGAAAATACACTGACACAAAGATCTATTACATCCAACCCATGAGTAATAGTAGAGTTAGACTACACCACACTAGTTGCAAGCAAATAGATCCACACAAAAAATCTCATACAAGATATGAGATAAGAATATTCATATAAAGTCATTGCTACACAACTCAAATTTTTCAGCAAGATGAAGAAAACTATGATAGTGTCCTCCATCAAATAAGTTATAGATCAACATGAAAAGTGCAAGAGTGTTCTTTGAAAAAAAAACAATAAAGCTATAATTTAAAGGCATATCTATTAAGATGGATGAAGGTTGTAAGTCGAGGAAGTCTTATAAAACATTACCTTATAGCGGAAAACCTTATTATTAATTGGGATTAACTCATGGATTATAGCTCTGGTTATAGCTTCTACATTTTCTAATATGTATTGCTTCATAAACAGGTAAATTTTTTAAGATAACAATTTTAGAGGAAAATCCATGTTCTATCTCACTAGAACCACCAAATTCAACACTATAACCATGTTGTGAAGCTCGATTAAGTGCCCAATCACTAAACTCTTTTCCAATGACAATACAAGAACTTTGTGATTTCAACACACTTGGAAGATAAAAACTTGTACAACCATACAATTGAGCAGTTGGAGGCATGATTTACTTGAAAGTTTGAAACAAACCTATCCTCTTTTGGACTCTCAATCTTCTCACCATATTCCTCTGATAATGTTCATTGTGCTAAAGATGAGAACCTTCTCAGTATATGATAAAATATGAATTGACGATCAAATGATAAAGTTTACTACTAGCATTTAAGCCATGCAAAAGCATATAGCAAGACACACAATTCTCTACCTAGTAGGGATTGTGCAAGCACATGCTGAATGTGCAAATTACTGTCCTTTACTTTGTAGGATTCCATCATCATCATAAGGCTTCTTTTTTCCACTTTGTGTCTATGACAGTCCCATAGTTTTTCTTTCCTCATGGTTTACCAAGATTACTCTCATCCAACACATCATCATGGATCAAACTTGTGTGTATCATCTCAATGATTCTGTGGACTATGAGTGTCCTCTTTGGAATGTTATGATTCTCTCATCATCCAACACATCATCATGGATCAAACCTGTGTATCATCTTAATGATTTTGTGGACTGGGACTGTCCTCATTGGAATCTCATGATTCTCTCACCATTTTTTTACTTTTAAGACTATCCTTTTGGTTTGAATTACTATCCATGTATGAACTACCCTTTGGAATACTATTCCATTGTTCTTGATGATTGTTTGCTTGAATGTACCTTTATCTGGTAACAATTTTCCTTCATGAATTCATATGCGTTTGTGGTTGTCATGTTTTATTTTGAGACTTTAGTCCTATTGCTTTCCAAAGGGCTGCTATATATAGTCTTGTCAATTTCATTGAAAACCATGCCCCTTTTCAAAATCTTTCTCATGAATGGCATTTGAACCCTATTTTATATGTTGATCATGAGGGAAAACATGACTAGCTTTCTTTCAAACTTTGTCCTTGATTGTCTACCATTTGTGATTATCCATTTCTTGAAGCCTTCCCTTTGCTTACCCAAATCCTTCTCCCATAATACCTAGGGCTTGACAGGCCTTGGTTCAGCTTACCAACAACCTTCAAATTTAAACAATAAATCACAACAGTTTGACGAGATCTCAAACACATTTTATGACCTCATTTAAGTTGCAAGGTCTTTCCTTTCTTGATTTCATGGTCTGAAACTTGAGAGTTTCATTTAGTAACATAACCCTATTATACATCATTTTTTGTTGTGGTTAACCTCAACAGACCTTTAATAAAAAAAACATAACAGGTACAAGTGCAACCAGTAATGAAAATATCCAAGGTAAAAACCTTGGACTAAATGAGGAAGGAAGATGTGTAGAAACCACAAAGATAAATGCAAATGCAACAACTCCTACATGGAAGGCTTGGAGAAAGGGAGCTTGAATAAAGAACTCTACACAAACACACACACACACACACACACACGCACACACACACACACACACACACACACACACACACACACACACACACATATATCTAATGTAATCCCAATTCTATTAGCATACAATATTTTGAGTTCTACTATATATTGCACTAGAATAATTTTGGTAACCACAACAAGCAAAAGCAAAACAATTATTTTTCAATAAGTAACAATGATGGACAAGAAGTTTTCTTTCCAACTAGACCATATATAGTAATATTAGCAACAGAGTATAGTATTATGGTTTCATTCCACCATTGAAGAGCTTCAAATATTGTGTTTTTGATAATACTAGACATACAAAGTTATAGCAGTAGCATGTGAAAACCCTTGGCATGACTTTATTTTTAAGCCTATTTTTCCCTTTTCTTTATAAGAAGCAATGGAGGAGATATGGCCAATAGTAGAAGAATAGCAACCCAAAGAATACTTAGAATACTTTTAATGAAAAAAATGAGGTAATCTACGCATTCCAAGGTAACAAGGTCATTGGGGATTCTTCCATAGAATAAATTGTTTAAAATATCAAAGTACTGAAGAGATGAAAGTGGGTGCAACTGTGCATATAACTTTCCTTTGATAGAGGCATTGAAGTTTGATGGGACATAGGATGTTCCATGTAATGCATATGGATGTTTGGAAATTACTTGTATAACCTCTTGAAACCTCTCCTTCGAATTCACTGCAATGTGCTATTATTCCTTATATTCTCCCTCAATTATTCCTTATATTCTCCCTTAACATGGATGTAGCATTTGGATAGTAACGTTCTAGTTTCAATCTAGGCATGAACAACAAAACCCTAGAAATTTTGACCTAGTCCAACTAAAATTTAACCTCCATCAAGACAAGTCTTCCCTAAAAAGCATCATGGATTTTACAAAGTCAAGACATTTAAACCTTAACATGGTAAAAAAATTTAAAGGTAGAATACATCACTTATAAACCTTATGATATGAAGATGAGACATCTTACTAGTCGTTTGAATACTTTTCAATCTTTTACACATATCAAGACTACCAAATATACTCTTTTAAATTTATGACAAGACCAAAACAAGCATAAACAACCTTGTGATAACTATTTTAACTGATGGGAAAAAACTGGCTAAGAACTTTCAATGGTATGCGAAAATTTCACAAATGCTTAAACCTTTTTTCACAGCAGAGTAGTTTCTTCTTGGATCTGAGTGAAAATTTTGTTGTCAATTGTAGCAAGAGCCTGTTGATTTCCATAGTGAGCTACAAAATATATAGGGAAGGAGTTGGATGTGGTGGCTGCTATCAGGTATGAACCAATCACTCAATATTTTTTCCTTTTGCTTCTGCCTCAGGATTTAGACTAACATAGTTTAAATTGTTCTCTTGTGCAGATTAGGTGCATAGACCAAGCTATTTGCAAAAATCATGGGTGAAGGTTGTGATCTCAGATTTCATCGAAAGAATTCAAATGCATTTCATGGTGTGTGCTTGCAGCATCTCAAGGCTGGTGAAACCCACAAAATCTTCTCATTTTATGAAGATGGGCCTTGTGGATACCAAATACAAATGGTGAATAATGAGCACTAAATCATTATTTTGATTTTTTTTCATTCTGTCATTGTTGGTTTAAATAACTTGTCCCCCACACTAAACCAAATAATATCTCATATTAACTCCAATTTTTTTTGGGAAGAAAATTGTCCCAACTGAAGATGAATTTGAAATGATTTTAATTATTTGAGGGAGAATGGAGCATTTGACAAGAATCTTTTTTCTTAAGTGATTCACAGAATACGATGTGCGTGTCTAGGGAAGATCACGACAGTGAAAATAGACAAGAGCAACAATTATCCTTTCTTTCTTGACATCCAATTTATGTACGAAGGAGGCTAGACATATATCACAGGCATGGGAGTTGCTTAGGTGAGAGACAAACATACTCATGATTGTATCTTCAAAATAAAATTTTAGAGATGAGTAGGTAATGAATTAAATTTGTGAATTCTAGGTGTGATCTTCAAATTGGAACTTTATTTATAATTTATACCAAGGAGGCTAGATAGATATCATGAGCATGGAAGTTGCTTAGGTGAGAGACAAACATTCTCATGATTGTATCTTCAAAAACAAAATTTCAGAGATGAGTAGGTAATGAATTAAATTTGCGAAGTGCAGGTTTGATGTTTAAATTGCAACTTCATTTACAAAGAGATCCTTTTTGTGAATGGTTTTTTCTTACTTTTCTTGTTTTGTCTTCTTTGTAATTTTGTTTTATTTTCCTTCAGATTTTTCATTTTTCTGGTAAGAGTTTTCTATAGTGTGCACCTTGGGCTTTTTGTCCATGTTATTCATCTTTGGTTTGTATCTTCTTTTGGTTTTTTCTTTTTCTTTTTTTTGTTAATTTTTTCTGTTTGTTGGGTTGTTCTATTTTTCTGGTTTGTTCTTTTTTTTTTTTACTTTATTCTTTTCCTTTGGTTTTTTGGTTTATTGTACTAGAAGAAGAGGCAAAACAAAAGGAGTGAATTAATGGAAGCTTCTTCAAGGTAAATCTTCTTACGTATTCTCTTTTTTATAAGAAATAATAGGTTGTTTGTGATGAGATTTAAAGGCATTACTATTTATTAGGTTGGGAGCAACAATTTACAAAATCATGAATTTTGTTTGTCTAAATTCACTACTGTATTTTATTTTATCAATTTCTTTTTAGGAGTGTAGGTTTAAAAATTGAAACTATTCTGTTATTCCTAGAGGTAAATCCTTTTGCAATATTCCTTTGTAGGTAATTGAAGAGAATCCAAGTTCTCCCTGTAATAGAAAATCAATGGAAAATTCCTTGTTGTAGGGTTTACAACAGAGTCGAGGTAACAAATTTTTAGGTAGATTGTGACTAATATTTCTATGCCAAAATATCCATAATCAATAGCATGTCCTTTTAATTTCTATTCATCTACGATTTGTTATATTATTATTCATTGAGTATGACTTAAGTTTTCTTTGGCATCAACATCCCCTAAATCCAGTGAATCCCCTCCACCCATGATCATGAAGAATATCAGATGCGTCTCTTGCTCCAAGAGTTCACATATGGTCAATATTTAGTGCACACACTCTATACTTCATTAATTTTCTTTTGTTTCATAGGGATTGTGTTAAACAAGTCTATCTCAGTAAGTTGATTTACATCTATGCTTCTCACAAAGTAGATCAGTTGCCTCAATTGAAAGGACAAGGATCATTCTTCTCTTATCTATGCAACTTTAAGTTTATGTTCATTACTAGAGATTAAATTTTCTCCTCCTAGACTAGTTCAACAATATTTGAAGAATTCTAAAACTACCCTTCCTTGGTCTACTGTCTACTGTAGGTGGATTTGAAAATGCCCATCTAGCTACAAGGTAGAATGATTGGTTCTTTTATCTTAATAGTAGGAGAAAGTTAAAAGGAAAAAACCAAAATGAGTGTATTCATAATATGCAAAATATAAATAGTGTGCATATTGTTTCTTATCTGGAACTTTGGATAAGGTGTGGGTTGTTTAGCGTTTACCTTTGTATTAAAAAGGTTTTAATTTTTTTGTAGGGCATATGATAGGGCAGCCATCAACTTTGGAGGCACAAATGTTGATGTAAATTTTAGCATGATGACTATGATGAAGACATCAATGAGGTAGGTAATTCAATGAAAATGATCATCCTTTTCAATTTGAAATCTTGTATTTTGTATAGTGTATGAGCTTCAATCTTCAATTTAAAATGTTGTATTTTGTGTAGTGCATGAATTTGAACTTAAAGCCAAAGAAATAATGGGATCTTCAAAGAATTGATAATCTCAAGCCAACTAATGAGAGGGGTGAGATATGCTTTTTTAGAATCTACAAATCCTAGGTGCGCTGTTCCTTAGAGAATTGTCAACATTTTTAATTGTAGAAAATACATTGACACAAAACTATGTTACATCCACTCCCTGAGTAATAGTAGACTACACTACACTAGTTCCAAGCAAATAGATCCACACAGAATCTCATACAACATATGAGATAAGAACATGATCAATTCTTTGCTACATAACTCAAATTGTTCAGCAGGATGAGGAAAACTATGATAGTGTCCTCCATCAATCATTTATAGATCAACATAAAAACTACAAGAGTGAGCTTAAAAAATAAACAATAAAACCATAATTAAAAGGAACAGCTATTAAGATGGATGAAGGTTGTAAGTCAGAGAAGGCTTACAAAATGTCACTTGAAAGCAAAACCTTATGATTTTATTGGGATTAACTCATTAATTGGGACATCCTAGAAGTTTAATGTCTGCATAACCAATCTAGGTTCTAGCTTTAACCTTGCAGCAAATTTGTTCCTCAATACAATATGACAGTATGAGAATTTAGGGTTTTGAAATTTGTTCCCTCGACTTTCTTATAACTAATATAGGCAATAGTTTCTAAAGAATGACGAAACAAAACATTGACACATGTACAAATAGAAACAAAATGAATTAACCCATCCAACTTAAAACTTCAAAACAAGAATACAAGAAGAAACATCGATTGACTATATCGAATGAACAAAGATATTAATTAATAAAGGGTTTGCACTCGTCTACCTACTTCTATTAGTAATGAACAATTTATTTGTATCTAGGACTGCCCTCATATGCATTCTACAAACGTGACACATTTTTTCATGCATAGGTGCACTATTTTTATGAACTCCACTACTCACTAGCCATGACATGATATACTCAACAATCTCTTAAAATTACTTTTCACATTTGATGTAACAATTTCCAAGTATGCTAGCACTCTCACAGCCTCCATGTTCATGCACTCAAAATGTCCTTTAAAACTATCACATAGTATGGTGACCTTTATTGACTGTGATATGCAAATTTTGAAGTGATTGTGCATTCATGAGATAACTGTCCTTTACAACTATTGGTATCACTGCCTAAACTTTCCCTTTGATACCACTATAGAGTGGCCTCTTCATGGATTATCCTTTCATAGGTTAGTTGACTTGGGCTCATTTATTATACCTTTAAGCTCATCATATCTTCCTAGTTACCTTGCAACCTTGTTTAACTAAGCGATTGCGATAAGCATATTTTATAGAATGTCACTCTGAAGTGTTCTAGGTCTGCTGTCACATTACAATCATAGGCACAAACATAAATCACAGTTATAATCTCATATCACTGTCAGAAACTACTAGCTTGAATTCTTAATCCTGAACATGGTCACTATCTTTATTGCCTTTTGCCACTGTAGTATTAGGAAGTTTGTTATCTCTATAGACTATCCTTTGGCACACGACTGCCCCTTTAATGACTGCAATACCTTCTAGGCCTTTGATTGTCTATATGACTATCTCTTGAAAATATTCTAGGGTTGTCATCAATGTTTTCTTTCTTAAGCGAAGTATGAGCTTCAACAACCTTGCCTACCTTGACCAGGCCAGACATTAAGGCATTGTAGGAATACACATCTGTAGGCATTAATTTCTACCAACAAACGAATAGGATTGTCAACTATGCATTCAATATAGAACCTTCTCGCCGTCTATTCCAGACTCTTCTCCCACCGACTTCCACTGACATAAAACAGATTTTATGCATGTGTTTGGTGACTGTAATAGGTTCTGGAGGATTCCTAAGCCCTCTATAAAAAGAGGCAGATGTAGACGTTTTAAACAAGCAATACAGAAGCATGCAGCAGCACGTAAAAGGTTTAAGTGTTTGTGTTTATCTTTATAAGTTTGTGTTTTAATTTCTGTGTCTGTCCATGCCCATCCACCCCATCAGAGTGGTATCAGAGCCAATGGTGATAGCAGATTGATCGTGGCCGGTTGCAGGAGATCACAGACCGTCGTTGAAGCAGAAGATTGTCAAAGAAATTGTAGCTACTATTTGTTTATTGAAGAGTTAGTCACAGTTGTTCTAAAGACAACGAATCCTCATCGAAGTCTGATTTGAGCCTGCAGCCACCTCAGAAAAGGAATCGCAGCCTAGGAAGGATGAGAGTGGATTGAAGTTTTGAACATCTTGAAGGAAGTTGCTGCTGTTTTTTGAAGACAAATTTTAGCCGTTGTGTGAAGGAATATGAAAGCTGGAGTCACCATGGTTGAATCGAGCAATGGAGGGAAGTTTTCTGAGCACCAACCTGCAAGAGAGTTTGACTGTAAGCTGTATAATGTCAGTTATGCATAATAGGAGAAATTGGTTGAGTAAAGCTCTTTGGTTGGTTATATTGAGGAATTTTATAGAGAGATATTAAAATCTGTGGTTCTAGTTCATAATGGCTGATGGTTACATATTTTACTGGTGTATATGATAGTTGGCTTGCAAATTTAAAAGTCTAGAATTAAAAATTAAAATAAGTGTAAAGATTAGTTTTTAAGTTATGGAATATCATAAAAGGAGTGTGAAAAGTGTAAAGAGTTGCAGGTGTTCAAGACAAGACTCAAAATAGTCAAATCAATGAAAGGAACAGATTATAGATATTGAAGGAAATTGTCAAAAGGTTGAAGACAGGTGCAGCTATTGAAGGTAAGGTAAATCCTTTTGTTGAAAGAACAATCAAGTGTTTAAGGTGAATTTGAATCAAGTATTGCGGAATCAAAGAAGGTTAATCAAGTATATAAGGTAAGTTGAAATTGTTAATGTTTCAATGGGAAAAGCTGATAGAGTAAAGAAAGAGAAAACAAATAATTTAGAAGAAGAATTAATAAAGGTGAAGAAAGAAAATACAAGTTTAAAATGTGAAAAAGATCTTTTAGAAAAAGAATTGGCAGAATTAAGGAAAGAAATGGGAGCAGAAAAATGTAACTTTTTAAATGTAATTAGTGATTCTAAAGAGGCAATTGAAGAAATAGAGGATAGGTTAAAGTTCGTGAAACAAATACATAATTGGCAGGTGAAGGAATCGTCCAAACTTAAAGAAAAGAATAAAGAGCTTGAAGAAAAACTAAAATTGTTTGATGAAATTTTAATACAAGGAATGAGGAATTAGTACAAAGAGTGAAATTGGTAGATAATTTAGAAGAAAAGATGAAGAAATTAGAAGAAGAAAATAGGTTATACAAAAAGGAAATATCAAAATTGAATGAATGTTTGAAGACAAAGAAATCGGCATGTGATGTTTCATGTAGTACAAAAGATTTGAGTTTGTCATTTGATAATTGTGTTTTTGCTGAAGAGTTTTGTGATAAAAACTGTCAAAATGATAATGTTGTTAGATGTAATGACAATGAAAAAAATGTTGGTTTAAAGATCATGGAAAGAATGGGATACAAAGGTAAAGGTTTAGGAAGGCATGATCAAGGGATGAGAGAGCCAATTAAGCCAGTAATGAGGCCAAAGCATGAAGGTCTTGGATGTGTGACAGGTAAAGGAAATAATATAGGTGTAACCAAATTTGTTAAAGAAATGGAATGTGTGCAATGTTGTCATTGTAACAGGAAAGGACATATGAAGGATAGATGTTGGGACTTACATCCTTGCAGTATTTGTGGTTTGAAGAGTCATTCTGAAAAGACATGTTGGAACAGAGAGTGCAAGAAGGATTCTATGGCAGGTTGTATGAAAATGGATTGTGGATGGGTTTATGGATCGAGTTGGTAGAAAATTACAAGTATGCTTAAAAATTGGTTCAAGTATAAAAGTTCTCACGTAAAACTTGGTAGCAATCATGGCAAGTTTGAGGCAACAACAAATACTTTTGGCAAGGCATCTATAGATGGCAAATTTTCAAGAAGTTGTAGATTGAAGGTTTGAGAGACTGTCACAACAATTGGACAAAGACAAAGGCATCATCAGGCATGAAGACCGTCAAGATGGCAAATAAATGATTTGAGAAGTCTGAAGAGTTGGTTGCAACCACAAGACAAAGAAGAGAAAGAATGACCACAGTCAAAGGCAAATGAACAACAAAGGAATTGGAGAATGCCACAACATTCGACAAGAGAATGACATTAGAATTGAGAGTTGTTTGAAGCTATGGAAGAAAAGAATTTGAGGAAGTCCGCAGACTTCGTTAGAGACAAAGGAAAAGAATTAGTGATTGTAAATGGGTACCTAACAAGGCTTTAAGCCGGGACTCATCTCTACTAGATTATGGCATGTGCAATTGGTTGGTGGTAGAAATTAAGGGGGAGTATTTGTAGGCATTAATTTCTACCAACAAACGAATAGGATTGTCAACTATGCATTCAATATAGAACCTTCTCGCCCTCTATTCCAGACTCTTCTCCCACCGACTTCCACTGACATAAAACAGATTTTATGCATGTGTTTGGTGACTGTAATAGGTTCTAGAGGATTCCTAAGCCCTCTATAAAAAGAGGCAGATGTAGACATTTTAAACAAGCAATACAGAAGCGTGCAGCAGCACGTAAAAGGTATAAGTGTTTGTGTTTATCTTTATAATTTTGTGTTTTAATTTCTGTGTCTGTCCATGCCCATCCACCCCATCAACATCAAGGATGCAGCCTCACTGTTGCATTTCCTCAAACTGTACAATGGGCTGCATCAATACAGTTTTCTTTCCCAAGGTGTTTAATCACCACGACATGAACTCTAGAGTTGGAAGTATTACCATTTTAAATTAGCTCCTTGAACAGTTCGACAGCTGCATCATTTCTGTGTACCTTTCCAAGAGCATCAATCAATTATCATACTACATTAGGCAGCTGGCTAAGGTGGAAAATACTTGTCATCCATTTCTTCAAGAAACTTTAATGCCTTTTCAGGTTTATTTTTCTTCCATAAACTAGCAATTAGAATTGAAAATGTGAATGGACTTGGATGAATGCCTTTCTCCTTCATTCTCTCAAACAAATTTAAGGCACCAGATACATTTTTAGCCTGAAAACACTATTAAATGTCACTACAGTAGGGGTGCATCGAACACTTTCCATCTGATCAAAGAGCTTTAAAACACTTTCAGGTTGCCCTGCACTCCCCAAAATGTGAATTAGCTTATTGAACAAAATTTTGAATGACCTTGTTATCGCTATATTTGGCAGAAAGGAAACTTTACGATTCATCTTGTTTTTGCAATTTATAAAGATGGTTTTTAAATTTGTAGCTCATTTCGAAAGGCAAGGACTTGTTACAGGATTTATCACGTGCTTTTGTGCAGATTCCATATTATTTAATGGAATATTTTCACCATATAGTCAGAATGATCTGACCAGATCAGGCCTTCCTCCTGTCACTCATAGCGCTGTGGATGCCATGCCCACTCTTATAATTAGTTCGGTAAAACATTAAGAGCCTTCAATTTTTCACAGAATTAGTGTCAAATCTTTTATTGTATCATTTAACTCATTTTAATTTTAACAAGTTGATCCAAATTGACTCGAAACTATACAGGTTAATCCCAATAAAATCATAAGTTTTTCTGCTATCAAGTAATGTTTTGTAAGCCTTCCTGGACTTACAGTCCCAAGAATGTTCATTCCTCTTCTTCACCTACATTATATGATAATGCTACACCTCATTTGACTGCTCATGATGTTGTTTCTAATGATCATGATAGGCTTCCTACAACTCATGACAGTCTTATCTCCATTTTCTTTGATTCATGGTTCTTTAGAGGCCATTTTTTATCTTAATTTTACTTTTCTTGGCAATAAATATTTTGATTTCTAATAGATTGACTAGAATTTATTTTTATGTTCTTGCAGGTAAGATTCTTAGGAATATGTTGGAAGGTAAATTTAGGCTTGTGGTTTTCTTTTTTCCTTCCAACTTTTAGGCTTGTGGTTTTCTCTTTTCCTTCAACTCTTTCTCTCTATTTTTTTATATTTTGAAAGTTTATTAAGTGGATGCCATTGTTTTAAATCACAAACATGTTTGTGTAATTATGTTCCTATATATTCTTTATTTTAAGTACTTTTAGTCAAGTGAAATGTTGTGACTAACAGTTGAGAGAATTTGTAGCTATCAAGATTGTCCATGGGTCAATATAATACAGATAAGTTGGAATCATTGAAGCTGATGTGCTTGGTGAGGTTGGAAATAATATTAAAAAAGACCTAGTATGTACATGTGCTTGATGTTTTAGATTGTTTGATAACCATTATGGTGGAATCAAGTGTAGGAGTGAAGTTGTCTGTATACATCTAGAGCAGCAAAGGATGGGATTGGCCATTTGACATTTTTTATTAATATTTTGGTCAATTACATTGACCTAGTATTTTTGTAACATGTAAAAATACAATGTTTAATAAAAAATATATTGAAAGGGGTTAAACCCATTTCAAAGACTAAAGGGAATGGTCATTGGCCATGACCACTCTCATCTAGAGCAGCAAAGGATGGGATTGGCCATTTAACATTTCTTTATTAATATTTTGGTCAATTATATTGACCTAGTATTTTTGTAACATGTAAAAATACAATGTTTAATAAAAAAAATATTGAAAGGGGTTAAACCCCTTTCAAAGGACTGAAGGACAGACTGAAAGAATAAAGTCACTCATTTTTTGATAGCTTAAAGAATGATCAAAATAGGCCAAAGTCATTCTTTAAGGCATGTCTCTTGTGTCCCCTGCATTTTTTATTTCTTTTGGTTATTGTTTAATTCTTATTGAAGATTTTTTTTTTTTTGATGTTAACATTGAAGCTACAAATCATGATTGTATTAATAAATTTATTGTTTATGAATCACAATATAGGCCACTTCATAGAATAGTTCATAATGGACAATCATCAATTACCCTTACAAAAACATTTAACATGGACATAATTCACATGACACAACCATACAATTGTGATGACAAATTGAATATTTTGATGTGCCACATATTAACATTGTCCACAATGGAAAATCATAAATTACACTTATAAAAACAACATTTAAAAGGTAAGCCATTAACTTATTTTGTGAATGGAATTCACACGACATAACTATTTCTCCATAATTATAAAATTGACATTTTGACCCACCACGTATTGACATTATTTCAAATGACAAACTTCTTGCACATAATAAAACACATCACTAAAGACATTGCACTATTTCACCATCAACTAATAATATTATTGCAAATGACATAACTAATAGCTATTGAAATTTTAAATAATATTTTATTTTTATCAATGTATCATTTTTTTTAATAAAACATGAGGGCATGCAATATAGTTTTTATAACCATCAATATTTCAATTGAATATTTAAAAGTATGTGTTTCGTTTTATGTAATGTTGTTTTACATTTTGTGTTATGTTGTGATGTGATGTTTTGTTGTGATGTGATGTGTTGTTGTGTTGTGTTATGTTGTAGTTGTCTTAGGTCAATTAGGGGAGGCCATGCTAGCTTCCATCTTCACATGGTTGGCCTTGTTAGTAAAGAATATTTGAATAAATATTCTTGAAGCTAAGAGAAGCTTGTTTGTAAATATTTATGTCATTTAATTATGATCAATATTTTATAAACTTAAGCTTGTTCATATTACATACATGGTGAGATTCTAAAAATAAAATAAAATTGATTGCAAAGGTGAAATTTAAAAAAATAAATGCATTACCAAGTAGTATTTTCCTATTTAGTATAGTTTTCATTCAAGAATTTTACAAGTGTTCACAATTTGGTATTTTTTCAATGAAAATAATTTATTAAAAATTATCTTTAATAGATAAACTTTACATATTTATTTTTAATTATAATAAAATTTCTTTATAATTTTAAATTTTGTTTTAAAGCTTAAATGTAGAAAAATATTTTATAGACTATCTGTCTTGTTGGTGTATTCGATTTTAGAATAATAAAAAATCTTTATTATACTAATAAAATTATTATGGATTTGAGCTTTTACTTACAACTCATTTTATATGGGGTGATTATAAGTGAGTTAATTTAGAGTCTTTCTCATTATTGTGATTTTTATTAAATATTTTAAAATATATGAAATCTATTAATGTTAAATTGTTATGATGCGCATTTGTAGAGGAGAAATGTATTTTCTTTTCACTTTTCCCATTTTTTGTTGAAACAAGGTGAGTGACTCAAAATCCTAAGGTGTTTTTCAACACTAGTTTGACCACAATTAACTTGTCATGTAGTAGAGGTGAAAGATTTAAAGGCAAGTGGCCAAGAGTTAGAATTTCATTGTATTAAATAAGATTGTGGGAAAACCCTAGATAGAATTGTAGGTTCAATTCTGTCTAATTATGGTGTAGAATCTATTAGGATCTCTCTAAATTTTATAAAATAAAACTAAGTTCTTGCATTTTGATGGAAATTTGCCATGTATGTGTAATCTGCTCACGATGGAAACCTTATGAAGCACACTAGTTTATTTAGCATTGTTGATCATGTCAATCTACTTGCACATTACACTCCTTGCAATGATGACCTCATCATTTATAAATAAGTCATTGAATAGTTAGCTAGTTTTAACCTAGTGATGTCGTTTGGGGGTTGCACTAACATTGGGCTATTAAGTTTCTCAAATTTGATCAACACTGTGTGAGCTTAATTAAAATTATTCATCATGGTTTTATCATTTCATGTATGCATGTTTTATTGGGATTAACCATGAATTGAATGTTGGCATTAAGATTTAGTTTGGAAGGCTTGAGTTTGTAGATAATTACAAGTTTATATTTTTTATGTTTAGTTCAAGATTGATGATTCGCATGGCTTACAAATAGAGTACACAATAAATAAAGAGGATGGATATGTTATACTATAATAACGTTCATCTTGAAGCTCATCCACTTATAAAAATATTTGAACAAATTATACTATTGTTTTAAGTTTATGTAGAAGACAACTCGATTATCTCAACCATCATAGTCAAAAGGGCTAATCTTTCTAGGAATATCGAGTCTTTATTCTTGTAAAGGTTTGAAAGGAAATTTAATGTTTTCATTTGCCATGATCTCCTAGAAGGTATATTTTGACACTATTCTATTAGTGATGGAAAATAATTAATGTAGTTAGAGAGCTAATTATTTCTATATCTTATATAGCATTTATAAGGATTTAATGATTTCTAGATCCCACATCCAAGTATGAGAATAAAATCATGAACAAATGGAAAGAATCTAATGATATGTTTAAGCTATTGAGATATCATATTGTGGAAATTTTCCAAGAAATTTAGTTTGGATCATAATATATAGACAAAAGCTTCAATCTAGTTGTGAGGCATGACATGGTTTTGTTGAACAATATTTTAAAAACTAATATGGCCATCATATAAATAGAGCTTAGGTTAAACTTTTTTTTTCATCCTAAAGCATGAACCATTTCCCACTTGGGGAGAGTAGATTTATATAAATCTAAAGATGTAATCTAAGCCACCTTAGGCTAAAGTTAGCTTCTCTATGGTGTCTTATCTCTTGGATGTATTTTATGCTTCCATGCATTTCTTTCAAAGATTGTATACCTAAGAATTTTCTTCCTTACTACTACTTAATGTGGTGTTTTTTCTTTTGCATTCTCACTTGTACTTGAAAATTTTAAAAACTATTTGTCATTCCTTTTATTCAATTGTCTATAAGCATGTGCATGAGAACCTATACTTAAGATTCCCCCTTTCGTTATCTCTTATTTAAAAATATTTGGCATTTTGTGGATATACCCAAATTATACCATAATGAGAGTGGAATGAGGCCTACAATCTAAATACTTATTGACAAAATATGTCTTGCTTAGGATTATACATCCTAAAATTTATTTCTAAATCAACATTCAGTTCATACAACATTTCTTTAGGGAAAGAAGGTGGACACTTATCTTGCACCTCTTTATTGTTTTTGTATTATCTACCATACCTACATTAGCTACACCTATTCTTATGTGTAATTTTGATAGCTTAATTTTTAGGCATTGGGATATAACTAATAGAGTTAGTGAGTTTTGTGAAATGAGAAAGAACATCCACTAGCAACAAGTGTTTTTTATGATAAATAATTGAATCTATGTGCTCTTTATGGTCACAAATTCATGCAAAAATTGGAAAATGTATAAAGGTGTTAATTTATGTTAGAGTGAATGGGACTTGCTTCAAAATCACCTAAAGGAATTCTAGGGATTATTCTTTGAAGATGAATATATTTCTTCTATTTATTTAAGGGCTTTTATTCAATATCTACATGAATCTTTACCTCCTACATCAATATAAATGGTTCATGAATAATTGTCTGAGAAGGATGACATTAATTATCTTAGTGGTGAATCTTCCCTATTTACAAATATTTTAAATTGATATTTGTTGTGCCTTCACACTTACACCCCATTTTTTCCTTCGTCAAACAAGGACCCCCCCTTTTCTTTTTGTGTGTCCTCGTTTCCTTTTTTTCTTCCTTTCTTTCCTTTTATTTCTCTTTTCCTTCCTTTGTTTTCTTTCTTTGTTTGCTTTCAAGGTTTGGGTGTCAGATTTATAAGGGTATAAATTCCTTGTCGAGCTCGACCCTCAATCCTTCCCCTTTGGTCATCGCCGCTTGCTTGTTCTGTCTCCTATTAGACTTCCAAGAAAGGGTCAAAGTTTCCTCTTCCAACATACTTCAACCCATGATGTATAGTGGTGAAACCTAGTTTTTTGTGTGCGTCTTGTCACATCCTCTCAATATCGTGTACTAACAGGAGACTATAATGCGTAGATATGTGTTTTTTTGCACATTAAATATAATGGATTCACAATTAGTGCTAGGTTTTTTGGGGAATTATTAAGTCATTTTGGTTTTCATTTTAGCATTCACTTATAGCTATTTGTATTTGGGAGCCGAAAAAGCTTGTTTGAGAATCTCCATCATAGATGTGTCTTTGGATTTGAGTTGAGGTTGTGATTGGTTAATTAATGGTTTCCTATTTGCTTGTTCATGTGGTGTGCTCACGTTTGGGTATTTTTTTGTGCCACATTCATGAGTGTTGCTTTCCATTTTTTGGTGGTGTTGGTTTTCCCCACCTTTCCCTCTCATTTTCTTATGCATAATTCCAAGTTAGTCGATAATCCTTCATTGATTTAATTATTTGTAGTCACCTCCTCTTCAAATGCACAAGATTTTGAACCTAGAGGGAATGGTATACCTTCATCACAGTAGGTTCAAGAGAAGGAAAGTAAAATGGATATAGCTAAGGGTACCCAAAAGACCTTTCTTGAGATGTGCTTGAAAAGTACACGTCAAAACTCCTCATAAAGATTCTGTTGTGGAATATTAGAGGGTTGAATAACGCTCATAGATAAGATATCCTCTCTAATCTGGTGAGAGATCATAGACATGATATTGTTTTAATTCAAGAGACTAAGATGGTAACAAATAAGCTGGATAATATTATGAATGAACTCTTTAAAGATTGTGGGTTTCATGGATTTGATATTGATGGGGCTTCAGGTGGTGTTTCCATTTTCTGGAACCCAAAGGTTGTGAAAGGAGTTGCTCTTTATGGATAATCTAATTATATTGCCACCTCCTTTCAGAATGAGAGGGATACTTTTTCTAGATAATTTGAAATATATATGCCCCTAACATGAAGTGTGTTAGGAAGTGATTCTAGGGTAGTTTGAACTCTATTAAACCTCACTTTCTAAATTTGAACTGGTTGGTTATGGGAGACTTTAATACTCTTTTGAATGATGTGGAGAAGGGTGGCTCACAAATTGCAAATGACAACAAATTTGATCTAATGAGCTTCATTAGTAATCATGCCCTGGTAGATGTGGATCTCCATGGGGCTTCTTATACTTTTCAAAAAGAAGAGTTGGATCATGCTCTCTTTCTTCAGATTGGTTCCTGCCCTATTCTTCTTCTCTTATTGTGCTTACCAAGTTGGGTTCTGATCACTTTCCTATTTCTCTTTTGGTGGATTTTTGGGGTGGAGGAAATCTTTTCCTTTTAGATTTGAGCATATGTGGGTAAATCATTTGGATCTTAGAGACAAAATTTTCTCTTGGTGGAATATTAGAGTTGATGGTTTTGCAATGTATAGGGTGGCAAAAAATCTTACTTTTGTGAAGTACAACATTCATAAATGGAACAAGTCCTTTGGGAATATTTTTATGACAAATCATTGATCAAGGATGAGCTTCATGTTCTGCAACAGTCTATTCAATCATTTGATTATGATCCTAATGTTGTTCAACAAAAGAATGTGCTTCTTTCTCAGTTGCATAATATTATTGCTTGAGAGGAAGAATTTTGGAAACAAAGGTCAAGGGAAATTTGGCTGAAGAGCAGGGACCATAATACAATATTTTTCCATATTTCCACCTTAAAGCATCATGCCTCGAACCGTATTGACTATATTATTCCTAATGGATAGAGGTTGGAAAAGGAAGAGGATGTTATGTAGGTTGCCACTTCTTTTTTTGTTGATTTGCTTTATGATGATCATGTTTTGGATCTAGGTAGCCAAGAGGCCTTTTTAAAATGTTATTCCTAAAGTCATTTTGGAGGATCTTAATAAGAAGTTAGTTTGTATCCCTTTTGTGGAGGAAGGTAAAAGAGATGTCTTTTATTTTGAAGGCAATAAAGCCCCTCCTGATGGTTTTCCTATGTTTTTCTTCCAACTCTTCTGGGATATTATTTCAAAGGATGTTTCTGATGCTAATAAGGATTTTTTTGGGATTAGGAACCTTTTGAGGGAATTGAATTCCACTTTTATTTTTCTTGTCCCGAAGAAACTGAAAGCTTCTACTTTTAATGATTTCTACTTGACCAGCCTATGTAACTCCTTACAAAATTTTCTCTGAAGTTTTGGCCTTGAGGTTGCAGTTGGTTCTTCCTCATATATTATCTTTTATAGTAGAATGGCTTTTTTCCTGGTTGACAAATCCTCAATTCCATTATTACTTTGCATGAGAATATTCATTCTTTGACTATTAATAAGGAAGGTTTTCTTCTGAAATTGGATCTTGTGAAGGCCTATGATTGGGTTAACTAGTAGTTTCTTATTGAAATTTTGAAGGCTTTTAGTTTTGTTGATAAGTTGTTGCAGCTTCTTGGGCAGTTTATTACTACTCCAAAATATTTTGTGCTTATTAATGGTTCCCCTTCAACTTTTTTTAGTTGTTCAAGAGGTTTGAGGTAAGATGATCATATCTCACCTTTACTCTTCATTATTATGGTGGAAAATCTTGGGAGATTTATCCAAAAAAAATTCAATGATGGACCTCTTAGGGGTTTGTCCCCATCTTCCAACAATCAGATTTATTCTCATCAATAATTTGTTATTGAAACTATCATCCTTAGAGAGGCTTCAGTGAAAGAGGCTAAATATATTTGTTTTATTTTGTAGAAGTATGAAGCTACTTCTGGGAAAAAAATTAGTCTTCCTAAGAGCACAATCTTCTTCCTTAATACTTTGGAATTGAGAAATTGTAAATTTTCTAGGATTCTCTAGTGTGAGATTGGCGAGCTACGTTCTTCTTACCTAGGATTGCCTCTTTGTACTTGTTCAGTTCTTGATTCCTTTTGGAGGGGGTTAGTTGATAAATTCAACTCTAAGTTTGTTGGATGGAAAGGAGCCCTACTTACTCAAGTAGGTAAAGTCTAATTCATTAAATCTACATTCCAGAATCTTTTGATTTATGCTATGAGTTTATTTCAAATGCTTAGGAAGTTTCTTGAAAAGATTGAGAGCATTCAAAAACATTTTCTATGGATTGAGACTGAGGAGAAAAGAAGAATGCATTTAGTCTCTTGGGATGAGGTTTGCACTAAAGAAATAAGGTGGGATGGGAATCATAAAATCAAGGAATTTAATTTGGAATTTCTTGCTAAGCAGCTTTGGAATCTTATCCTTGGGGGTAAAGAAAAGTCAAGGATTCTTTCCAATAAATATCTTCATGGGATAGATAGGTTTAGAGATCTTCTGGCGCATGGATTTTCCCCCCTTCAGGTTTTCCACTATGTGCTTAAGGCTAGATGTATAGACTCTAAGGGGCTCCGTTGGTCCCTAGGAAATGGGTAGAGTATCCTCTTTTGGGAGGATTGGTGGATTGTATGTGGTCCCCTCAAAGATGAACCTTGGGTGAACAGCTTTACGGACCTGTGTACTTGTACCTTTGGGAACTATGTGGTTGATTATATCTTGGAGGGAAAATGGAAAAGAATTCATGATCTACACTAGGTGAAAGATTCTCTACAGGTTTTTATCTTTGATCCATATTCCAGCTTCTTCTCCTACTAACAAGGTGGTGTGGTAGTTTTCCTCGAATGACATTTTTTGCTACCTCTACTTTTCATATGTAGATTGATGTCTTTGGTCCCTACCCCTGTTGAGCTAAAATTTGGTTTCCTAAGTTAATCCCATAAGTTAATATGTTTTTCTAGTTATTTTGTCAAGAAAAAGTTCTAACCATTGATAATCTTTGGAAAAGGGGCTTTATGATTCCTAATAGGTGCTATCTCTGTGAGGAGGCCTCGGATAATTCCTTCCATCTTATTGTTGGCTACAACAATTCCTTTGCTATTTGGGATAATGTGTTGCATCTTTAGAACTTAAGTAGGGTTTTCCCCTCTTCTTTGGGAGAAATATGGTCTCAATGGTCTGCCCCTTCATCCAAGCCTTCACTTTCCTTGCTATGGTTCCTTATTTTTCCTCATGTAGCTTGGGGTTTATGGTGAGAAAGAAATAATATAGGATTTTTTGTAATGCCTCTCTTCATCCTCTTCGACTCTCTTTTAAAATTTTCTCTGCTAAATTAAGGAAAAATTTATCTCTGAAGTGGCTTTTGTTAAGCATGTTGGTCCTAAATTTTTTATTTTAGAGCATTATTTTCTGGTGGCTAAACATTGGAACCTTCCTTTTGATATGTCTCTCCCCTTGTAGAAGGTGAAGACTTCCATGGATAATGTATTTTGGCAAGCTCCTCCTCAAGATTAGATTAAAATCAACTTTGATGGTGCTGAAAAAGGGAATATGAGACTTGTTGGATGTGGGGGAGTGTTGCATGATTCTCATGGCAGTATTTTTTCTATGGTGGTGCTCCCTTTGGGAACTCAAACAAACTACTATGTGGAAGCATTTGTAGCCTATCATGGTCTGAAACTTGCATAGGATAAAGTTTTTAAAAAGGATTTGGTTGGAGGGAGATTTGTTGAATATCATAATTTGTCTTAATAAGGTTCACCCTAGGTATATGCAAGATCATGATGGGCCAAAAAGTGGCTATATGACAGGTATGTGGCCGATGACTTTTTTTTACCCAAAATTGATGTAACGAAAAGGGTTTTTAAAGGAGATTCTTAGCTTTCCACCAATATAAATTATGCTTTACTTTGAATTTAATAAGTAATTATTATTTATTTTCTATTCAAATTACATTAAAGTCTTGATTGATAGACTGATTGAAAACATCTATAGCTTTAAACGGTATCACATTTTTGAATCCAAAACATGTGTCGATTCTATGTTTTGCATACTATAGAATTAAAAAAAAAATGAATTTCATGAAGTTTTGACCAAGTTAAGGTGGTCGACATAATTTTTTATATTTTTAAAAGTTGTAATAAAAATTCATAATTAATTATTTACTTGGAAAAAAATACAAAAAATATTCATCACATCGAGACATGAGTCCCTTTACTTATATCTAAAATATCATAAAAAAATATTATCATTTTATTGTGGTTAGGGTGGTTAGATAGACACCTACTTTATTTTTTCCTTGAAATTTAAGTACTATGCATTGAAATTTCAAATTTTCACCAAATAGATTTCTTTTTTAAACAAACCTAGTAGTTTAGAAACTACATTCAATTTTCTACAGATTCTATTCTTACATATTTTTGAAATAATATAGATAGCTTATTCAAATTTTTATGTCAAGTTGCCTAATTCTAATTTTTCTAATTTTTTTGCCACTTAAGGGCCTGTTTTTTCCATGATGATCCTGCACATACCCCCCTCCTTGTTGGACCATTGAAAATATTTTTAATGACTCCATTTATATTCTTAACTCTATGGAGGAGTATTATGTTTCTTATATATATCGTGAAGCCAATGGGCTTGTTGATTGTCTAGCTAACTTTGGGGTCTTTTCTCAGCCTAGTCAATGGGACCTAAACAACCCCCTACCCATTGAAATTCAAAACATTATTATGCATGATTAAACTTTGCAAGATGGTACGTGTGTTATGGCCTAGAGGTGCTTGCTTACTGTTTAATAATTCTCTCTTTAAAATGATAAGACAACTTTAGCTCGACTCATCTCCTCGAAATGATTATAGAATTTTTGGTAAGATTTCGTAATTAAATTTAATGATGATTAATGGTCCTTTAGATGTAAGCTTCTCACAGATTTTGGGTGTTTATTCAAGCCTCTTCTTTGTTTTTGGAGCTTTCTTTTGGTTCTCAATCTATTTTAGGTTCTTCTATTCTCTGAATTGAGTTGTCTATCATCGGCCATGGGAGGGGATAGGTGCAGAGTTGAACCAATTTCTTGTGAAGAGACAAAAAACAATGGGAAGGTATGGGATATCTTAGTTCAAGGTGGTGTAACCCATTATATTTAGAAATTTCATAGGTTTGATCCTCACATCTCTCAAGTGTTTGTTAATGGGTGGAAGAATAGATTCCTATGAGTTTATGGTATGGAGTTTAATATTACTAAGGAACTTATTGCAAACATAACAGGTTTAGCTACTAAAGGAAGTGTTGTACAGGATTTTCGAGCTTTAACATTTATCACTCAAGGCACAATCCTTTCCCTAAGTGTTGGTGCACATGTTTTAGCTTAGATGGTAGGTAGTTATTGTTGTTCAATGTTTCTAACAGTTGTGTCAAGTTCTGATTTGAATTTTTCTTTTCAAGCCTATAGTGAATCCCATGCCCAATGAATGCTAAGGCTAGTGGTAAAATTTATCTTTAGCAAGAAAACACCTCTAAAAGTTGCCAAGAGTGTAGTATATTTTTGCAAAAATTCTCAGAATTATTTAAATATTTAATTTAAATAATCTTTTGGCTTTATTTAAAAATCATAAAAAGAGCATTAATATTTTATTTAAAAGTCTTGTTAAAGGTTTTTATAAAAGCATTAAATTATTCCTCAATCTAGAGTTCCCACACCAAAGGAAAGTTTAAAGGAATACATGATATTAAAATATAAAAGCAATATGAAGTTTCCACACCAGAGTTGAGAAGAGAAAGAAAACTCATGTTGGAAGCTAAGGTGAAGGGGAGAAAAGTTAAGTTTAGGCGCCAATAATGGAGAAAATCAAGAAAACAAAAAAGGAGCTTCACATGAGAGATTTAGTGTTGGATTTCAAGAGGGATGCATGAAGCTTTTGAAGGAGCTCTTCATTAATCATGCTATGAGGAGCCAAAAAAAGAGGTTGTAGCTAGATATGAGCTGTTTAATCATGCCCAACCATGCAAACTTGAAGATCTGGGGAAATATTCAACAAGTGCACTCAAAATATCTCTTTTTTCTTACTTTTGATCCTCCATTCAGTGTACAGTTGTTATGAATACTTGGATTAGTTTCATAATAAAAGGAAAGAAAGTTGAAAAAAAGAAATAATAGGCGTGGGAAGACCAAAAAAATGTGTCAAAAACCCTAACCTACACCTTAGATGTTTGAAAACCATAGGAATGTCAAAAAATATGCTCAAAGTTGGCTGCATGTGGAGAAAAATGTCCTTCAAGGGTTGAGTCCAACACACAGCTATAGTGCTTTCCTATAACTTCTCTAGGGTTTTAAAAGAAAGTTAACACAATCATTGGAGCTACAATAAGGGTAGTTTCATTGGTGGAAATAGTTTAATGGAAGCAACATTTGTGAATCAACTCCATATTTGCAGGAAGATCATAGGTTCAAGAGGTATACTTGCAATGAAGAAAGTAGAACATGGTCATGTTAGGCGTGGTGAGATGCATGAGACGCTATGGGAAGCAGTGGCTTTGAGAAATATTTTTAGAGGTCAAGGTTTTTGAGTAGATAGTAGATGAATAATGGACAACCTTTACCATCAATAGTCATGCACTCAGTAATGTAGATCCATCACTGTTTATGGAAAATGAGCTTGAGAACTCAAGGACAATGGCCTTAGCAACAGTGAAGGGAATATACAAAGATAGTATAAGGATAGAACAATCAACTCTAAAAGCACATGGTGACAAACATAAAGAGAGAAGTCATAAAGGCATTTAAAGGAGGCACTATCATGAAGCAAAGCAAGAAAGAAAGTCTCAAGAGAAGCTTCATGGGACAGTTAGCAAATAGATA
The DNA here is from genome assembly GCA_007258455.2 of Sequoia sempervirens. Taxonomy (NCBI): domain Eukaryota; kingdom Viridiplantae; phylum Streptophyta; class Pinopsida; order Cupressales; family Cupressaceae; genus Sequoia; species Sequoia sempervirens. The sequence goes on from VDFB02000015.1 coordinate 362,901,322, forward strand.
GAGAAAAGGGTAGTTTGCAAACATTCATAGCAGTATCCATGTTATCATTTTCATGAACAATATCATATGTATATATCTATTTACATATATACACACATATACATATATAGGCATACTCATATGGACATTCCTTCATGTCAACACATACACGCATATCAATATGTGTATATATATGTATATGCATATATCTCATATATATACATTCACTTGTACAATCAATCACACATATATTCTAATACATTTATACATGAACATATCATGTTACTATTTCTTATCAACATAAATATATTCATATCCTCATCGACAGGCATATACATTAAGTGTTTATATATACACATATATAATTAATTCCTTGTATATGTATGCATGTAAGTATTTCTACTTACATACATGTGCACATGCTTATGCTCTCATGCATATATATATATATATATATATATATATATATATATATATATATATATATATATATATATATATTCATATACATGTATACATTTAATGTACATATGAATCAATGTAAAGATAACTATATACAAAAATCTCAAAGACTTAAAGATTCAACCACGATACTTCTATCCAAAGAAACAATATATCTCAATCAAGGATGACTACCCAATTATTCCAATAAGTCAAGACTATGACCCAAGGCACTTACCTATTTCATGGACTAACCTGACTCAAGTAGACCAATTTGGAAAGTGAGTATGTGTAAGCTCAATTAGGTTCATTAAGAGTTATTGAACCAAATCCTTCTCCTGAGTGATACTTCCCCTCCTTTTCGAAGGTGTGGACCTGTACTTGCATCCAACTTAGCATATTTGCAATAGTAGTTAGACATTCACATGAAATCCACTTTCATCATAAAACATTAGAATATTCATATTGCAATTCATATTCTTTCATTGTACTTCATCAATATAAACATAATTAATCTTTCAAAGCAATAACATCTTTAATACCTATTTCAGTATTCTATTCCTTTATCAAACATGTCAAAATCATGATTTGCATTCATCATCCTTTTTACCTGTGAAGGTAAAAGTAACGCAATAACAATATGACAAGGTGTAACATGAATACATAGTGTTTTTCGTGTGATGAAGAATTTCATGCTTTAAACTACTTAGTGGTTTTATAGGATGTATTTTGAAGACCTAATGTTAGAAATTTTTATTTCTAGGTGATTTGTATGTAAAAATTAGTTTATCATATTCGAAAATTAGGATGGACTTCATTTTCACATTTGGATTTTGGGTTTAAAATTAACTTGTCTTTTACTCTTGAAGTGATATTTTCCATATCCTCTCCTCTCATGCTCTTGGAATAACTTGAGGGTAAATAAATACCATTTTCCAAATAATTATAGGGGGGATACATTGGATTTCATCACCAAGAGGACAACCTCAACTTTATTATTTTGATGGAGTATAAAATGTGGGGGACGAATTGAAAGTTGTGCCTTATGGAAAGGAATTTTATGATTTGAGCTAAGCCTCCAATAATTTTATACTTTGGGAAAGCGAAGGAGAAGAGTGGATTACTCTCTACTTAAGGATATTTGACATTTTTCACTTTTATATTCATAGATTAGGCTTCATGTACCCTTTTGGTATTTCAAGGATTCTTTTATAAAGTCTTGCATAGCCTAGTATAAGACCATTGTTCATTCTTCCTTGGGGAACATTAGTACTGGTTAGGCCTGATAAATTACCCACAATATGCCTTCAATGTGGGGAGATAAAGATAACTTTGGGTAAGAGCTTAGCCTCCAAGGTGGGGTACCGAAGTGGTACATGAACTTGCATTCTCTAACCATCCATCATTCGATAGATAACATATATGTGAGCTAACAAATATTGATACACCTTTATTGAATAATTTAGGCTTCATGTTGTGTCTTCTTTATTGGGTGTTGAGCATATTAAGTGCTTTTTTACAAACCTTCATAACAAGTCAATCATGTCCAATTTTTTAAAACCATTTTTTTCTTTTTTGAAAATACAATCCTAAATGGTATCCTAAAATTTGAAGCCAAGTTTAGGATAACCATCATCTACAACCTTAATGTCAAAATACATTTCATCTTGGTTATAATATCATTCCAAAACACCTAGCACTTACCTTTCAAACATCTAGAACATTTATCCAAACCTTAGTCTTAATTCATTCCTCATATAATTTTGTCCATCCAAAATCGATCATCCATAACAATCGCCTATTATCCTTTTGTCATAATATATTATCCTCCTACTACTCTAAGTCATAGGATTTTTTTCCTAAATACCTCATATCAAACCAATACCTTTTCTCTATTTCACTTTATCCACCTTAACTAAACCCTTAGACTAGTATCCATTATCTACATTTAAATTCACTTTTGTTGGCCAATTATTAATCCCACACTTTTGGGTTCAAGAGATTTTTCTCATTTTTACTCATTATTCATTGTCCAAATTGGTTCACAACCTTAGTCTTGTATCCATTATCCATGTTTAATTCACTTACATTGTCCAATCATTAATCCCACACCTTTGGGTTCAATATACTTGTCCCTTTGTTACTCATTATCCATTTTCTAACTTGATTCACAATCTTGGTCATTCTTAAATCAAATCCAAATCTTTGAGAACATTAGGTTATCCTCAATCATTAAACCACCACCATCCTTTACACACATCTTCAATAATATAAATCCCACCATCATGAAAATTAATCCTTGGACACACTTGAGCATCACCTTTGGATATTTTTTAGTCAATTTATCACCTAATACATCCTTTGGGACCCTTAAGTTATCCTAGGGACTATAGTCTAATCCTTGGAACTCTACAACCATCTATAGCTTCCAAAATACAAATCAAATCAAACCATCCTTAAGGTCCAAAAGTGTAGCATACACTTTAAATCCAACTTCAAAAAATCCATCCACATAGTTTACCTAATCATCTATTGGTCCACCTTTGGGAATCATTCTATCCATCCAATTTTTCTATCAAAGTTGTTTCCAAGTCATCCAAAAGATCACCTAAGGCTATCACTCATAAATTGATTATCCTTTTGACATAATTATCACATGTCCAATTTTTTTAGTCTAAAATATTTTTCCTTTGTCACTCATTTGATACAAGTCCAATTTCACCAAATCCTCCATACCCACCATCCACTATATCAAATTTTAAACTAAGAGTAATGAATCCTATCACAAGGAAGACCACTAGACATAAAATTCTTGAAGAAAATCCTTTTCATAATCAATCCCTCCTATGATATTTCCTTTCCAAGAGAACCTTCTCAACCCCAAAATCATAGTAATGAAATTGATGATGACAATCCCTACAACCAACTCAATTATTAACAAGTGTGTGATCTCATGAAGATGTTCATTCAAAATAAAAAAAGACAAAATACTTAAACAAATTATCAAATAAGGGACTGAATTGGCCTCCTAGTTATTATCTCTCCCATCTTGATCACACAATATGTCTTGACTCTTGGATCATGCTTAATCCCATGAGAAAGTTCTAACCACAACCCATAATATCGTCCATCCCATTCATTCCCATACCAACCTTCATTTAGACCATAATACTCCCTCTCAAGACAAGAAATCCATTTCTATTAGGGGTAACCCCCTATATAAATAATCTATCCCACCAAAAATACACACATCCCTTCACAATGGGTTTCAAAATCCCTTATTTATTATTCAATCCACATCAACAATAAAAACCCAACTTGAAACTGAACCCAACAATTCCCATATAGACTCCATTGGCATTCCCATCATTAATCAAAATACTTCCCATGTCCCCACTTCCATTATAACCATTTAAAATTTATAATCTTTACCTAGGATCAACCTCAATTCCTTAAGTAACATCAATCAACACCAAAAATATATTTCTCCTAATAAATACAACATGCAACATCATTATATACATGTCCACATCCATTATCACCTGATTTTACTTTCACACAAGAGTTTAAAGCCATGAAAAATAGCCTCAAAGGACTCCAAGGAGAAAATCATGAGAAATCATATACCTTTTATTAGTCCATCTCACAAATCTCATTCCCTACCTCTTTTTAAATTCCTAAGTATCACAAAGACAAAGGGAAGGGAGATTCTATGGAATGTATAAAAGGATTCTTCATGACTAGCCAAGAAGCAATACATGAAGATTTCTTGCACCAACCAAAGAGGCTCATCACATCCTTTAGTGACCTTGTAGAAAAAAAATTCTAACATTTTTCTTATAGCATAGAATGAGTTAACCATGATGGACCTATGTAATACCAAAAAAACATCAATGGAAATATTTTCATCATTCCTTCAAATTTGGAGAGCTTTCACTACTACTTTTTCATGGATAATTCTTGAAAAAAGCTCATACACATCTTTGTCACAAATCTCAATCCAAAACTAGTATTTCATCTACAAGTCCAATGTGTCACTTCTTGTGACAAGCTCATCGAAAGAGGACTTCAAATAAAAAAGATCTCATTGCTAAAGGGGTTATAGAAATTTATTCTAAGGACCAAAACAAAAAAGATCAATAAAAAATTTCTAATGAAAAAGACAAGCTATCTATAAAAATAAGAATGTAGAATGGTGGGGTCACTAATTCAAATCATGTCTTACATATCCAAGAGTCTTCATCAATCATAATTATATTCACCCCCTAAAACTAAAAGAAAAAGGATACATTTCACACTCCTAGGAGAACCTATAAATGTAGTCTTCCATCAATTGGTCAAAGCTAACATGGTCACCTTTCCACTCATAAAACCCTTTGATGATAGTCAACCAAAATTGTCTTCGTATAAGGAGGATGAATATTGTGATTATCATCGAATAAAATGCCATGCCATAGGAAAGTGTATAGAATTAAAACATTTTATCCAAGACATTATAGATAGAGGTGAAAATAAAATTGAAGGAGCATCAAACACCTCACCTAATAAAAATTGGGCTATATCAAAACCCATTTCCTAGGAATAATTAGTAGTGCACTCAAGAACATGAATCCCATACAAACACCACCCATTAAGAAAAAATACCTTAAATTTATAACTCTATTGCTAGACACATTGAGAAATCTAACAAATGAGTCAAACCATTCAAATAAAAATATCCATTTGTGTCATTTGTACCCAATGTGAAAAAGTCACAATCTAAGGTCCTATTCTATCCAAATCAAATATCCCCAAAAAATATGACCTCATTGACCACCTTGAGTGAATGTAAACTTGTATTTATATCCTTGAGCTCTTTCAAACATCTCCTAGTCATAGGGATATATTAAATAAGATCCTTCAAGAATCTTAAATTCCTAATAACATTGGTCCCTCACACTTATAGGATCTTGTTGGCCATCTTTCCACATACCATCACCTCACTTCCACATTGCAAAATGATTTTCCTTCCCTCGATCCATCACATAAATATCCTCTTTATATTGAGGCTATCATATACAAATGTAAAATAGAACATGTTCTCATAGAAAATGGACCAATCCCAAACATTTGTATACTTTGGCATCTGTAACATTTTTGTTATGCATTAGAAGCCTTGAAATCTTATAGATCCAAACAAGACTACAAATTCTTGCTAGCCAATTAGTCCATTTGTATGCTAGGTGTAGGCTTATCATAAAATGATTATAGATTAGATCTTATCCTACAAACATTATCCTCATTGGGCTGATGGTTTGGAATATTATTATCATCACTCACTTGATCATATTGTAGATGTTTCTCTTGATTACATGTTTCAAACAATGCATCATGAAACTCAATAAACTCATCAAAAAATTCAAAAATTATATGCTACCTTCTTGTTCTTGACTTGCAATGAGTGGATGATTTGAATAACTTCTTCATCTTCATGATTTTCAGCTTCTTCCCAATTTGACTGGCCAACCTAATGATCTACTTTAGAATCAAATACATCTTGAATAGGGAAAATTATTTTTAGGTATGTGTCAAACCTTATAGTAAAATTCTTACAATTCATCTCAGGATACTAATTTGTGAGATGTATTATACATCCATTTGGCCATGTAAAATCTGATAATAACATTGGAACATCCAATATTATTATTTATTTTTAATTCATCCTACATAAGTGGAATATTTATCTCAAGGAGATGATGAATAGACCTACTTGCATTGTACAAATATTGATCATTCTCAAGAGATTTTTCAAATGATATATATGAAGGTGAAGAGAACTCTCTTCTCACTAACTCCTCATGATAGCAGTCTTGGGAAAATGTTGTAAATTCCTGATTCTTCTTGATTGGTCCATCATTTATTGGTGTTCTAAGATTAAATTTTGTAGCTAGGTCACCTAGTAACTTGATGTTTTAACTATGATCAAATTTTTGATTTATTTTCTCTTTAGGGAAAACTTTAGTGGCGAATCTTCGCCAATTAGCGAATTCTAGGAATTGGCCAAGTCGAAATTGGAAAATTATTTGCACCCAACATGGTGTCCAAATCACCCAGATTTTACGAACTATCGATCCAATGCATGTCCATTCGCCAAAGATTTTTTTTATGGGGCATATTTAAGCAACAATTTTTCCATAAAAAACTACACATTTCAAATGGACTGACTAATATTTTTCCCTAGAATCCCAAAAGCATTGAATAAAAAACCTACATATTTGCCAATACTATTAAAACAACATTGTATTAGGACCCATTTCGCCAATTAAAATTTACAAATAGTTGCTTGTGAAGACCCATTTCGCCAATTAAAATTTAGAAATAGTTGCTTATGAGGACCTATTTCGCCAATAACATTAAAAAATAATTACATTAGAGGACACATTTTTCCTTGAAAATTACAATGTATTGTTGTATAAGCACGCGAGATTCACCAAATTTTTAATATACCATTTAAAAATCTGGTGGAATTTGCTAAATGTGGATTGATATAAATACAATCGAAACTATCATTTATTATTACACATTTTGTTTAGTTCTAAGGTTCTACTTCTTGATTCGAAAGTCAACGAAAGCCAAAAACATAGACTTAAAGGTGAGTGATCATTTCTTCATAGTGTTATTAGTTATTGTGCGAACCCTTTTCCTAGTACCTGCAAAACAACATGAATAAATGAGTTAGACAAGGAATTACAAGCTAAAATTCCCCATGAAATCCATTTACAAATCAAAATAGGAATGAAAATAATGAAGAACACAAAGAAAATGATAAAAACTAGATTTAATCCTAATTTAAATAGAAAACACTTGATCCCATGGGGGAATTGGTGCCAATTTGATGTGAAAATTGGCCCTTTCCCAATCCCTATGATGAAATCTTGATGTGTTGAAGATGATATTGATCCACTTTGATAAAAGATGATGAATGGTGAGAGCTCCAAGCCAAAATCTGCAAACATCCTAGCTAAGAATTCAAATGATGGATGAGAATGGCTAAGTATTTTAGCATGGTAACTTTGCTTGGATTGTGGATGATAAAATTAAGAGAGGAACCCTTCATTTATAGGATTTCAAGATGGATGAATGTCCAAATTTGAGCAATGTGGGACTAACATTTATCCAATGATATGGTGCCACTTGTCAAGCTATGAATGGATGATGGATGTGCAAGATTTGGGGTTTGTGCCAATAAATGCATAATTTTGAATTTCAAATTTGTTGAAATGACATGTATGAGGGAAGGGAAAATGCAATAAATGCCACTTGGCTCAAGGAAAAGGACATGTAAGAGGTTTTAAATTCCTTGTTGGATGTACATGTTGACTTGGAATTTTTGAATTCAAATTGAGAGAATATTCCAAAAGATGCTTTGTGAGGAAAATAGAGATTTAATAAATGAATTAAATCTATTTTCATGTGCAACTTGCATTATCTAGAGGATGTGACATGAGATGAGGTTAAATTAATCAAGGGTTAATTAATTTAATAGGAGATTAGATGATGTGACTTATTTGACTTAGATTTATGGGTTTATTTAAATCAAATAAGAGAGGAATATGATAAGGGGCTAATTAAATAATGATTTTCATTTATTTAATTAAAAGGGATGGTGTTAGATTAAATAAAATAAGTTTTTAATTTATTTAATGGATAGACTTTAGAGATTTAATCAAATAAATTGATTATTTAATTAAATAGGGATAATTAGATCAGATGGATTGATTTAATTAACAAGAGAAATTGACTTAATTCGACAAAATGATTTATTTAATTAAGAGAGGATTATTGATGAATTTAATCAGATAGAGGGATTTGATTAAATGGTTAGACCGGGATGATTTAGGAAGAAATGATGTTAGTAAGTCAGGATCAGATGCACAATGTTAATCAGTATATTTTATGTGTCTACATTTTGCCCCTCTTTGAAGCAATGCACTTATTGCGTTGGTCCAAAGAATAAACGATCTCGATCAAAGCCAAAATTTTTGATATTTAAAAATTGCCCCACTGTTGCATGGTGAGAGAAAACATGCCATTATAATGCCCCCTTGAGAGATCGGACGAAAATTTTAATTTTTTGGGTGATCTAGCGAAAAAGGTACCAAAGTGCCTGACAGGTTCGAAAGGGGTCTGGGAGGCTAAAAACGTGTCTAAATGCAATAAAACGATGAAAAACAAGCCTCAAATGAACGAAAATAGGTTCGGGGGACTGAAAGTCTAACAAGATAGCCCTAGAGGGTCAAAAACCCTAATTTTTAGGCTTAAAAGGGGCCCGAGGGGTCACTTTCAAGTCATTTTCACACACCTCTACTAGCAAACCTTGAGATTTGAGCTCTGACCCTATGACGATATGGCGCAACGACAGCTTTGTGTACACATTTTTGACCGAGTTCGGACTTACCAACGACCCCCTGACATCAGTGCCCCGTTATGTGATCCTTATCGAAGCTTAATTTTTCATTTAATGCATTTATTACATGTTAAAAAGAGAGCTCACCTCCAGCAGCGCTATTATAGCGTCGCTCGGTGTTTAAAGTGCACCGCTAATTAACTTTTTGTGCTGCAGTGGTGCCATTTGGCGCCGTAGCAGTGCAACTTGGAGTTTAGAAACTCCACCGCTGGGCTTGGGCTCAGCTCGAACTCGGATGGGCCGGTTTGGACAAAGTGCGCCGTAGCGGCACCCTTTCACAAAATTTGTGATGTTGGAAAGAAAATTGCGTCGCGGCGGCTCTTTTTACTCAATTTTGGGTCTAGGTTCGGAGTTTGAGGAAACTCAAACTCTGACGCCATCACAAACTCGCCGCTAGGGATGAGTTTGGAGCGTTTGACAAGGAATTTTTTCAAAAGTTTTATGATGAACTTCCTTGAAGCAGGACAGGCCCAGGGAGCTTTATTTGCGGGAGCACTGGTCCGGGATTTGACAAGCATCCTATGGGACTTGAGCGACTGATACCAAGATCGACTAGGAGTCATGGGACTATGGCATATTTCCTATGTAGTGCCCGTGTGCACACATCTCAGGATTTTGTCAGTGCTAGCGGAGGCGGTGGCACAGCTAGATGTCGTCGTTTCATCTTCCCACTGGCGAGGCAACCATTACATTAGAGGACATCTGGCGCATACTATGATTGCCCATTCATGGCCGTCGGGTGATCTACGATATGGAGGAGGGTCGCGAGTACTGCACCAGAGTCCTCGCCACTCGAGAGATTATTTACTGTGAGGGGCAGATCAAGCTAGAGAGATATAGAGTTATAGCACCTCCCTTCCACTGGGCAGTTGCAGTGATCATTTCGGATTTGGTTGCCCCAGACCGATGAGGGCAGTATTTCAATCCTAGTTGGGGTTACTGCTAGGAGAGGATGGTCTGGGACAGGCTGGTTTGGTTTGCATGGGGACCCGTCCTTCTGGCTTCACTCTATAGGGATTTTCATGAGTATGTGTATATGGATGGTAGAGCCCTGGGAGCCGGCATGACACTTCTTCATATCTGGGCATGGGAGCACATTTTTGTGCTACATCCATGGGTGGTTCCAGTTCTAATGGGTGCAGAGGATGCCCTAGTGGCACGATATAGAGGGGGTGTGTCATTCACACACACCGGCGAGCATGGGATCCCCTACTGGAGGTGGGTCCTAGATGAGATGCTTGTTTTTACCTAGCGCCCATACCTTGGTTAGCTTGGATAGGCTGACGATGTTGTCCAGCTCTTCTACTGCCGCCAGGATCAGTACATGCAGGGGCGTGAGCACACCATGATTGAGCAGTACCTGTCCGGGCGCGTATAGCATCAATTTGAAGAGCCGCAGGATCGACCGGATGATGGTTATGTAGTTTTCTTTGCATGCAATATGACACAGGTGGCATGGGGCCATGGTATTCCCACCGCAGAGGTAGTTGACAGCTTTCGACAGCTGGTAGCTCAACCATGGGCTTATGATCAAGGCCCAATAGATCTAGACACCACACAGGCCTACAGAGACTAGTTCAGACCTCCTCTATGGTTGATTGTTCTGGGTGAGGATCCAGAGGAACATAGGGTCAGAGGCAAGGGGAGAGGATGAGGACGAGGACCCAGGGTGGTGATTCGGAAAGATCCACCAAGGGTGCCCCTAGTTCCACTAGGTCACGGGGACATACAGATGCAGGATCAGCAGCAGGATCTACCAGTCCCACCACCATGAGTTGAGGGTGAGGACCAGCCTCACGCGCAGCCACGGGTACAGCTAGTAGGGCAGGCAGATGCACTAGATGCCTTGATTTTACAGTTATAGGCATAGGTTTAGGAAGTGACGGCTGAGAGGGACCAGGTATGGGCTGAGCGGGAGAAGCTCAGAGCAGAGAGGGATCAGGTTGTGCAACAGAGATAGGCTGCAAAGCTACAAGCAGCCACAGAGCTAGGCCACAGGCGGCAGATTGAGAGCATGACAGGCTCCACATGCCAGGGTATAGTGCCGGTACGATCCTATAGGGATGTCATTTGAGAGACAGAGTACTACCATTAGGCTTATCATGATACAGTGCCCCGAGCAGACTGGGTCCCAGAGTACTCAGAGCGAGCCAATCAAAGACCACCAGAGGGTCACGGTGACAGGGGTGAGGGCAACATTCACAGAGATCGAGTGTGATCCAGATGATACACACTTTTTGTGCCTTATGGGCTCATTTTTGATAGCCCGATGGGCGATTTGTACTGATTGACACATATGTACAGTGATCTGATTATTCTTTGTACTATGACAGTTGATGATATGATATATATATGAGCCGATTTTGATGTGATACAATGTGCACATGTATTATTTATTTCTATATGCTTTGCAATGATGTTTTATGGATGCATTTATTTCTAATGATGTTTGTCCAATCATGTTATCTATATGATGGTTTATTTTATGCCAATGTGATATATGATATGGGTTCTAATATGATCAATGATGTATGTAAATGATGTGTTAATGCGGAATGATATGCGATATGCTTTTATATATAAGATGATTCATGGATGGATGTGATATGATGCGATGGTCATGATATGATGCTAATGAAATGGTGTTATGAGATAAAAATATTATTATACTAACTAATGATGATGTGTAATGTAAACGTAATGTGATGATATGATGTCCTAATGCTGTGCAAGTATGTATGCGTAATGAATTAAATGCTTATATACCTATTGCTTATGATTATGCAAAAATGATTATGGAGTGTTTTTGTAGATGCTATGTGATGATTTAGATGGTAATATAAAATGAAATTCAAATGAATATTTATGCAATGATTGATATAATGCCATGAGATGTAATGTAATGGGTGAAATGCAATGACATGGATGCACCTATTTATGGATGTTTATGATAACCTATTTTTATGATGATAAGAAATGTGATGTTTCCTATATGATATGCTTATGCAATAGGCTAATAATTTGTGGATGCAGGATCGATGAGGATGATGGTGATGATGATTAACTATCATAGTACCTTGTTAGTGCGATTAGTAAGAAAAGAAGAAGTCATTTCAACAAGACGCAAGATGACACAAATGCAGATGATGATGATGATGATGATGATGATGATGATGATGATGATGATTACTTGCCAAGGAATTGGGATTTTCAAAGGGCCATATTTTCTTATGTTTGATAACACACGTGGTACGATGCATGAAGGTATAGAAAACTAGGATGGCATTGTATCGAGTGTGATGAAATTTGACTCGACAATCAGATAGGAGTATTCTTGTTCACACCTGACATATGAAAACCTTGCTAGGATGCACTTCAGAAGTTTCAGACACCTCGGACTAAAACACAGAAAGGTAAACCTATCCCTATAATATTCAACAAGTTTCCCTAGACCTCTTCCATACATACCTAACAAAGCAAGTATTTGCCGAGGTTATATTGAAAGAACGTCCAACAAGCACAACAAACAAAAGATAATGATCATTGCCCCATTCCTATTTCTCTAAATCCGCTATGTTGGGATATCATTGAGATGTCCTTGGAATGGGGGCAAAATAAGATAAGTCAAAAGATAAAGACCAAGTAAACAAACAAATTGATGCTCTTCAATACCGCTAACGGAAGGAGGATGTGTTTTCTAAGATGATAACCGAAACTTATTGCCAAAAGATAATGCCCATTGTAGGAAGGATTCATCCTAGGACATATTAGTGGATGGCGGCACATCATTTCATTTATAAGGGATGATTGATATGATAAAAATTCAGATGATGTGCTACCGATACGAAGAGATAACCAACTTGCTTACTCACTGACTTAGACATAAGACTTGACATTTTGAGTTTTCACTTTTAAACGTGCTAGACTTGTTTTTGATTGTTTTACCAAAGGTTGAGGATGACGATCAGTTTATTATGAGTGGTGCTTATTGCGGGTGCAAGCGAGATGAGATGGATGATTTTTTTCAAATATTTGGATGGTTTTGATGTTTTTGCAATGTTTTAAGGCTATTTTTGGTATTTTTTGAGATTTTGCAAATGTTTTGGTTTTCAATTTTTCAAATGTTTTTGGATTTTCTGATATTTTGACCAAGAGACTAACCTAAAGACCTATCCTAGGGGTCTCGAGGGCTGATCAACAAATTAGCCTTGCCTACGTTATACATGCAGAGACCACGTAGTTCAACTGACAACTCAACCGATTTACAAATGATGATATACATGATGAGATGTTAGTTTATTATGACGGACTCCTATAGGACTGACCTAAATGTCTTGGGGGATGATCAAAGATCAACCTTGCCTATGTTCAAGCTCAGAGATGACGTAGTTCGACAGGACAACCTTGTTTTTGGATTTTGATATGTTTTGATGTTTTTGAATTTTTTGATTTGAGGATTTTAACAATATACACGAATCGGATCCGATGAGAACATGCCCCCAGCATGATGCAATAGACTACTTTGATAAAGACAAGATGAACTGACCTTGAGGATGGGCTGAGTAGTACTAGGAGGGATCATGATATGAACACAGGACCAAGCTATGGTGCGGATGCAAGTGGATATGTGATGGATGGAGACCTAAATGCAGTGGATGATGGAAGTGAAAATGGATGGATGATGATGCAGATCAAGCCATAAATATTTTTGTGGATGGAGAGTGCTTATTTACACAAGGCACCTATTTTCCAGGTTTTCATCGAGGTACTTGCCCAAAGTGCCACTAAAGTGGTTTTCACTAGAGGACAATTCTTTTTTATCTATTTTGTAATTTTTTTGGATTTTTTTCTTTTTTGATTTTTTTGTTGTCACCAAGATGCTTGTTTGCTAGGTTTTCACCGAAGTAACAATTTCTTTAGGACATTTTATGATAGTTTGGATTTTATGGTTCTATACCTTGAAAGAATTAGGCATAAAACTTTTTGAGATGGGAGATATTCATAGGCTCCTGCAGGGGTTCCCCTTCGAGTGTTGATAGCTAGTATGCCCCTAATTTATAACTTGTTGCTATGCCGAAGGGTCCTAACCAATTAGGTTCGAACTTTCCTTTGTTGCTGGGGTTCGGGACATTCTTTTGATTTTCTTTTAAGACCAATTCTCCGACTTGGAAATTTTTGCTTCTAATTTTCTTGTTGTAGCTCTATTTGAGTCTATTCTGATAGACTTGCAGATGATTCAAAGCATCTATGCATCTCTCATCTAGTAGCTCCAACTCGTTTAATCTTGACACGCGATAGTCCTCATCGATGATGAGGTTTTGCAATGATATTTTGAGGGATGGGAGCTCGATCTCAATGGGGAGTACAGCTTCTGATCTGTAGACCAAAGAGAATGGGGTGGCGCCAGTGGGTGTGCAGATGCTGGTTCGATAAGCCCAAAGGGTGGGATTAAGCTACAAGTGTCAGTCACGACCTGCGTCATTGACTATTGTCTTGAGGGTTTTGAGGATGGTTTTGTTCATGGTTTTTGCTTGGCCATTGCCTTGAGGATAGTACGAGGTGGAGAAGTGATGCTGGATTTTGAATTTCTCGTACAAGTCACGAACCTGCTAGTTCTTGAATGGTGTGCCATTATCTGAGATAATGGCTTGTGGGACACCGTAATGATAGATGAGATAGTTTAGGATAAATTTTGAGATCTACTTCCCAGTGATATACATCATGGGTATGGCTTCCACCCACTTTGTGAAGTACTCAGTTGCAATTATGATGAATTTATGGCCATTGGATGAGGTGGGTGAGATTTTCCCAATGAGATCAAGTCCCCACTGCGAAAAGGGCCATGGTGTGACGATTGGATGAAGCTCTTGAGCTAGAGCATGGATGAGGTCCCCATGCTGCTGACATTGTAAACACCTTTTAGCATAATCATTCGCTTTTCTTTCCATTGTACGCCAGTAATACCCCATCCTCAGCAGTTTCTTGGTGATGGTCATTCCACTTGAGTGTGAACCACAAATACCATTATGAACCTCGGTTAGAGTGATTAATGCCTCAGAGTTTAAATAGCGTAGCAAGGTACCTTCTATGCTTCTACGGTATAAGGTATCACCTAGGATGATAAATCTAGATGCCTTTTTGATAAAGGTTCATTTTAGGCTCGATGGTAGGTTAGCAGGTATGACTCCTATGCGAAGATATGTATAGATGTCGTGATACCAAGGATCTCCAGGACCGACGATTTCACACACATTCTGATTCTGGTACCTCGAATGTGGGGACAAGAAGCTGCTCGATCAGAAATTCATATTTTGGCATGTTATGAGGGATGTCTAATAGAGACCCAATTGTAGCCATGGTGTCTGTTGCTCTGTTGTTGGTTCTTGGAATCTGCTCAAATATTATTTCAATCAAAGATTCTTTAAGATTCTCCACCAATTTCTTGTATGGAGTGAGATTATCATCCTTAGTCTGATATTCATTATTGACCTGATTTGTGATCAACTGTGAGTCCCCATACACCTTGAGAGCTATGATGTTCCATTGTACTGCTATCCTGAGGCCTATAGTCAAAGCCTCGTATTCTGCTATGTTGTTAGTGCAAGGAAATTCTAGTTTGTATGACTTTGGTATGCAATCCCCTCATGGGGTGATGAAGAAGATACCAGCTCCTGATCCATGTGATGTGTATGAACCATCGAAGTATAGTTTCCAATGGTCCACTACGTTGAGGTTAAAAATGGATTCAACTGGGAATTCTAAGACAAGAGGGTTCTCAGAATAAATAGGTGCTTCTACTAGTTGATTTGCAATAACCTGACCTTTAATGGCTTTTCTCTCCACATACTCGATGTCATACTTTGATAATATCATTACCCATTTTTCCATTCTGCCTATGAGCATTGCCTTTGATAGGAGATACTTGAGGGGATCAATTTTCGCGATGAGCTTTATCTTGTGTGCAAGCATATAATTTCTAAATTTTTGGGATGCAAACACTACTGCGAGGCAAGCTTTCTTGATGAATGAGTAATTTAGCTCATGACCAACCATTATCCTGCTGATGTAGTAGATGGCCCTCTCCATTTTGTTTTCATCATGCTGAGCTAGGAGAGCTCCAAGGGTTGCTGTTGTTGCTGACACATATAAGATCAATGGCTTTCTTGGGATGGGTGGCATTAACACTGGTGGTGTCAGTAGGTATTCCTTGATTTTGTTAAATTCTTCTTCACACTTTGTATCCCATTTGTATGCTACCCCCTTATGGAGTAGGTGAGAATATGGATTTGGCTTGTCTACCATTTGTTGTATGAATCGTCAGATGGATTGAAGTCAGCCTTGGAGGCCTCTCAGTTGTTTTAATGTCTTTGGTGCTTCCATCTCAAGGATTGCTTTCACCTCGATACCCCTTATGGAGACTATGTATCCTAGTAGTTTACCTGATTGTACGCCAAAGACACACTTTTTGGGATTTAGTCTAACTTTGTATTCCTCGAGTTTGTCAAAGATAGCACTTAGGGTTGCTATATGATCTTTTCTCTTTCTTGACTTAGCTAGAATGTCGTCGACATAGTCTTCGACTATTTTATGAATCATGTCATGGAATATTAGTGTCATGTCCCATTGATAGGTTGCTCCTATGTTCTTTAGGCCGAATGGCATCATGTTCCAGTAGTAGGTCCCCCATGGACAAGTGAAAGTCGTCTTATGTTGATCTTCTTTTGCTATCCTGATCTGGTTGTATCCTAAAAATTCATCCATTAGTGATAGCATCTCATGTCCTGCTATCATGTCTACTATCATGTCGATGTTGGGAAGTGGGAAATCATCCTTGGGACATGCCTTGTTCAAATCTTTGAAGTCTGTACAGATTCTGATGGCTCCGTCAGGCTTTGAAACAAGTACCAAATTTGACACCCATTCTGGATAATTGATTGGTTAGATAAATACTGCATCTAACAACTTTTTGAGCTCCATTTTGACTAACAAAGCAATTTGAGGATGCATTTTGCGAAGTTTTTGTTTAACTGGCTTTGCTTATGGGTAAACTGCTAAGTGATGAACCACAGTTTCTAGGTCAAGTCCTAGCATGTTAGCATAACTCCATGCAAATTTTATTTGTCTTTCCCTTAGGAGTGCTGCTAGGAGTTCTTGCTCTTTTCATGATAGTGATTCCACATAAAATGTGATATGCGGGGTCTTCTTTGTTCCTAGGTTGACAGGGTTGCATTTCTCGGCCAAGACTGCTGACTTCTCTTGATGAATAGCTCTTAGAGGAAGATTGAATCCTTCATCCTCGAGCGCCTTAGAGAGGTTTTCACCGTTGGATACATCCTTTCTTTTTACTATTTTCTTGTCAGAGAGTGCCACAGTGTGGTTTTCACTCAAGGACTTGGATATGATTCTTAGTTTCTCACTTTTGCGACTGAAGGATTCAATTGTTTCCCCATAATAGGCATGTGTGTCCAACTCCATTAAAAACCTTTCTTTGTGATCTTCGTCTGGAATGTTATCCCTCAATCCCATGAATTTTGAGAGTGCCTCATCATTTTTGAATGTATCGAGAACTGGTGGTCCTCGTTGGTCATAGTCGATCAGTTGGGGGTACACTAAATAGATCTCATGATTTTGATGATCGGATTCAAAGGAGATGGTCCTAATCATACACAAGGTGGTGTCCTCAAATAACCTAGGTAGATTAGATATGGTGTCTTCGTCATTGCTACTAATATAGGGCTCAGTTATAGAATTATGTGTGTCTCTACCTATGACTATTGGTGAGTGTACTTGTACTAGCACTGGCTGAGGAGAAATATTAACCATTCTAACTAGAGGACTTCGGCCACATATGGTTGTTCTTGGAGTGGTACATCCAAGGCCAAGATTTGTTATGGGTCATGTCTCTGGCATGATAGGTATTGTGAGCCCATTGTCATTTTTTCCCAGTCTCTGGTTTCTATCGTAGCCCATTGCAAGCATCATTTGTAGGCCCTTGCTTGTCTCCTCCATTGGTAAATTAGTTGCCGGTCTTTCATCTTGATACAACATGTGAGATGGATCTGCTTCAATAACCTCATGGCCAAGGTCTCCCCAGCTTGTGAATTCGGGATAGTTTTCAGGATGCATTTGTGATGTGGAAGCTTGATTTTCTTGTGGGCATCCTCATGATCTAGGAGATTGTGGTAACTCTCCTATCACAAAAGCATTGTTAGGAAGCTTGTAGCTTTCACAACCATCCTCCTGGATGATGAGCTTGATATTGGATATTGTGGGGATGGTGGGGATGGCGGGTGTCTCTATCGCAAAAGTGGACTTGAGAGTGGCGGGGTCGATATATGGTGTGGATGGGCCCTCATCATTCTTTGGCACTTAGGGGATTTTGTAATATTTGGCCTCAATATTTTTGCAATATGAGAATGGTTCAGGATCTCCATGAATGGTAACCTCTTGTCCATTATGTGTGAATTTCACGCATTGGTGGAAGGTTGATGCTACAACTTTCATTGCATGGATCCATGGGCATCCTAGGAGGATATTATATGGCAAGTCGAGGTCTAAGACCTTACAGTGGTTTCCATGATGGTAGGCCCTACTTGAATAGGGAGTTTAATCGTGCCCTAAGACACTCTTTCTTGGTCATCATATGCTCTTATCGTGATGCCCTTACCTTTGTCGATGGAATCTTCTGATATTTTCAACTGCTTAATGAGACTGAGAGAACAAATGTTCAAACCTGCACCTCCATCCACCAAGACCCTTTTGATTTTTCTCTTGTTTACAATGGCTTCCAAGTGAAGTGCATGGTTGTGAGATGGTTGGGCGGGGAAATCTTGGTCAGAGAATGTAAGAAGATTAGGCGTTATGATATTTCTGACCATAGCTTGGAATTGGTCCGCATCGAGATTTGCGAGGAAAGTGGATGAGGCTAATGCTTCCTCAAGGATCTTCTTATGGGATGATGATATTTTTAACAACTCCATGATGGAGATGTGTGTTGGCGTTCTCTTGAGTTGTTCTATAACATTGTAGCTATGCGGAATGGATCTAGATGAAGGGATTCTATTAGGTTGGGATGATCCTGTAATGGTGACTTTGCCGCCTCTTGTGGTGACTCCATAATCTTCGGCATGGGTGCCCTTGATGGTGATGACCATGCAGTCTTCATTTAGGGAGGAAACAACCATTTTGTACACATGATTTACACTACCCTTCCCTTTATATTTTTGTTCTCTTTGTTACCATGATTCGGCATCGAATTCGTGTAGATTTTTAGATCCTGATTTCCGGTAGGTTGTTCCACATTTATGATTTTCTTGTCAATGAGATCTTGGATGATTTTTTTGAGTCTCATGCAATTGTTTGTGCTATGACCTTTGATTTTGTGAAATTTGCAAAGTTAATTCTTGTTATACCAAGGAGGTTTGACATCAGGTTCTTGGTAATTCTCGAATGTAGGAGGCTTGATGAGATTTTCGTTGATCAACTTTTACATTATGTCCTCTAGTGGTTCCCCCAAAATGGCGCATTCTCATTTGGGATAAGTTTTGCATTGAGGTGGTCCCCTTTGGTCATTGAGATTATTGATGGTTGGATTGTTTTTGGGTTGGTATGTTGTGTGATGAGTGTTTTGGTGTTGTGTTTGAATTTGTTGTGCGGGTGTATGTTGGCATGGACCACTAATGACTAGCTTAGCATTGAAAACACCATCATTAGTAACATTTTTATTCCTTTCCCATGTGCGAGGTTTATCGTTGTAATTAGATGATGGGCAGTTGTTTTTTTTTTCATGGTATGATGTTGATTCCGCAGGTTGGGTCACAAGGGCTCTTTCGATGCTAAGCACTTTGGAGATTAATTTCTCATATGTGGTGATGCCCTGAACCTTGAGATGAAATGACAAGTGGCCTTCAAGGTTAGCTATGATGGTGCAAACTTTTTGTTCTTCTAGCATGGTCCACTTGCTCTGATTTGCCTTGGATCGCCATCATTGAAGGAATGAAGCTAAAGATTCATTCTTTCCTTGTTTTAGAGCATATAGTTCTTCAAGACTAACATCCATTGCAATGTTACATGCGTAGTTTCTAATGAATGTGTCTCTAATTTCTTGGAATGTTCTAATGCCTGAAGGTAAGCGAGAGAACCATTCTATAGCGGGACCTGCCAAGCTCCTAGGGAATAGCCACATTAGATAAGTATTACCGTATGCGACCTCCATGCAATGAACCTGGAATTCCCTGATGTGATCTTCAGGGTTTCCCATCCCTCGATATTTTTCAAATTTGGGGATCTCAAATCCCTTAGGGAATGGTTTCATTTCTATGCTCCTATCAAATGGATAGGGACTCAAGTTGCTTGGTGTTTTGGTTGTTCGCCCTGATTGAAGGTCAAGTACTTGTTGCGAGAGCAACCTGATTTGTGTCGTGACATCATTTTGCAGATCAGGGGGTGGGATGAAGGTGTTTTGGGGTGTTGCAATCATGGTTTGGATGGGTGGGTTGTTTGATGTGTTGTTTGACGTGTTGTTCAATGGTATTTGTATGTTTTGCTGAGCAAAGTAGGCTTCCACTTGCTTTTGTATGAACAACACCTGTTGTTGATCTTGTTGTTGCTGTGCTAATATTTGTGCTTGTTGTTGCGCTTGTTGTTGTTCCAACAACGCTTGTTGTTGTGATTGTTGTTGTTCCAACAATGCTTGTTGTTGGGTGGCCAATTCTGCTACTTCTTGTTGCTCTTGGTATTGCTTTAATGCTTGCTGATATGCTTGCACTTGCACTGCTTGTGCAAGAAGTTGTGCTTGTGCTTGATATTGGGCCTGTTGTGCCTAATATTGAGCTTGTGCTTGAGCTTGTGCTTGTGCTTTTTGTTGTTGCAATAAAATTTATGCTTGAGTGACCCTTTGTGCTTGTAATGCTTGTGCAGCTTGAGCGGCTTGAGCGGCTTGTTGTTGTTGTTGTTGTTGCAATAAAGCTTGGGCTTGTTGTGCTTGTTGTGCTTGCAATGCAACTTGTGCAGCTTGAGTGGCTTGAGCAGCTTGCTGAGCGGCTAGTTGTTCGGCTTTTTGTTTATGAACTTGTTGGTATCCTCCTTGGAAAGCAGCTTGCAATGCTGCGTGGTATTGGTTTGATGTGGTGAAGGTTGGTGGTGGTGGATTTGGAATGGTGTTTGTGAAAGTGGTGTTGGTGTTTTGTGTGATGAATGGTGCTGTTGATGTGATTGGTCCTTGCGAGACCATGATTTGTGATGTTAGGGGGGGATTTGACGATGTTTCCATT
Organism: Sequoia sempervirens; assembly: GCA_007258455.2. Taxonomy (NCBI): domain Eukaryota; kingdom Viridiplantae; phylum Streptophyta; class Pinopsida; order Cupressales; family Cupressaceae; genus Sequoia; species Sequoia sempervirens. Next base: position 362,922,460 of record VDFB02000015.1, read on the forward strand.
GCTTGTGTGTTTGTCATTTGTTGTTGTGATATCAATGACAAATTTTGGGTGTTTGGTGTAATTCTTTGATTGATGGTTGGGATATAGGTTTGATTGATACTTGGTAGAGGAGGAAGCCCTAAACCAAGAAGTGATGTGAATGATAATGGCAGTGGTGGTAGAGTTGGAAATGCTAGTCCTTGTGAAAATGTTGTGGTGTCAAATATGCCCCCTGCTCTGAACATATCTCCTTCTTGTGAATTTGTGAGAAGTGGGGTTTGAGGCGTTGCGTGAAATGATGATGGTGGATCATGATGGAATGTGAGAGGGAAATTTTTATGTAATGGGTTTTCGGGTATGTTGTGTTCCAATGTGGTGTTTGCGTCCACATTTTGATTGTTAACAAGGGGGTGTGTTTGAAGTGCATTGAGAAATGCACTTCCCTTATTAACATTGGGTTGGGTTGGAGCAAATGATGTTGTGATTTGTGGAATGTTTTGTGTGACGTTTTGGGACGGAGGTGTAGATGAGATGGGGATGGTGGATGAGATTGGTGGAAAAGATGTCTCCACTATGGTACTTACATCAAAGTCCGAAGGTAATTTGGCCCCTTGTTTTGCTAGTTCAAGCATGTATAACAAAGGGTTAAGCCTCATCATGATGTTGATGATTCTATGGTTGTCTGGATTTTGAAGCATTTCAATCATTTCCTCGTGAGACATTCCAAAGGTCAGATCCTCTCCTTGGTTTTCTTCTTGTGGATTTTGTGATGATGAGAGGGTCAATAGATTACTTGATTTGGCTAAATTCATTTCTGCATTTGTTTGGCTAAGATCACTTGAAGTGAGTGTTTCTTTGTTGGCTTACATACTCTTCTTGTATTGAGATCTAGTTAGAACCATAAAACAAGGATCAAGAATATGGGAGATGAATCTCTTGATTCTTTGAATTTAATCTCTATTTTATGTCCCAAAGTATAAAGTTGTTTAGGATGCCTTGAGGATCAAAGGTGATGATATGATGATGATGTTAGGGATGATATGGATGTTGTGGCTTTTGATAAATCTTGAATGAGACACTAGGCTCTTAGTACTTTGTGGATTTTGATTTTGATTTTGGATTTTGAGATTTGATATTTTGTCCTTTATTTTGATTTTGATTTGGATTTGGATTTTGAACAAAAAGACCCTAAGATGTTTGATGATGATCTAAAGGATAGCTTTGTTCAAAGGATGATAATTTGAATATGTGTGAGGAGAAGGATGCATCTACCCACACCCATTCAAACAAGATGATTGTTTCACTAAGCATATGAAGAAGGATTCATCTTCATACACTAAGCTAGACAAGATGATTTTGATAACGTTGACTAAGTAGATACAAAAGGATGCATCTACACATACCTAGCCAAAGGTGTTTTGATAAATGTTTTCAAAGATTTAGTCTCAATAGTTTTGATGATTTTGATTTTGCCACAAAGCCTAGTACCAAGGATGATTTCAAGATTTTCCAAAAGGTGATGATGAGATGGATTTGTTTTGATGTTTTGGAGGATGGATGAAAAAGATATTTTGATATGTTTTGATGCTAAGATGAACCAAAAAAGGTACACTTTGCTTGCCTAGACCTAGGTATTGAAGAGCATGTAAATGCTTCCTAATGACCTTTGTAACCAAGAAATGATTTCATTTGAACACACATTTTCCAATTTTTGTTTTGAAGTTATGAGTCTTCAACACATATGAAAGTTCATTTTGCTTAGCTTTGCTTAATGTCTTTATTTTACCAAAAACACTTTCTTCAATTAGGTTTTCAAACTAAGATGTCCAATGTATTAATTTCTTCAAACCCCACAAGATATGTTATGTGGAAATTTAATGAACTCAAGGCAAGGGTTTCCTATTGTTTACTTAAGAAAACAAATTGAGATATGATCCAATGTTTAGAAACCTCTAAGGATGTGAATCCCAAGGGAAAGCAATAACATATGGATTGAGTCAATGGTATTTTTTCTCAAAAGGGTTTGAAATTTGGATGATGTTAAGTGTTTGTTTTTTATTTATTTTCGACCAAGCAATGAATTTTGTAACCCAAGAATAAGTACAATCCTATGGATGTGTAAGACAATATTTGTTGGATTCCCACTTGGACAAGTCCAGCTACGCTTATCTCTAGTGAATGGTTAGATGTTTGACCCCACTGGCTCCCCTCCACGGCTCATTAACATCAATCAGGGCAGCCAAGCATCAACACCCATGAAAATCCCATGGCATGCTTTCCATTTCTACTAGAAGACTGTAAAAGTGTGGGGTGGCTTCAAAATGACTGTTCTTGCACCAACAAATAGATTAAAGGATTTTGGAAAATTCTAGCACATGGGTTCTAGTAAGGACTTTCCGTTCGTAGGAGTTGACCCAATGTGGCAAGAGTCCCCTTTCGGATCCATCCTGTCAAATTCAACCACGTGATATTGGTGTTTCTTCCAATATCCACATTTATATCTCGGCTAGAAATACTCTTGGCTTTAGAGTGTTACCGATTGAGTCGTTCCCTTGGGTGAGTACTTTTTCCCCAAGGCAGGCCCTCTAGGATAAACAATAGCGAATGTAGAACAATATTCGTAACTCAATCAATCCTTGTTGGCAACAAGAAGAGAGAATATACACAACAAAGCCCCCACTCACACTCGCACAAGATTTTGTTCAATTTTTAAGCCCAAATCAAAGTGTGGAGGTGATTGCTTTTTCTTAACCCAAAGTCATGAAAAAGTCCTTTTGATTCTCAAGATCGCTATAAAGCACGAGAGAAGCGCATACGTCCTTTTCCAATGCCTTTAGTCTAAGTAAGCCCTCACGAAAAACACAACTATACTTGTTCTTTTTAGATCCTCAAAGCAATATGTGAGTTCATTTTAGAGCACCAAATCACAAGTGAAAGACATTTGTTCAATTTGTTAATTCCATAAACAAAAATCTAGTAAGTTGTTGATCCTCAGATTCTTTTTAATCCTTTTGCAAGAAATAAACAAAAATAACTCTTTTTAAACCCAAATGAAAGCTAGTGTTCTAAGAAAGAAGAAGATGACAAATTCTTAGAGAAGTGTTAAACAAACACTTAAGTGTTAAAAAACACTTAAGTGTTAAAAAACACTTTGATAGGACAAAGTATCATCACCATGCTCCTCCTTCCTTTGTTTTTGATTTCCAACCTACAAAGAAGAAAACACTCAAATTCTGGAAAAAAAACACAAAAGTCAAAAGGCAGAAAATAGAGAGTAAATAAATCATAAATCAAAACACGTGCTAAAAAAATTAAATTCTCCCTTTTACTATCTCCCAACGTCGCAACTTGTGAAGGCGTCACTATTTTTCTTTTCCAGCGTCGCTCTTACAATGCCGCTTACAGTCAGCAGCGCTCTGTGTCGAGATAGAGAGCTTGATTGCATCGCTATTTCACCTAGCATCGGAGTTTGTGTCTAGCATCGTTGTTTAAGCTTTCTTTGAAAACTTCTATAGATCGGTGAGTCCAGCAGTGGAGTAAAAAATTTGAATTTTTTTGGTGGGATGAGTCCAGCGGCGCAGTTTATGTTTACGCGGTGCTATATGGCGACACTGACGAGCCCGCGGTGCTAAAACAGCGAGACTGATGAGCTCGTGGTGCCAAAAATAGTGACGCTAAAAAGCTCGCATTGGAATTTCCTGTATGTCAAGAAAATGCAGAAATTTCAAAAAATGTTAGAAAGAATGATGTCAGGCCCTCCATCTAGTGCCAAATGTGTGAACCCTTTTCCTAGTACCTGCAAAACAACATGAATAAATGAGTTAGACAAGGAATTACAAGATAAAAGAAGGATTCCCCATGAAATCCATTTACAAATCAAACTAGGAATGAAAACATTGAAGAACACAAAGAAAATGACAAAAACTAGAATTAATCCTAATTTAAATAGCAAACACTTGATCTCATGGGGGAATTGGTGCCAATTTAATGTGAAAATTGGCCCTTTCCCAATCCCTATGATGAAATCTTGATGTGTTGAAGATGATTTTGATCCACTTTGATAAAAGATGATGAATGGTGAGAGCTCCAAGCCAAAATCTGCAAAAATCCTAGCTAAGAATTCAAATGATGGATGAGAATGGCTAAGTATTTTAGCATGGTAACTTTGCTTGGATTGTGGATGATAAAATTAAGAGAGGAACCCTTCATTTATAGGATTTCAAGATAGATGAATGTCCAAATTTGAGCAATGTGGAACTAACATTCATCCAATGATATGGTGCCACTTGTCAATCTATGAATGGATGATGGATGTGCAAGATTTGGGGTTTGTGCCAATAAATGCATAATTTTGAATTTCAAATTTGTTGAAATGACATGTAAGAGGGAAGGGAAAATGCAATAAATGCCACTTGGCTCAAGGAAAAGGACATGTAAGAGGTTTTAAATGCCTTGTTGGATGTACATGTTGACTTGGAATTTTTGAATTCAAATTGAGAGAATATTCCAAAAGATGCTTGTGAGGAAAATAGAGATTTAATAAATGAATTAAATCTATTTTCATGTGCAACTTGCATTATCTAGAGGATGTGACATGAGATGAGGTTAAATTAATCAAGGGTTAATTAATTTAACATGAGATTAGATGATGTGACTTATTTGACTTAGATTTATGGGTTTATTTAAATCAAATAAGAGAGGAATATGATAAGAGGCTAATTAAATAATTATTTTGATTTATTTAATTAAAAGGGATGGTGTTAGATTAAATCAAATAAGGTTTTAATTTATTTAATGGATAGACTTTAGAGATTTAATCAAATAAATTGATTATATAATTAAATAGGGATAATTAGATCAGATGGATTGATTTAATTAACAAGAGAAATTGACTTAATTCGACAAAATGATTTATTTAATTAAGAGAGGATTATTGATTAATTTAATCAGATAGGGGGATTTGATTAAATGGTTAGACCGAGGGATGATTTAGGAAGAAACGATGTTAGTAAGTCAAGATCAAATGCACAATGTCAATCAGTATATTTTACGTGTCTACAGTTATATAATAATAAGTTTTCTTTATCCCTTTTCCATTCTTGCTTCATTCTTAAAGATGATATTGAGTAGGGAATGGGATCTATATTCTCTCTCCTTCTTAAACAAGAAAACATTTTTTTCCAGATTTTATTCAAAGTGAGAGATCAATATGTCGAGCGACTCAAGTAGCAAGGGTAAGGCTCCTACCGCTCCTCAAGGTGGTGAAGAGACTGGGAGGCCATCAAAATGCCCAAAACTTAGATGTACCATATAGTCTTACTTTGGAATTGAAAAAGCTTATGATCCATTAGATCAAGATGGAGCTACATCATAAACTCTTCCACCAAATATTGGTAGCATTCACAATACCTCACCACCACTGGAAGGTCAAGTTGAGATTGTCATTGAGTTAAATCAAAATGTATCAAATGAGAATGGAAATACTACAAAAGATGTTCCAAGGGATACCCTAGGCCTGGTTAGCCAGAATGAGATAATTGAATTGGATGAGGATGATGATGTTGGTAGCAAGAAAAGAAGAAGCAAATCAAAAGTGGGGCATGAGTGGGAAATGACAAGGAATTTTTAACTTGGCTGGTTGTCAAAGTACCCATGCATTGTACTAATGGGGATTGATAATGCAAAGGATATTGAAAAGGAAACATTGACCAAATGTACAATTTGTAGTTGGAAATGTGGAAGATCCAAGATGTTGTAGCTAAAGATAAACACTATCAAAAAGCATATCTGTAAAGTTTATGAAAAACAAATCATAGACTAAAAGGAACAATCAATTGTATGATGGAAATCAAAGGAAGAATGTCTTCATGTTAGGTATGTCATGGATTATGAAGAGAATGAAAAAATAATGTCGAACATTGTTGCATGTAAAGGTACACTGGAGGCTCAATTTGGTAAAGCAATGGAAGCAACAAATATATCAAAAATTATTCAGATGAGTGTTGTTTTTCATATTTTTTCTAGAGGGTGTCCTATGACAAACTACTCAAAATATTCAGGTTTATTATCTTTTTTCAATGTTCCTCACTATCCCTTCTCACATTGGTCAGTAAATTTTGGATGGGAATGGGAAAACTATCTTGCTATAGTTGAAAAGGAAGATTTAAAGGAGAATTTTTTTTGCATTATCTTTAGATGAAGTTACTGCAATAGACAATACTTCATGGGTCTATATGCATTTGTATACTGTAGAACGACATGATCTCCAAGCTCATATTCTCTATGTTCATAAAATGAAGGACAGTTCAACATCACAAAATCTATTTGAACTAGTCAAGAAATATTTGAATGAAATTGCAGGTATGGATGATTTGACAATTTCCAAAAAGTTGGTGTGTGTAGGATTTGATGGAGCTACAATGATGTAAGGTCAAAGGACCGGTGTTTGCACAAAGTTACCAACTACTTGTGCACCATACATGCTTGGCATTCACTACAGGGCCCATAGAATGAATTTAGCATTCAAAATTGTAAGCAAGTTTCCTATAGTATCAAAAATTGAAAATCTAGTCTGCGAGATCCACACATACTTCTACAGAAGTCCCAAACATTTTGCAGAATTTAAAAATTTTGTTGAGGGAATAACACTAGGAAATAAGCTTCTCAAGGATGATGATACTGAATGGATCTCCCTACATGGACCAGTGCAACGAGTTCTTTCAGAATATCAATCCTTGATTGGAGTGATGTACAAGCATCGCAACGCAGTAGACAAAGCTCCTGACCTCTTACATATGTTAAGCGATATAGAGACACTCTTGAATTTATCTAGTCTTCTCCCCATGCTGGATGTGATGAAAAATATTGTGAAGAAATCCCAAGATAGAACTATGTATATTAATGAATATGCCAATCTACGTAAACATACATGCTTGGACCTTAATCATCTATATCTAGATCTAACACAAGATGGCCCAAATTATTTCATGTGGCAGAAAATTATTGATTTGAATAATCCTGATAATTATTTATAGTTTAATGCAAGTGAAAACTTATGTATCTATGTACATGGATATGAGATACCAATGCACCATTGTAAGATATTCAAGTGCTCTAGCAGAGAAGTAGTTGTTAAGGAGGAAGATTTTAATGACATTGTTAAATTTGTTAGTGATAATTTCAAGGAAATTGTAAAATATCTTTCCTCAGAGATTCATGAAATATTCCCTCGACATGAAATAATTGAAGCCATGGGTATTGTATAGCCTCAATTTTGGGAAAAACGAGAGAACCCAAAACATTTTCATGATCAAGTAAAAATCTTGATCAAACAATTTTCAAAAAGTGTAACATATAATGAGCAGAAAATAGAAGGAATTTTAAATGAAGCTAAGCTTAGAAAACAATCTAGGATTTTTGCAAAAGCTATGAAGGACCAGTATAAATCCATTGGCATGGAGAAGGCCTTTGATCTAGGATCAATAAAAAAGGTTTGGACAAACTTAGGTCAGAGTGAAATATTGAGTGGTTCAATATAATAATATTTTAAACTTGTTGATTTATGTCAAACAATGATATTGGGGTTGGTGGAGGATGAGAGAGTTTTTATTGCATTGAGGTTTTTGAAATCAAAGTTATGAAACAAACTAGACAAGAATTTGGAAAATTGCTTGAGGTTAAAAGGAACTGTGTATAATGTCTTTAATTTTCCTTTTGAAAGGGCACTCACAATTTGGAGGTCCACATGTGAAAGAAGAAGGATCGGGTTGTGCAACACTCTAATTCTAGATGTTGGTACTAGTGGAAGTGGTAGTGGTAGTGGGACTGGGATAGATGGAATTGACACAAATCACACAATGAATGTTGAATTTGAGACACAGGCCAAAGAAAATGAAGAGTAGACTAGGAATCAAATCCAAGATGACTTTTTTACTCTATCTCAAGATGAACATCAGTTTGTGGACCCTAACTCCATTTGGGAAATGGAAGAGAATTAGCATCTTTTAGGTATTTATACTGCACTTCATGGATCAATTTCCAGTGTTTCATACTGTAGTTGATGATATTTTATATTGTATTCAATGAAATTGTGAATCATTGCACTTCATGATATTTTATTTTATATTGGACTTCATGAATCATATTCCAAAGTCCAAACTGTAGTTGATGATATTTTATGTTGTATTCCATGAAATTGTGATATTTTATATTTTATATTGTATTCCATGGTATTGAATTTGATATGTGATTCTACATCATTTTTAAAGAACAACACTTATCACACTACTTATAAATTCCTATTGCATTTCCATTCACGTAATCTTTGATAAATAATTAAAAGGAATATTATTAATCCATTCCTTGAACAAAAGCTAACAGTTTAACGAATCAAAATCCGTAACTTATAAGTTATAAGTTAACAAAAGCTAATAGTTCAACATAAATAACTTATAAAGGCATCCACACAACTTAAACAATAAAAGCTTAAACTACCAATCACCTAAATTTCATACCGATTCTTTGGTTATTTTACAAGGTGGCAGCTACCTTTTATGATATGCAATGAATAGAAATTTAGGCTTCTTTTAACCAAAAAGCAAAGAAAGGTGTAGCTTTTAACTAGAAAGCTTTGAAAGGCATGCCAATATCAAACTATAAACTAAAGCACAAAGACTTGAATCACTTCAAAACTAATAAATTTCTTTAACTGAAATCAACCATTTCCATAAGCATTCATTCAAAGATAAACATCTGACAATAATGCAATCTATTAAACATCCAAAACTCCAACATAGATAACCATTGGCAAGATATTCAAAATAAACAAAATAAATCCATACACCACAACACAAAGATTATGTCTACATGAACTTCACCATATGAGTTTGTATATTGAAAATTTGAAAGAAAACTGTAAAACAAAGTTGAAAGCATAAAAGATTTTTTTCTCTAATGAGGAAAATCAAAGTTTTTCCCAAAAGATCCTAACTGCATTGGCCAAATCCATATTTAAAGCATAAAAAAATTGTCTATGGTAACAGTTTCTTGAAGAAAAATGCACCCAAAAATTAAAATAGTCTTCAACTTAAAAGAACTAAAATTAAAGAAAGTATCATGAAATGCTCAAAATAATTATGCACACTTTTCTGCCTCATCTTTAGATTCATTTAACAGAACTTCAACTACTTCATATCCCAGTGCCTTTTCTTGTGCCCTCATCCTGGACCTATAATTTCGATATCTAGTGACAATTGCAAATGTGTCCTTGCTCCTTGGTGTTGTAGTAATATGTAACTTGGTTCTCCATTTTCCCAAAGCAATTTCAGACTCAACCAACATCTCAAATATTTTCTATTCTCCATATTTATAAGACTTCAGTTGGATCTGCATTGCACTGAGTTTCAAGAAGGACTCCCATGTCACTAAAGCGAGATCAACTATTTCTTTATTGAATATCTCTCTAAACTTTAGAGAGATCTCTTTTATATCTAGAATATTTTCATCAAACTCATCAATAATTTCCACTCCCACAGTACGACAATCTTCTTTAATTTCCCCCAACATTTAAAAATATTGATCAAGTGTTTTATTAATTTCCTTCACCAGATTATCATATATATTCAATTTCCATTCCAATGAATCGGACCAAGAAGGGTATAGCTCAGGATTATTCACAATTTTCTCACCAATTAATATCTTTCGATTCATAGACATCAATTCTTTCATTTCCTGAGAGAGCACATAGAGACTAGTTTGATATTTTCTGACCTGCTGAAGTTTTGTTACTAACTCCTTCCTCTTGTTAATAACTCGAGTGTAAAAGAGCACAGATTTATTCAAAAATAAGATAGGCTCTTGAGATATTTTTTTGAATGGTGGATCTAGACCTGCACAAACACAAACACAAACAAACAACACAATATTATTCCATTATGGAAATAAAAACCATCATTCCCCATGAGATTGATTTGAAACATGAAGAACAAGAAATAAAATGAAGAACACAAATGAAAGTAAACTAAATCTTATTCAAATGATCAAACTCTCAATCCCATGGGGGAATTGGTGCTATTTTGATGTGGAAAATAGCCCTTTCCCAATTCCTTGCAAGCTTGATGATGATCAATGGAGCTCCTTGATAAAATTTTCCATAACCTAGATATGAAATTATGAAAGACTATGAAAATGGATGACAATGGATGAAGCTTCTCAATACATGAAGATGATGATGTAGCATAAAGTTGTGGATCCAAAATTAGTAAAAGAGCCTTCTATTTATAGAAGAGAAAGATGGAGGAATGAGAAAAAAGGATGAATGTGGGACTAAACATGAGCCAATAGAAAATACCACTTTTCAACATGCTAGTGGAGGAGTTGAGCACATTTTGATGAATGTGCAAATAAATGCATTTAGGTGGAATTTGAAATTTGAGAAGTGACATGTTGGAGGGAGATGAAAGAAGACTTAAATGCCATTTCGCTCAAGAAAAAGGACATGTAAGAGGCCTTTAATGCCTTGTTGGATGGACAAGTCCTTTTGGGAGGGAGATTTTGAATTTGAAGAATATTCCCATTTGATGCCTTTTTGAATGAAAAGGAGGAATTTATAAATCAATTAAATTGATTTACTTGTGCAAGTTGCAAAATCTAGAGGATTTGATGGATCAGTGTTATGATTAATTAGGATTTGATTAACTTTGATGAAGATTAGTTGATTTGACATTTTGACTTAGACTTTTAGATTTATTTAAATCAAAATGAGAGGAATTTGAGATATTAGTGATTTAATTAAATAAATTTGATCTATTCAATTAAATGAAGAACTTCAAGAGTTAATCAAAATAAAATTGATTTATTTGATTAAAGAGATGACATTAGGATTTAATTAAATAAAAGTTGATTTATTTAATTTGTTAGATGGGGTTAGAAATCAAATAACATAGATAAAAGTGACAACCAACACCTCTAAGCTATTAAACCACATCCAAACAAGAGAAAACAAATAATGGAGATAATCAAAAATGCAAAACATAAAAGAAATCACTCCCCATTATGGTTGATTCTTTCTCTTGCTCTCCTTCTTCTTGTTATGCAACTTTGCCCTCAGATTTGTTGAAACACTTATGCAAAACCTGCAAATGGTAGCAAGAAAGTTGGAGATAATTAGCTGTTAAAATCAAAATGGAGAAAGGAAGGTTGCTTTTATAGACAACCATTGGAATGGACAGTTGAGATTAATCTTCTAGAAATATTCCAAGATCAACGGATGAGAATGCATGAGAGAGATGTTACAAAATGGATGGTTGAGATTAAGTCTCAAAAAAAAGATGCCAAGATCAACGGTCTAGAATTGATGCACCAAGAATATGCCATGCATGGAAAAGCTATGACATTGATAGCTATGACGCTTGACAGCTATGATAGACATGCAAGGCATGCAAGCTATGACAAAAATGAATGTTATGACAGAGGATTATGACAAAGCATCTTTGACTAGGTGGAGGTGCATAAATAATTTATTTTAAATGATTTATTCAAAATGGAGGAAAATGACAAGTGGAATGGAAAATAAATAATTTATCCAAATTATTTATTTAGAGAAAATGAAAAGAGGAGCATTTAATTAAATTTATCAATTTAATTATATGGAGAGATGGAAATTAGACATGGATAATTAATTTGAATTATTTATCCAAAAAAGAGGAATGAAACACAATTAAATAATTTTGACAATTATTTAATTATAGAAAAAGGTCAAGTAATGATTATTATTATTATTTGACTATAGATGAAAGATAAATAATTAAATAAAAAATGATTTATTTAATTATTGAAGAAAGGGATATATTAGCGACGTAATTAAATAATTTTAATTGATCAAGATAGAATAAAGATGAGAAGGTGAATTAATTAAATAATTAAAAACTATTTAATTAATAGAGGAATGCAGTCACACCTAATTGAATAATTAAAGTTATTCAATTATCGAAGAACAATGACCAAGAAAAATGACGCTCGCGGACTTAGGACATTTTTTTAGTGTCTACATAATTAAAGGAGGAATATGATGATTTAATCAAATAAATAATAATTTATTTAATTAAAAGAAGACCTTAGGATTAATTAAACAAATTGATTTATTCAATTAATAAAAGATAGTGATTTAATCAGATAAAATTGATTTATTTAATTAAAAGATGAAATGTGATGAATTTAATCAAATAGAGATTATTCGATTAAATTGTTAACAAAGGAGATGATTTAGGATGAACTGGTGTTAGTAAATCAGGATCAGGGGCACAGAATCAATTAGTATATTTTACGTGTCTACATTTTTCCCCTCTTTGAAGCAATGTACTTGTTGTGTTGGTTCAAAGAATAAACCTGTCGAGATCAAAATTCAAAAAAAAATTGATTTTTTTAGATGCCCCATTGGTACCCCAATAGAAGAATTATGCTGGTACATTTCCCCCTCAAGAGATCAAGCGAAAAGTTCAATTTTAGGGTCAATCTCATGATAAAGAGGTTCAAGCTCAGTTCAGCTCAGAGAGGACTAGAAAGCTTGAATGTTTGATGTAGACAGATTTGATGATGTATAGACAGTCATCGGCCATGGATAGCCTCATGTATATTTTGATATAACACACAGATTTGATACTTCAATAGAAATGTTAGTAAAGATAGAAGAATGAGAAGAATAAGATGGATGAACCCTTGATTCTAAGAAGATGTAGAAGTCCAACAAGTCCACGAGTCATCAAGACTTTATTAGAAATGGTGATGAATGATGATGATGTATTGCTTATCAGGAACTGGGATTTTAAAAGGGCTTACTTACCTTATGTTTGATAACACACATAGGCACAATGCATCAAGGTATAACGAACCAAGATGGCGTTGTGTCTAGTGTGATGGAATTTGACTTGACAATCAAATAGGAGTGCTCCTGTTCACACCTGGCATATGAAACCTTATTTAAAATGTAGTTCAGGTATTCAAAACATCTCAGACCAAAACATAGAAAGGCAAGCCTTCCTATGTGGTCAACAAGACACCTAAAATGCTTTCCCTACAGACTAAACAAACCATGCATGACCAAGGTTATATTACAAGAATATCCAACAAGCACAATAGATAAAAAGATAATGATCAATGCCCCATTCCTTTCTCTCTAAATCATTTTGTTTAGACTTCATCGAGAGGTTATTGGAATGAGCGCAATAAGATAAATCAAAAGAAAAGATCAAGTACACAAACAAGCCAATGTTCTTCATACCTCTAGCCAAGGGATGTGTTTTGTTTAGGATAAGTATCTAAAGTGATTTTCCAATAGATAATGCCCATTGTAGGAAGGATGCATCCTAGGACATGTTAGTGGATGGAGGAAAGTTGTTTAGGTTGTTTGAAAGGTTGTTGATATAAGGTCAATTAACATATTTACGAATGATCAAGATTTTGATTTTGCATTTAAAACTTTTTTGTTTCGATTTTGATTTTATGTTTGAAGTTTTCTTTTGTTGATTGTTGTGGTTGTTTTTGTTTGTTTTTCCAAAGGATAAAGGTGATGATTGATTTATTATGGATGATATTATTGCGGGTGAAAACGAAATGGGATGGATGGATTTTTTAAAATATTTGGATGTTTTTGGTGTTTTTGAAATGTTTTGAGGCTGTTTTTGGTATTTTCAAGATGTTTTACAAATGTTTTGATTTTTGAATTTTCTAATGTTTTTGTGTTTTCTAACATTTTATAAAAAAAAATAGATTTTTTGTCTTAGGAGCTAATCAAAGATTAGCCTTGCCCACTTTTAATCTCAAAGACGACCTAGTTCGGCTGACCATGTTTTTGATTTTTTGTTTGTTTTTATAAATGTTTTTGGATTTTGATATGATTTTGGATGTTTTTGGATTTTCTTGGTTTTTGAATGTTTTTGGATTTTTCACATGATTTTGATGTTTTGGATATGTGTGACAATATCAGTGCTTTGTTTGGGATTTTGTTGAAAACCAAGCTAAGGTTGATTGATCTGATCAATGGATTGATGATGATAACATTGTTGAGGATGCACAATAATGCAAGGATAGTGTTAAAAGAAATACAAGGATTAGGATGGATATACCGAGATGATGATGGATTGATTGGATTTGATTTATCAGGATTTTGAAACTTGATTTTGGAACAAAAGTTGTTTTGAATGATTAGATGCAACTGATATTGATTGTTTGGATCGATGTTTTATGAAGGATAATGCTTGATAAGGAACATCTTCTTGTCCAAATATGTCTTGGGCTAGTGATTTGGAATTTTTTGCTCACAAGTGTTTTGACCAGCTTAATTTTATGTTTTCCAATGTTTGGATCACCACATAAGTTGGAAGATATAGATCAAGATTTACTCTTGAAGCAAGATGTAAATATCTACCCCCAGTGTCTAGCAATGTATGGAATGCCATGGGTGGATGCTGGGATAGATGTATGGATGGAGGAATATGGATTATCTTACGATAAAATAAGGTGTTCAAATAGAGGATGCTCATTTGGATAGTACTTCATGGCTTAGATAATGTTGGGTAGGATAGGATAAATGAAAATGCCCCATGTCAAGATATTTACCATAAGCAAGTGTACAATGTGCATCAAAATTTTACCAACATCAAGATAATGTGGAAGATGAATGTTGATGGATGAAAATGGATTGGCTAAATGGTTCATGGATGAATGGATTTATTATGGATGAGGTGGATGGAATGTTGGATTTATTATGGATGGGATGAGATGCTTTCACCTGCATTAGCGCATGTAGATGCTTGATTCTACACATGACACCCATTTTCCAAGTTTTCATCATGGTACCTTCCCAAAGCGCCAACATAGCGGCTTTCACTGGAGGATGATTTTTTCTTTACTATTTTCATGATTTTTGGTTTTCTTTTTTTTTTTTTTGTATTTCTCTATGAATGATTTTTAAGCTCATGTTGAATCACATGGTGGTGTTGATGTAGATGCTTTTGTCATAATGTGTCATCAATATCCTTCCTGAAGAAACTACTTTGCTAAGATACATGCACTTGAATACAACTTTTGAGATTCATGATCTGCTTTATTGATACCAGAGTTAACTTTTTCTTTGTGTGCACATCGTGATAGAGTACTTTATGAATCCTTATGATGAAGGGTTTCCACCAATACATGGTCAATGTGAGAATTGGATATCATGTGTGGAGGCATGGATGGAGTGCGTTTAGGAATAAAAGATGGATTGGTTGATAGTTTGGAAACTTTGACTCTCCAAACTTGGGAAGATGAGCAATGATGGGTGGATATGAAAGTGTGCATGGAATTAGGACCAACTACTTGATATACTTTGTATGTCACTTTAGAAGCCCACTTTTTCCTTTGTGGACATCTTTGATGGATAATTTTCCCTTTTTTACTTTTTCCCTTAGTTTATTTGACTAATGGAGTTTGATAGGGATAATATTTCTTTGTAATTTTTGGTATCCATGTGTATTTGATTTGTCTATTATGCTTCTCAGTTTCTTTTTCTTTGATGATGCTCTTCTTCCTTTGATTCACATCCTTCTTTTGATGTTGGTCCCAATTTGTGGATGGGGTGATGAAGATTCATGATGTGGCTGGTTGTAGTATTGGCATCAATTTCATTTAAGGATTCTCCATGCTCCATATGTTGGTGTTTTCTTGAGACATAGTTTCCCCCAATATGGTGGTAGTAGCATCTTTATTCTTTGATTCTACCTATTTTGAGATGTCTTGTTTAGTAAGCATTCTTTGATAAATGACCACTGCAAATGAAGTTATTTCAATTTGTTGCTCTGGTGACTCCAAAATATCTTGTTTTGTTTGACTTGTTTCCTTGAGTGGATAATGTTGAATATCTTTATTCATGATGTACTTAGTCATAATTTGGGATATATTCAATCCTGATGTTGACAACTTAGTTTGACTATAGGAATCAATAACCTACTTTTTTTGTGTAATAATGTCAGGAGTAAAGGAATCATGTTCTGAATAAAGATCACCTATGTATCCATCCAAAGAAAGCATCTCATGGGTAGATCGAGGAGTATGTGCCATGTGTATGTGATCATCATTTGCAACATCTCATATAGATTTGAGAGCATCCATTCGATCATTTTAGTAGCTTGGAGATACAAATTCTTGATCTTGAATGATTTCAGAATTTCTTTCGGCATGCTTTGGATCAAGTTCTTGACATGGGTCAATTTCAAATGATGGATTTATTACAAAGGGTTCTTGGATATCTTCATTAGGAATGGGAAGTGGCTCAATATCCTCTTGATATTTGAGTGGACTTGGATCAAATGTTGAGTTGAGGATCCCTTTAGTATCTGTAACCATGAGGTCAAAGGATGTCATTTTTTCTTGGAAAGGACCATTGCTAGACTTTGGTGAAAGATGTTGATCATGTTTTGGAAGAAATTCTTGAGATATTTTCTCTAACTCATTAGGTGATGTAGAGACATTTTCAACATGATCATTGGTCGATTGGTCATGGATTATGTCAATAGGATCAAATAATTATAACACTCCCTAAAATAGATCATTGCCGAATATAGTTGAGGGGTTTTGATCATGACCAAAAAGTGACTCTTGATGTATGTTGAGTTTATCTTAAGATGAGGTAGAAATATCTTCAAGGTGCTCATTGATGGATAGATCTTGATCATTATTTTCAACAATTGAGGTGGAGAGATTGTCGATGCTATTGCTAGTGGTTGAATCTTCATCGTTGTCCCCAATAGTTTTTTTTTTATCAATAAGGGTCTTGGATGAGATTTTTGAGTCAAATACAATGTGATGTTGTGTGTTCCTTTATTTTGTGAAAATCACAAAGGTGCTTCTCATTATACCTTGGTGGTTTAATTTGAGGCTCTTGATAATTTTCATAAACGGGGATTTTGATGAGATTTTCTTGTATCAACTATTGCATGACTAATTCAATTGGTTCTCCAAGTGGTGTATATTTTTGTTTGTTACCTTGTGATATTTGTACTTCAAATTGACCTTGTGGTGATTTATTTTGGAGATGTGGAGGTTGGGTTTGTTGTTGATGTTGTTGATCTTGATATCCAACTTCTTGGCATTGGAGATATTGTTCTTGATGTGGTTGTGGATACAACTCAATGCTTTGATGACATGGTTTAACCAATGGAAGAGTGTATTGATTTTTGGGTGGAGATGTCTCTTGGCACAATGATTCAATTATTTTGGCAAGTGAAGCAATTTGATCTCACAAAATTTGATCTTGATTTTGATCTTGACACCCTTGATATAGTTGATTTAGTTTTTGTTCAAGCTTTTTTGGAATGTATACTTGTGGTGTTTGTATGGGATCATGAAAAAATTGATTTTGGACAATGTTCTGATTTGGGATGATGTTTAGATTTGGCATTATAGGTTGAAATTGAACATTGTTGTGGTTGGGAATCACATTGCTTTGATTTAGGTAACTTTGATTTTGCATAGTGTTACCTTTACTTGGATCAATACATGGAGTTGTTAACATATTATTTGGACTTTGAACAACATTTGCATGATTCACAAACATATTTATCCCAAAGTTTACCAAGTGTGGATTTAAAATTTTCATGTTTGGTAAAGTTGTACTTGGTATATTCACATTTGGCATGTATGGATTTGGTGGGATAATGTTGTTTTCTTGAAGACTCATGCATTTATTGTTTGGTTGATAGATTTGTAGGTTTGGACTTGGATTTAAATCTACCATAGGAAAAGGTGTTCCAAAATCTAGATTGGGCATACTCACATTTTTTGTACCATTGAGGTTTGTAGGAGATAATGATCCCATGTATGGATTTTACAAATGCAAGTTTTGATAATCCATTGGTTTTTTAAGGTTTTGATAGTTTGGTTGACTTAGATCACTCATGATGTATGGAGCAAGTTTATATTCCATGTTCCTCTTGCGTTTTGACCTTGTTGACCTCTAAGGGATTTAGGACCAATGATGAGATGAAGGATTAAAGGGGTGAATGATATGGGTGTTGAACTTTTAAGATCCTTGGAGGAATACTAGACTTTAGGATTCTTTGGATTTTTTTATTTTGATTGGATTTGATTTGATTTGGATAATGGACTTATAAACCCCAAGATGTTGGATGTTATCTTGGAATAAACTTGTCCACAAGGATGATAATTTAACTAGATGTATGAGGAAGGATTCATCCACACACACTTAGCCAAGGGTATGTGCAGGATCATGATGGGCCAAAAAGTGGCAATATTATGGGTAAATTTGTAGGGTGTGTGGCTGACGACTTTTTTTTAATCCAAAATTGATGAAACGAAAAGGGTTTTTAGAGGAGATTCTTAACTTTCTACCAATATAAATTATGCTTTAATTTTATTTTTTTTAAACTGCAGTGCGCCTGGTAAACTTTTAACGTGGCCGTGGTGTGACCGCCCTGGTACCCGAAGGGGAGACTAGAACTTCGTGACGGTGAGCCACAGAATTACTTAGCCAAGAGCTAGGGCCCCACCCAAATTATGCAATTTGAATTTAATAAATAATAATTATTTATTTTCTATTAGAATTACGACTAAAGTCGATTGATAGGCTGATTGAAAAACATCTATAACATTCAAATGGTATCACATTTTTGAAAAACATGCGTCACATTCTATGCTTCACATACTATAGGATTAAAAAAGAAAAATTAAATTTCATGAAGTTTTGACCAAGTTAAGGTGGTCAGACATACAAGTTTTTATATTTTTAAAGTTGTAATAAAAATTCATAATTAATTATTTATTCTGAAAAAAATTACAAAAAAAAAATGTATCACATCCGGACGTGAGTCCTCTACTTATATATAAAATCTTATAAAAAAATATTATCATTTTATTATGGTTAGGGTGGTCAGACAAACACCTACTTCTTATTTTTTCCCTGAAATTTAAGTACTACTACATTGAGATTTCAAATTTTCAACAAATAGATTTCTTTTTTTTTAAAAACAAACCTAGTAGTTTATAAACTACATTCAATTTGCTACAGATTCTTTCCTTACATATTTTTGAAATAATATAGATAACTTATTCAAATTTTTATGTCAAGTTGCCTAACTCTGATTTTTCTAATAATTTTTGCCAAGTAAGGGCCTGTTTTTTCCATGATGATCCTGCACATACCCCCAAACAAGATGATTTTGATGTTAATTTTGAAGGATTTTACCAAAATTCTAGTATGAATGATTTTTCCAATGGTTCAAAAGTTGTTTGTGAGATGGGATTTGATTGATGTTTGAGGATGGATGAAAATGTTGATTTTGATCCTAAGGAGAACCTTGTTTAGAAGACCAAGATAGTGAAGCACATGCTTTACCCTATGAGTATTTCAAACCAAAAGACCAATGTTTTGCTTGGAAGATCTTAAGATAGAAGATAACAAGCACATGTATGAGGTTCAATTGATTTTATCTTGGTTAATGAATTGCTTTTACCACATCTACTTGTATTGCTTAAGTTTCAAACTAAATGTATATGCCAAGGCCTTATTTCATTCCACAAGGTCCATTATGTGAGAATCAAGAATTCAAAGCCATAGTTTCCTTAATGTTGAATTTAGAGAGAAAAATGAGAAATGGGCCCAAATACTTAGAAGCCTCTAAGGATGAAATCCCAAGGGACAAGCAGTAGCACTTGGATTATTTCAAAGTTATTTGCTTCTACTAAAGGGTTTGAAATTTGATGTCCTTGTTGAATGTTGTTTTCAATATTTTGGATCCAAAAAAAGTGTATAACTAACTCAATATTGTACAATCCTAGGATGGAAAAGAAAATAATTGATGAATTCCCACTTGGATAAATCCAGCTACGCTTATTCAGAGTGGATGACTAGAAACTTGACCACACCAACTCCCTCCATGACACTCACTTCTACAGGTCATCCAAGCTTTAGTTCTCATGAATCTCCCATGATGAACTTTGCATCTCTACAAAGAACTGCAAGTATGTGGGACAGCTCCAAAGGTCTGACCCCCTGACGCCAACAAATATTGGGATTTTTGGATACTACATAATGGTTCGTAATAAAGGAATATGGTTCATAGGACACAATGATAAAATCCCTCAAGAG
Organism: Sequoia sempervirens; assembly: GCA_007258455.2. Taxonomy (NCBI): domain Eukaryota; kingdom Viridiplantae; phylum Streptophyta; class Pinopsida; order Cupressales; family Cupressaceae; genus Sequoia; species Sequoia sempervirens. The sequence goes on from VDFB02000015.1 coordinate 362,942,579, forward strand.
GTCTCCCAACCCTTAGAACAAGGGCTTTACACATCATAAAGATACTGGGGGAGAGCTATCATGCATCACTAAGTTGATTGCAAACTTTCCTTGCAACCACAAATTTGTATAGCGGTTCAGAAGAGCTTGGCTTATGCCCGTTACCGCTTGGGTCGTTCCCTTGGGGTGAGTACTTTTTCCCACCAAGGCATGCCCTCTACAAGTAAACAAAAGTGAATAAGAACATTCATAGTTCGATTAATCTTTGTTTCCATGAACAAAGAGAGAATGTTCACACGCAATGTACTCACTCACACTTGCAAGATTTTGTTCAATTTTTAAAATCCCAAATTGAAGTGTGGAGAAATATTTTAGAAAACCTAATATCACCAAAAGACTTCTAATTCTCAAGATCATCGTGAAGTGCGAGAGAAGTGCATATGCCCTTTAAATGATATTAACTTGTAAAAAAGTTTACAAAACACAAAATACACATGTTCATTTTAGACCCCAAAAGTTGTAATGGATTCTTTTTATAGCACCAAATCAAATGTTTGAAGTTGTTTTGTTCAATTCTTAAAACCCAAAACCAAATCTAGTGAGTTTCTAAGGTTCTTTTTAACCCTTTGATTATTCTTTTTAAAACCCAAAAGAAATTTATTTGAGTCCTAAAACTTGAAGATAACAAAGCCTTAAGAATGGGATTATAATTGCTCCCAAAGTGTTTAAAAACACTTGTTACAATCATGTGATAAATGTTTTTTCTTTCACTTCCATGCTCCATGATCCTTTAAAACCTGCAATCCAAGCTCCAAATGTTAGATGAAATTAAAAAACAAGAAGATATGAGGGTTAGATAAATGATTAAGCATAAAAACCCTAAAATTTAGACCAAGTTTCATTGTGATTTGACATTAGGTGAAAATTTGAAAATTTTAACTCTATCAAAGTTGAGAAACACCTACACCATTGGATAGCTTACGAAATTCTACCCCAATTCAAAAGAAATCTTTGAAAAAGACCAAAATATGACCAAGATACAACCATTTTAAAATTGAGTGAAAAAGAAAGAAAGAAAATGCATCACCCTTTGAAACATAAAGGCAACGACGCAGGAATGATAGCGGCACTATTTGAATATTTGAGTGGTGCTCTGGTGAAACAAGCGTCACTCTGTGGAAAAACAAAGAATGCATATGTGTCGCTATTTCCTCCAGTGGCGTTGTTTGGTATGGAAAGACAAAAAACATAAAAAATGACAGAAATGACCAAAAAAGCGTGTTAATTTTGAGATTTATGCCCTCCTTCTAGCACCAAAATGTGAATGGTGGATCTAGACTTGCACAAACACAAACAAACAACACAATATTAGTCCATTATGCAAATCAAAACCATCATTCCTCATAAGATTCATTTGAAACATGAAGAACAAGAAATAAAATGAACACAAATGAAAGTAAACTAAATCTTATTCAAATACTCAAACTCTCAATCCCATGGGGGAATTAGTGATATTTTGATGTGGAAAATAGCCCTTTCCCAATTTCTTGCAAGCTTGATGATGATCAATGGAGCTCCTCGATAAAATTTTCCATAACCTAGCTATGAAATGATGAAAGATTAAAAAATGGATGATAATGGATGAAGCTACTCAAAACATCACTATTGTATTTTACTCTAATTTCTAACTAAAGTTTGTTGAATTATCAAAAGATTATTGTCAAAATCCTGACAAATCAGTAAAATATTTTTTGTCAGTCAATTTACGTCGCTTTCCCAATGTGCTCTAAAACATCGTAATTGCGACTCAGTTTCGTCGGTTGTCACCACGGACAAGGGAGCTCCTATTTGTTGGAGTATCGATGAAAGCTTCATTGCTAGAGCGATGAGAAAAATCTAGAATACAAGTGGCATGTCTTTGCCAAAGTGTCGGAAGAAGATTGGAAATTCATCAATCGTTCGACGAAATAGACTAGTCATTCTGACGAAAGTTTCGTCAGAAGTATTGTAAGTGCATTGGATGGTATTGAAGGTTCGTCAAGACATTCCAGAAAAAATTTCCTTGGAAGTATGGCAAATTAGTTAGACCGTATAGAAGTTTTGTCGGTTTGTTTTGTCAAAATTTTAACGAAACAATACAATTTTAAAAAAAAAACTATTCAAATCTCCACACTTTCCTAGTGCCCTGGTGGCCATGGATGCTCAATTACAGACAAACAAGGTTCCTGAACTATTTTATACACTTGGAAGGAATTCCATTTTCATGGAATGATATAGTGCAGGGTATGTTCAAAGTGGATACATTGAAGATGTAGTTGCAACTTCCTTATTAGACATGTATGCAAAATGTCGAAGCATAGACAAGGCACGTGAATTGTTTGACATAATGCCTCAAAGAAATGTGGTCTCATTGATTGCAATGATTGCAAGATATGCACAAAATAGATTTGTTCAAAAGGCTTTAGAAATTTTAAAGAAAATGTAATTGGTTGGTGTAAAGCGAAATTTGACAACCTTTGTCAGCGTCCTCCCTTCATGTGCCAAAAGTGGAGCTTTGGAATAGGGTATGGACATCCATCATAACATAATGGAAGGGGGAGTTTTGTCAAATATTATAGTTGGAAATGCTCTAGTAGGCATGTATTCAAAATGTGGAAGTATAGATAAGGAACATGAACTATTTGATGGAATGGCTCAAAGAGATGTCATCTATTGGAATGCAATGATTGTAGGATATGCACAAAAATGACAATTTAAATAGAAATTGTTTTGATAGATGCAAACTATTTCCATCGTTTTAAATAAGGACAATGTTCTTGAGGAGAAGATTGGTGATGCTAAATGAAGCAATCTGAAAATTAGGCTTGCAATATGTTGTAGTGGAAACTGCCCTGGTAGACATACCTACGAAGAGTCTGTAATGCACCTTCAAAAGCTACAGTCATGCCTATCTTATTATGTTCCCCACATGAACATATGTTCAATTAGATAATAGAATACAAAATAAAATAAAGAGTTTAACTAATGAATTGTAGAAAATAGATTTTTGTAGTTTATATTCATATCATTGATTACATTCTTTGCATTGCACACCTTTCAAACTCAAAGTATTACTTCACATTGCATAACTAATAACTAGATGTTGATAGATAATAAAAACTTCAATTACAATATAGTTTATTGTAATCAACCTAAGTAGTTATGTAATTACTTCACATTGTGTAACTAATAACTAGGAGCAACTGCCAATTGCATTAGCTTTTCATGGTATTCCATGAGACGACATTTATTTGAGGAAAATTTTCAAATAGTTCACTGCCTTGTCTATGCTATGACATTTTTCATACATTTCTACCAAAGTATTCTATCAAACAGTTCACTGCCTTGCTGCTATTATCTACTATTGTCCTGCATCTCATGGAATCTTTATCACTACCAATATGTCTAGACAGTCATGATGATATGACTATCTTTAAATCTTACTCATCATTGAGGACATTCATGACTTGTCCTTCCTATGACTGTCTTTAATGGACCAAGGCTATCCTAAACTCTGCATTCATGGTCATTATACTAAACATTATCATGACTGTCCTTACATTATTTTTTTGTCGTCATTTTATGGTGAGTATTAAACTTATTGTTATGATTATCCCTAGTTGTAATAAATGGTTGTCTCTTTCATTTGACAATGCACTTGTCACTTTTCACTACCTTCAATTATCTTTGCACAATCCACTTGACATGTATTTTAAATGACTATCTCTTGAGATGAAGTCACTGCCCCTTGACATTGTTAATGATCATTTGGCATTCATGACTAGCCAATGATTTCTAATGGACTATGCTCTATCTTTTAACATTGATTCCTTATCTTTATTGTCACCAACTTGTGCTTAAGATCTCTACCCACCTATGTCTCTTGGCCTTGCCATAGTAGCAGATGCTTGATCACTTCCCTGTCATATATTCCTACATAGTTCACTATCCTTGGTCTATCAATCACTTAATGTATTCTTTCCATGTCACAAAACAAGAATCTTCAATCATGAACAAGGTTGTAGTATGAAGGTCGGGATCTACTCATTTCCTATCAAATTGCCCCATAATAACCCTTGTTATTTTCTTGATGGACATAACCTAATGCATTATTCTTCAATTGTGACAAAACTTTTATGGAGTTACCCTCTCAAATGACACATGAATGCATAAATTTGAGAGGACTAAAGAAATACGTATGGAAATATAATGAAAAACTCTTGAATCCTATAGCATTGACATTAGAAAGGTGGGTGCAAAGCTCAATGATTTGATGATCTCATAATCACATAGCAAAACCATTATTTCTATAGGAAAACTAAAGATGACTCGGAATAAAGAAGATTATGTGGGATGATTACATAACTTTTCTATATTGGTGACACCCAATAAGTCTATATTGGAGAAATTGGCTTGGCACATGGAGGCAACAGGGTATTTCTAGTTTCAAGAATTTTACTTAATGTTGTGGAATAGAAGAAAAAAGAATCAATTATCTACTGCCATAGTGAAAAGTTAGCAATTGCATTTGCTTTGTTAAACATGGCCTTTGGTGTTTTGGTGAAGGGTAAGGTATAGAAGGAAGTGTATGTTGTTGTTAATCATTTAGGTATGGTGAATCTAATATACATGAATGATGACTTGACTACAAAAAGGACAGTAAGTTGGAATGGATAGAGTTGTGAAGTAGATGATGAACCTATTGTCTTGAAGGTCTGATAATTGGTTATAGTGAGAAGGTATAGATGGTTGTTAATGTGCCTTAGTGATTTGGTATAGGTGTTTGATTGTTTTTCCTTGAAGGGATACAATTGCAATGCAGAATGATATGATGTAAAGTAAAGGATGTGAATGGTTCTCTAATCAGGTGTTGATGTTGTAAATTAGAGGATGTGAATGGTTCTCTAATCATGTTTTTGATGCAATGACATACAAAAGTAACAACGTTGAGAGAACAAATGCAAGAAAATAGATCATAGAGTAGGAGTCATAGAGCATGAAGTTTTTTGTGGAAATACTTGTGCCATGAATTTTTTTTTGACAGACTTGGAGGCATGAAGCATATGAGGACATGGGTCTTAGGTTTTACATGCTAAATTTCAAGACATAGAAAGTGATCATAGATATGAATTTGTAAACAATCCAAAAGACTATCATGTGCCCTTAGCAAAGGTTATGACTGTGATGTATTTTCAATGGTTTTATGTACTATGAGTCTCTAATGGATTGGTAGACTATGGTTTATCCTCCATAGGTCTCTATGAAATATTTTTACCATTAGTAATGTATTAATGACTATTATCCTTTTTGTCAAGACAAAGATTAATGATTGAGATTGAAGCATTATGACAGTGTGCTAGTTATGGTTGTGGCTTAACAAGGGTAGATTTTGGTAAGGAAGATAGTAAGTTCAATGAATGTAAGTAGAGAAATTTTTGTATACCTGCAAATGGTACAAAATTTCATGGTTAATTGGAAGCCTTCCATCAACAACAAGATCCAAATATTTGTGTATCTATCTTAATCAGCATCTAAACCCTTCAGAGTTGTCAATTTTTCCACTAACCTATTATGCACAAAATTTAAATTTTAGAGTTATGTCACCACTAAAAACAAAAGAAACAAAGCTTTGAAACCAAGTCCACACACAACACAATTTGGTATTCATACAAATCCATACAAACAAACTAAACTCAGAACATTGGAATGGAAACAACTTCAAATTATGATGCAAAGCATGGATTCAGTTTACTCAATTGGAGGCACATTTCATAATAATGGGTTCTTCATCTAAAACATCTGTACGAGGTTCAAATAGTAAAGATATTGTTGAAAGATGGAGGAAATAAAAAGATACTTGGATGTATTTAGATTGAGCTTCTCTTTGTTTTGAGAATAGTTTAATAATCTCTACTTAACAAGGCCAACCACGTGATGGTGGAGGCTCATTTGGCCCCTCCCCCCCCCTCACATCACTCTCAATTCCCCATACCCGATCATATAACATTAATCATTCATTCATCCATTAATAACATATAACATTCATTCATTAACATATTCACATTCATTCATTCATCCATTAATAACATATAGCATTCATTCATTCATCCAATAATAACATACAACATTCATTCATTAACATATAAAATTTATTCATTAACATATAACATTCATTCATTCAATTTTTACATATTATCAAAAATATGGTTGTCATAATATGATTACAATGACCTTTTTTTTGTTTCTTCTTTGAAGCTAAAAAAAGCTGAAGTGGAGTATCATTTTCTAAATCATTTGTCCCCCCTTCAGTTTTTTTTCCCTCTGCTCGTGATCTTAATGTACGCCTAGTCATGTACTGATCACGATGTGGAGACTGGTACAAGGGTGGTCTACTGCAATAAAAAATAAATGTTAAATTGATATGTTTTGTTATTATTGTTATAAGTATTTTATTAATTAAAAGAACATTAGAGTGGTGCTCTTTACCTGATGGGCCACATCATGTTCTTGATCTTTTCTTATAGCCTCATGCTCAACATACTAAACACCCTATAAATCTTGATCTAGAGTTGAAACGTGAAAGGTTACATTAATTAATACACCAATTGCAATTAAATATGTTTAAAAGAACATTAGAGTGGTCCTCTTTACCTGATGGGGCCACATCATGTTCCTGATCTTCTCTACCCTGATCATGCTCAACATGTTGATCACACTCTACATGCTCTAAAGTTGAAAAATGAAAGGTTACATTAATTAATACACCAATTGCAATTAAAGATGTTTAATTGTATTAATCCATACTACGTTTTGTATAGCACATGAATACATCTAGTACTGGGATGCACACCATGACCTTCATCTGCAGGTTGTGCTCCACCCTCACTAGGCTACATTCCAATGTCATGTGCAGTATTATCATTGCTTATCCATTTAAAACAAATAGGCACATAATTACTTTATGGTGGAAACTAATATTGAATAGATTGCACAAGTATTCAATTTTAAATAAGCTTTATTGAGTTTATTTACCTGCGTGTTGGATGTAGTGGAAGATTGTGTTTTCCCTGTTAAGACTCTTAGGCATTCAGCTACAGCTTCATAGCCTTGCTGGAAGGAAATCTTCATGTCCTCTTCTGTGGGTGCTCTGTTGAATTCAGAGCCCTGCATTTTTGCTTAAGATCATGAATTTTGCTTCTATGGTGTGATAAAACCAAAATTGTTTGCAATTTATTATTTGGATGCAATATTTCATTTATTGATACTTACAATTCATACGGCTAATCTCATATAACCACCAAAGCCAAGTTTTTGTTGTTTGCATTTTTCTAGTCTTTCTTGTTTCCTTCGATGTGTCGAGTAGCCCATGAAAAGTTTGAAATACATTAGATTATGTAAAAAGAAAGAGTAATCAGTATATAATTACATTGATGATAGTATCACATACCTTCCTTGGCCCGGTGGTGTCTTTCCTTTTTTTCTTTTCAGCCTTCCCCTTTCCATCTAATACCAGGTCCTTCCACTCCCTCTCTGGAATCATGGGGGGATGCTTGTACTTTTTGTTCTTCTCTAAATATGACCTATATTGGTCCCTCACATACTTTAGATAGGTACCAGCTTTCTTAAGGACCTTGGTTCAGTTGAATGTATTATCACCGAACAACACAACTAAACAGTTAATGAGCTCATCTTTTAAATCTTGATTTTGGACATTCCACCATGTACGTATGGTGGGCCCAAAGATCTCCAATGTAATATCACCTAGATGTTTATAAAAAACATCATTTCCTACAAAATGATCATCAAATCATTAGTCTAAAAAGAGTGATGAATAAGTAAATTTCAATTGAATTATATATAATAATAATTAAAACATTTTAAAGTACCTAGGACCTTCTCTATCTTTATGGGAATGAAATCCTCAGTCACCACAAATGTGACCAGAAATGTTCTCATACTAGTAATATGGGAAATCCAGGAAATGTTGCTAAAACATCACCAGCACTAGTGGCCTCTACATCCCCAGTTACATGTCCTGACGCATGTTCTGGCATGTATTTGTTGTCAAAGGGTGCACTACCTGATGTCTGTATGCTATGTGTTGCTGACATTTCAATTGACAATATAGGCATGGATGATGGGGTCAGATGATGTTATGTATGTGAAAGAAGATCAAGATGGAAACTTGTACCAACCCGTACTCTGTGGGCAGCACCTACAGTACCCTGATCATGGCCAGCAACATCATGAGGATGCAAAAAATCTTGTAAAAACAACATATATTTTAGTTCATGACATAAAAGAGTACAAAATATAAAACCATGAATGAAATTATGTTATAATTAAAGACCTCATGACGTCTTACTTGCAAGTTTTGTACTCTCTTAGTCAATATTTTAACCCTCTCTCTTATCTCATCTGTTTGAGGTACAATGAATAACAATTGAAGGATTTCTTCATTGCATTTTTTTTTGTCTTCCTTATCATATTGAGAGGATTTGTTGAATATGTGATGTCATCATCACATAACAGTGACTGCACCTCCCTATGGATTCTCTCCTCTACTACTGGTGCCTTTTCCCAATCAACCGACTGCAACAAGAATATTAAAAATATTATCGAAATTAACCCAATAAACTTATGAAAAAAATATAATAATAAAACATTTTGCTAGTATCTAATTTGTACAATTACAATGAGGTAAACCTATCGGGTAGAAGCACCTAAAGATGCATCATGATCTGTGGTCTGGGCCAGATCCATCCACATACGATCAATATCCTTTTGTGACAAAAATTAAATATTAAAAAAATTACCGAAATGAGACCAATAGACTTATGAAAAAAGACATAATAATAAAATGGTATATTGGAGTCATTAATTGGAGGTTGGGTAAAATGGTATATAGTACGTACCACCCGCACAATAATTTTTTTTGTATCTAAGTGATTCAAATTGTAATCGATTAGAAACTCTTTCCCCTACAGTTATTGATTTTATCGCACATACGAATACACGGTTTCCCTCGGGCAACTCAAATATGCAATTGGGTTGCTTATTTGTTGACCCAGGTCATGTACTATTTATAAACCATACAATATTCCCTAATGCTTTTACCCTTCCTTCAATGTACATAGCCACTCCTTTCTTTTGATCCTTATCTTTTAGTTGTATATAATTTGCTGATAGTGCATACCTACGCATACTTCGTGTATATTGAACCAACTGCATCGAATCTTTGTAATTGTAACAGGGTTCGAAATACTCCATCAATTCAATAACTTTGTTGTAACAGACCTTTATTCCATCCATGCAAAATAGGTCCAAACCATGTAATGACGATGGTGCTATGTGATATATCCTCTCGTTGACACAAAAATCAATGTTTATTGGAGGAAGTTCCTTGGGTACCCATTGTTTCCATAGATGTTTGTACCTCAAGGGCACCTTGATGTCACCTATTCTCTCATCATCATAAGAACATGACCCTCCCCCCTTCAACAAGAAAAAATTTCATGTGTTTATGGAATTTTCTTCTAATCTTTTGACCTCTAGTTGATCTCCCTCTTTTAGACCTACTACATGTCTCACTTTCCTCTTCTCTTCCTGAATTTCCCTCGCTCAAGGAAGACAGATCTGAAAAATACCTATTTGGTGGTACCTGCACTCATAAGGATGTTGGATGAAATTATTTCATGGTGATGTGATCCCAAGGTGACATTATGATTAATCTATCATTTCATCTCTAGAATTTGACTGGTTATAGGGTAATCAAGTCTTCATAGATTGCAAGTTATTGTTACTACAGTCCAAATGTGTCCATCACAAATCAAATCAATATATGAAGGAGTTTTTCCCTTACAATTAATGACTTTAAAATGTCATTATTTTACTACCTAACACAAACATGGAGTTTGGGAGATGCAGTTCATAGTAGCTGAGGCTATGGAAGCCTAAAAAACCTAGACTCAATGATGAATTTTCCTACATGAACAATGTATGGAAATGTTCCAAGGATTTTTGCATTACAATTGAGGCGAAAAGGTAATGAATGCTAATCATTATTAGTCTCATAGTCTCATAGTCTTAATCCAAGTTATTTGATTTACTAGACTTCTACTTAACGTTTTAACTCCCAAACTTTGTAAAAAGTGTTAAATGTGACTATGGTCCACCAGTTACACAACCAAGGCCTCAAATGTATTGTGAAAAAGATGGGTTTGACCATACATAATATTTTGGTTTAACTTGTCTTGAAAAAAATGAATTAGAAAACTAATAGACATAATTCAGATGCACGTGTGAGGTGGTTTAGCTATCCACTGATAAACTCCATATGTCTAAGTGGTTAACGGGGAGGGAGTGTGTACTAGGACTAGTTAAGTAATCATAAGTTTATACTTTGGAAATAAAAATTGTTTAATTCATCTTAAATCTTCCTATGTCTAATTGCTAGGAGACTTTTGGTATGTTTTAAGGCAGGATGAGTTGTTGCATCAATGTTCTAGTTCTCTATGACAAGGTTTCAACATCTTCAAATAGTGAAAGTTAGTGCTCATAGTCATTTGAAACAACAAAATTTTGATTATGTATGATGGTAGGATTTGATAACACAAAATAATCAGCTACCAAACAAACTTGAAGTTAAAAGAAACTTTTTTAGTTTAAGGGGTTAACATTAAAAGTTGTCAAAATTGCAATTTTGCAAAATAATGGGTTGTTAAGTGTTTGTAAGTTAGTTACGGAGGTTGGTTGAAGGTAGCTGGGGTCTGAGATGATTTTAAAATCCTTCCAAGGCCCAAGAAAAGGTTGTTGGAGGATTTGATACCAAAATTTCATATCAAATACCATGTTCTTGAAGCAATTTTCTGATTTTTTACTATTTTTTTGAAGTTCTTTTGTGTTGTATGGATCTGTACAAACTTGAAATGCTTAGATATCATTGGTGTAGATAAATATATGTGTTCCCTTTCATTTGCATTTGTTTAGAAGTGCTAAATCACTATTTTGTGGGAGAAAACAATCAAATACAAGGACTGCCCTATTTTTCCTGTGTAAGGGTTTGAGGGCTAAATAGAAATGGCATCCACCAATTCACCCACTGTCTTGGAACTGTAACTTGGTGGATTGGTGTTCAACATGGTATGATAGAGGTTCATTGAATTTAGGGTTTTGTTAAAGCAAGAAACTTGGCATTGAAGTGATGCCATAGGGTTGATAGGGGAAATTTTCTTGTGAATTTGTGGTTGTTAAGTTAGGGTTTGTCAATTTGATGGATATCTTGGTAGAGTCATGGTGACACTATTTGATGGTCCAATCTCTACTCTGAAACAAAAATATCTCTAACAACTCTAATAGCTAAAATGGGATGGCATTAAAGGAACCTTCATATGAAGGATCTTCTAATGAAGGACCTTTGAATTAAGGTCTTCATTTGAAGGTCCTTCATGCAAAGGTTCCTTTTATAAAGCATTTTGGACATGAAATATTTAAAATAAAAAATACCTTCATTTTAAATTATTGACATGGAATTATTTTTGAATGAAGGTTCTTCATTCAAAGGTCATGAAAGGAAATTTGATGCAATCATATGCCTTGTTAAAGTTTTAACTTAATAGTAAGGGCATCATGAGTAGTTTGTTGGGCCCATTCAACAATTGTTGATGCAAGGATTGAATTTTCTAGAATGTATCTACTATCAAGAAATCCAATTTGTTTACCTAGATGACTATATCTCAAGAAATAGGTTTAATTGTGATGGCAATGATATTGACAAATATTTTGTAATCTAGGTGTTGAGAAGCATAATTGGCCATCATCATAGGAAAGATTCTTCATTTCACTTTTAGGTGTTAAAATTTAACAATACCTTGATTGATGAAAGAGCCCAAAGAGCCTTTCTCCATGGTATCTAAGTACACATAGTAGCAGTCTTCTCTTATATGGTTGGACATGATTTTAAGAACTTAGCTAGGAATTATTCATTTAACCTAAGGTTTTCTCATAATTCCATCACTATAAAAGTATGATCAAATTATTCTATTATGAAGAATTGGTCTATGTGCCTCTAGTAATCACTATAAATATTTGTAAGGATAAAATGACTAATTGCATTAGGTAGGAGAGAATCAACTTTGATTTATTCAAAGATTATATTCCTCTATTCATAATTTTTAAGGTTGTGTGTGGAGGATTTTATTACTACCAAGAAGGGAGGAGACCTTTCCTTGCATATGTTTGTGGTGGAGGTAGTAAAGAAGAATTGCATGCCTCTATTTCCATTAATTAGATCTAGCTTAGCCTAGCATATTCTTGGGCTCCTTTGCACCTATAAACTTCCATATTTTTGAGTTTATGTTATGTAAGCGTAATTCCATGCTATGTTGAAATATAAGAGGTGGAGGAGGCCAAAAGGAAATAAGCCCTTTTTAGTTGTACCTTCAATTTTTTTCTTATTGTTTTATGTTTTTAGCAACTTTGTGGACATAAGATTTGAGGTAGGTTGTACAACAAAGAATAACATGTTCCCACCAACAAATTGAACATCAAAAGTTAGTTGGACTTAATTATGAGTTCTAGATGAGAATGATGACAATGTCAATCTTTTTGGAGGAGGTGGGAGTGGTGCAGGGGCACCTACAACCTTGTTTCAAAATGTGATAGGGAAATATGTAATAAGGTGAAATATTGTTGTCTTGAGTCTTTTTACTTTTAATAAGGTCTAAATAGACCATCACAGATGTTTCAAATAATTAGGAGAGTCTAATAGAATCAAAACAATTGTTAACAAAGATATGTAATATGCCCTTTAATGGTCATTAGAAGTTTAAGATTCAGTTGAGGAGACAATTGGTCATTGGTTTGTAAGGGGAAAGCCTTTAAAAAGGAATGAAATTTCATTTGTAACATTGGCTTGAGCATTTTGAAACATTTACAATAAGAAGACACTGCAATTTACTTCAAATTTTTAAGTTTTCTCCATTTCTACAAACCTATATGAATCCGTACAATCTCATCTTGAAATGTGAACACTCATTTCCTATGGTGGCTTATATTAACCTACTTTTATTTCAAGTGTGATAGGTTTTAGTGGTGTTTTGAGTTCGAGATCACTGTTTTCTTGAAAATAGACCGAGTTACCATGTACAAGAAGATCTTTGGAAACTAGGCATGGAAAATGAAGGTTAAAGAGAATGGGGGTGCCAAAATTACAGTGCTCATTGTCCCTTGGTCATGGATTTTCCTTGAGTTCCCTCAACCTTGTCCTCGGCGCTGGTATTGACCTTGTTTTCACTCCTCCAAACTCTTCCTCGACACTGGTATTCACCTTGTTTTCACTCCTCCAAACTCTTCGGCAGTGTTGTTATTGACCTTGTTTTAACTCCAAACTCTTCCTTGACACTCATATTGACCTTGTTTTCACTCCTCGAAACTCTTCCTCAACGCTGGTATTGACCTTTCACTTCTCCAATTTTACGAGGTAGGTTTTTAGAGTATGTTAATTAAATTAAAAATTCTAGCGCCATTTAGCTAGGTTTTAATATTCTACAATATAGTTAAGTATATATTAGCTATATTTTACATAATAAATTATATAATTATTTGACTTATTATAATTATATATTATATTCTTTAACAAAATTATTAAATACATATAAAATTATTATAATTAATAATTAATAATAAGTATATTTTTATATAATACTAAAAATAATTAATATAATATATATTTAATATAATAGTCATATTGGATTAAATTATATATAATATAATTATATTTATTATTATATAATAGTATATATAGGCTTTTACCTGATATTTTAGCGGATTTTACCATTACAATACAGTTGGTTTACTATTAAATGGTAGTTGAAACCTGTTTTCCAATGACACAATAGTGGTTTCCAAACATGAGATTTGTTTCAAGCTCAAATATCGCAATACACGTAGCCTATTAGCTTATACAAAGAGAGATCGAAACTAAAGAGATAGAGAATGATAGAAAGAGATGAACTTAGATAGATAGGGAGAGAGAGAGAGATAGAGAGCATGAGAGATAGAAATATAAGAGATACAAAGGAAAAGAGAGAGAGGGAAAAGAGAAACTAAATTTTTATTGGTTGTTTCATGTCAACAATCCAAGGATGTCATGTGTCCTTAGGGAGTTATGCTCAAGGTAGCATGCCATTTGATTAAAGATATGATAATTCTCCTTTAAGACCTCTTCAATGTACCCATTGTACACTTAAGGAGACAAAGATAAATAGAGGGAAGAAAATATAGAGAGAGAGGGAGATAATGAGTAACATACAAATTGTAACACCCCGACGCGCAAACCCCAAAGGACAACTATCTATACAACAATTTTATTTTATTTTTAAACATAAAGTAAAAGAACTATGTTATCAATTTCGACTAACATAATAACAAATACATAATACATGTTAAACTCCTAAGTCCTTTGGGGTACACGTAGAGACATTACGTCATCTACCCATTAACAAACTAAACTAATGTCTAACATTCATTCCAAGGATATGTACTCTCATATGAAAGTGATAAACATAAAGCATCAAATAATGATGAACCACATACGCTATACAAGATCACATAACCAATAAAACATGGAAACAAAGAGAAACTAACTTACTCAACTTAACAACATCAAATGTGTTTATAATTGCCTTAGTGAATAATGTTTTAAATTACAAAGTGCAATATAATAATACATGAAGATACAATCTAAATACTAGTAACCAATTATACAAGTTACAAAATACATTATCCCAACACATGGGCAAGTTACAATACAATTTACATAAAATGAATAAAGTATAAATGTATACATCAGATGGTACATAAATCTGGTATGAACTGTCACCACAATCTCTGCACTGAAGGTATGACTGAAGCATGGGAAACCCAACGGGGTGCGAAGCACGTTCCACCCGACCACCCCCGTGCTAGGAGTAGTTAAGAAAGGATTCCCGGCCAAGACGTCAAAAGTTACACACATGACTCAACACCAAACATGGAAAAGAATTTATGCACAAAGGAAATGTGACTTCATAAGTCAACCACATAACATGACAACAATTAACTACAAATCAAAAAATGAAATTACTTCCAGAGGATTCCAAATAAAACAACTAAGGGGAAACGCTAGAGGAGAGTGTCATCGCATGGCCTTCATGGATTATCCTGACATCCTAACACGAGGTGCCGCCTCCATCTATGGTTATCCTGACTGCCTATTTCAAGGCGCCGCCCCATAGGGTGACTCATGCGGAATCGTGCATTACTCGTGGAAACGAGATCACGATTTTGCAAACCACGGCCTTCTCGAACACCTTTAGTCTATGATAGCCCTAACAGGTGAGCGAGGTATTTATTATTTTCTTTTAGTGTTTAACTACCCATCCCCTAATTATTTAGTTAGGTTTTCACTTTTTACACTAACTCTACTGTGGGTTATCCTGACAGCCCCCTTTGTGCACCGGCGCCCACATAGAGCCACTCTCCTTAGAATTTCCTAACATACAACAAACATGAGGGCTTGAACTCTCAAGTTCACAACACACAAGGTAGCGACTTGCGAGGTAAAAACCATCTCGCCCAACTCTTACAAAATGGTAGCTTAACAAAAGAATAAGACTCAATTACGTCCACAAGGAGAGTAGAACTAAAAACCTTAACTAATTACACTAAATTTCATAACCTCTGGAAGTTCAACGACAACCCTATAACCCATAAATAAGCTCAAGTTAACTCTACACAAAAATCTCAATAAAGGACAC
Organism: Sequoia sempervirens; assembly: GCA_007258455.2. NCBI lineage: Eukaryota > Viridiplantae > Streptophyta > Pinopsida > Cupressales > Cupressaceae > Sequoia > Sequoia sempervirens. The sequence goes on from VDFB02000015.1 coordinate 362,958,394, forward strand.
CATAAAATAACTTACTGTTTATTCAATATCAAGGGATGATTTAATAACATAAACCCTAAAATCAAACAATCATCTTCGTACGTAAGAGTTTCTGTTACAAAAATTCAACCAATAATTTCCTCAATTAACTTTGCTAATAAATGACAATTAAATATGTTTAAAGAATCATTTAATTCAAATATCTCCCAAAAGAAAATATATAATCATATTTAGTCTACCATCTACATTATAATATCCCCAATTAAAAAAAAACATGTTTATTTATTTATATATATATATCATAAAATCAAATTTAATTAATTTCCAAAAATTCGAATAACAAATTAAAATAAATTATAAAACTTTATTTTGTATTTTAAATAACAAATAAAATAAAAATAAAATAAAATAAAACTTTTTAAAACTTATGGGACAGCCCTGGAACTGCGTGCCTCCCATAGAGGAGGACGCAGTCCCTAAGGACTGCGTACAGCAGTCTACGGACTGCTGTGCGCGGCCCTCTAAGGGCTGCGCAGGGATGGGGTACGGCTACAGCCGTCCCCTCCCACACCAATAAATTTTTTTTTATTTAAATTTAAATTTTTTTATATATACTTTTAAAACAGAAACCAATATATATTATTTTATATAAAATTCTGACGAATTTCCGAAGTACGGAAGTTCGTCAGATTTTATATATATGTATAATAATTTTTTTTTAAAAAAAAATACAGGCAGGGAACATCATATAACACATATATATATATTTTTTAATTTTTTTTTAACAATTACACAGGGAAATTATTTAATTTAAAATCAGCGTACAGAGAATTTTTCCAGCAAGATAAAAAAAAAAAATATATATACAGAATAATTTTAAATTTCAAAATGAATTTATTTGTTCTCAGTTTTCATTACACAGATTTTTTTTAAAAAAATCTCTCATGATTAACAATGGGGTTTTGAAATAAAATTGCACAGAGATTTTTTTTTGTTTTCTATTGTTTTCACAGAGTTTCAAACAGGTTCCAAAAAAAACAAGAAAATATATTTTACAGAAGTAACAGAGAAAAGAAACTCCTACAGGAAGAAACTGACAATCTTTCAAGGAATGTAGGAATTTAAAACAAGGTAAAAATAAAAGAAAGGAACCTGTTTCCTGTAGGTTGTAGAAATAAGAGCTGCACCAAAACTGCCACAGAACCCTTCAGCCGTGAAGCTTTTCCAAATTTCCAAAGGAAATCCCTGCAGCCTCTTTCCAAATTTTTCAAACAAAACACCCAAAATCACACCAATTAACACAGTAACCCCAAAAGAAAAACCTCCATTTCCCTCCTACAGCCAAATTTTTTTTTCGAGAGCCCTTTCTGTTTCCCCATGCCTGTTTTTCTTCCAGGAATCATTTCCCCAACCAAACACATTAATTTTCCACTCCTTCCCGTACAACTCCCCATAAAAGAAAATTTAATAATTTTATTTTAAAATCAATTTTATTTTATTTATTTTTTTAATTTTTTTATTTTATTTATTTTTTTATAATTAATTTTATTTATTTATATTTTATTTTATTTATTTATATTTTATTTTATTAACATTGTAACCTGATACACTATTTAATTAACCCAATAAAATAAAATAGCAACATTTAACATTCAACCATCAATCAAACACGTATATTTTATTTTATTTTATTTATACTTATATTTTATTTAACTTTCAAATAATCATAATAACATAGTTAACTTCCACAACTCTTTACAAAATTAATTAAATCATAACCAACAAAATTTTAATTAAATTACATCTAAACATAATCCAACGCCAATACATTCACATTCAAAAATAAATAAAACAAAGACAATCAAGGACTCACAGTAGACGGACTTGGGACGGGAATTCTTTCCTAACCACTCCTTTTTTCAACATCAATCCCATTGGGTTTATTTTGATGCTCGCCCTGTCCTGCCGAAGCAGGTGGAATCGAGACTTAGTACCTGCATCCTGCATAAAACAAATGTCGTGAAACATATAAATCTCCATAGAAAACACACCGTGAAAGGAAATCGCAGGATGACAGGGCACTTGCAAGCAAGTGATTTCACTCTGTCCTTTCACCAAGACTCACAAATAAACACACCAAACAATATAACAGCATAAACTCACAACATCAACGTATACATATTATTAAAAGCACCACAAAAGTCATATAACATAATCACCATAAATAAGTATCATCTAACATCATATGTAAAATCTAATGCAACCAAACAACCAAACCATAAATCCATGCACAACCAAAATGGTGAACTGATCACCCACACAACCAAGTACAAGATCTGTGCATAAGAGTAACAACAACATGAGGGGTATCACACAAATAGAAATGGAGACAAAGAGATAGAGAGAGGTAGAGAGATAAATAGATAAGGATGAATAGATAGAGATATAGGGAGGTTGATTGATATATCTCTCCTTGTCACTCTTTATCTCTCTATATCTCCCACTATCTATGTCACTCCCTCTTCCCCCCTCTATCTATTGAACTATCTCTCCCTCTCCTCCCTTTCTCTCCCATTCACTCCATCTCTCCTACTCTATATCTCTATCTCTGTTTCTCTTTTTATCTCCCTCTCTCCCCTATCTTCTTCTCTCTCTCCCTTTCTAGATATCACTCTCCCTCTCCCCCTATTCTTTCTCTCCCTTTTCTACCTCTCTATCTCCCTATCTTCTCTCTCTTCCTCTTCAACCTATCTTTCCCTCTCTCCCCCTCTTCTCTTTCTCTCCTCCTCTACCTATCTATATCCCTTTCTCTCCCTCCCCCTCTCTATCTCTCACCATCTCTCCCTCCCTATCCCCCATATCCATTGACTCTCTATCTCCATATATATTCCTTTATCTTCCCATATAACTCCATCTCTCTTTCTCTTCCCATATATCTCTATCTCTCTCTCTTTCACCATCCCCCTCTATCTCTCTATATCACCCCCTTTCTATGTCTCTCCCTCTCCCTCTATATATATTGAGCTATCTCTCCCTCTCTCCCCTATCTTCTTCTCTCTCTCCCTTTCTACATATGGGTGGCCCTATGAAACTCATGTAAAATATCTAAAAATAACACTTATCTTTCTAATGTCAAGCCTTGTAAAAATAGTGTTTTATTAAACTATAAGTAGATTATTGTCACCACTCTTCATTCCACATGAAATGCCAAATGTAGCAATTTTTTTGTTGCTTTTGTCAAGTTTCATTAACCAAGATATTTAGTGGTTTGAATAAAGTTGTGTTATGATCCTTGGTCTCTTTAAAATAATTATAAAATATTAGGGAGATCAAGAAGGGGAAAAAACTAAACTCTTTCAAAATAGGGGTAGTTGTGGGTTTGTTGGTTTTATTTGTATACTATATACTTAGTTCCTCTAGGATAAATAAGTCACTGTGGAAATGAAAGATGTTTGATTATCTACCTAATATTGTTTTGTGTTTTTGAAATGGAAGAGATCTACAACTCTATAGAAATTGATATATGCTAATGGTCAAATTATTAGACTATTTAGATCATTTTCTTAGTTGTGTATCCTAACTAATATAGAGTCAGCTTTTTCATTTTAATTGACTACTACATAATAGTTTATGTGTTGAAAGAATTGTTTCCATTCTTTGTAGTTTTTACATTGGAATACAAATCATATTTAATTTCAGGCCAATATACTTCTTTCATAAATCATATTTGTTTAATATCTTAAAAGATATTAGTTAAATTGGAAAAGTTGTTTGAGTTAATTACTAAATTTGATCTAAAAATGTTCAAAACTTTAGATAAATTCAATTAGATATATATAGTTAAATTGGAGGTGTCATTTGAGTTAATAATTAAATAACATAATAATCAATTAAAGCAAGGGACATAATTTTGGATGTGTTTGAATTTAATAAATTAAAAATTAAAATAGACATAAATTACTTGAAATAAGTGCTTCATAACCCATCTAATAAAATCATAACCTATCAAAAAGGCAATAGGAATTTTCTAAAGAAAAGAACACTTGACCCAATCATAAGTGTATGGCCTTTGCAGAGAGGAGTGATCCACCTTAACAATAGCAACTACCCCATCCAAAATTTTCTCACATTACACAAAGCCACAATGTTCCTCCAAGATGAGCCAATCAAATCCTACCTTATGTGTCCTAGTAATCAAATTGGAGATGATCCTAAAAATGACATTGCGAAGGGTGATTGGTCTAAAAAATCTAAACGACTTTACAATTATTTCACTACTACGATCAATGTGACATCTTTCATGAAATTTTCCAAAACACTATTCATTATGATCATATGGAAATTTCTAGGAGAGCTGCAATAGTTGTAACATCATAAATTAAAATTAAACATTAAAAAGTATATCATGAATTAATTATGTAATGGCATAAAAATTAAAAACATCATGAATTAATTATGTAACCACATAAGTCAAATATAATTCTATCAATAAATTAATATCAAATAGATAATATAATCGCATAACTCATACATTTCAATGTCATTGATCTTCTTATTCATCCAAATCTTTGTATGTATCATCCGATTCAGATTTGACATTGTCAGGATTGGTCATATCATCATCATCATCATTGATATCAATTTTGATAATGTCATCATCCAAACAGATATCATCTTCATGAACATTAACTCCTACATCATCATGTTCTAGTCCCTCTTCTTCAACATCTTCATCAGGCACATCATCAACTAACTATTGATCCTGATCATCATCTACATCATCTTCTAGTTATTCGACGTATCTTCTTCTTCCACCACATTATACTTTATCGTCCTTCCTCTTGGATCATGTCTAACAACAAATGACCAACCCAATTTACCTGGAACCTCTAAGTAAAATACCTGCTCACATTGGCTTGGAAGAACATAGGGCTCATTTCCAGCTCACTCAATAGACCTTGTATTAACCATGGTAAATCTATTATCATGTTCAATAATAGTTCTCTTGGGATCATTTTCATTCAATCGTAGCCTATACCATTGGACGACGAACAGAACTAATTTGAAGGACTTAAAGTAACACTCAAGTATATCATCCAAAATCCCATAGTATCAATTTTTTGAGACTTCTGGATGTATGTCGCTTCTAGATGAAACATTAGTCACTTGAAAGACTGCAGTTATCCCAAAATCACAGGTTTTTTTCATGTCATCTAAATTTTTGATTCTAAAATTACAACCATTGTACCACAACCTTATGGTGTTTCACCTACAATATGTCAAACATGTAAAAATTATTTTAATATCGTCAGTTGATAAACATGTTTATTCTTGATTGAATGTATGCAAAGAAAAAAATCTCAACATATATATACATCAATATAATTGAAAATAATTAAATAATATGGGTGATTACAATATTTAATAGTATACATACCTTTTTATCTCTTAAACCATATGCTAAATCAATTTCCCTTAGTGTAACTTTGAAATCTCCATTACGATGAGCTTCTTTAACCAATGAAGCCACACCTTCCCATGTTAATGCATGACCAGATTGTTTTCATTTTTTCAATCCATACCATCATCCAATCAAGATTGTTTGCGATGCAAAAATGTAGTGCATCCCACTCTCGACCAACTGTATAAAAAAAAATGAAATTCACAAATGATGTATAATTAGCAGGAGCACCTATACCTCATTCTCAACTTGTGATTATTTGAAGGTGGATAGATGGTCAATAGGTAAAGTGTTTCTTTTGGATGTTTTTTTCTTGAGTAAGATCAATTAATACCATTATACATGTTCTAGGTGAAGTTTTGAGTTATGAGTTTGAGTCTTGCACTAAAGAGTTTTGTAGCCTTTTTAAGGAAAATTGGAGAATTTACATGTAAAAGGGTGCAAGGTTAGTGTCATGTCAATAATAAGGCTATTATCAAGCTACTAGCATGGTCTTAGAGGTTTCTTAGGAGTTTCAATACATTTGAAAAGTCAAAAATTTGAAACAATTCAATAGTGATGTTAACAACCTTGAAATTAGTGTGTTTTATGTTTCATGTGATCATAAAAGATGAAAAAGTTAGTTGTAGAGGTGGTTGTTTGGTAGTTGAGGTGTAAAATAATTTAAAAGGCATAAATTGATCATTGTAAAGGTTTTTGATGATTGAGGATTCAAAATACAAGATCTTGACATTCAAAATTCTATTTTTCTTCAAAATTTCTATATTTTTCCTATTTTGCAGCACTATATGATCACATACAGCCATATTTTGATGTGAAATCAATTCCATGTTGTGAATATATGTGTTAGCTTTGATTTTAATCTGATTTGGGGGCTTAAGGCATTGATTTGAGTTATAAAGCTTCATTTATTTGCATACAACCCAATCACCCTATTTTTTAGGGTTTTGTAGTCCAAACATGATATAAAGGGGCTCTTACACTTTTTTTTATTACTGTAGTTTGTGTAAGAGGCCCCATAGATACTTTTTTAACTTTAGGATGAATGAATAGGGTGAATAATGAGAAATAAAGAAGGTATAGCTACTATCCTCAAGAGTTTTGTGAAAAAAGTATGTGAAATGAGAGGTTCAAGACTAGGTTTCAACAAAATATGTATGGGAGATCTTATTTTATGAATTTTTACCCATTTTTATACCTAATGGGTTTTTTATAAGTTGGTTTTGAGGTCTGGTAGGTCGTGGAAGTAGGAGATTCAATAAACCCTCATGATTTTGGCCTAAAACAAGGGTTTTTGGGTCTGGCAAGAAACTAGCCATACAAGTGGAATATTTTTGTGGATTTGCAGGTTTGGAGGCATAAAAATTGTTTCCTCAAGATTTCATGGGCATATGAAAAATTTAAAGGCTTGTTACTTTGTAAAATAGGCCTAATTAGCCTAATTAGCACAACTTAGAAAGGGTGATTTTGGTGATTTGGTCCAAAGGACTTGTACTTTCCCTTGAATTATGTTTAATAACGTCAAAATGGGTGTCTAAAACCATCAAGTTTTTTCCTAGTGTTTTGGGAAAGTTTTGAGTTATTGGGAAAAACTAGGTTTGGACTGCTACAAGGATACAAGGAGTCAACGTGTGAAATCTGACTTATGTTGTTTTTCAGGCTTTGAGAGTTGTTTGGATTGTTTAAAGTGGTGATTCTAAACTTTTTGAAATCCTCTTAAAGGTAGGTTGATAGGTTGGTTGAGTTGAGCCTCCCAGGTCTACATCAATTAGTTAATTACCACAGTATATAATGACCTTAATTTATAATTGATGTATATTGAAGATTAATAATTAAATAAGTACAATATACATAAAAAAAAAATGTAAAATGTATTATAATTACCTCTCACTTTCCTCAATCTACCTTTCCCCATTAGGTACTCCTCTTCAAATTTGTTAATGGAGTTGGTATCCCAAATGTGATCTACATGGATCTTTGTTGCAAACTTAGGAAGATATTTAGTGATGTACACCATGGTTTGGTATACCATATATCCCTCCACTATAGAACCCTCAGGATGTGCTCTTTTTCTAACCAAAGCCTTCAAAAATTTTAAGTGCCTCTCAACCATCCACATTGACCTTGTGTGTCGAGGTCCACACAATTCAATCTCCTCAACTTGGTGTATGAGGTAGTGTTCTTGTGCATTGAAATTTTTTGAAGGTGGACACTTGTGCATTTCACACATTAGACGAGAAATTTTTCTCTTCCAATAATTTATATCTTCTTTATGGATTTCTTTAGATGACAACCATCTACAAGTGATTCAAGGTGCAAATATATTAATGAGATTTAACAAAAATATACAATGTATTACATAACAAGTAAAACAAATGGAAGTTATAAGATCTACACAATGAATTGAACAAATATCACTACTTGCCTCATGTATTTTCCAAGATCATATATAACTTTCTTGACATTGTTGTCAAAGTTGTCTAGGAGAGATAGAGGTAGAACATACTGCAACAATTATAAAATGATCTTTTCATTATTTTTCCAAAAGTAGTAAACATAATACACTAATAATTACATGCAGTATACAAATATATATATAATATACCAAAATAATTACCTTAATTAAGGTATGTCAATCATGTGTTTTCATCCCTAACCCAAATTCACCTTTCTTTGTTATGATATTGTTTATGTTTGCAGCAAATCCTGTGGGAAATAGAATTTTTGGTATGACTTCTTTTATAGCACTACTTTGTTGCTTCGTTAATAACCAAGGAAGGGTTCTTATATTAATTTGGTTTCCATCGCTATTTAATTGAATGACATTTTTCATTGCATGATTGGCTTCTTGAATGTCACTACAAATTTGGACAATTTTTTTTACCATGCCTCCCATCCATTATTTTCCATAACATTTATGTTATATTCTTTCTGATATGCATTGTATCAAACAAATGCATAATTTGTAGTTGCTCATAGTAGGGAAACCTACTAAATTGTCTAGGATAAATTTTCATTCCCTGTGGAAGTCAGCCATTAATGCCTTGATGGCCTTCATGAAGCATATAAGTTAAACAAATTAACAATAAAAATCATTGTCAATTATAGCATGAGTAAACAAAACACAATCTAAAAATATAAATTCCAAACATATCATATATGATAGATAAACAATTTGATTTGATGTATAACCTTGACGATTAATTCTATTATATTCCAACTTCCATAGGCAAGGTGCCATTCTTTGTGGTTTTGATGTAGTCTCTTCTTTCCCATTGAAAATATGTTTTTCAGTAGTTCGATACTTATGATTTCTATGGAGGAAGTGTCTATACTCATCAAACACCTACTTTCTTAAACTTGTTGAATAATGAGATTTCATCTTTGGACCACAAATTAGACATGTAAATTTTTCCTTTGTTTGAAGACCTGCAAGATCATATATAATTCGATTAAATATGTCAATTTTTATAATTATATATAATGAATAGATTATTTTAAAAACATGCATGATATCTACTTCATAAAATTAAATATCATTAAATTATAGTTAAACATTATAACATACCACAAAAATGTGTTAGCCCTGGGGCATCATGAATTATCCATACAATCATTGCATGGAATTGAAATTGTCTTTGTCCTATTGGTCTAGAGATGTCATACATAGTGACGCCATTCCATAACTTTAGTAACTCATCGATAAGAGGATCAATATATAAATTCATATCTTTAACTTGGTACTTACCTAGTTGAATGAACATAAAAATTACATAATTATTATAACCATTTTACTGCAATATATATAAATTAATGTACATGAATATTAAATGAAAAAAAAAAATCCATTATGCAACAAATAAGACAAATTAGATGCTACTACGTTAAAGAAAATTGATGTAAACAAATACCTGGAACAATCATTTCCAACATTATGTGCTCCCTCTTTATTGACATCCATGGAGGAATGTTATTGTTGATAAGAAAAATAGGCCACACCGAGTAAATAGATCTCATCTCTCCAAATGGATTGACATCGTCCACTACCAATGAAAGCCTGAGATTATGAGGTTCTTCGTTAAAGTGTGGCCATTTTTCCTCCATGTCCCTAAATGCAGAACCATTTGCAGGCATTCGAAGAATGCCATCTCCACTTCTATTCTATGCATGGTAATCCATAAATTGCGCTAAGCTTTCCCACCTAAATAATCGTTGCATACGTGGAATAATGGGAATATAATGAGGAACCTTGTGAGGAACCTTTTTTGATAGTTGATCTGTTCAATATCTACTGATATGACATTCTGGGTATTCCGTTGCAAATTCATGTTGTTTATGATATATAATATGATCATTAGGACATGCATCTATTGCTTGATACTCCATTCCAATATCTTTCATAATGGTAGATAAATCTCAGTATGAGTGAGGTAAAATATTAGATAGTGGTAACAAAAATTCACCTATCAATCTACAACAAAAACTAATTTGTTAATATAAAGAATATTAATGGTACATATTTCATCCTTTATTTACTAGTGATAAACTAACAATTAAAATAGATGAAAAAAGATGACATATATGACATACCTTAACAACCGTGACATTGCTATGTTGGACAAACCATTCTTAACCTTCAAGTTCACCAACAACAATACAACAGAGAGAAGAGTTGTTTCAGAACCTTCATAAAGGGGCTCGTGTGCCTTCTCAAGTACAGGTAAATCATGAACATCATCAAAGTCATCTTGATCATCATGATCAGTTGTGCCGCTAAATGTGTCATGGATCAATGTATTTGTACCATCATCTTCAACTATGTTTTCTGGTGCATGATCATCCTCTTCCATAGGATCATGAACTTCATCTTCGATATTCACAGCTATATGTTCCTCCACTTGCAAAACCACATTCTTCGGGGCATGATAATCCATATCTTGTGCCCTAGGGCACCCCACCTTTATAATAATGATTGACACAAATAAACTATGATCATGATTAAGTGATTTTTTATATATATATAAATGTTAAAACAATATAAACATTTACAAATTCACTCAATATAAAGACATATAATGAACAACTTACCAATGGAATATAATTTTACCCCCCTTCAACATGACCATGCTGCCTATAATGTTTCTTAGCTATTGTGATTAAAATTATTCTCGTCTTTAAGCCCTTGCAATTATTGCAGGGATAATAGCATTTCCCATCACCTTTTCTTTTCAATCTAGCCCACATTCTAGCAATTATCTATTCATTTTGTTCTGCACTAATATTATCTAACATGATTTATCTTTACCAAGATTGAATATTTAGATCTTTAAAAAATATCAAACTCAAACTCCAATAATTTTTAAGCATAGACAAGTAACAAAATCTAATAATTCTGATATTTTGCACCAAAAAAATTTGGCATGCAACCAACCCTACAAAAGAGAAGATAGTCTAAAGTTGATGAACCCAAAAAATACTTTAAAATGCTAATTCCAGAACTTATTAAATTATGATTTTACTATGATTTCCAACCGTTAGACTCCTAAAATCAGAATATTGAACTTGCACAACAAAATTTGGAAATGAAATTCTGAAAATGCACAAGTCTAAAAAATGAAATCTGATGAGATGTTTCTTTAAAATATGATTTTCAAACTTGGAAGTACAAATTTGACTTCATAAATGAATTCTGGAAAAAGACAATGACTACCCTCAACTTGGAGATATCTTCTTGAATTTTTTTTATTTTTCCCACGAAAATCATCCTTAGTTCTCCACAAATTGTCGCAAGTATAGCAAATTCCCAAGTAGAGAAAATTCGCAAGTATAGAAAAATAATGTTGCAATAATTAGGCGAACTCACTTTTATTTATGTCAGCCACATTTGATTTTTTGATATTTTGCATGTTCATGGAAATTTCAACGAAAAAATCTTAGTCAAAATTTCGATGAAAACCCAGGTTCATCAAAATTTCAACAAGTGTTGTGGATAAATTTTTTAAAAAATGAAAATTACACATCTAATATCACAAGTACCTAACAATACATCAAATTATACATCTTTCGTCAGAAATTTTCATCAGATTTTGTAGTCAAATGAGTTAGTGCATGAAGATAATGATGTCGCATAAAGTTGTGGATCCAAAATTAGTAAAAGAGCCTTCTATTTATAGAAGAGAAGGATGGAGGAATGAGAAAAAAGGATGAATGTGGGACTAAACATGATCCAATAGCAAAATGCCACTTGTCAACATGCTAGTGGAGAGGAGTTGAGCACATTTTGATGAATGTGCAAATAAATTCATTCAGGTGGAGTTTGAAATTTGAGAAGTGACATGTTGGAGGGAGATGAAAGAAGACTTAAATGCCACTTGGCTCAAGAAAAATGACATGTAAGAGGCCTTTAATGCCTTGTTGGATGGACAAGTCCTTTTGGGAGGGAGATTTTGAATTTGAAGAATATTCCCATTTGATGCTCTTTTTGAATGAAAAGGAGGAATTTATAAATCAATTAAATTGATTTACTTGTGCAAGTTGCAAAATCTAGACGATTTGATGGATTAGTGTTAGGATTAATCAAGATTTGATTAACTTTGATGAAGATTAGCTGATATGACATTTTGACTTAGAATTTTAGATTTATTAAATCAAAATGAGAGGAATTTGAGATATTAGTGATTTAATTAAATAAATTTGATCTATTCAATTAAATAAAGAACTTTAGGATTTAATCAAAATAAAATTGATTTATTTGATTAAAGAGATGACTTTAGGATTTAATTAAATAAAAGTTGATTTATTTAATTAAAGGAGGAATATGATGATTTAATCAAATAAAGATTAATTTATTTAATTAAAAGAAGACCTTAAGATTACTTAAACAAAATGATTTATTTAATTAATAAAAGATAGTGATTTAATTAGATAAAATTGATTTATTTAATTAAAAGATGAAATGTGATGAATTTAATCAAATAGAGATTATTCGATTAAATGGTTGGCAAAGGAGATGATTTAGGATGAACTGGTGTTAGTAAATCAGGATTAGGTGCATGGGATCAATCAATATATTTTACATGTCTAAAATTTTATTGATCCCCTCACAAGCAGCTCTAGAATAGCTCAAATTATTTTTAATTTGTTTTATGGTGAGCACATCGATGCCATCTAGCTCTACCTAAGAACTTGAGGCTTTATCAAATGTAAGAGGAGTGGCCATGGAAGAAATAAAGTTACCTAACACGAGGACTTCAGATTGCAATTTTATATATTCTTTCCTCTGTTCTTTCACTCTTTTAATCAAGACATTGATAGAATAATTGGCATGGTACACATCACCTTCTAGTGTTGGAGGCCCCATATCAACATGTGTGACTTTGTAGTCTACCTCCATTATTTCATCTTCATTTAAATCCTTCATAGGCTCAACAATTTCTAACATTTGATTTCCAAATGTAGCATCAATCACCATCCTTGTCATCCTCCTGGCTTTCTTAGGTTTTGAAGAGCTTTGAAGTAACTTTGCAATTGTATCCACTACAACTGTCATTGTAGGAATATGCTTTCTCTTCTTCTCTACTCCTTTTTTTAGCCATCTTGGGGAGGCTACTACCAGACCAGAATCTTCATTTCCACTAATAGTTTCTTTAGGAGTGTTAGGAGTAATAGGTGGATTATCAACTAGAGGCGGAGAAGAGGGAAATTCAGACAGAGGAGGAAAGATATTAGCCTCATAATCTACGGGCACAAGTTCTTCTTGATTAGTCTTCTTCTTAGGGGTAGGAGAAAGCACACTATCTTGTTCACAAATGGTCTTCAACTTGACTATTTCTTCTGACCTATCACCATCACCTCCTAACTGAGAATTTGCACGAGAGGACCTAACAAATGGTTTCCCCAATGATACACTTGCACTAGATGCTTGTGTATACCCCTTTTTCATTCTTCTGTGATGACTTAGGCTCTTGAACAGGACCAACAACTTTTCACTATTTCCCATCCAGCCAGTCCTGGGTTCTTTTAAGCACTGGGGCAACACGCATCCTCATTTCTAAAATTTCACTTTGGCTCCAATCAACCCTAGGGTGGGATCTATTAGGAAATTTTTCATATCTAGGATCTATGATTGTTGAATCCTTAGCTACATTTTCAAGAATCTGAAATGATGAACCAAAATCCTATATCTGTCTTAGCGTTATCCTCATATAATCTCTTCTCAAAACTTCATTCTCATCGAAACAATCTTCCCAAAAATCTTTGATAGATGGGTGATACTGATATAAGCTCCATCCATAGAGATTATGCTTCACAAAACCCTTACTATCAAAATTAGCTCCCATAGACAGATATGAGAGGTTATATTCCTTGAGAACTCCTTCAGCTCCCCTGGCCACCTGGTTTGTTTTGCACATAAAAGAAGGGGACTTCAATGGGAATACATACCCTCATTTCCCCATGCTCATATACTTAATATTAACCATGGCCATTTATCGACAAAATCCAAAAATATCAGTAAATATTTAGGATACCGAGGTAATTTCAATGGGGCTTTCTCAAAACCCCTATTCTCAGATAGGAAAACTTTTCAAATTGGATATAAAAAATCCTAAATTTTGATACAAGAGAAATCAATTCAAGGGAAAGGCGCATTTCTAGATTTCCATCAAGATTACTCATGGCCTCCATTAAAAATGCATCATTAACACAACAAAAATCACCCATTCCAAATTGTTTAGTGAACTGAGGAAAGCGTTTATACATAGGAATATCAAAAGTTGGGGTTCCTTGCAGATCCAACCCAGGCCAAAAGGACCTCTAACTAGCTACAATGTACGTCAGGGAAGAACACATACAAAAAGTAGCAGTCTTATGGAAATTAATTAATTGCTCATTCAAATGGAAGCAAATAACTTTAGCCCAATCAATGAAAATGTTCTCATCACAAATTATCAAGATAAACTGGCACATCTAATCCTCAAATAACTCAACTCATGCATTCCCAACAATGCGGTGCAATAAAGCAATAGCATCTACAATTTCTTCCTTAAAATTAACTCTTTTGAGTTTAGTCTTCAGTTGTGACTTACCTTTCCTTTCAAACTTCAACCAGGTTTTGGCCATGGAGTTCTTACACCAGTCTTCATTCGCTTTGAAAAATTCAAGTTCCATTGCGACAGATGAGTCTTCTATAGGTTCCCTTTCTAGAATCCTCAGCACATGGGAAACAACTTTAGGAGAAATTTCTGCAATTACAATCATGTTTGCAACTTTAATTTCCCGTCTCTGGAATGTACCTTCTCGCACATGCACTTATTAGGTCCATAATCAACACAACCTCTGGAAACCCTCCAACATGAGCTAGCCCACTTTCTAATAGTTTTACATCCAACTTAGACTTCTTGTCACTCTCCAGGCATGCCCAAAACTCTTCTAACTTAAAAGGTTCGAGCTTTGTATCCCTTATGTTAAGCCAACGATTTCCAATTCTGGACTGCATGAACTCCCAACACATAAAGAAACACACAAACACCTAGAAGAGTAGATTGCAGAAGAAGGAAATGCAACTAAAAAACTTAGCAAATTTTTTTCCACCTCATCTTATGTCATCAACAAGACGTGTGTTTAATGCTAAACTAGTCATTTTCAATTCCACTCTGCATGAGTGCAAATTTGTAGAGATAGAATGTTTGCACTTGAGAAGTACTAGCCTTGGAAAAGAAAAATAATGTAGGCTGAATGTCTGAGTAAAAATTTTCACCCACTTATGTCATCATTTTTTATAGGACATGCATTAAATATAGCATTTAATTTCATTCCTTGAAAAGATAGCCTTTAAAACTACATGCTTTTCAAAATTCTTGAAAAGACAACTCAAGGTTAGTCTGTACATAGAATTCAATGAGATGTCAGATGATGGCCCCTTTGAAAGGCAAGATAAGTCCATAATGTCGCATGGTCTTTGAATCTTAGAACCTTAGAACCAAAGTCTGAAGTTTCAAAAATTTTGAAACCTCTGACCCATCGACTAGAAAGATAACCAAGAAAGACTTGCAACTCAACAAAGTGAACCATCAACCAAGTCCGGGAATTGGGAAGTTATGAAAATTTAGAACTCCATGAAAAGGTTATAAAATTTTGAGGACTAGCGACTAAGGTTAGGAAAAGCACCAAAACCGCAACTTTGAGTGATAGTAACCACAACAATGAAACTAACCAAAAATCCAACATTCCAATTCCAATAATAGAAAATCTACCAGCAAACTTCTTAGCAAAAGAAGAATAAATCCACACACCATAACTCAAAGGTTACATATGAATGAACTTCACCATTGTCTTTCTATATTGAAATAACTCTCTCATCCTCCACCGACTGCAAAGATGACCAACAAAGACTTGCAAATCAGTTATTCAACAAAGTGAACCCAGTCGGAGAACCGGGAGTTATGAAAATTTAGAACTCCATGACAAGGTTATAAAACTCGGAGGACTAGTGACTAAGCTTGTTTTTCTCCCTTATTTTGATTCTATCATCTCTCCAACTATAACATTTTACATGAATTATTACTGAAATCTGATCAATGATCTTTCATTAATCTTCTTTTTCATTATGCATTGATGTATATTTTAAATATGGATCTGGTTTAATGAACTAGTTAAAGTACCTTGATTAAAGCATGAATTCGTATAAATTTTTAGTGGATCTACTAAGTAGTCATGGAGATTGAGTATTGATGTGTGAATTGTAATGCAATTTCTCTAAGATTATGGATTCTTGGAATTAAAATCACCTTATAGTTCATATTTTAATTGCGTTAAAAGTAAAACTTGAACATGTGCTCAGTGATTCATCACTCAACTCAATGCTTATTAGCTTAATAACATATTAACAATAGTATTAGTAGCATATACAACAATGAACATTAGCAATCATTTAAAGTGTATCTAGTAGTTGAAACCACTACCAGATTTTTTCTTCAAATGATATAACAAATAATATAGATAATTGAACATCAACACATTACTGAAGTCTGAATTTGAGTTTTTTTTATTGATTATCACATGAAGGAATACATAGAGGCATTGGCAATGCAAAATCTTGCTCAAAGACAACTCTACACAGAGCTAAGTTAGAACTTGGAAACTCATATTATCAAAAATCAAATCACTACATCACCTTTTCTAGAAACTTCCACTCTTCGGGTGGTGGAATTTTCATTTGTTCTAATTGATGTTGTTTGACTTGAATATTTGTTAACAATTCATGATTCAAATTGGAACCTGTCTTGGATTCTTCAGTCAATTTTGCATTCAAGGTTAGCAATGGTTTGATGGAATCCAAATAGTTCACCACATCTAGGTTTTGAGGAAACTAGTCCAAATCAATCTTCCTTGCATCCTCTATCTTCTTTTTGAAATCATTCTTTCCAAAAAATTGCTCATTTGTGTCAAAATCCTCTAAAAACCAAGCTTTGTGAAGTTCCTTACCTTTTCATCCACCTTCTTCATCTTTTCTACAACCAAATGAAAATATTCCTTTGTTCCATGCATTCTCAAACACTTTTCAATGATAGGTGACAACGTCATTGATGTAGCAAGCCAATTAGTAATCCCTTTTGATTTCAAAACATTGTCATTGGCTTTGTAGATTGTTTGTTGAATTTAATTTGTTGATTTCTCTAATTCCAACACATTTTTGTTGTCCATTAAATATTTGTTGAGCTTCTTATGATGTTTTCTGATAGCATCAATCAATTGAAACATGTCACACAAATGATCAATCCTCTACATTATTTCATCCCAGATCTTTTGTTTCATATGCCTCGTTGTTTCTCTACAAAATACAAATAACTTATTTTGACAAGACTTAATTTCATTTTTTGCTTCCATCAGCTTTACCTCCAATCTTTAATTTCTTTTTCTCTCCTATTTTTGTTCCCACTATGCAGTTCCATTCACAATGCTTAGTCTTAATTTTTTTGAAGTGGATTTTTCCTCATCATATTTCTTGTTGCTCTCATCTAGCCTTTGCTTCAGTTCATTCACTACAGTCGCATTCTGCTTATCCTCTTTGCTTGTTAATGTAGAGGCATATTTTTTTATTCTTTTTTCTAATTCATTTCTCTTGTTATTTTCTTCTTTCCTCTTTGCTTTCTCATTTTCTAGGTCTACCTGTAACTTTTCAATTTGTGTCAGCAACCTTTTTTTCTATCTATCTTGTTTTAGCAATGTTGTGTACACCAATTCATTTTTCTTCTTTGATACATTAATTTTTTTAGTATTTTTGAGTCTAGAAAAATCCAATTGAATATTGTTCAGCTAGAATTCAGATGGAGCCATCTGATTTGTTGGTTTGTTTTGAACTGTGGGAACAAGAATTATGTACTCCATGTTTTGTTTATTTGTGTCAAATGTGGGTAATACCATGGTTGTTGCAAGCTCCGAAGTTACAGCAAACGCACTCTCCATTAGTTGCTTCTTTTCCTTTTATTCAATTTTGATTTCTTTTTAAACTCTTCAATGTAATGAAAACCTAGGGACGCAGGAACAATGGAATGCTTAAATGGCGAAGGAATAGGAGTACTTGTAGTTGCTAATGATGTCGCAGCTAGACTAACTGGTAGTGGGAGAGTGCCTAGAAATAACGCCTTTATGGTGGATCCACTGGTCAAAATCCTTTGCCTCTTTTGTATGCCTTGATCACCTAGTGTTTCTATGGAATATTGTGTTGTCCTCTTGTGTGTATTTTTTTGTTGTAGCACATGTTGACCACTACTAGTACTACTACCCATACCATCACCACCAAAGGCAGTGCTAGTTGCACTAAGCTCTCCACCATGGGCATGTCCTAGTTTTGATTATGTCTGACCATGAGGATGAGGATTTGAAGCTCTAACAAATTGACCTGTATGCCCTCAGTCTACTTTTTCACCTCCAACCCCAAGGCTAGAATTATCAACTGGTTTTCTATACTCTACCTCTGTTACCGTCTAAGGCCCTTGTCTTTGGGACCCCAAAGGACCACCTTCATAACTCATTTTTTCAGCTATGGCTATTCTTGTAGTAAATGCTTGTTTTGTGGCTTCACTTAAACCAAGTTTGAAATTGACATGGCTTTCGTCTTCCCTATCATCATTAGATTCATTATCACTTTCTTTATCTTCTCATTCACCTAGATGCTCTATGTTCCACAATTTGTGAAACTCACGATATTCTTTGTTATCTCCATACTTTGCAAGAGCTCTTGGATCACCTAGCTCCTTCCTCATAGACCAAAAGGTAGTCATTTTTTATCATGACCAATTTTTTTTGTAACTTCCTTGTCTAGAGAATCTAGTATTTTTACTCTACTATATGGTTTATGACTTTTTTCATAAAAATTATTGTACCTCCTAATTGTCTTTCGATGCAATGCCATAATTTCTGTTAACAATTGTTCAAAATAAATACCATTCTCAACATCACTTTTCTCCATTGTTATTTTGACCTCATCCCAAGAATCCTTGTTTCTCAATTTTTCAAGCAAGGGTTTACTTTGATGTTGAATTCTACTTGCAGCATTCTTATTGAGCACAATCATTGATTTGATGGTGTCACATGGATCATACTACCAATGAAAAATAGCATCAAAATAAAAATAAAATCAAAATATCATGTGCCACACTAAATTCTTTTCTCTCAAATGTGATCCCTCCACATGAAAAAGGTAAAGAAGGAAATAAGGTCTTCTTTTACTAACTGGTAAAGTGTAGTTCATTAGTACTCTGCATCTACCTTACATATTCCAAAGAAAAAACCCTTTATGTCACATGTACTAGAAGTTTGTATGGATGTACTCCTGATCCATAAAGTCTTAGCATAGTATATTCTTCCATTAAGTACCAATAAGCCAATTGTATTTCTTTTCCTAGTTGAATGCAGTTTCTACATGACATAGGCAATCTAAGCATTAAGTATTTGTAATTTCTTGATGCAATGGAGCCAAAAAGTAGTCTACAAAATGACTATAGTTCCTTTGAGAATCATGCATCCTTATCATAGTGGTCCATTCATATACTGGATCCATTTTTTTATTTCCTCAGCATTACTATAGGGTTGAATGTGAAGCTTGTTGGTTTGAAACATTCCTCTAAATTTGAATAGAAAAAGATAGCACAAGTAGGTTGTGAACCTCAATGTCTTGGTGGATCCTCCTTTAATCATTAAAAATTGTTTATGCATGGATACTACAATGTGCTCAATAAAATTATATTTGACATGTGGAACACCATAATGGATATTATATACCATTTCAAGGAGGCTTGCACCCACTTCCAAATTGCTATCTAGTTCGAGGAAAAATACTAGCATGGAAATAGTATCCTAAACCCATGGTTTAAAAATATCCAAATCATAAGGAGGCTTATGATCACCTTTCAATTTGTTTCTATCCTGAACTATTCTATTTAAGAAAGATTTTTTCTCCATTTCATCCACTGCTTCATAATCACTAGCAAGCTTTTCTAGGTCAATGTGGACATTTCAAAATTCTTTGGTTGTAAACCCCAACACTTTTCCAAGTTCTTTTGCATTAATGGATAAAAATTATTCTTTGCTATCTTTATTAACAATTTCTCTTTTTTTATCATCATAATTTAAGGCACATACCATGATAAATTTTGGGCAAGGGAAAACCCCATGTAACATCATGCACCCTAATTCAGTTACCCATGGTGCACTGATACTAATAACTTGCATTTGCTTTGCAACCTTACTCTAAGATGAAAATCTAAGTTCTAAGGTATGCCTACCATAGGTTTCAAGATCATAAATATCATGGTATTCATCAGTGAAACCTAGGGTTTTAAGCAATTTTGCATAATGTATTTTTTTATCTAACATTGCTCTAGTGGTATTGGTGGTAGACATGTTGATACAATCAGCAATGTGAAATTGTGAATTCCCTATTAGTCCTTATTTTTTCTTAATTCTCAAGCCTCTTAACCCTAAACCTAAACTTCAAAGTTTGAAAAAATAAGATTTTAAGAAACGTCAAAACTCAAATGATGAAACGTAGCCACAAGAATTCTTTAACTTACCTGAATTTTGATTCTTGAAACTGGGCTACTAGAATGGCTTTGTTGGAAGTGGAACTATGGAACCCAGAATGGGTGGTGCACTATAATGAGCAAACTAAAGACTAAAATCTCCCTATGTGTTGACCCTCTAACTTCAAAATAAAATCACTTAGCAATAGAAAGTGTTTTCTTTTTAATATTAAAGTGAATGAAACTGAAACGTCTACATGTTACTTCTAGACTACATAGTACACAATTAGTACATGGATGAGAACATTTAAAACAAGTCATTTATGATTTACTCCTGCATTGACAGCAAATTCTAAACTATTGATCTTTGTTAATCTAATGGTTATAGGGTAATTCTGGAGGTTTAAGTTCACAAGCCTAGTACTCTGTGCATTTCATTTTGGAATGCAACTACAACCATACATCAAATTTTCATATCGAATGGTTGAGTAATTTATGATATAAATAATAAACATGTGTTTTAAAGTTTCTTTAAACTTTAATGCACTAGGATTGAAATCAAGGCCAAGGGGCCTGTAACTTAATGTTGCAAAGGCCTTAATAAAATGAATTACAATGTCACATTAATAGCACTTAACTTGCAAAGGACTTAATAAAATGAATTACAACGTCACATAAATAACATAACCATTTATTTTATTACAACTGAATTACAATCTCACATTATTACATAGTACAAATACAAATGTAAGCACAAGCACCAAGATTCTATTGCACCACTGGTGAAAATGTAAATGTGATACATGTTTCTCTGAAAATAAATGGGACTTGTCGGGACAACCATGCAATCTAAAAATAAATGCATGGAACTTGTCAGGTCAACCATGGGCTCCAAAAATAAATGCATTGGGGAAAGGGGGTCCAATCAGACTAGGGAAATGGGAGATGAGAAGATACAAAATGTACTTAGCCCCTTTCAAAACCAGACTCATGCAAAAGATGAGGAGTTGTAAAATTTCTCCCATGCAAAAGATGACCTCTAAAAATAAATGCACGGGGCTTTCCTGGTAGGCCATGGTGTTTGAAAATAAATGCATGGGACTTTCCTGGCCAACCATGTTGGGGAACCAAGAGCTCTAAAGATACAAAATGTACTTATCCCCTTTGAGAATCAGAATCATGCAAATGATGAGGGGTAGTAAAACTTCTCCCATCTTCTACTTGTAGCTTCCATGCATTGGGATAGCACTTATCTCCATCAGAGCTCCTCACCTTGGTTCAAAACCTGTCTGAGAAGTCAGGTGAACGAAATCAACTTCTTTCCAATTTCACCCATTCTGAACTTGAAGGAAATTGATCTTTTATTTTGTAACTACATAACTGGAGGGAGAAGAATTTAGAGTATCCCCAATAATACCGCATCATCTTCTTCCTAAATCCTTATTAAGTTATTAACCCTACAAAATGAAAACCCTTATGAAAATTCATCAAGTTGTGCTAACTATCCTTATTTATGGGCCAAAAGTACCACCAATAGTGTCACTACTAGCCTAGTCCTTGTGTACACCTCACACATGTCACATGTGAGGTTGGGTATAGTCATAACTATGATTTGTGCAAACCAAAAAACCAACTTAATCAGTTTGTGTAACTTAAGCCTAACATTTACAATTTAAATGTTTAATTTGATTAGCGTCTGGACTTTGACAGCCTAGCTACATGCAAACTATACCTCAAACTGAAAAGCTGTCAATTGTCAAAATTGCCAGTGCCACTCAAACGATATGAAATCATTACAAATATTGTCTCACTAAATCTCTGGATTATTGACATCATCATCTAGTTTTCAATATAAAGCTATCTAATCAATCACTTTGGCTAGTCATATGGCATTAATCTGTGCTGTCGCCCACAATACCACATCCAAACTTTCTTTAAAAAGATTGAGAATTTCAATAGAATAAATAAAAGGTAGAGTAATTCAACACATTGAAAAGAGAGAATTAAATGTCTCATTTTACCTTAATCACTATCAATGTCCACTAATAAGTCAAAATAAATTTCGCTCACTTATGATTAGAACTATATGTTGATAATTACTATTAGTTTTAAAAGCCACATTTTTATATTGACCAAAGCAAAAAGGATTTACAAGAATGGAGCAACGAAAAGTATTTTAATTTAAGTAGATATTGTTAAAGACTGAAGTACATAGTACATAACTAGTGTGGCCAAAAGGGAAAAAGCCACTAACTGTGACAAAAAACCAGTCACAAATTACATATTACAAGAAATTTTATGTTGTACAATAAAATATAGACACATGACACGTCACACAATTCATTACTATTTTTTTGTAACATTAGTTGAGGCCATCAACTAGGTTTTTGAGTAGAATGTGAATCAATTATAAGAAACTAATAGCAAAGAAGAAAAGGAATCACCCAAAACCTTCCTCCAAAACTCCAGACTCTTCAATGATTCAATTTGTGTATCACATAGAAGACCCCATCTCATATTAACTAGGGAAAGAGCCTACATTGTACAAGCATGCAATTCCACTTTCCTGAAGATTCCACCAATAGGCGCTAACCCACTTTCAAAATCATAATGCTCCAGCACCAACTCCAACAAAGAAATAGAGTAAATGAAAGGCTGCAAATAACATATTTCCAGCGTCTTCACCAAATATGTATCAAGAAAAATGTCCATGCAATTGGACAAGAAAGCCGAAGCTACCTCAGAATATAGAGCGCAAGGGTTGTTCTGAAGCCATTCCCTACCCACAATTATTCTTAAAGCATCCTCAACCTGCACACAAGGAATTATAAATATCATAACCAACTTCCGTATATCATATGCATTGTCCCCTCTTTTCTCCCAAAAACATTTGGGTAGCATGACACACCATGAAGACTCTATAATATCTCAGTTAAATTAAGAATAGAGAAGAAATGAATCAAATCCAAATATATTATAAATGATATGAAGAACATCAAGTTGGTGAAGTATATATAGAAGTTAGCATGAACACAATGAGTATGACATCACACTTATCATTTTTAAATTCACCACTATCATTGATGTGACAATTAAAATTTATTTCAACACTTGAATCCTTAAAAAAAAGTGCTTAAAAGGTTTTCCCACGACAGATAACAAGATGGTTGCATAGTGCACATACAAATAAAGTTATTTTTTAAATGGGGACATTGCTAGGTTAACGAGACTCAACCCTCAGGATTAAAGACTTAATATTTAAGGCTTTGTCATAAAATATTTTGATCTAACTTAGGCAATATTAAACACTAAACAAGAGAATGATGACCGAAAGACCTAAAAAATTAATAAAATCTCAACCATTGATTTATGAAAATCTAACAATTCTAGTGTTATTCCATAGGTTTCAATTTTCAAGTCTAGTGCTTCAAGGATTTACTTCTAGAATGAAACTATAGCCATCCATCAAAAATTCATCGAACGGTCCCTCTTTTAAAACACACTTTATGCACATGCATAATTTAAAATGGGGACATCGCTAGGTTGACAAGACTCAACCCTCAAGATTAAAGACTTAAGATTTAAGGCTTTGTCATAAAATATTTTTCGTTTGACTTAGGCAATATTAAATGGTAAACAACATCACAATGATTGATAGACCTAAATAATTAATAAAATCTCAACCATTGATTTCTAAAAATCTAAAGGTTCTAGTGTTATTCCAGAGGTTTCAATTCAAAAGTCTAGTGCTTCAAGGATTTACTTCTGGAATGCAACTATAGCCATCCATTGAAAATTCATCGAATGGTCCCTCTTTTAAGAAAAACTTTATGTACGTGCATAATTTTTCCACTTAAGTTCTTCTATCACTCATGAGTCATCGCCAAAATCCTTCAACTCATCGGGTTCATTACCGCGATGAGTGATGAGCCTTGATCTCACCACATGTCCGCATCTAACGGTTCTAGTGTTATTCTGGAGGTTTCAATTCAAAAATCTAGTGCTTCAAAGATTTACTTCCAGAATGCAACTACAATTGTCCATCAAAAATTCATCGAACAATTGTGGTTATATTGATTCGCCAATGTTTTTTCTTATGCATTTGACAATAGATTTAATTCGCCAATGGATATATTTTTTGGTTTGAAAAAAGTTTTAATCGCCAACAAAATTATTTTTAATGTTTTGAAAATAGGTTTAATTCGCTAATGGAAATTTTTTCTAGGTTTGAAAATAGATTTTAATCGCCAATGAAAATATTTTATCAATTTAAAAAAATTTGCAATTCGCTAGGATTTTCCATAGACTTCTACCAATTAGAAAAGATTCGCCAATTGAGATTTTTTTCCCAAAAAATGAAAAAAATTGCCACTAAAATTAATATTTTTATCAAGAAGTATACAAGATTTGCCAGGATTTTACACCTTCACCGAGGGGGGGGGTGTTCTTAAAGTTTTCCTTGTTTATCTTTATTCTTAGGAAAACTATCAATATTATTTGATTGATCAAAATCATCTTAAAAAATCACTCTCGTACAAAATATTTAACTCACATGGTGATGTATTCAAACTATATTCAATTTGTGTAGTTGTAGGTATTTTTTTATGAGGCACAAAATTCATACACATGAAAAAATTTGATCCCAATTAGTTGAAATATTGATGCAGAGCATGGTGGGCTTCAAAGGTCTTCCAAGACAAAAATCATTTATTTTGATAAATCACCAAATCAATCTCAAATCCACTTCGATGAAACTTGGTTTCAAAGGGCTATAAATACACCAAAATGTGACTTCAAGGTATAAAATTTTTTATGAACCTATAATATACTTTAGAAATCAGCATATTGACTGAATTAATCCAAATAAATTGATTTTGAACACTGGTCCTTCCATTTTCCAAATGCTCACACCCAAGAGGCTTAATTGCTTGAAGGAGCCCAAATGACAAAATCGGGTGTAACTTTTAAACCAAACTGAATCTCCCAAAAAAAAAAAAAAAACAAGAACCCATTATTGAGTACTTCAACATATCAAAAACTAAGATAGGGTTGTTTTTAAAAGAATGCCCTTAAAAATGATAGTCTCGTTTTCAAGGAGGCCTAATTAGGCTAGTTAGGAAAGGGGTTTATTGGATATCTACACACTTGACCTCAAAACTCTTCGCCAAAGGTTTAAAAAAATTGAATATGTTATGAACATGCTTATTCAACCATCTCCCATTTAGTTCAAAATTCTTTTTAACAAACCCTAGCTTTTAACCATGCATTCATGCTCAAAATCATGGAAAATCCATTAGGGCAGCAATAAAACTAATGTAACTTGACTTCCCCTGCACTTGCAAACATAACCAAAATTGAAAAAAAACCTAAACTAACCTATTCCACTGATTTACAAAGGTCTCCATCAGTGGAATGGTGATTTTTTCTCTTATTTCACTCTCAAACCCTTAAAATGAGGGTTTTTGGACTACCCTCATAAAAGTGGCTCTAAAAAGCTTTAAACTCGATGAAATTTTCTCAAACTAGGTTTATTTGAAATTTAACTCAAATATTTATCAACCCAAATAAAAAATAAAGCTTGAAAGTACTATATAGACCAGTACCATGCCTAAGAACAACAAGAAAACGTTAAAATCTGCAAAACAGGATACTTTTATTCAAAACCCTCTTCAAGATACAATCTTCTCTACTCTTTCTCGTCTTCACAAGGATTTTAAAACATGTCAAAATAGTCATATTTTTTTCTCCTTCAGTTACAACCGACCAACAACCTTCCCTATACAAAATGACTCTTCAACTTCTTACATTTTTTGCATTTTGCATTTTTGACAACAATTGCAAGATTTGCATAATTTGACAACTTAACTATAAGACCCCATAGAAACCTAATAAAATGATTCAAATACATGAAAATGGTCCCAAATATGACCTTTTTACAATCAAAACATGATGAAGACTCAAATTTTACAAAATGGCCTGATGGAGGCATAAGATTGACATGGTGCCCTGCACCAAATATTGACCCTAGAAGTGACTAGTATAATTTATTGCATGAGTTGATTGGATAATTTGAGGATTGGTAATGCCATATTTGAGTTATTGTAATGGTTGTAGCTAAGTAGGCACATTGAATGGGCTGATATAAGGTCATATTAGTCAAAAACTTATAAGCATTTCTGTATTAAAACTCACTTTGAGTATTTGTACCACTTGTGATTTCATAGTTGTATTTTTTCAATAGGAGAGGATTTTTGAATGCATCATTCAATATTACAACCTCATTAAATTGTTGCAAAAAATACATCCAAACCCAAAATATTTTCATCTCTTAATATTGAATCATTTACTATCCAATTTGTAGCTTGAACTATTTGGTACATATGAAGAAACATGTGATTGAATTATGGGACTAACTCCTATGGTATCCTTATCATGGATTCAAACTAAAATAATGTATCTTGTTTACTCATATTTATATCAATTCATATCGAAAGAATAAAATTTCTAGCTCATCCAATACGAAAAAATAATTCGATAGAAAATTTGCATATTATTGAAGTGCTACACCTTGAAATATCTTGACAAATAGATGAAAAAAAATCCTCATAATATATTTTATGAAAAATCATTAAATATATAAATATCCACATGGTTTAAAGAATTTGGTTCATTATTTTGGGAGAATAATGGAATCCAATTATACACATGGAGAGGAATCGCATGGATATTCCCTATGATATACATAGGGTCACCCATGAAAGCTAAATATACTCAAGATCTAATTCAATTGAAATGTGCAAATAACTAGGAAAACTCTTATTCCATGCCCTCCTTATAGAATCATTCCTATTGAGGGGTGTTTTGACACACCAAAATTTAGGTAGAACACAAGAATGCACTGCCTCTTTGAAAAGAAAACCAACCTCAAAAGATTGATAACCCCAAGGTCCTGGTTGTTACTATAATGGAAATTTTGGATAATCCATTGGTTTATGTATTTACACCTATATAATATTTTTATGGTAATAAAGTAAACAAGTGGCTTAAAAAAATGAGATCAATAAATTGGATAAAAAAAATATAAATAGGCTACTCCAATCATATATTGCTCAAAATGAACACTTTCAATGCTATATCAATAATAGGACAACTTGCAAACATGAAATCATTGATTGATAATAGAAATTTGTAACTATCAATTCCCTAATCTAATCATAAACTAACCAAATCTATAAAAAATGATCAAAATATATTAGGGTTTAAAAAAGTAAACAAAAATATAAGTGTAGACACATAAAATATACCAATTGACATTGTGCATCTGATCCCGCCTACTAACATCATTTCATCCTGAATCATCCCTCAGTCTAACCATTTAATCAAACCTCCTTATCTGATTAAATTTAATCAAATCTCCTCCCTTAATTAAATAAACTAGTTATTTAATTAAGTCTTTCTCTTTTGTTAATTAAATCAATCAATCCGATCTAATTATCCCTATTTAATTAAATAATTAATTTTGTTTAATTAAATCTCTAAATCTATCCATTAAATTAAATAAATTAAAACCTTATTTGATTTAATCTGACACCATCTCTTTTAATTAAATAAATCAAAATCCTTATTTAATTATTCTCTTATCATATTTTTCTCTTATTTGATTTAAATAAATCCATAAATTTGAGTCAAATAGGTCACATCATCTAATCTCTTATTAAATTAATTAACCCTTGATTAATTTAATCTCTTGTCATGTCCCATCCTCTAGATTTTGCAAGTTGCACATGAAAATAGATTTAATTCATTTATTAAATCTCTATTTTCCTCACAAGGCATCTTTTTGGAACATCCTTCAAGTTTGAATTCAAAAATTCCAAGTGGACATGTACATCCAACAAGGCAATAACTTCATCTTACACGTCCTTTGTTTTGAGCCAAGTGGCATTTATTGCATTTTCTCTTCTCTCTTACATGTCCCCCACTTAGCATTTAACTCTCAATTTCAAATTTGAATCTCCCCCTCTTTGGCACAATCATCAAAACTTGCACATCCTCCATCCACTCATAGATTGACAAGTGGCATCTTGCCATTGGATGAATGTTAGTCCCACATTGCTCAAATTTGGACATTCATCCTTCAATCTCATATATAAATAAAGGGCTCATATCCTCATTTGATCATCCACAAATTATGCAAAGTTATTATGCTAAAATATTTATCAAATTTCATCCATCAATCTTGAATCTTAGCTAGGTTTTGTAGGTTTTTAGCTTGGAAGCATTCATCCTTCATCAACAAAGTGGATCACTCATCAATCATCATCAACACATCTCAATATTGCATCATAGGAATTGGGAAAGGGCCAATTTTCACATCAAATTGGCACCAATTCCCCCATGGGATCATGAGTTTGCAAATTTAAATTAGGATTCAATCTATTTTGTTGTTTTCATTGTGTTCTTCATTGTTTGTTTTCCTAATTTGAGTTTTGTAAATGGATTCCATGGGGAATCCTTGTTCTTGCTTGCAATCTCTATCTTAATGTATTTGTTCTCATTGTTTTGCAGGTACTAGGATCGGGGTTCTCACATTTGGTGCTAGAAGGAGAGCGAAATCTCATTCCTTATCACTTTTCTCACAAAATTATGCGTTTTTTCTTATACACAAAAAAATTCCCACGCTCAGAGCTCGGCGTCACTATTTTGGCACTACTGACTCTTCAGCGTCGCTATATGGCGCCGCTTGAAATTCAAACTACGATGCTAGAGTCTTCCCGCCCAAAAATTTGAATTTCAAACTTTGTCGCTTGACCATTCTAACCTGCTAGACTTTTCATAGAAATCAAACAATGACACTAGCAAAAAGTGTGACATAGTTGAGCCCATTGTCCTTGACACAAAGTGATGCTGACTGGTAAGTGGCATTGTAGAGCACCACTGAGAAATTAAACTCTGACGCAGTCACGGGTTGCGCCGCTGGCAGGGAGTAAAAAGTGGAAAGTAAATTTTAGCACGTGCCTTTTGATTAATGATTAATTTATCTTTTGTTTTCTACTTTTTGACCTCTGTGTTTTGCAGAATCTGACTGGTTTTCTCTCTTGTAGGTTGGAATTGAAAACGAAATAAGGAGAAGCATGAGGAGGATATTTCGCAAGATCAAAGTGTTTTTAAACACTTTAGTGTTTTCTTAACAGTTTTAAGAAATTGTCATCACTTATTTCTTAGGACACTAGTTTCATTTGGGCTTTAAAAAGAACCTTTTCAATTTCTTGCAAGGGCTAAAATGGACATTAGGAACACAACTTACTAAAGTTTGTTTTTGGTTAACAATTGAACAAAGAAATTCTCATTGTCTTTTTGTGCTTTAAAAAGAACTCGCAATTGCTTTGGGGATCTAAAATGAACATGTGCTATTTTGTTTTGTGAAGGCTTACTTGAACTAACTTCATTGAAAAAGGATGTATGCGCTTCTCTCGAGCTTTATTGTGATCTTGAGAATCAAAAGGCCTTTTTCATGATTTTAGGTTGAGACAAAGCAATCACCTCCACACTTTGTTTTGGGTTTAAAATTGAACAAAATCTTTTGTGAGTGTGAATGAATTTATTGTATGTGTCCTCCCTTTGTTTCTAAACAAGGGTTGATCGAAATATGAATAAATTTATTTGCTTTTGTCTATCTTAGAGGGCCTGCCTTGGGGAAAAAGTACTCACCCAATGGAACGACTCAACCGGTAACACTCTGAATCTAAGAGTATTTCCATCCAGGATATAAATGTGGGTATTGGAAGAAACGCCAATACCACATGGTTGATTCTGGTGAGGTGGATCCGAAAGGTGAATCTCGCAGTATGGGTCAATCTCCACGAATGGAAAGTCTTTATTAAAACCCATGTTCTAGAATTTCCAAAATCCTTAAATCTATTTGTTGGTCCAAGAACATTTGTTATGAAGCCACCCCACACTTTTAGGGTCTTTTAGTAGAAATGGAAAACATGCCATGGGAGTTTCATGGGTGTTGATGCTTTGCTTCCCTGATTGACGTTAATGAGCCGTGGAGGGGAGCCAGTGGGGTCAAGCATCTAACCATTCGCTAAAGATAAGCGTAGCTGGACTTGTCCAAGTGGGAATCCAACAAATATTGTCTTTCACATCCATAGGGTTGTACTTATTCTTGGGTTACAAATGCTTTTCTTGTTCGAAAACATCTTGAAAACAAACACTTAACATCATCATGAAAATTTTAAACCCTTTAGGAGACAAATACAATTGACTCAATCCATGTGTTATTACTTGCCCTTGGGATTTACGTCCTTAGAGGTTTCTAAACGCATTGGATTACTTCTCAATTTGTCTACTAAATTAAACAATAGGTAAACCCTTGCCTTGGGTTCATCAAATTTCCACATAACATACTTTGTGGGGTTTGAAGAAATTAAGACATTGGACATCTAGTTTGGAAAACCTAATCAAAAAAAGTGTTTTTCGTAAAATAAAGCCATTAAGCAAAGCTAAACAAATGAACTTTTGTGTGTGTTCAATCCTCACGGTTTTCAAAAAATCCAAATCCCAAAACAAATGTCATTTGTTCAAATCACTTCTTGGTTATAGAGGTCCTTAGAAGCATTACATGTTCTTCAATACCTAGGTCTAGGAAAACAAAGAGTCTTTTTTAGGTTCATCTTAGGATCAAAAGAAAATCATAAATCCTTTATCAACCATCCTTCAAAACATCAAAACCAAACATCATCTCATCATCACCTTTTGAGAAATCTTGAAAACATCCTCCATGCTAGGCTTTTTGGCAAAAATAAAAATCATCAACTCATTGAGATCAAATCCTTGAAAACTTTATCAAAATCATCTTTGGCTAGGTATGTGTAAATGCATCCTTTTGCATATACTTAGTCAAATTTATCAGATCATCTTGTTTAGCTAGGTATATGTAGATGCATTCTTCTTCATATACTTAGTTAAATTATCATCTTGTTTGAATAGGTGTGGGTAGATGCATCCTTCTCCCTACACATATTCAAATTATCATCCTTTGAGACAAAATACCTCGTAGATCATCACCCAACATCTTAGGGTCTTTTTTTTCAAATCAAAGCAAACCAATCAATCAAGGACAAGATCTCAAATCTAAAATCAAATCAAAATCAAAATCTGAAACATATCCAAAAGATCGAAAAGCCTAGCATCTCCCTCAAGATTTATCAAAATATCAAAACATACACCTCATCCATCCCTTGCATCATCATCATCATATCACCTTTTGATTCTCAAGATATCCTAAAATTTTTCTCTTTTGGGCATAAAATAAAGATCAAACCAGGGAATTAAGAGACTCATCTCCCATATTCTTGAAAAATTTGATCCTTGTTTTATGGTTCAAACTAGATCTCAATACAAGAAGAGCATGGAAACCAACAAAGAAACACCTGCTTCAAGTGATCTAAGCCAAAAAAATGTTGAAATAAATCCAGTTGAATCAAAAAATCCATTCACCATCTCATCATCAAAAAATCCACAAGAGGAAACCCAAGGAGAAGATCTTACCTTTGGGATGTCACACGAAGAAATAACCGAAATGCTCCAAAACCCAGAAAACCATAAAATCATCAATATCATGATGAGGCTAAACCCGTCATTATACATGCTCGAGCTAGCAAAACAAGGGGCCAAATTATCTTCAGATTTCGACATGAGTACCATAATGGAGACATCTTTTCTGCCAATCTCATCTACCATCCCCATCTCATCTACACCCCCATCCCAAAACATCACCCAAAACATTCTGCAAATCATGACATCTTTTGCTCCAACCCAACCCAATGTTAACAAGGGAAATGCATTTTCTAATGCTATTAAAACACACCCCCTTGTTAATTATCAAGACTTTAATGCAAACACCATATTACAACAAAACATACCTGAAAACCCATTACATAAGAATGTTCCTCTCACCTTCCATCATGATCCATCGTCATCATTCTTCCACGCAACACCTCTATCTTCTCTCCTCACAAATTCGCAAGAGGAAGGAGACATGTTCGGACCAGGGGGGATTTTTGACACCACAACATTTTCACAAGAACTCGCACCCCTTACATTTCCACCACTTCTGCTTTTACCATCATCATCCACACCACTCCTTGGTTTAGGGATTCCCCCTTTACCAAGTATCAATTAAACTAACATCCCAAATATCAATCAAAGCATTATGTCAAACGCTCAAAAAATTTCATTGATATTGCAACAATAGATGACAACTACGCAAGCAATTGTGACATCATCAAACACCCCCTAACACCGCAAAGCATGGTCTCTCAAGGACCAATCATATCAATGGAACCACTTATCACTCAAACCACCACATCAACAACAACATCCACCACTCAAACCATCAACACAACATCACTGCTCACCATCACCACAAATTCCATTCCAAATCCACCACCACCACCAACTTCCGGCATATCAAGCCAATACAACATGGCATTACAAGTTGCTTTTCAAAGGGGATTCCAACAAGTGCAAAAACAAAAAGATGTGCAATTAGCCACTCAAGCTACATCACAAACACAATAGGCCACACAAGCCCAAGCTTTATTCTTGAATCTTAAATAGTTCCTTGCCCAAAATTTATAAATTACATTTAATTTTTAAAGATTTGGCCCCAAAATTAAATTACATGTTATTTTATGTGGACCAAATAAAATAATTACAATAGAGTAAGCTCATTAAAGGAGTGATTGATTCATCATGTGAATGAGAAATAAGAAGAAAATAAAGGGGAAATCCTAGCTCCTCTATCCCCTAATGCATTCTACGTTTGGGAATTATGCCTTGAAATTATGCCATTTGCACCAAGCATACTCAAAATCCATTGGAAGATACAACAAAACATTCCTTAGCTTAGCTAGTAATAATAATAATCATTCCATTTATAACTCAAAATCAACATATAATTTGAGAACTTAAATTAAATAATAGTGAATAGACAAGCCTTAAAGGTATCATCAGGGTTGCATTATGGTTCCTATCATAGAATACACATGAATATGTCAAAACATAGTTTTATCAAAGTATCATAGTTTGGGATCCCAACATGATTCATGCTCAAATTATCGGGGATCGAATAAGTTTGATGCTCAAAATAATAATGGGAACAAGCTACCAAATGATCTAAAACTACTTAATCAATTCTAAAAATAGAAACATAAGCCATCCAGGTTCAAGAATTTTGGGTACCTCATAATAGGTACCAAGACAAGGGAATGCCTAAAATTGTGGTCCCAAAAAATAACATAGCATGGATAATATCACAAATAAAATACCTAAGAAAATAAATAGTTCATGTTTGAAATAACAATCCTAATAGGTAATAAGAAACAATGAAATGGAATTAGACTCTAGGGAAACCAATAACCTTGCACTCAAACAAGAGGAATGTGGAAACTCTTAATGCAAAAAAGGAGAATAATTTCAAGAACATGAGTTAGACCTTGAGGATCAAAAGTAAATCTTAACAAATACCTTGAAAAGAACACCTCCAAACTCACAATCTCCATGAAGATATAACATAAAGTGATCAAGGATTAGACTTCAAGAGTACAACAAGACAAACACATGAATATGAGGATGACCAAAACATTGACTCTAAAAAGCATAAAAGAAATAAGTGTGGGAGTCAATTTTCAAAAATACCCTAAATTAGGTACCTAGACATGAAGATAACCAAAACCCCTATTCTAAAAAGGGTGAAACAACTAAGTGAAAGAGTCACATCTTGAAGAAACCAAAAAAACATGTGCCCAAAAAGGAGGAAGGTCAAAACATTAACTCCAAAAAGATAGAAAAAACTCCAATTTTGGGAGTCAAGCTTTGGGGGTCCAAATAACTTCATCCCAAAATAGGATGAAAGACCAAGACCAAAAGTCCAATAATTAACATTGAGGCTAATGAGGCATCATGCCATCAAGAAAAGAATATCCCAAAAATCTAATAAATAGTTTTTTCACAAGGGGAAAAGACCCTACAACTAGGGCATCAAAAAATAACACAATAAAAAACATACAAAATCAAACAAAATTAAAAATAAGCTAGAAAATATGTGCCCTAGTGTACAACACATGAAGCAAGAAAAAACAAAAACATAAATAAAAAAAGTAAAAAATGTTATGAATTAAATTACGCAAGAGAAGAATATAATATAAAATATGTTGAAAGTACTTGATAATAGCTAAGAATAATAAGCCACATTTAGAAGGTAACCTCTCAATCCACTTTGTAGGAGATACCTCCAATAGTCTTCAAAAAGAACTCAATACTCAACATGATGATAATAACCTATCTATATCTACTATATATACCATAATTATGCCTAGGATACCACAAAAATTGGACTAGATAACCCTACATAAACCTTAGGCTGACCTAAAACATTGAATAGCAATATGACAATGATAATGACTTAATTAAGAGTTAAGATAGCCACAAGCTGAATCTCACAAAATTATACACACTATAGCAGTAAGGGCATAACATTTCCCTCCACTTTACAAAAGCATTGTCCTCAATGCTAACTTTGGGTAAATGCACAAATATGGGGGGCCAAAAAGGGGTCTTAAGTGGCCACTTTTTTTTTAAATCAGCAAAGACTAACATTGGATGAGAAATTGAAGATAATTACGCTCAAAATTTTAAGATGCAAAAAAAAGGTCGTAGTGCTCTGAATATACTTTCTAAACTACTATTTTTTTTAAAATGGTAGAGATTAAGGGGTTCAAAAAGGGGGACCACACAAATTGGTCATGTTTTTTTCCAAAAAATATAACAGCATTTGGTGTGGCCCCCCTAAAATGTTAACCTTTTGTAGTATTTTAAAAATCGCTTTGGTGAGAAATTAGCTAACACCATGTAGTTTATCCCTATTTTTTTTATATTTTTTTAATGAATATATGATTTTTAACTAGTTTTTAAAGTGGACACATCTTAAAAAAATAAAAATTTGAGTGTCCTCCACCCTAATTTTTTTGAAAAGTAGTCAAAAATAATTAAAAAATTGAATAGTGTAAAATCGAGTCTAGTCTCTAAAAATGCAATTTATTTGAAATTTCAAAGAATGGTTAAAATATAAAGTAAAAAATACCAAACACTAGTTTTTGAAAAAAAACAGATACACCAACAAAAGAAATTAAAGATGAAAGCCTTAACATACTCAAAATGTGAAAAAAATTACATGGTTAGATAGCTAAGAGAGAGCTTAACATTACCCAAATGTTTTTTTACTTGACCTTGAAACACGTGCAAACCTAATAGGAGCATGCTTGAGATTATGTGATTTTTTTAGAATCTAGAAAAACATTTCTTTAGGCGTTGGAAAGTTAGTCCAAGCCTTTGGGTTAGAAACCCTAGGAAAATCTAAGCTAAAGGCTTGAAAATTCCCAAAGCAGACAAAAACATGAGTGAATTATAATGCACACGTTATGTAAA
This sequence comes from Sequoia sempervirens, assembly GCA_007258455.2. Taxonomy (NCBI): domain Eukaryota; kingdom Viridiplantae; phylum Streptophyta; class Pinopsida; order Cupressales; family Cupressaceae; genus Sequoia; species Sequoia sempervirens. Next base: position 362,994,352 of record VDFB02000015.1, read on the forward strand.
ATTTGTGACATAATCTCCAAAGGGTTGAGCTTAATTGGTTAAAGCTCATTGAATTCTCAATGTGGAGATCCAAGTTCAAATCCCAAAAGGGAAATCTAAGATGGAATTCTAAGTTGTGACTCTTGGTCTTCCATTGGTTATTTCTAGTGTGGCTACTCAAAAAGAGATAGTATTAGTTTCATGGTTGTTCTCATAATGAGATTATGTTGATATCTTGTCGATGCTTGAATGAGCAAAAAATAATTGTAAAGGATTATCAATTTGAAAAAACCTATGACATAATGCGAGCACATTATAATGCACTCGCATTATGCCTTATTTTAACTTTGTTATTGTATTTTCCTTTGTTTGTATGTATGTATGTGTGTGTGTATATATATATATATATATATATATATATTTATGTATGTATATGTGTATATATGTTTGTATGTATGTATGTATATATGTTTGTTTCTATGTATGTATGTATTTATGTATGTTTATATGTATGTATGTATGTATATTTGTATGTAAGAAAAAGGAAGAAGAAATAACATTGAAACAATCATAGGATTGAGATGGAAGATAGAAAAGGTTAGAAAATTGTAATAAGCATCAAGAGAGTGTATCAAGAGGGATGCACTTGAAATAGAGTGATTTATAACCTAAATTATATCTATAAAGGAAAATCTAACTAAAATGATAAGGAAATTGAAAGAATATAAGAAAACAATGAGTTTAGAGAAGTTTAACCTTATTTTTAGGGATACTATAATTGTGGCTACTATGTGGAAGAAGAGAAAATAAATAATGGATGAAATAAAGAAGTTTTTAATTGGTGAAGAGAGAATATTAAGCAATAGAGTAAAAAAAGTCACCAAAAAAATAGAGTTTTACAAGGAAACTTTGGAGATGATACATAGAGGAATTCTTAGGTTGAGGAAGAAAACAATTGAAATAAAATTAAAGATAAATCAATTACTAAATTATGTGTTATCAACCAACACATTCCTTAAGCTAAAGAGATATGATGAGGAGACAAACCTCATGGACTAAGATTCACTTCCCATTTTGTCAAAAATAAAGAATAATTTCTAAATATTTCATTAAGTAGTGAATCCTCAATTGGGTTAGAAAAGAAAATATCAAGAAGCAATTGTGTATGATATTTGTGACAAATATTAGGAAGTGAGTTCTTAGATGTTCAATTTCCAAGAGATAATGGTAGAGAAAAGACTTTGGTCAAGTATAAAAGGAGTGAAACTAGGTAAAGAAGCCATGATAGAAATAGAGAAAGAGATCTAATAGTAAAGAATAGATTAGGAGAAAGGATAATCCAAATTTGGATGCACATAAAATTAAGCTCTCTATTTTTAGTAAATACACCAAGGATGCTAGTGAACATCTCTTTAGCTTGGACTTTCATTGGAGTGGGGTTCACATTGATGATGGTTAAACCTAACTATACAATTTTGTGGAGAACCTCAATGATGAGGCACTAATATGTTGCATTAAAGAATGACCTAAGTATGATAAAACATGAAAAATTGAGTGAATTATTTATGAAAATTTTCCATTCACCTAATGTATGAATAAAAAACATAAATAAAATATGGAAGGTGATAAAAACTAAGGATGAATCAATAAAATGTTATGAATGATGATTTATAAGTTTGGTTAGAAATCTAGAAGAAACCTTGAAATAAAAGAAATTACTTGAGTGTTTTATTTTAGGTTTAACCTCTTAGATTATAGAGGAAGTAGATGAGATTATTTCCTCTTCATATAAGGATGTAATATAATCAACCACTACATTAGAATCCTAATCAAATATATGAGATCAATAAACGAAGAGATGCTAGATTCAAATTCCTCTAATTTAGTATTTATTGTGGCATCATTTTCCCTAGAGTGGGTATTCACCATTAGGAGGGGTCATAAAGTGTCTTTAAAAAGTGTCAAATTTATACACTAAATTGGTCAACTTAAATCTCTACAGTAAAGGGTTAGGGTATTAAGCTGAGGCTTTAGGGTAAAGGGATGAAGGTTGATGGTGTGGGCTTTAGGGTTTAAGTTATAGGGTTGAGTTTAATGGATAGCATTCAAGGTTGAGGGTATAGGGTTAAGTGTATAGGGTATCAGGAATAGGGTTTAGGAAATTGGGTATAAGGTTCAGGGTATTGGTTTTAGGGTTAAGGGTTAAGGGTTTAGGGTATAAGGTTGAAAGTAGGGTTTAGGGTATAAGTTATGGTTGAAGTTTACGATTGAGGAATAATGTTCAAGGTTGAGGGTATAAGCTTAAGTGTATAAGGTATAGAGATATGGTTTAGGATATTGGGTATAGGGTTGAGGTTATAAGGTATATATTTAAGGGTTGATAGTGTAGGGTTTAGGGTTAAATTATAGGGTTGAGGGAAAATGTTTATGGTTTAGGGTATAAGGTTGAGGGTATAGGGTATAGGGATGAGGCTTGAGGGTGTAGGGTTTAGGGTTTAAGGTATAGGGTTGAGGGTTGAGGGATAGTGTTCAGGGTTGTGGGTATAGGGTTAAGTGTATATGGTATATGTATTAGGGTTTAAGATATTTGGTATAGGGTTGAAGGTATTGGGTTAAGGGTTTAGGGTTTAGGGTTTAGGGTACAAGGTTAAATGTAGGGTTTAGGGTTTAAGTATGGACTTGAGGGTTGAGGGTTTATGATTGAGGGATGATGTTCAAGGTTGACGGTATAAGGTTAAGTGTATAGGGTATAGGGATTAGGGTTTAGGATATTGGATATAGGGTTTAGGGTATAAGGTTGATAGTATAAGTTATAGGTTTAAGGGTTGAGAGTGTATGGTTTAGATTTTTATTATATTTTTGAGGGTATAGGGTATAAATTTGAGGCTGTAGGTTTTATGGTTTAAGATATGGAGTTGAGGGTTGAGGGATAGTGTTTAGGGTTAAGGGTATAGAATTAAATGTATAGGGTATAGGGATTAGGGTTTAGGATATTAAGTATAGGGTTGAGGGTATTGGATTTAGGGTTGAGGGTTTTTGGTTTAGGGTATAAGGTTGAATTTAGGGTTTATGGTTTAAGTATAGGGTTGAGGGTCGAGGGTTTACAATTAAGAGATAATGTTCATGTTTGAGGCTATAAAGTTAAGTGTATAGGGTATAACAATTAGGGTTTAGGATATTGGGTATAGGTTTTAAGGTATAGGGTTGAGGGTATAAGGGATATGTTTGAAGGGTTTAGAGTGATGGTTTAGGGTTTAAGTATAGGTTTGAGGGACAATGTTTATGGTTTAGGGTATTATGATGAGGCTATAGGGTATAGGGATGAGGCTTGAGGGTGTAGAGTTTAGAGTTTGAGGTATAGGGTTGAGGGTTGAGGGATAGTGTTCAGGGTTGAGGGTATAGGGTTAAGTGTATAGGGTATAGGGAATGGAGTTTAGGATATTGAGTAGAGGGTTCAAGGTATTGGTTTTATGGTTTAAGTATAGGGTTGAGGGTTTATGGTTAAGGAATAATTTTTCAAAGTTGAGGGTATAAGGTTAAGTGTAGAGGGTATAGGGATTAAGTTTTAGGATATGGGTATAAGGTTTAGGGTATAGGGTTGAGGGTATAAGGCATATATTTAAGGGTTGAGAGTGTAGGGTTTAGGGTTTAAGTATAGGGTTGAAGGACAATGTTCAAGGTTTAAGGTATTAGGATGAGGCTATAGGGTATAGGGATGAGGGTTGAGGGTCTAGGGTTTAGGGTTTAAGGTATAGGGATGAGGGATAGTGTTTAGGGTTTAGGTATAGGGTTAAGTGTATAGGGTATAGGGAATAGGTTTTAGTATATTGGGTTTAGGGTTTAGGGTATTTGGCTTAGGGTTTAGGGTACAAGGTTGAATGTAGGTTTTAGGGTTTAATCATGGGGTTGAGGGTTTACGATTGATGGATAATGTTTAGGTTTTATGGTATAAGATTAAGTATATAGGGTATAGGGATTAGGGTTTAGGACATTGGGTATAGGGTTTAGAGTATAGGTTGAAGGTATAAGGTATAGGGTTAGGGGTTGAGAGTGTAGTGTTTAGGTTTTGAGTAAAGTGTTTAGGATATAGGGTTGAGGGTATAGGGTATAGGGATGAGGGTCAAGGGAGTAGGTTAAATTAGGGTTTAAGGTATAGAGTTGAGGGTTGAGGGAAAGTGTTCATGGTTGAGAGTATTGGGTTTAGGGTTGATAATTTAGGGTTTAGGGTACAAGGTTGAATGAAGGGTTTAGGGTTTAAGTATAGGGTTGAGGGTTGATGGCTTACGATTCAGGGATAATTCTCAAGGTTGAGGGTATAAGGTTAAGTGTATAGGGTATAGGGATTAGGTTTTATGATATTGGGTATGGATTTAGGGTTTAGGGTATAGGGTTGAGGGTATAATACATAAGGTGAAGGATTGAGAGTGTATGGTTTAGGGTTTAAGTATATGGTTGAGGTTATAGGGTTGAGGGATAATGTTTATGGTTTAGGGTATAAATTTGAGGGTATAGGGTATAGGGATGAGGGTTGAGGGTGTAGGGTTTAGGGTTTAAGGTATAGGGTTGAGGGTTGAGGGTGTAGGGTTTAACTATAAGGTTGAGGGTATGGGGTATAGGGTTGAGATTTGAGGGTTTATGGTTGAGGGATAATGTTCAAGGTTGAGGGTATAAAGTTAATTGTATAGGGTATAGGGATTAGGGTTTAGGCTATTGGGTATAGGGTTGAGGGTATAAGGCATAGGTTGAAGGTTTGAGAGTGTATGGTTTAGGATTTAAGTATAGGGTTGAGGGTATATGGTTATGGGACAATTTTTAGGGTTTAGGGTTAATGGTTTAAGGTATAGGTTTTAATTATAGGGTTGAGGGTTTACGGTTGAGGGGTAATGTTTAGGGTTGAGTGTATAAGGTTAAGTGTATAGGTTATAGGGATTAGGGTTTAGGATATTGGGTATAGGGTTTAGGTTATGGGTTGAGGGTATAAGGCATAGTTTTAAGGGTTGGGAGTGTATGATTTAGGGTTTAAGTATAGGGCTGAGGGTATAGAGTTGAGGGACAATGTTCAGGGATTAGGCTATAAGGTTGAGGGTATATAAGGTATATGGATGAGGGTTGAGGGTGTAGGATTTAGGGTTCAAGGTATAGGGTTGAGGGTATATGGATAAGTGTATATGGTATAAGGATTAGGGCTTATGATATTTAGTATAGGGTTAAGGGAATTTGGTTTAGGGTTGAGGGTTGAGGGTTTAGGGCTTAGGATACAAGGTTGACTATAGGGTTTACAAATTAAGTTTGAGGTTTGAGGGTTCACAATTGAGGGATAATGTTAAGGCTAAGTGTATAGGGTATAGGGATTAGGGTTTAGGGTATTGGGTATAGGGTTTAGGGTATAGGGTTGAGGGTATAAGGAATAGGGTTAAGGGTTGAGAGTGTAGGGTTTAGGGTTTAAGTATAGGGTTGAGGGACAATGGGTTCAGGGTATAAGGTTGAGGGTATAGGATATAGGTATGACGTTTAAGGGTGTAGGGTTTAGGGTTTAAGATATAGGATTGAGCATTGAGGGATAGTGTTTAGAGATGAGGGTATAGGGTATAGGGATTAGGGTTTAGGATATTTGGTAGAGGGTTGAGGATTGATGTATAATGTTCAAGGTTGATTCAATGTTTCCTCTATGGAAACCCTTAAGATTAACTATGCCCTTTTATAAGAAAGAGGCTAATATTATGGCAAAGATTGAGGATAATAAATCAATAATTAAACTTGAAACTCTATATACATTAGAAAAGAAGACTATGTTGATGGGTGTTTTATCACTTTCTCAACATAGGCAGTGCATAGACGCACTACCTCTCTTGAAAGGTAGAAATTCACAAGAAAATTACCAATTACTACCCCAAGGTCTCTCGGGTGTCAGGTCATGACGTGCATGGAATTTCTTAGTTGATTTTTGATGTGATTTTGTTGGCAATCATAGGGAAGACTTACGTTGTTTGGGTTGGATGCGAAATGAATCTTGAAATGGATTTCCTAAGATGGGAAGTTAGAGTGCAGTTTACTGTAGGTTCAAACAGTAATCATAAACTCTTGTTTTATCTTAAGATTTGGCTTTACAATGTGCAATGAACCTTAGTAGGTTACTTATTAAAAAAAAAGGAAAAAGGGCAGGGAAGAGAGAAGATTCTAGACCTGAAACTATGCAATGAACAGTGATCATGGAGGGTTATGTTGTGGACAGCTTCCTTAAAATAGAGTTTCACTTAACCAGAAGAACTCACAGTATCATAAAACTTGCGCAAGCTTGTAAGGACTACAAATATTCCACCATTCATTCACCATAAACATGCATGAACAAAAGATAAAAGTTTGGAGCATCTTTCAATTTAAGTCCAGACTAACTTTACACAGCTATCTACCATTAGTAAACAAAAAAAAGTATGGACAAGAAAGGCATCAACATAGCATAAATCTTCACAAATATTGAAAAACATTAACTAATCTACCAGAGTAATCTAAAACCATGAAGAATAGGGAAGTAAATCTATTTAAATCAACTAACTATGGGAGATGAACCATCTAACATGTGAAGAAACTCAAGAATCCACCAAACCCAATGAATTTCTATTAAAAAATTTGTAGCATGTCTTTGAAACAACTCAACTCTCTCTTGAAAATGAGAGGAGACCCCCTATTTATAGTGTTCAAAAAGAAAAATGAATGGCCAAGATTGATTTGAATTGTGTGGCCAAGATTCACTACAAACTAGGGTTTCACCTAGCCCCAAATATATTACAATTTAAAATGTATTCCTTGTCTTTTTCCCTATTTTTTCTTCTTGTGGTAGCATTGTAGCATTTTGTCTTCTAGATAATTTCCTTTCCTGCAACTATTTTGTGAGGAGCTTGTCATCAATGATCGGGTTTCCTTCCTACTTCTTCAAAGCGGCATATTCTATGAACTTGTTGATTAACGCTTGAAGTTTCTCAATATCAATTATATTGGATTGGAGCACCCGGTAGTTCCATTGTTTAGATCAACTTGTAAGTGTATCCCAGTCTTCATCACACATAGCTATATTGTCCCTGACTTGTTCAAATTGGGAAAAAGCTTGAGCAATAAAATTCATGAAATTTGTGGTGAGCTCACCTGACATTCCATCTTCCATCTTCTTATAGAAATAAGGCTTCTCCTTTTCTGGATCAATCTCAACAGCGAGCACATCATAGCCTATCATCAATTTAAAACACTCAATACAGATTTCCCTAATGTCCTTGGCCCAATCAATGTCTAGCTCTACTTTGCAGAGGACCTGCTCCAGTATCTCTTTCCTATGTTCGAAGTCCAACTTCCACATATCCACTATCCACTGATCATCCTCCACCAACACAAGGTCTTCTTCTCATATTTTGTGAGGCAACTTGAGGATGGCCTCAATTTTAGGGTAGGTGGATTCATATATCCCTGGGAAGTTAGTACAGAACTTCATTGTGCCCTCAAGGGTTTTCTAGAATTCCATGAATTTATTTTTTGTCCTAACAACACAATTGATACCCATATTTCCAACATACAAGACTTGTTGGAACCAATCTTCTCCAGTCTTGGTCTAGTTCTTCCTTTTCTCAAGCTTGTTGATGTGGTCTTAGGATAATATTTGTGGTGATTCTGAGGATGTGGTGGGAAGCTCTTCCATTGAAGACCATTGTTGAATATAATTAGTTAAATCAACCAATGGTACCTTGAGCTCCTCCCTGGAGAGCTTGTCCTTCTGCATTAGATGTAGCACAATGGCAATGGACTCCTAGAGGTGATCTATTTTCTATTCTTTGGTGGTTGTCCCCAAGTTGATGGTGGAGATATTCTAACTTATCCCTTCTTCTCCCACCACTGGTGTGGCCACCTACATGGTCCTATATCTAGAAGCATCCATTGTCAGCTTGGATCTAACTTTGGGCTTCTTCTCTTTCTTGGTGTTGATCTGAGATCAAGTCAAGATGGCCTCTAATCTTGCTCTTGGATCTCTTGGAGCAGGTTCTTTCTTCTCCAATTGCTTTTCTAGCCACTCGGGCATCTGAGGCTCTCCCTTGGGTGATTCATGATCACCTTCTTCTTCATCCCTTCTGACTTCAATTTCTTTATCAGCAGGAGCTTCCTACTCTATCCTCATGTCTTCTTCTCCGTCAGAGTCCTAGATGAACACCGTACGTTTGATGGGGGACTTGGTGGGCATGCGTTCTTTAGGACTATCCTCCCCTTTAGTATTCTTATCCTCCTCTTCTCCTTTATTCCCATGTTCCTCAAGCCACTCTATTTTAGGACTCTTGTTAGCTTGAGGATCTTCTTGGGGCTTATCTTCTTCTTTACTCTCCTCTTCCTCGCGCTGAGGTGGCACATCTTCTTGTTCTTTATTTTCTTGTTCTTCTGACCTTTCTAAGAGAGGAACCTCTTCACCATGATTAGGGCTTTCTTCTTGCTCCCCAATTGGAAGTTCAATGTCTTCTTCCATTTTATCACTAGACTCTTTTTCTTCTTCAGGAGGTGGTCTTTCCACTTCCTCTCCAACATCCTTCAACTATTGAGCTAGCTCTTCTTCTAGGTCTGCATCAAAATTCTACACAATGTATTTAGTGTTGGCATCTTCTTCTTCATCACCTTTGGAGGACTTCATTTCCTCTCCTTCATAAACTACCTTATTAATTTGCAAGTGTTGGTGCTCTAGGTGTTCATGGTAGTTGTCCACTTCTTCCTCCAATGCCTTTGTGGCTTCCTTCTCTCATCATTCCAACTCCTCAGATATTTCCATTGTGGCTTTCATTTTAGGTGGTTTAGTTGGAGGAGTGGATGTGTGGATATTGACAAGAATCTACGCCAAGGCAGCCTGAATAGTTGGGTTCATCAATACCTCAGAAAGCTTCGTAGGAACCTTCTACATATGCCAAGAGAATGCCTTTGGAAGTGAGAGCATGGGAATGGGAATCATTGTTGTTACTAATGAGAGATATGTGGTTACAGACATGGAAGTAGAAGAGAGTGGAGAGGTGGTGGCAGAAGAAGAGTCAATCATTACGACTTGACTGCTAGGTGGAGAAGAAGCAAGGTGGACTGAGATGTCCACCGCAGGCGAGGAAGTAGCAACCAATGCTTGGGAAGCAAGTAGAGTAGCAGTAGTAGCGGAGCCAACAAGTGGATATTTTGGTTGCTCAGCCTCCATTTTATTTCCCTCGTGGGGTGAATCTTCTTGAATAACAGGCATCTCTATGACGCTACCCGAAATCTTATGTTTCTTAGAAGGTTCACCTTTCGAGGCCTTTCTTGCATACACCTTTGGATTAGGTTGTTGCTCATCAATTTCTTTTCTTTTCTTTGACTTGGTAACCAGAGGGGATTTTGAAGTCTCTCTTGATGGGGCAGCAACTGTCCCACTGTCTATTCCACTCGGCTCATTTTTTAGCCCCTCATAGGTCAAAGTGACCCCTTGCTACTTTAATAGGGAAACTTTCCCATCAATCCATTCTTTTGTTCTGGATTCGATGGGTTTGGTTAGAATATTGAGGTCATTGACCTCTTGCTCATCCCAATCAATCAATGGCAGTGAAAGGTTGGCAACTGCACTATACCGGGGATCCATGACTGTGCTTTCATCTTCTTCTACCTAATCTAGCATGGGGAACAAATTGACCCTCTTTACAAAGTATGTGGTCATCCGGATATAGTGCCTCATCCACACCTCATTTTCATTTTTTTAATTAGCCTAGAAATCCTCAACACTATGTATATGGGCATATTCAGGTCCAAGTGTCTTCTTGATATGGCCATTGGGATGCATCTGTGGTCGGGCAATGTGGAGCTTCAAATGGTATTCATCCAATACCTTCTCTGAATTTTCAGCACACTAAGAGGTATGGAGTTCATATAACCCTTGGCCAAAGGAGAGGGGATAAGGAATCCCTACCTTATGTTTTTTGCTCAAGAGGTTGTGTACATGTCGTAGCTATTGAGAGAGCTCCAATAGTATTATCTAGTCATTAGGATACTGGGGTAGCTTGTTTGGTCTTTCTAAGAAGCCTTCTACATGAATATATGTGAACTTTAGATATTGGATGAATAGAAAGGAAAATTGTCTTAGAAATGATTTGGCACTTTGGGAGACTCACTTCTCGAAGTCACCCCTGAGTAATCTGATGATATGACCTATGAAAGTGCCATTGACCCTGCAGTAATCCTTCTTGAAGTTCAGCTATTGCAATTGGGGGTACTTGTCATAAATTTTTAGCTCCCTACCAGGTTCCTCATCTAGAGCTCTAAACAAGCCTTTGTATTTCCTCCATTCGGCCAATTAGTAGACCAAATAGGATGCCATGTAGAATTTGGAGGTCTTCTTAATAGCCATAAACTACTCATGGGAGTGATCACTTATTATCCTACCCTAGTAGAACTTGGTTTCTCCATGAAGAATCTCTTCGATGAAGTATAGCATCCATTCTTGGAAGTAACCTGCAATTGGAAGGCCCATTACTTTTCTTAGCAAGGTCACTAAATCATGGTAGTCTTCATAAAAGTCGCTGCAAAAGAGCTCTTGGGGAACCTTTGCAGCACTAACCCTCTTTTCCTTTAGCCAATACTGATTAATAACCCTTTTACATTTAAGGGGATCTTCATCCCACATATCCTTGCCATTGCTTATGGTTGGCAGCTCCATCTCCCCAAAGGTAGGGATATGGAAAGTCTTTGTTATTTCCCTATTGGACATGTCGGCTAGAAAATTTCCATCCCTGTCCACTATAGTTTTGGTTTCCTCTTGATAGGCCTCCCTGTAGGCCATTACTAGTTCAAGGGCAATAAGAGCAAGAGGGAAGCTTGCAACATTAGCTGTTCCACTACCTCTAATCAGTCTTGCATTCTCTGTCATAGGGTTGATCCTAACCCTTTTCTTGAATTTGTCGAAGTCTATATGTCCAATTTTTGTGTCAAAGACCTCCTTCCACTCTGTGGTGACTTTGGATTTCAGGGGTTCCCCCTGGAAATGATACTTCATCTAATCCTTATCTTCTTTCCTATGGGGTGCCTTGCCTATTTTCTTTCCTTTTTCTTTCTCCACAATGGCTCCTAAAGGTCCTACACCTAATTCCATATATTCTATAGACAAAGGAGAGGTGAGTAAAATCAAGCATGAAAGCATGGAAATGTTAGCAAAATCCCTGCAAAAGGAATCAGATTGTATAATTTAGCATTTATATAATCCAGATTGTCGTTAGCAGTTCACAGAAGGGAGTTCGGATGATTCAGGTCCCAAGGGTCAGACTTCCCCAGGCTGATGGTTGTTTTGAAGGTAAAATAGGGTAGTTCAGCCCACAAGGTTCCACCCGCCCTAGGACTTGGTCAAATGGTGGGTTCACTAAGAAGAATAGGACATTTTGGCACATGGGTCAAAGTTTTTTTGGTGATTGGAAGGCATTTGGGTCACTCTTTGGGTGATCAGAATCAAGAAGCTCCACCATTTGAGGTTTTTCTTTTGGAACGGCTCTAGTGAGATGACATTACGAGGGTGGATTTCTGACTGGCGGGACCCGCGACTCTAGAGGGTGGTTGATATCGCATCATGACTTTTGGGGCATCTTGGGCCAGAAGGGGTAGAATTCCATGAGGTGATTATCGTTTGAAATAGCGGAAGATGTATAGAATTCTAATGGGGGCCACCCGAAGGGTCGGGCCCAGTCAAGGACCTGGCCTCCAGTTTTTCTTTGTTTCGCTTAGGGAAGTTCATCGACAGACAAGATTTTAGGTTGCAAAGGTCGGGAGTACGAGGGCAATTTTCTCTTTTGCAACAGTTGGGACAAGATGAAGTCCCGATGGTGGAAGTCCACGAGGAATGACCCATGGAAAGCTGGTCGACAGCCATGAGGGATTTGGGAGCCAGGGATTATAGGGAAGCTACTTGGCAGTTGTATGGAACAACGTTGTCATCATAGCGACCTGATGACAAATATCTTCCAGCTGGGACCCGGATGGCATCCAACATGGTTGTATGCACAGAGGACAATTGATGAACAAGTAGTTGGGGTCTGAGGCATCAGAAAGCTGGGATCAAAATGTCATTTATAACCGAAGGACTACAAATGGCGCCTCAGGGATGGAGTCCTGTGGGCATTGACCCGGGCAGTGTGTTGAACTCCATTTTAGCTTAAAAGATTTACGTCATTTCAATGGTGAGAGGGTGGAGTCTCCCCACGATGGTGGGCCCGATGGTGAGGATCGTCGTTTAAAAGTTTATCTCATTTTTGCATGCAAGCAATGGTACTATGATTTGGTGGGTCCGCAAGTTATGAATTCCTTGGCCGAAGAATGGTGCTGAGGGTTCAAGGTTTTGTAGCCATTATAGGGGTGATTTATGAGGTTTTTTCAATTTCTATTATATGGGTTTTGGGCACCTTGCTTTTCTCTATCTAATTTATATATATATTTCTCCTTTTCATCCATCAATTTAAAAAAAAATGAGAAAAACACAAAGGAGTGTGCAGGTAGAAAACTCAGCTCAAGATCCTAATGAAGGTGGATGACCTAGAGCTGGTAGTAATGATTTGTAGACAGCGATCAAATGACCGGGGCGTGATGGTAGCATAGGAGATGGCTCTCTGACTTTCTCTAAATCACTATGTTCAAACTGACATGTGAAAATGATAGTTCAGAGCTAGCTATTTATAGATTTAATCACATTTACTGCCCCTAATCAATGCAGGTACGACGACCATCAAATTGGTAAGCGGTAATTTCAAAAATGGTAGTAGGAGCTTTGCAGTCTGACAGCCAGAAATTCCTTGACAGATAGTCGTTTAAATGTTTGGTGATGAATAGGTGCCACCAGGGAGATCAGGCCCCAACAGGTAGAACTTTGTCGAAGAACACTTATTGGAGAACAACAAAGAAGTGACAGAAGTTTGGGAGGGGTGACCTAGAAGGACGGGCCTGATGGGACGGATGGTCGTTAAGACATATCAAAAACATGGGGACACAACAATCAAGGTGGCAGGTCCCGGGCCACGAAAGGATGAGGTCCTTCAGCCATTTTCCATGGAAAATGCAATAGGGAAATCTATCAGGGGAAACTCGTGAGGGTGGACCCGCGGAGCTTTAGGGACACTGGTATGAAAGGAAGACGCAAAATTCCAAGGGGCCTCCGCAAAGACATAGGACTTGGAAAATTTGAGGGGGCTGAAACATGACCGACTTGATATGACTCTTTGAGGTTCACTAACCATTTGGGACACCAAACAAGGGCACACAAAACAAGGCGATGAAAAAATGACCAGACAAGGCAAAGGAAAGAGGGGGTCCCCATTCTGAATGGGGCATGTGTGCTAAGGGCACAATAGACTATAATTTCACTTGATGCACCAATGACATAATTGAGACTAGTGGCAACAAATATCACACCCTAATTTTTATTAACATTAAGTAGAAGGTTATCTCTCATAATTCTATTAAGGGGATCTAAATCCTTAATAAATATTAGCCTCCTAACCTAATTTATAACCCCTAGAAAATTTAAGAAAATAAGAAATACTTTTAAGTTTTATACCTTAAGGAATTCATGAAATGCAAAACATGAGCATGCTTTGAAGAAGTTGAAAGTTTCTCACATTTTGAGAAACCCAAAGAATGCTCACTCTTTAACATGAGTGTGTTTTGGGAAGTCCTAAAAATGGTAAAAAGCATGACACCCATGATCGAGGCCCACATGCTCTATTATTCTTAATTTCTTCTACTTATGTGTGTTATCTAACAAAAAACTTTTTCATGTTGTTGAAAAAAGCACATTCATTTTTACACAATCCATCACCTTTTTTTGTTTTCCAACATAGCAAGGAGGAAATACAAGTATTTTTACATGAAATTTTATTATAGGAACTCATATTTTTATGTTTGTAGTGTTGCAATGTTAATTATATATTTTTTGTTTTAATTCCATATTATAGATTGGTTATTTCCATAGTTTTAAATAATTCTATTAGATTTATAAGAATTGAATGTTAAAAACAAAGCAACTTCGTGAAAAACTCTAATTTTTGAGGAGTTTGATGCAAGAAGAAAAAAAGCTACACGTAATTGGGTAGTTTCTCAAATTGAATCTCGAAATTTAAGGTATGTTCTCTTTATACATATGCTTTACATTTTCCTTCATTTACCATGGGTTGATATTTTGTTCATTATTCTCCTACTTCACATTTCACCTTTGACTATCACCTAAACCACTTTGATTTATTATATTGCTTTATCACTTCTTATCATACATGCTTAATATAATGCTTTGGTTTTGTTAAATCATTTCATGCTTATTAAATTTACCTTACTATGATGTTATTCTTTGAACATTGAATACTTTCCTTGATCATATAGTAGCATAAATTTTCTTTAGACCTTACACATTGACCATGGCCTTTTAGATTTACCTATTAATCTTGCATTGCCTTAACTAGGGATATATGAAATGAATCAAAAGCCAAGAAAGGGCCATGACAAGAAGTGGTTTAAACACAAGAAAAATTGTTAGTTTTGCTAGAAATTACAATTCAAGCACCATAAGAATGCTAGCTATGGAAAAATCTATTAGTAACACCTTGGATAAATTTATAATTTATGAATTATTTATTAGGACACTTTTTCTCACATTATAATTTGAAAGAAGAATCTAAATATTGTTCATCCTTCTAGAAATTTGTGGTTCTACTACATTGTCTTGGAGGATTTAAATCTATCTCAAGCTTCATACATCCATTAAACCTATAGACATTAGGATTTGAATCTATATCAAGCTTCATCCATCCATTAAATTTTTTTAGGGGGATTAGGATATTTTTTGGTAAAAGTGGTTTCAATTTGTGTGTTCCTACTAACAAGTGTTGTAAGGTCATAGTTGTTGATACTGTGTACATTCTTATTTATGATTTTAATTATTGATAGTGTGTGGGTCCCTATGTATATTTATAATTATATCATAAATAACTATGTTTCACTATATCCTTTATTTACAATAGTGGGACCATTTTCATTAAGGTGACAATCAAATGTGTCCCCTATTGAATTGAATAATCGAGTGTGATCATATTGAGGATGATACAGGTCATGGATTATAATGTATGTCATAGTCAACAAAATTTTGAGTATTCATCGAACTATATAGTGCTTCATAGTTTAATAGGTGGTTAATGTACTATTGTGTTAGTTTTAGTCTAGTTATGAATCCCATAACTATAGTAAATATGACATAACAAGGGGATTTATTAGGATTTATTGTATTATGGATAGATTAGAGTTTATATTTTACTATTGCATAGTGAAAACTTAGTTGAGAATGTGATTTAGTTTTGTATAAGATGATGTTTACTATAGAAATAGAAACACTAAAAATATTTTGATCCTAATATATTTTCATATGAATACCATTTCACTCTCCCAACTTAAAATTTATGAGCAATATAGGATTATATAATATTTCTTGTGAGTAGTGTATATTTTGGGGTATAATTGTGTGACCATAAACATGAAATACTATGCACCATTTTCTAATTGAATGAAAACTTCACATTGTATCTTCACTATTTAATGGTGGCAAAGGGAAAAGAAAGAGTTTTATGAAATAGCTAAAAAATATATATATATATTTAACACTATATAATACAATGTATTGTTGTAAAGGATAAATAAAGTCCATTGGGCTAATGAGGTAAATAAATGTATCAAATTAAACTATATCAAGGAATGGAGAGTCATGTTAGAAATAAAAGTTAATGGATATAGGATACTTAGCATTATTAAAAGGGATGAATGTTGATTAATGAAGATTGTGAAGTTGATGTGTCTCAGAATCAATAAATTTTCTACATAGTCATGTAAGTGTATCTAAATTAAAACATCTTTTTTCACTAGTGATAGATTGACCTTGCAATCATAGACCTAAATTGTGACTATGGACCTATATTATAATGATGTACTTGATCTTTCAAGATCTCTAAATTATGTGTTTGAATTCATTAAAAATTACATTACTTGATAGTGATATTATTTATCAAATTCTTAGTTCCTTTCTATGAATCCATTGGTATTTCAAATACCCTAATAGATAGAAAGCTTCAACACACAAATGAATATTAAGTTCATTTCTACATGATTCACATGTGGTAGGGTGAGTATTATTAGTTTTGTTGCTTGATTTTAGTATTGAATGTAGATGCAAATGAATGTTCAAGTATTTATTGCCTTATTCAAGTAGCATTATCAGAATGAGTTAAATGAATTTTCTTTTATACACCTACATAACACCAAAGTGAAAATATTTTTAAAAAGTTGGCTTGTGACCATAGTGTATGATGGGCTTAATTAACTAATTGTTTGGTTTTTATTTTTCATTTAAGTGTATCAATATCATGAGTGTGAGAAGAAATTCACACCCATAGACATGACCTTCGTTAGAAAAACAAGTTAGATCAATGTCATATAGGATTGGATTCAATGAATGATCAATATCATACAGATTAGCCCTAGGTATTGATTTTTTCCCTAAACAATTGATTACAAGCTTTGATGAAGAGTTGCAAATAACATAATCACTTAGAACAATTAGGTTTGGTTGATGGAGGTCCCAAGAGTTAATACAATACAGAGGTCTATAGAAGGTGGAAAATTAATTGACACTACTAGCCTATATTTTTGGAGGTCAACAACATGATCAAATGAAATTCATAGATAATGAAGTACATAGCAACCTGAAATAAAATTAATTAAAAAGTAAAAAGCATACTTACAAATTATCTAGAACCTTCAAGTCATTAAAAACTATTCAATTAAAAAATATAATTTTTTATTTTAAAATTAAGAATTCTTTGTATTACCTAAGTAAAACTTTCATGACCACCTCCACTACTAGGTTTTGTTGTTGAAGGCCCAGCATTAACCTATTCAACATCCAAATCAAGATATAAGAATATCATTCATATAATGTTCAACTATTCACATGTAATTTTTATAATTCTTTACTAGTTACATACCTTTGCACTAGACATCATTGGGTATTAAGGAGGTGGACCACTAGAAATAGGGCGAACACTATGACCTTGAAATTTTGTTATAATCATTCAACTAATTTAATCTTGCATTTCAAAAATGAAATTTAATAAATTAAATTAAATGAACTTTCTAACATGTACCTGAATATCAAAGTTGAATGTATCACTATGGATAACATTTATTATAACCATCTAATTAGTTGTTGATGTAGCCTAGGCACACACATCCCAACTATGCTCATGATCATAAACACAGAGTGACCCACAAGATTGACATAAATGAGGTGGATCTAGATGCCTAGAATACTCACCCACCTCACCCTATGCTAGAGGCCTAGTATGTTTTATGAGGTTCCAAGTGAGGGAGCTAATTTACTACAAGGTATCCACCTCAACACTCTCCTTCATAATGAAAGGGATAGTCACGTGCTCATAGTTTGGTTTAGCTAATGGTCTCGCTAACCAATGTGGGTCAAGACATGCCCACAATCTATGTTGTAAGGATCCCCCACCTCTACCTTGGAACTCTTGCAAGTCAAAATAGTTTGGTATTTTATTGAGGAAAAACACACAATAGAGTTTTCTCAAAAAATATTGTGGTACCTCATTGTTGTTGCATGGAGGATGATCAAAACCCATCCACCACCTATCCCAAAAACTGTTATTTATCAATTGGTGGGTCCACCAATGTATAACAAACCTCTTGCATTCACCATGTAAGATTTGATTTGTTCTTGGGTCCATGAATAGTGCACACAAGTTAGATTTCAAAAAAAATCATCTTTAACTTGATTATATAATAATTTGTCTACATAAAATTGTCTTAGCTCTTGTCTCTTGTTAGACCAACTATTTATTTGCTTGCTAACTAAATATACATGAGATATTATGGATTTAAATCATTGAGTGAGGGTGGTCCTATTCAATTTTGTTCCTATAGGATCTCTCAACCTTGCAATTAACTCCTCAATTTCCTTTTTGTTATTTTTAATTTTCCCCTTATATTTTCCTGTGTTCCTAGAGCATGATGAGGAATTCTAGGAGGTGGTTGTTGAGATTATTCTTCAGGAAGGATTTCATCATGAGGTGAATTAGGATTTTTCATTTTTTTGAGTTGTACTCACAATTCCTGAAAAATTAAATAAAATTTCATCAAAAAACATATTCAATCTACCTATTTATTACAAAATTCACACTACAAAATTGAAATAACTTACTCCTTTGACCTCCCTAATGTCAGGTCATGAGCTACATTTTTCACAATAGAAAATCAAGGCTTCCTAAAATTTGAGTACATTATGTAGGGTTTGCAGGCCACGACCTATGTTTTGTTGGTGTAAATAAAGTCTTGCACCTAATCAATTCATTACTAGGGGACTTATATGTTAAGTTTATTTAGGTCATAGGAATCTTTCTAGGTGTTACTTTCCATTAGTTGTTATCTTATCTTTTGACTTGTAACACATGTGACCTAGGTAGTTGTGATAAGTTGTCTCATGTCATATGATTAATATACTTGTCATAATCTTATGAGATCTTGTATCTCACCTTGGCTATATAACCAAGGGGTCTCTCATTTGTAACACATAACATTGAATCATAATTCATACGAATATAGTTTATTCATGTCATATTCATATTCTCTTTTTGTGCTTTCCATTTGGCCTCTAGATCTTAGTAGGCTATCTCCATAGCCAATTCTAACATGGTATCAGAGTAGGTTAGGTTCCATTGGATAGTCATTTTTGTGAGAGATCTTGGTAAATCTCAAATAGTTGAGTATGATTTTCTCTTGCATCGTATGATGATCTAGAGAATCAAAAAAGCTTGACAGAAATACTAGATTTTGGTGGCTCCTCTTTGTGGCTCTTTATTGTAGGTTCAAATCAGAGCTTGATGGTGCAAATCTAAGCTCACCATTACATTCAGAGTGTTTGAGAAAGTCAATTTTTCCTTTATTTTCATCCAAATTAGACATATGAGGCCAAATTTATGAGGGTTTGAAGCTGAAGAGTGGTTGCTAGATCTAGAAAGTAGATACATTATTGGAGCATTTTGGTTTAAATTCAACCCTGCCATCACATCTAGAAGGGCCAAAAACCCTAAAATCGACTGCCAAATCGTCCAAATTAGAGAAGTTGTACAACCCCCCCAGGTTGACATCATAAATGCAAAATCGCATTGCAAAAAAAAGTACAGGTCACTTCAAAAAAATATGTAGGTTATTTTAATTATTTTAGGTTTTTCAATTAATTTTTTTCTTGAAATATTTCTTTTGAAAATCATTTTTTTAAAAATCTTAAATAAAAAAATTATATAAGGGTACTTTGCAGTGCCTGCATAGCAGGTACCACAGATCCTCAGAGTACTACACTAATCAGAGGCAGCCACGTGGCAATTTACTATTTTCCCATTACGGCCCACATTTCGGTGTGACCCACAACTTAAAATCAACGGTCACTTTTCCTTAAAACCAACAAAGGAAAAATCAACCGACGGTGGAGGACATTAAACCAGGCGAAGAATATTCTCGACATCAAATTATTCCACCGTGATTTTGTAGATTCTATTGAGAAACATATATTCCAATTAGTCTGGAGAATATTCTGACCATATAGAATATTTCGTTGAGAATATGCTTTTGAAATATTCTAGGGAGAATATTCTTTTTTGATGGTCTCGTAGTAGTCAAATTTAGGCCCGTGAATTGCTAATGTCAGCACCACATCAACACTTCTAAAAATAATTTCCCCCCTCACTGTTGAAATTTTTTAATTTTTCACTTGATTTTCAAACGGCCATAACTTGCTCATTTTGATTCCTTTTTCAAGCAATTTTTTTTAATTTGGGCTAGTTTTTCATGCTTTTCATAGTGTGGCAATTAGATTTTGGTTTTTGTTTCTAAATTTTCTAGAAATTGCAAATTCTCATAGGTTTTGTTGCTTCATCCTCACTTTGGGAACTTTAGGAGCTCATATCTTACTCCTATGGTAACATTTTTGGGTGCAGTTTTTTTGAAAGTGCATAATTTTTTGTGTACTTTTTTAGTGGTATTATTAGATTGATCTCATTTTGTACCAAAAATTGTACTTGATTCTATGGCCTATTTTGGCATCTATAAGCACTAAGATCAAGTCTATCTTGATATTTTTGGCATCTAGCAACTATAAACATGCTAAATATAAAGTGCCAAATCATATATTACTGGGGGATTTTCCTGATTGATTGATTTGGGGGGATCTCTTGGTGCATTCTTTTGATTTGTTTGCTTGTGCTCTCTAGTTTTAATGGATCATTCTAAGGTTTTTTTGCTCGCATCATTTGATTATTCAACATGGCATCAAAATGCATGGAGTATTCTAATGACTAAAGTTCACTCTCTATATGTTGAAAATAAGGTACCTGAACCTATAGATGCAGATAAAAAGATAAAATGTATGATTGAACATACCAAAGCTCTTAGATGTCTTTGTAGACTAGTTTCTCAAGATTTGTTGTTTCAAATTGAATCGTGTAAAAATTCTCATGAAACATAGGACAAATTGAAAACATTGTATGGTACTATAGATGAAGTAAGAAGCTATCAAATTGATAATGAACTGATGAGCCTTGATCCTAAGAACTTTGACAACATCCAAGACTACATCACTAAGGTTAATGATCTAAGAGAGCAATGTAAAGCATGTGTAATTGATAATAAGGACATTTAGTTGGTCTACAATACAATGAAAAAACTTGGTCCTGATTATTCTTCTTTTGTTTCTAGCTTTCATATGCATAGATTGACTATAGGTTTTGCATATACTACACCTTCATTTGCATCATTTTCTAAAATTTTCATACATAAGCAACAAAATCTTATCTCAAAGGGTCTCATCAAGACTTCTAAATCTCAGGCATTGTTGGTTAGTTAGGTGAAAGAATCATAATTAGATAAGAAACAAAAGAAAGAAAAGAATAATGAACATTCAAATCAAGCAAAGAAAAAATCCTCATCTAAAGGGGAATCATCTAAAGAGAGGCCTACTTGTGCATATTTCAAGAAGGATGGACATGAAGAACACTATTTTTATAAGAAGGATATTGATGAGTTGAAAAATATTCTCAAATAAAATCGCATTGATTTTCCTTCTATAATGTTTGAATCACCTCCTCGTCCTTCTTCTTTAAAACAGCCTAAAAATGAAAAAGGTCAAGCTTCTACATTAGGAAATAAAGGACTTGCTCTTTGTGCTTTTCCAGGTCATATATTAGGGAGATGGATTCTAGTTTCAGGAGCATCTCATCATATGGCATCTTTGCACTCTATATTCTCTTCTTTTCAACCTTGTACAATGTCTCCTATTTTGATGGTCTGAAACAATACATACTTGAGTGTAATTGGGAAGGGATCTATTATTTTTGGGGACAACACTTTCTAGGATGTTTTATGTGTTCCTCATTTGACGAAAAATATTATTTCCATATATCAGCTTACACATGGTGGAGATGGGAGGAATGTGGAGCCCATACTGTTGGCCTTCTACAATGACTTAATAACTAAGCCCTTAAAGTTGTGATTCAGAGATTGGACATCTAACCTGAATAGTTGTCTCAATCATCAAAAAGGTTCATTTAATTGTCAACCTAGGGATGTAGACTTGAAATGGGTTAGCACAGTATGTTCACTAGGAATCCATAGTAGCCATATTCATCCTACAACTTAAGAAAGACATAATGCTAAAATTAAATTTCTTAGAAAGAAGTAACATAAGTACTAAACACCAACCAACAACTTTACTAAGTTGAAGTGCATGACAGAAATGAAAATTTCAGCAAATAGACAGGAAACTACTGTCTACTTTGGCTGCACGAACAGTCATAGAATAGAATTCTAGTGGCTACAGGAACAAACAGTTGGCAGATTCGTAACTATTTGCTGAACAAAAAAGTAATAACTAAGCTAAAGGATGGAATGCTCACCAAGTGGACCCCTTGGATGAGTATCCCTTAAGACAAACTCAGATGCAATGAACTTATAGCTTCATTTGATTCATTGGAAAGCATGATTACAATAGAGTAGCATAACTATATTACTAACAAAATAAAAATGCAAGTACAACATCAGATTAATCAACCTTCTAAGAAGGAGCATCTGAGTCTTATTTATAGAAGGAAAAACTCATAACTAACTACCTAGCAAGGCGGTCAATTCCAATAGATTAGGAGGATGCCACTTTATGGAAAGCATAAAAAGTGGAAAGGGGGTTATGCATGCGTGGAATTTGGTCAAGCCTGCTTGCCTTAATGCAAATCTAGTATAACAATAACTCCTATATTCACTCAACAAACTATTATGACCATTTACAAGGAAATTACAATTCTTCAATTTGAACTAGGAATTTCCCTCCATTGACCTTTGAATGATCACCTCTTTGACCTTTATGGAAAATGACCAACTGGCATAATCTTCCTTAATTTTTTAGGCTCTAATTATATATGCATGAAAACATTAGCACACACAACAATTGTATATCTATAACTATCTCAAATTAACATTCATTAATCCACAAGTAAAATTAACATAGATAGTTCACATAGCATGTTAATGTCGTTTAAAAGTTACAAAGATAAGCTTATGCCCAATGTCTATGGTTTTAAGGAAATAACATGAAAATATCAACATCCAAGTATCAAATTCTAGGACAACAACAACAAACGGATAATAAAATCTATCAAAATTGAGCCATAAATTGGACTCACCAATCCCCCCAAGCTAAGGTTTTGTTGGTCCTCTAGCAGAGGAAGAGTTATTCCTTTGCTTAGTCAATACCCTGAAATATACAACTGCTAGTTGCCCCACATCAGTTCTTACAGTGATTGAATTGGGATCCTAATAGAACCCTTTCTTTCTATCCAACATGTTCCATCTTTTCCTTTTTGTAGCTATATCATACTGATAATACCTAAAATTTGGCATAGGCCATAATAGGGTAGGTGGCTGAAAACTTAATGGAATCCAAAATTGCCCCTTCATCCTTCCAAGTTGTATATATCTATCAACTCTTTTACCTGTTGCAGCATGGTTCTACAGAGAGTGAGGTTCAACTTGTTTTAACTCATCAATCAGACTATTCCACCTCTATGATAGATATCCCATTACATATTTCCTTGTAGTTTATGCTACCTTCACATATTCTTTGTAAGTTACTTCTCTCTTAGGAAGGATCCTACTACTATAGCTTGGTTGGTAAAGAAATCTTTCATTCCTAAAAAATATCTCCAGGGTTTCTAGATTCAGCCCTGATGGGCAAGGGAGTGTTGGATTCTATTTGCGTGTAAGTCCTAAATTGTTGTCCCCAACTAATTTCCTTCAATATCCTAGACATAAATTCCCTCAATTGAAGATCCACAACATACAACAATGGATTCCAATCATGATCATGGGACACAACATAATTATGCAAATAGAGTTCACACACCAAATTTTTCACTTCAGGAGAGCAATTTGATAAGCCTGGAAAAATTCAAAAGGAGTCTCAATGGAAGGATTCAAACCTAAAATGATCCTTGACAGTTTAAAAGAAAGATTCCTCTCCTTCAAATATAGAGCATAGACTCTTGGAGGAGTCTTGCACTCTAATATATGAGGCACTAAGGCTACTACATTGTCCACCTTTTCCTTTGAGGAAAAAAAAATTGTATTATTTTCTTCAATCTTTGCACCTTTCTTTTGAATCTCCTCCTTCATCATGTGTTTCTCTTTTTTCCATTCTTCTTCCCTCCTTTGCATCTCATTCCATAGGGTCATGGCTACCATGTTCCATGAAAAATTAGAGGTTCTATGTATTCCTACCAAAAAAATTCCTAGCACCAATTCTTGCTCTTTAGGTGGCACCAACTCCTAGGATCCTAATTGTTCACCTAGTTCTGACTGCAGGGGTTCTTGCTCTTGCTACAGGAACTCTTGCTCTTGTTGTAGGAGCTCCTAATTCTCATCATATTCTTGACTCTCAACCTATTCTGCAATGGCAACAAGCTTTTCCAACCTTATATTTTCCTACTCCTCAAAAATGTCCTTTTCCTCAATGTTCACCTACCCCATTGGGGCCTTTGTGTCCTCCCATGATGTTCCTCAAGGCCTAGGGCTTCTTTTCAGAGACTCACTAGCAGCTGGCCCAGCTAGTCTTTATTTTCTAGGAGGGATTTCATGTTTTTCTTTGGCTGTAGGAAGAACAATGTTAGCCTTTTGTTTCTTAGAGCTTGGTGCTTATTTTTCTGTCATTTTATTTTTAGCTTTTCCCTTCCTCATTTCTACCTCTTTCTTTTGTGCCCTATTTTGAACTAGGGTTTCAAGAGGGACATCATCATTAGAGTTTGAAGAGGAACTATCTTTTTCTGAATGTTCTATCTCAGAAGAACTAATCTCTATAGTTTACTCAATTGTAGGAGGATTTACACTAGGACTTGCACCAGAAGTTGAGGCTCCAGGAGTGGCTTCAACATTACTCTCTTCTAATAACCCTACGAGGTTGAGGAAAAACCCTAGGTCATAAATGCTTTGGTCTAAATTGATAAATATTTAAAAATTCCTCCCAAGTCATATCAGACACATCATGTAGAGATTTTTCTACTAATAATTTGATTAGACAATGGTGGGAGACATAATTATACCTACCTTTTGGGTTTCATCCACCATGATTGAAAGAATATGATATAACATATTTGGCACATCCATTCTTCTCTCATGCCTCATATGATTTAGGAGTTTGAAGTGCACATAATGTGGGTTCGACTGGCGACCTTCACAAGTATTGTACTTCACAATGTAGATAGTTACTTGCTTCCCTAGCTCAGAAAAGAGGTTCTCTTCACACCTTGCTTGTCCACATCCAGTGGAGGATCACCAGGTTCAATAAATTCAGCCCTAGCTGACCTTGCATCTCTAGTAGCAGGGTAATGTTCACCATCGGCAAGAAACCCTATCACTTGTACAATCCTCTCTTCAATAGCTATTACCTCCAACACTTTTACCATGGCCTTTCCTTAAGAAAATATCTGTGCAAACTTCATCACAATGTCTTCATTATAAGCATTAAGCTTTAGGAAATAATCTAACCATCTACAATTTATGAACTCGGCTTGAGAAGGTACATCCCATAGTACTACATCATGAACCATCTAGTCTACAATTTTCCTGCATTATCTTGATACCTTGATTCATAAAGGAGTTCCCAGTCACCAAGCTAAAAATTCTTGTCCTTTATGTACTTATCATACCATTTGATCCTTTTATTTTGCACTACCTCAATGTGATGCAAGGTTGTCATTATCATCTCATCCAAATTATTCAGCTACATAATTCTATACTTTTGTTCCTCAGAGATATCCATCCCTAAGTCTAGTGCAGTCCGAAGAGTTTTATGCTCAAATTCAATGGGCATCATAGTTGTCTTCCCATATAGTAATTCAAATGGAGTGAAGCCTATGGTTTTTTTCCAAGTGGTCCTATAGGCCCAGACAACTTCTGGTAGCCTGTTTTCCCAATCCTTCCTATGGATAGCCACTATTTTGGTCAGAATAGCTTCAATTTCCCTAATTGGTCACCTCAACTTGGCCATTGGCCTAAGGGTGATAAGGATTAGGCTTCCTCTGACTCACATTATATTCATTAACCAATGTTGTAAAAAGGGTTGATGTGAATTGAGCCCCTTGATCAGTCACTATTTCCCTTGGAACTCCATAACGAGTGAAAATTACCTCATAAAGAAATTCCACAACCTTATTATCTCTTGCATGCTTCATTGCTTTAACTTCAACCCACTTGGTCACATAATCAGTGCAAACCAAGATATAGGATTTACCATTTGGTGGAGGATCAATGGGTCCTATAAAATCCAATCCCAATTTATCAAATGGAGTGATTACTAGCTGGGGGTAAAGAGTCATCTCATCAGACTTGGTTGGCTAGCCGATCCTCTAGCATATGTCACACTTCCTTGTATATTTCTTTGCATCCTTGTGGAGTGTGGGCCAGTAATATCTTGTGTTTAGAATCTTCATTGATGTACTTTTGGTTGCAAAATGCCCTCCATAGGGTTCATTATGACATGCATGAAATATATCATATGTCTCATCTTCCCTCACACATCTCCTCATAACACGGTCTGGTCCAATGTAGAACAAACATCCTGCAATCCATGAGAAAGAAACATTTTTCTCAATGAGCACCCTTCTCTCTTTTGGAGAGAAATGGGGAGGAAATCTCCCTGTGACCAGATAATTAGCTATGTCAGCATACTAGGGTGTATGTACACTAATGGAAAAAAAATGTTCATCAGGGAAAGAGTCATCAATGACTTGATTGTCCTCTGATGTAGTCAACTTTGAGAGAAATTTTGTTACAACATTTGTCTTCCCTAGTTTATCAACAATGGTTATGTCAAACTCTTGCATGAGAAAAAACCATCTTGCTATCCTACCTAAGATTAGGGGCTTATTCATGAGGTACCTAATTGTTGCATGGTTTGTGTGCACAAAGATATGATACCCTATTATGTAGTGCCTAAATTTGTTAAGGACATAGATCACTACCAACATTTCCTTTTATGTCACTATATAATTGAATTCAGCTCCTTGCAAGTTTTTGCTGACAAAATAAATAGCATTCTCAATTGCTCCTTCTTTTTGTCCCAAGACAGCTCCTATAGCATAATCTGATGCATTTGTATGAATGTGAAAAGGAAGCTCCCAATTAGGGTATTTGAGTACACGAGCATTGGTTAAAGCTGATTTCAAATCAGAGAATGCCTTGTCATAGTCATCTATCCATTGGAACTTAAAATCTTTAGTTAGGAGATTGTACAATGGTGTTGCCATTTTTCTAAAATATTTAATGAAATGTCTGTAGTAGCCTGCATGTCCCAAGAAACTTCTAACATCTTTCTGCTTTGCAGGTATAGGAAAATTGGTGATCACCTCAATCTTGGGAGGATCTACTTGAATTCCTTTGTGAGAGATGTAGTGGCCAAGGACTACACCTTCCTACATCATCATGAAGCATTTCTCACTATTTAGACACAAATTATGGTCTTCATATCTCTATAAGACTCTCCTGAGATTTTCCAATGCTTCATTAAAATCAACACCATAGGTAATAAAATCATCCATATAAATCTCCATGCAATCATATGAGATATCTGAAAATATGCTAATGAGTACCCTCTGAAAAGTTGTGAGTGCATTGAATAAGCCAAATGGAAGTAATAAGTAGGCATAAGTCCCCCATGGATAGGTAAATATGGTCTTCTCTTGATCCTCAGGTACAATTTGTATCTGGTTATAGCCACTAAATCCATCTAGAAAAGAGAAATATTGCTTGCCTGCAAGGGAATCTGAAAGGAAGGGGAAAATGATCTTTTTTAGTGGCAAAGTTGAGTTCCCTATAGTTGACATAAACTCTTCATTTTCCTCCCTTCTTAGGCACAATCACCAATGGGGACACCCACTGGCTATCTGAAATGGGGTAGATAAATCCTACATCTAGCATTTTTTGTAGTTCTCCTTTTACAATTTCCCTCAATGCAGAGTTAATTCTTCTTTGTGGCTGCCTCACTGGTGTGCAATCATCTCTAATGTATATCCTATGAGTGCAGAGCTTGGGTTCCAACCCCTTCATGCCATGGCAGTCCTAGGCAAATGCATGTATGTGTGTCATCAACAAGTTTTTCAAAGCCAACTACTGCTCTTGAATCAATTTGTTGTTAATATTCGGGTATTTTCCTTTTGAGACTTGCACTTTTATGGTTAACTCTATCATAGTTGTTTCACTAATGCTTGGTACCTTGAGTTCATGTGGCAGCAATGTATGAAACATATCAGTTGTTGCAGAAGGTTCAGCTGCAGGAAGAGCAGGTAGAAGGGTTTTCACTGGACTAGAAAAACCAGATGCGTGAGAGGATGATGTTTCTTGCACCTCACAATGGTTATAAATTATGTTAGAAAATACTTCATCTTCTTCCTGAGGCTGCATGAAAGAACTCCTACCTAACATCATAAGTTGTTCCATAGAATTGACTTCCTTGGCCTCTTCACCAACATGTTGCCATATGAGGTTATCCATATCATGGGAGGGCTAAGTAGGAAGGTAGATAAAAATATTTTTGGTGCTCTTCCCATCAGAAATGGTCATGTCTCCTAACCAACATCCAATATAGAAATTTTTTTTTGCTAACCATGACCTTCCTAGAATAATGGGATACCCGCCTAGTGTAGCTTTAGGAGAAAGAATCATGAAATATGCTTGGTACTCCCAAGATTCTAGAGTTACCACAAGATCCTCTACTATACCATCAGGTTTCACAATGGAACTATCAACAAGCTATAGGACAGTAGGAGTAGGTCTCATGCTTGCAACATTTAGTTGTTATAGGATATCCTTAGTCATCACATTTATTCCTGCTCCTAAATCAATCAGATCATTCTTTATTTGGATTTCGTTTATAACAAATCCTACCACAAGACTACCTGGGTCATTGTATTTGGGAACAATCACTTTCCCAATCATGATGTCAGCTAGCTAGCCCACCACATGAACTGTAGTGGGGTCTTTCTTTTTTCTGCCTGGCTTCTTGAGGCATCCTTCCTTAATTGTTTTTCCATATATGGGAACATCTTTTATGGCCTTAAATAGAGGTATCTTAACACATATATGCTTCAACTGATCTAGAATTTCAAAGGTTGTTTCCTCCTTCTCTTCCTTTTGTTTAAAAATTTCCAACCTCTTAGGAAATGGTGGCTCTTGTTCAATCTGTTGGATTGGGAGTGGGCTGAATGGGGACATTCAAAGGCTCCTCTTCTTCCATAGGAAGCTTAGTGATGATAGGTGTGGAAGGAGCTGGAAAATTAGTTCCTAAATGCAAGTGGATGTCACTTACACTCAGCATATGTAGGAAATTGATTTGAATTAGCAGAATAGACTGGCTGCTATTGTGGTTTGTTATTTGGGTTAGGTGTGGGCTAAGTTGGTAGCTGAGTAGGTCAAGGTGAATTTGAACTTGAGCTAGCAGGAGGAGGCATTATAGTAGGTTGTTGGGGCTGAGAAGGTGGTTGCATGTAGCTAGTTGTCTGGTTTGTCCATTGCTATCCTCCCATCCACTAGGATGTTTGTTGCTAGTTTTCAAGAGGTGGCTGCCAATTTCCCTGAAACTACTTCCAATTCCCCTCATGTTGTTGTCACTTGCGTGGAGAGTTTTGGTGATTGGGCTAGGTATTTGGAGGGTTATTCCAAGGTTTTGGTGGATATCCTCCATAGTTGGATGGATATGGGGGTTTCAATTGGTTACCAGATGCATAAGAAATAAAATAAGGCCCACCAAAGGATAATGGATCTGGTGGCATACCTTGTCTTGGAGCCCATGGTCTCCTTTGTGCAATGTAATAGACTTGATCATCATCACCCTGGATTGGCTTGAACTCAGATGGGATCTACTTACTATCAATGTTAGCTACCATCTTACATCTGCAATCCTTCTTTTTTCTACAATGAGGGCAATATTCTACCAATATTGCCTCTGCCTCCTCATGTTTCTTCTTATCTTGAAGTGTATCCAACTGAGTAGTCAGATTGTTTATGATGTATTGCTTGAATTCTTCCACCAAGTGAGTAATCTCCATCCTTGAAACTTCATTGGTAAATGAATTACCCATAGAGGATTAGTAAGCTCTCCCTTTCTTTGAAGCTTCCCTAGAATAGTTCTGAAATAGCTTCTTAATATCTTCCCAAGGAGCTTGAGTGATATCTCCTCCTCCCATCAGGTCTAAATCTTCAATGCAGTTCTCATTATTCCCCCTCAAGAAGAGAAACTTTTGCGACTCTCCATTGAGTGTATGGTGTAGAGATTTCTATAGGAAAAACAAATTCCTTGAAATGTAATCCTCTAGACTCTCATCTTCCTTCTGCTACATCCTAAAGATGTCATCTCCTCTCATGTCACTACCCCTACAATATTCCTTGTACTTCTCAAGGAACTTTGTCTTCATGTCATCCCAAGTCTCCATAGTATTTTTTCCTAGGCTCATAAACCATTTTAATGCAGCATCTTTCAAGGTGGTAGGAAACAACTTAAGCCTATGAGCATCAGTGGTATAGTCATAGCTTCTGTAGAGGATATCAAACTCAAATAAGAAAGTATCTGGGTCTTCTATGACAAGTCCATAGAACTTAGGAAGGACTGAAGTAGGGATATTTTTGAGGTTGTCAACTTCATTCTGATGAGCAATGGGGAATGGAAAAGTTGGTTGGTTAGGTTTGTTTCTATTTGCATCACCTATGCCTGCCTGATGGAGTTCCAAAGCAAATGGATTCTCAATCAAATTTTGGTCTTCAAATAAAGTTTTAGAACTTGTCAAATTAGGAAATACATCAAGAAAAGGGTGTGTCTCTTCTTCTTCTTTGTCTCCTGACAAATTTGGAAGCTATTTTAGCTAAAATGGATCAGGATCTTTAGGAAGGAATCTCCCATAAGCATCTCTTCTCCTTCCTCTATGCATGCGGTATCAACTCAGTATTAGCCAACTCAGAAAAAGAATTGGTGAAATTATAGGGGGGTCATTAATTTCTTAATGAGGGGTATACTAAGAACAAACAATTTAGAAATACTATATCAAGAAAGAAACTATCAATGACTCCAAAGAACTCCCTAGTTTGACACCATCCCTGAAAACGATGCCAAAAATTTTGGCCTCCTACAATGGCTTAACAACTAAGCCCTTAAAGTTGTGATTCATATATTCAAAATATAATCTAAATAGTTGTCTTAATCATCATAAAGGTTCATTTAATTGGCAACCCAGGGATGTAGACTTGAAATGGGTCAGCACTGTATGTGCACTAGGAATCTATATTAGCCATATTCATCCTACAACTTAAGAAAGAGATAATGTTAAAAGTAAATTGCTTTGAAAGAAGTAACACAACTACTAAACACAAACCAACAACATTACTAAGCTCAGGTGCATGATAGAAATGAAAATCTGAGCAAACAGATAGGAAACTACTCTATTTTCTTTGACTATAGGAACAATCACATAATTGAATTCTAGTAGCTGCAGGAACAGATAGTTGCCAAATTCATAACTATTTGCTGAATAGAAAATTAATAACTAAGCTAAAGGATGGAATGCTCACCAAGTGGGCCCCCTTGGATGAGTATCTCTTAATACAAACTCAAATGCAATGAACTTATAACTTCATTTTATTCATTGGAAAGCATGATTACAATAGAGCAGCATAACTATATTACTAAAAAACAACAAATGCAAGTACAACATCAGATTAATCAACCTTCTAAGAAGGAGCATCCGAGTCTTATTTATAAAAGTAAAAACTACTAACTAACTACCTAGCAAGGCGGTCAACTCCAATAGATTAGGAGGATGTCACTTTATGGAAAGCATAGAAATTGGAAAGGAGGTTATGCATACATGGAATCTAGTCAAGCCTACTTGCCTTAACATGGATCTAGCATAACAATAACTCCTATATTCACTCAACAAACTATTATGACCATTTACAAGGCAGTTACAATTCTTCAATTTGAACTAGGAATTTCCCTCCATTGAGAGTCTTCCCTCCATTTACCTTTGAATGATCACCTCTTTGACCTTTATGGAAAATGACAAGCTGGCAGAATCTTCCTCAATTTTGTAGGTTCTAATTATAGCTACATGAAAACATTAGCATGCATAAAAATTGTATATCTATAACTATCTTAAAGTAACATTCATTAATCCACATGCAAAATTAACATAGATAGTTCACATAGCATGTTAATGTCATTTAAAAGTTACAAAGATAAGTTTATGCCCAATGTCCATGGTTTTGAGGAAATAACATGAAAATGTCAACATCCAAGTATCAAAGTCTATGACAACAATAGCAAATGGATAATAAACTATATCAAAATTGAGCCATAAATTAGACTCATCACACACCTAATGCAGTCATCATTTGAGACTTGGATAGTAGAGAGATCATTACTACTAGTTTGGTTGATCATCTCGGTTCTATACCTTTGTAGAATTTACTTATGATGATGACATTGTTCCTTCGACTGTTGATCACACTTCAAGTATGAACCATGATTCGAAGGAGACATTTGGCTTCTTGAACTTAGGATTTTTCACATCAAATCTAGTTCTTGAGTCATACATTTCATCTCCTCCATCTACTATTGTAGTTGATGATGATTGTGTTGCTATAGATATATGGCTTCTTCTTATTCAATACAACAAGATCCTCATTGTCTTTTAGATTTAGCTACTTGGGATGACTTCTTGACAGGTATTTCAAACTTGTCTGTGGAGTCTCATATTGCAAATTTGGGAGACATCATTGATGGCATTCATCTTCTCTTTGATGGAGAAAATCTTTCTTCAGTTGTTGTGAGGGAACACTTTGACCCTCTTTTTCAATATCTACAAGACCATTCTTTGTAATTTGACATGGCTATGGATACTTTTGGATAGAATTTGGAGGAGGCTTCTTTGTCTTTAGAGGGGATATCATTATCTTTGGATCATATTCTACATTCATCTCTACTAGATTCAGGATTGTCTTCAATAGTGTGGCTTAGAACTCCTATTTGGAGTGTGTCAACTTTCAGCATCAACATGGAGACTCTTGATCATGCTTTAAAGACATCATCACATATCATCCATCTTCTAGAGATCCTACATACCATCTTGGTTTTGTTTCTTCCTAAGGTGATGAATGTTGTTCGATGAGATTGGATCATCTTCAACATTCAATATCGAGCTTCTACCACCATTGCAAGAGACTAAACATTGAGGGGGGCTGCATTGTCTCTCTTCATCTTCTCTCTTATGGGGGGTCTTTTTCCTCACATGGGGTTTTGGCGTTCTCATGCATCATTGAGAGCATTTCTTTTTTGTATTTCATCTCTCTTTTAGGGAGGAGTTTACTCCCACTGGGTTTTCTTCTTTTCTCCATTTGTGAGAGATTTTTTTGCATTGTACATGGGTACCTAACATGGCCTTGTAGCTAGGACCCATTCTTGCATCTTTGTGTCATTTGCATAATAATCTGCTACTCCTTAAGTTGCATTTAAGGGGGGTGTTGGTGTAAATAAAGTCTTGTACCTAGTTAATTCATTACTAGGGGACTTATTGACATGTTAAGTTTACTTAGGTCCTAGGAATCTTTCTAAAAGGTGTTAGTTGTTATCTTATCTTTTGACTTGTAACACATGTGACCTAGGTAGTTGTGATAAGTTGTCTCATGTCATATTATTAAGACACTTGTCAAAATATTATAACATCTTGTATCTCACCTTGGCTATATAACCAAGGGGTCTCTCATTTCTAACACATAACATTGAATCATAATTGATAGGAATATAATTTATTCTTTTCATATTCATATTCTCTCTTTGTGCTTTCCATTTGGCCTCTAGATCTTGGCAGGCTATCTCCATAGCCAATTATAACATGTTTTGCATAGTAGAAAATGAGAAATGATTTTTTTTTTCTTTTTATTGCTTAGTGAAGCACTAACATGAGCACATTATAACACCCTCATTATATATGGTTTGTGAATGCAAAAAGTGGGACATACTTTATTACATCTTTGTGCACCTGCCCCTTTTTTATTTTTCTTCTTCCTTACCAACTTTTTACTTCTACTAATTCTTCTTGTTCCTACTCTTATTCTTGCTCTTATTTTTTTTTTGTTCTTGATCTTTATTTTTCTCTTACTCTTTCTCTTCTTCTTGTTCTTTCTTGTGTTCTTTCTCATGTTATTTTTCTTATTCTACTTGTTCTTTTTATTTTTCTTCTTTTTTGGGGGTTACTTTTTGTTGTGAAGAAGTTATAGAAAGATATTTTTGAAATAAATCACACAAATTAAGTAAAAAAACTCTTAATTTTTTCTATAACTTACCAAGGCCTAGAATTACACTTTCCCAAAAAAAATACCAAAAAATAGGTGTTTTACAATCTTGACAGTGAATTTTTTTAAACCCTAATTTTACAATAAATCACTTAATTATGCTCCAATTAATTTGAAGTTTTGTACTTCAGGATCCCCTTTTATTTCTTCAAAAACCCACTAAAATTTAGAAAGAAATTTAGCAAGATTTTGAAGATATATACTTTCCAAATAAATTGGGTAGAAACCTTAATTCTACAATAAATCACTCAATTCCACTCCAATTCCTCTGAAATATATACTATAGCTGCTTGAATTTTCTCTTGGAAAACCCTTTAAAAATTAAGCAAAATTTCATTAAAATCTAGGAGATACATTTCATAAAATGAATGCCAAAATTGAAGAAAAACGTCTTATCTTCATGGTGCCAAAATCATGCTCTGATACAACTTGTTATGAAATAACTTACTTAAGAGAAGAATATAATATAAAATATGTTGAAATTAATTGATAATAGCTAAGAATAATAATCAAATTTGAGGGGACAACCTCCTAATCCACTTCGAGGGGGATACCCTCAATAGTCTTCAAAAGAACTCAATACTCAACATGATGATAATAACCTACCTATATCTCATATAGATACAATACTTTTACATATAATATCACAAAAGACAACCTCTATAACCCTAGATAATCCTTAGTCTAGCCTAAAGAACTAATTAATAACAATATAATAATAATAAGTTCAATGCAACCCATATTGCTATCATTCCAAAGATCAATTCACCACGTACTTTTTCTGATTTCAGACCTATTTCACATTGTAACACAATATATAAAATTTTCACTAAGACTATATACCTTCATCTTCATCTTGTATCTAAAATAATATCAGAAGAGCAGGGTGGATTTGTGCTTGGGAGGGAGATGAAAGAAGGTGCCATTGTAGCACATGAAGTTCTCCACACTATTGTTGCAAAAACTCTTTCCCCCATAATTATAAAATTGGATATGCAAAAATCATATGATAGGGTAGATTTGGCTTTCTTGAAGTGAGTGCTATTAAGTTTTGGATTTTATAAGAAGTGGTGTAAGTGGATCATTTCTTGCTTGTCAGGTGTTAATTTTTCAATGTTACTGAATGGATCTCCAGTGGGTTTTTTGTAGATCAACTCAAGGGTTGTGTCAGGGTGATCCACTATCACCGTTTCTATTCAAAATATTAGCCGAAGCATTGAGTAGGTAAATTCTTAAGGCTCATGAACAAGGATCCATTCATGGAATCTCTATTCTAGATACAAATATAACAAAAAAACACTTTTTGTTTGTTGATGATACATTACTCTTTGGTAAGGTTCTTGTATCAAAAGTAGAGAATATTAAATCAGTACTGGATAAATATTGTTTAGCTTCTAGTCAAAGAATAAATATGGAAAAGCTGAAAGTGTATGTGTTCAATACAAAATTTGTTGTTGAAAAGTGGATTGTGAAATTACTTGGTTTCCAACAAGCTTGGCTTCCTTGTAAATACCTTAGTATTCCTTTTTTGGAGGCCAAAATAAGATATCTTATTGGAATAAAGTTATTCAAAGTATACAAGAAAGAGTAATATCTTGGAAAGGAAGATGGTTGTCATTATCAGGAAAAATTTTGTTGGTAAAAATAGTGCTCTCCACGATCCCAAATTATTATATGTCAGTTCTAAAAGCTCCAAAATCCATTATAGTTCATATTCAAAAACTGATCAATTTTTTTTTATGGACTGGTAATATGGATTGCAAAAGAAAAATCCCTATAATCTCATTGGAAACCATGTATTTGAAGAAACTAAAAGGTGGTGCGGGTCTTCATAATTTGGCACAAATAAATATGGCATTAGGTGCAAAAATAGTATGTCGTATGTATACAAAGCCTAATTTAAAATGGTTCAAGCTTATGCAATTTAAATATTTGGACAATGCAAATCCATCAGGAATTCTTACAGTTTTAAATCCCCCTTCAAGATCTGTGATGTGGAACTTCTTAGTTTCTTGCAGAAAATTCATTCTCCTATTTTAACTTGGGAAGTAAATAATGGTACTGAAGCACTTTTCTGAAAAGATTCTTCGAATGGGCATCCAATTCTGAATTCATTACACAATTTTGAAGATGCAAAAAACTTTTTTTTCTGCAAGTTGGGGAACAAGAGCCAAGAATTACATTGATCATGTAGAATCTTTGATCGGTAAGGTAAAATGGAAGGATTGCTCAGGGTATCCAATCAATAATGAGCATAAAATTTACTGCAATCTATCCTTAATAAAATGGTTGTTTATCAAACAATAGGAGATGATAGGTTACTATGGGAAAATTCAAATTTAGGTTGTTATTCAGTCGGGGAGGGTTATAAGTCAATTTCACATACTACCTCACATATAGTGCTACAAATATCTTATAACTTTTGTTGGAATGCAATGACTTTTCTTAAAGCAGGGTTGTTTTTCAGTTATCCTTTGTACGAAGGTCTCACGGTTGAGTGGGAACAATGGCAGACGAGGGTAAGTTGAAGGTTGAGAAGTTCAATGGGTAGAACTATCAGTTATGGAAGATGTAGATGGAGGGATACCTCTATCAAAATGATTTATGGTGGCCATTGGAAGGGAAAACCAATAAACCTTCAGCAATGTTTGAAGGACTGGGATATTTTGGACAGAAAGGCACTTGGAAATATTAATTTATTCCTAGAACAATCAGTGGCATTCAATATTACAACAACAAAGACAACTCAAGAGTTGATGCAAACTCTAACGAAGTTATACGAAAATCCTTCCACTTCGAATAAGGTATTTCTTATGAAGTGTTTATTTAATATGAAAATGGCAGAGGTGGGTCAGTTGTTGATCATTAAAATGAGTTTAATACAATTACTAGTCGATTAACTTTTGTAAATGTAAACTTTGATGAAGAAGTTAGGGCTCTTTTGATTCTTTGTTCTTTGACTGAAAGCTAGAATAGCTTGGTCATAGTTGTTAGTAACTTTGTTTCTAGTTTGAATACACTGAAATTTGATGATGTTGTTGGTGTTATTTTGAGTGAGGAAATTCATAGGAAAAGCTCAGGTGGAAAATCCACATCAAGTAGTTTTTTGAATGCAGAAAGTAGGGGCAGAACAAAGGAGAGAGAAAATAATTATGGAGGTCGTGAGAAGTCACGAGGAAAATTAAAGGACAAAAGGTCCCAATCCAAAGAAAGGAAGGATTGTTGGTACTATGGTAAGCCAAGTCATTTAAAGAAAAATTGTTGGTCTCAAAAAAATAAAGGAGACAAAAAGGAAGTAAAGAGGTAAATGTGGTAAATAATAAATCTCATGAGGATGCTTTGATTCTTTCCCTTGATAATGTTGATGATTCTTGGGTGTTAGATTCAGGGGCTTCATTTCATGCTATGCCCCATAGAAGTTATTTTCTTGATTATGTCCAAGGGTATTTTGGGCTGCTTTATTTGGGAGATAACGAATCTTGTCAGATTATTGGAAAGGGGAGAATCAAGATTAAGTTGCAGAATGGGAATCATTGGCTACTACATGAGGTAAGGCACGTTCCAAAGTTAAGCAGAAATTTAATTTCAGATGGGCAACTAGATGACGAAGGTTGTGTTGTTACATTTAGTGATAAAATTTGGAAGGTTACAAAAGGTTCCTTAGTGGTAGAAAAAGGTGTGAAAGTAGATACCTTATATCTTTGTACAGGTAATATTGTTCCTTCTACTTTAGCTATTGTAGATAAAAATCAATGTTCAAGAATAGTTGCTACTATTGAGCAGGTAGAAAATCCGATAGTTGCTATGGATTCTGAATCAGCACTATGGAATAATAGACTTCGGCATATGAGTGAAAAAAGTATGAAATTCCTTCATTTAAAGAATGTTTTACTAGGTCTAAAATGTGTTAATATGGATTTCTGTGAAATTTGTGTCAATGGCAAACAAAAGAGAGTTAGTTTTCTCAAGGATGGGAAGGAAAAGAAAGATGAGAAATTGAAGCTTGTTCATACAGATGCATGGGGACCAGCTCAGGTATCTTCTCTAGGTGGCTCTCAGTATTATGTTACATTCATTGATGATACAACTAGGAAGGTATGGATTTATTTTCTTAGGCAAAAATCTGATGTATTTGAAACCTTTAAAAAATTAAGAAGCTTTGTTGAGAATGAGAAGGGTAAAAAGTTAAAATGTATCAGATCTGATAATGGTGGTGAGTATTGTAGCAAATAGTTTGAAGATTATTGTTCCTCTAATGGTATACGTAGGCAAAAAATGGTTCCAAGGACTCCACAAGAAAATGGAGTGGTTGAGTGCATGAATAGAACAATAATGGAGTGTGCATGAGCTATGAGATTACATGTTGGGATTCCTTTAAACATGTGGACAGAGGTTGTAAGCACTATTGTTTATTTAATTAATAGAGGCCCTTCTAATCCTCTAGGTTGTGGCATTCCAGAGGAAGCATGGATAGGTAAGAAGGTGAGTTATTCTTTTCTCAACACCTTTGGTTGTGAAACATTTACACATGTAGATTTTGAAAATAAAGCGAAGCTTGATGAAAAATCAAATAAATGTATATTTTTTGGATATGGAATTAATGAATTTGGTTATAGGATTTGGGATTTTGAAAAACAAAAAATTGTGAGAAGCAGGGATGTCATATTCAATGAGAAAGTGTTGTACAAATATCAGTTGCAACACCATGAGAAGAAATAAAATGATTGTGCAGTGCCAAATGATACTCCAAAAAATGATGTTCCAGTGGCTCCTCATGCTCCACAACAACAACAACAAATACCACAAACTCCAATGAATGTTAGATGATCTTCAAGGATAAGTAGATCTTCTGAAAGATTTTCTCCCTCTTTGTATTCTATTTTATTAATTGATGTTGGCGAACCAAAATATTATGATGAAGCTATGCAAGTGGATACCAAGGTTCAGTGGGAGCATGGAATGGAAGAAGAAATGGACTCCTTGCTAAAAAATCAGATTTGGGAATTATGCAAGTTGTCTGCAGGTATAAAGGCTTTACCAAATGAGGAGGATGGAGGTAAGAAAATATTTAAATCCAAGTTAGTTGTAAAGGGATTTGCACATAAAAAGGTACTGATTTTGATGAAATCTTTTCTCCTGTTGTTAAAATGAATTCTATTCAGATTGTTTTAAGTATAGTGGCTGCTGAAGATTTTCATTTAGAAAAACTTGATGTTAAAACAATCTTTCTCCATGGTGATTTGGAAGAGGAAATAAATATGGAATAGCCACACGGATTTGAGGTCAAAGGTAAGAAGAAACTTGTGTGTAGATTGAAGAAAATTTTATATGGCTTGAAGCAAGGACATCGGAAATGGTATATCAAATTTGATAGTTTTATGGTTGAGCAAGGCTATAGTTGGTGTAATTCAGACCATTGTGTTATTTTAAAAACTTAGATGATGATAGCTACATTATTTTATGTTTATATGTTGATGATATGCTTGTAGTGGGGTCTAACATGGATCACATTGTGATGAGGTGAAATCCCCTTAGTCTAGATGATACAAGGAAAAGAGCAAAAACAAAGGAAATGACACCTAACAATTGTTGGAAATATGTGTCTCAATCATCACAGGTTGTAACCTCTATTGGAGCAAAGTTGGTGTGACATCCATCATGTTTGGCCGACTAGCAATAGTAACCTTGTTGAAATTATTTAGGTCGTTGTGACCTTACAAGAGTCTTGCCAAACGCTTTTACTTTGGAGCCTATCACTGTGACAGTTTGTTCATTGTAACCTCTCACCGCTCATGGAGATCTCTGGCCGACAGGCCATTCTATCATATATTGGGATAACCTATGGCGGCTTGGTGAGAAGTCTTATCGAAAGTAATATGTCTCGTCGACAATGTTTTGCATTGAAATCATCAAGATAACTAAAGGGGTCTCGGTATGAATTCCCAGCGAATAGTCAAAGTTTCCCCAACAGGATGTTTCACATGGAGTCGTCGGAGTAACATATGGTGGCTCGGTAAGAAGTCTTACCGATGAAGGAATGTCTCACCGACTGTTTCCACTTAGGGTAACTCAAAGGGCTTCGAGAAGATGTTCCAGCGAGAGTGGAATGTCTCACCGATCGTTTCCACTTAGGGTAACTCAAAGGGCTTCAAGAAGATGTTCCAGCAAGAGTGGAATGTCTCACCGACCATTTCCACTTAAGGTAACTCAAAGGGCTTCGGGAAGATGTTCCAGCAAGAGTGGAATGTCTCACTGACCATTTCCACTTAGGGTAACTCAAAAGGCTTCGGGAAGATGTTCCAGCGAGAGTGGAAGGTCTCGCCAATGGAAAAGAAAATGTTTCGATATGACTCCTGGTGACTAGTGGTGCTCGGTATGACTTGTGAATGTTCAGAGTAATGTCTCCGCCATAGTGTTGTGTCTTGCCAACCATTTGGACACTTTGGAATAACATGAAGTATTCTTTGTGAGGTCTTAACGATGGAAAGAATTCTTGCTGACTATTCAGTATGACTTGAGGCTTCGATATAACCCTTAAGAACTCGATATGATGTCTCAGCGAAAGACGATTGTCTGGCCGATGAGAATACTCATGTCTATGTGACATATGGAGCTTCGTTATGACGTCTCACCGAAAGCGATGAGTCTTGGTGATAGCGATACATGTGGTGAACATTGGTATGAGGTCCTGGTGACATGAGGAAGTCTTAGCGATGGTCTTCTGAACTCAATGTAACATATTGCCGATAGGTAAACTCTTGGTGACATTGATGATTGAAGTCTTTGGGCATTGGGGAGACATGGTTAGTGTCTCACCAACATTTCGATACAATGTGAATGCTTTTGACCATGACCATCTACATGGCTGGTATTTGACCAATCAGAGGAGCCGAATGGGAACCGTTGGAAGATATTTCATTGTGGTAGTTCTGTGAGGAAGTTCGACAAACAAGGAACGACATGAATATAGTTTGCAGTTGCAGATGATCGTAGGTTTAGTTGGTTCGATCAACAGTTGGATGAACAGGTCAAATTGTATCAGTGGATGAATTCTATTATGTGAAGACTGTAACTCGTAGGTTCTTGTACAAAGATTTTTCATGGTGAAAGCTGATGTATTATGACATCAGAAAGATAAGTCTGATATTTGTATGTAATCTCCATTACTGTAATACAAAGTGATTTCTCTTGGTGTGGTGGGTTTTTCTCCCGTAAGGGTTTTCCCACGTATATCTGGTGTTCATATGTGTTTGTCTATTACTCTGTTTTAGTAATCTCTTTCATGTGCATCTTAATTGGACTGTAGTTGGAAAAATTAAAAGTATATCTGCATTCTTCCCTAAGTCTTTGACATTAGGAGAGTTGTTTCTGCATCTAATTTTCCTTACATGTGGTATCAGAGCTTGGGCAATTGTGTTATCCTTGTGGGTACGTTGGGTTTTTTATGTCAATTTCTATTCAATGGGAGTCTTGTAGAAGTTTTTCAATTTCTAATTACAGATTGAGATGGATAGCACATCAGGAAAGATTGGAATAGAGAAGTTTAATGGCAGAAATTTTGAGTTGTGGAAACTTAAGACGGAAGATCTCTTGGTTGATCGAGATCTTTGGATTGTTGTGTCTGGAGCGAAGCCTACAGGAATGAAGAAAGAAGATTGGGATCTTGCAAATAGATTGTCTAAGGGGCTGATAAGACTCTTTTTGGTAGACTCAGTTCTTCTGAATGTGCATGAAGAGAATATTGCATCTACCTTGTGGAAGAGACTGGCATCTATTTATCAGGGGAAGTCCTTGGTGAATAAACTGTTCCTAAGAAAGAAGTTGTATAGTTTGAGAATGCAGGAAGGAGGGTCTGTAGTTGATCATTTGAACACATTCAACATGCTAATTGCATAGTTAACATCTGTTGGTGTGAAGATTGAAGAAGAGGATCGATGTATGCTTCTATTGTGTTCTTTGCCAATTTCTTGGGATCATCTGGTGATGGCTATTGGGAGTACAACATCCAATTTCAAGATGGAAGATGTTGTTGCATCTTTGCTGTCAGAAGAGATGGGAAGGAAATCTTCTGAGATGGCAAAGGAGGCCCTTGCTATTAGAGGAAGGTCAAAAGAGAAAGGCAAGAAGAAGGACAAGAAGTCCAAATCAAAATCAGAGGGGAGATCAAAGTCTCTTGGCAAGAAGTCCAAGGTGAAATGTTAGAACTGTGGGAAACCTAGTCATGTCCGAAAGGATTGTAAAGAGGAGACGAAGAAGAAGAAGTATTCTTCTGAAAATGATTCTTCTCACAATGATGGTGACACCTTCATTGCAGCCTTGGCTACACAGGCATCAGATGATGTATGGCTAATTGATTCTCGAGCATCTTTCCACATGACATCTCATAGAGACTGGTTCATGAAGTATGAAGAATACAATGGTGGAAAGGTGTACTTGGAAAGTGATTCAACTTTGGAGATAGTTGGTCGTGGAAGAGTTAGAATCCAATTTCCTGATGGCAGAGTAAAGGGAATTAATAATGTAATGCATATACCAGGTCTAGCTCAAAACTTACTTTCTGTAAGTACGTTGAATGATATTGGAGTGCAAGTCACGTTCTCTAAAAATGGTTGCAAGATGACTAGAGGCTTTATGGTGCTAGC
Source organism: Sequoia sempervirens (assembly GCA_007258455.2). Classification (NCBI taxonomy): domain Eukaryota; kingdom Viridiplantae; phylum Streptophyta; class Pinopsida; order Cupressales; family Cupressaceae; genus Sequoia; species Sequoia sempervirens. The sequence goes on from VDFB02000015.1 coordinate 363,036,972, forward strand.
TAGAGGTGCTCGAATTGGTACCCTGTATAAGCTGGATGCACAGGCTGTTCAATGTAACAATGTCTCTGTAAAGTCACAGAAAGCTACTCATGGAGGAAAAGAGGGAAATGTTCCTAATTGTATAAACTCTATGGAAGTAAAACTTCCAGTAGAGAAGACTATACTCTGGCATCATAGGCTAGGCCACATAGGAGAAAAATATTTAAAAACCTTGAAGAACAAAAACCTAGTTGAGGGGCTTGATGATTGTAATCTCGAATTTGAATTCTGTGAGAATTGTATATATGGAAAGCAGCATCATGTTTCTTTTTATTCCAGTCCTCATAAATCTTTTGGTTTGCTATATTATATTCATTCAGATGTGTTTGGTCGAGTGAATGTTCCTTCTTTGTCTAAATCAAGATACTATGTATCATTCATTGATGATTATTTGAGAAGAACATTTGTCTATTTTTTGAAAAGTAAATCGAAGTATTTAGTCGGTTTAAGGAATTTAAAAACCTTGTAGAAAATTAACAGGAAGAAAAATTAAATGCTTAAGGACTGATAATGGCGGTGAATTTTGCGGCGATGAATTCAAAGTGTGCAAAGACCACTGGGATTAAAGACATAAGACTACATATACTCCATAGCAGAATGGAGTTGCAGAAAGGTTCAATAGGACAGTGATGGAGAGAGCACGAAGTATGCTCAGTAGTGCTGGCTTGGAGGAGAAGTTCTAGGCTGAGGTTGTATCTACTACATGTTACCTAATTAATCGTTCTCCAAATTCTTCTTGTTGAGAAAACACCTTTGGAAGCGTGGTCTAGTAAGAAGCCCTCACTTAACACATATTCTTGTTTTTGGTGTGAGGCATATGCTCATGTGCCGGATGAGAAAAGATCTAAACTGGAGAACAAGGCTGTCAAATGTATTTTATTAGCTATAGCATTGGCATAAAGGATGCAAGCTTTGGAATCCTAATACGAAGAAGGTTTATATAGTAGAAGTGTAATCTTTTCATGAGTTGAAGCCTTCACCTTGGATCTGCATTCAGAAAAAAGTAGAAAATAAGGATGTAGCAATAATTCCTCCTACACTAGAGAAAGAGGAATTGAAATTCAAAATGTACCTGAAACTGAGGAGATCTCAAGCAATTCTAAAAGTTCTGAAGAAGAAGAACCTCACCTCAGCAAGTGAGGAGGTCAGCCATGAAAGAAAACAACCTGATAGGTATGGGTTCTCTTTGATAAATTCTACTTGTGCCTATGCTTTAATTTCTAGCACTGATGAGCCTAGGACTGTAAGGAGGCATTTAAAATGTCTGATTCAGACTCTTGGTTGGAAGCCATGAATGAAGAAATGACATCATTAGAAAGAATGACACTTGAGTCTGGTGCCCTTCCTAAAGGCAGAAAGGCTGTTGGCTGCAAATGGGTATTTAAGAAGAAAATAGGTCCATGGTAGTGTGGAAAAGTATAAGGCGAGGTTGGTTGTAAAGGGTTATTCCCAGGTAGAGGGAATTGATTATGGGGAAATTTTCTCCCCTATAGCTATTTGTAAAATACAGATTTCTTTTGTCACTTGCAGTAGCATATGACTTAGAGTTGAACAGATGGATGTGAAGACAACATTTCTTCATGGTGATCTTGAAGAAGAAATCTATATGTCTCAACTGAGTACTGTTGAGAAAGGTAAAGAGAAATTGGTTTTGCAAATTAAAAATCTTTGTATAGTTAAAGCAGTCACCAGAATGTAGTACCATAAATTTGATACTTTTAGCTGTCTTTTGGGATTTGTAAGTCAATCGATCATTGTTAATCTATTATAAATTTGAAAGTGATCAAGTTCTTATTATTTCTCTCTATATGATGATATGTTGTTCATAGGCAATAGTAAGCTAATGTTCTTTCTTAATCTCAGGACTCTCTAGAGTTATTAAGCAGAATGATTGTAAACAATAGTATGATTAATTAAGTGCTTCTAATCTCGCGGATGGAGACTATGACAATGTGCCTTATGCTAATTGGTGGCAGTTTTATGTATGCAATGGTACTTAAACAGATTTCCCAGGGAGTAACTTAGCGAGTTTTGGGCTAATCGGGGGAAACACGTGGGATCTTTGGAAGAGTTTTTTGGATATTTGAGAGCAGGACTTCATATTTTTCTTTGTGTTACCATGGGAACTTGGTTGAATCACAAAGGACTCGGCGAGATGGATATGTAGATTCCGATTGGTGGAAATGGCGGCGGAGATCCACAGTGGATATACCTTCATGTTGAATGAGTAGTGCGGTGAGTTGGATGAGTGGCGGTGGTCGCTTGTCCACTACAGAGGCAAAATACATGGCTGCAACACATGCCTGTAAAGAAGTTTGGTTAAATGTTTGTGTTCTAACATTGGGTTTAATGTAGGGCAAATTAAAATTTTATGACAGTCAAGTGCTATTTTTAAAAAATCCAACTTTCCATGCGGGACAAACATATGATGTCTGATACCACTTTGTGGAGATATGGATGGAGGATGAAAGGTGATTTGGAAAATATTGATACTCTAGAGAATGTTGCAGATGCATTGACGAAGCTAGTGAGCACAGAGAAGTTCAGGTGGTGTGCCAGTTCAATGGGCCTTAGTGCCCATGATTTTTAGTAAGTTTTTTTGTGCTCTGGAGGTGCCTGTGTGATCTTCGTCAAGTGGGAGATTGTTGGAAATATGTGTCTCAATCATCACAGGCTGTAACCTCTATTGGAGAAAATTTGGTGTGACATCCATCATGTTTGGCCGACTAGCAGTAGTAACCTTGTTTGAGTTATTCAGGTCGTTGTGACCTTGTAGGAGTCTTGTCGAACGCTTTTACTTTGGAGCCTATCACTGTGACAGTTTGTTCGTTGTAACCTCTCACCGCTCATGGAGATCTCTGGCCAACAGGCCATTCTATCGTATATCAGGATAACCTATGGTGGCTCAGTGAGAAGTCTTATTGAAATTTATATGTCTCGCCGACAGCATTTTGCATTGAAATCATCGGGATAACTAAAGGGGTCTCGGTATGAAGTCCCAACGAATAGCCAAAGTTTCCCCGATAGGATGTTTCACATGGAGTCGTCGAAGTAACATATGGTGGCTCGGTAAGAAGTCTTACTTTTGAAGGAATGTCTCACCGACCATTTCCACTCAGGGTAACTCAAAGGGCTTCGGGGAGATGTTCCAGTGAGAGTGGAAGGTCTCGCCGATGGAAAAGCAAACATTTTGGTATGACTCCTAGGGACTAGTGGTGCTCGGTATGACTTGTGAATGTTCAGAGTAATGTCTCCGCGATAGTGTTGTGTCTTGTCGACTATTTGGACACTTCAGAATAACATGAAGCATTCTCTGTGAGGTCTTAACGATGGAAAGAAGTCTTGTCAACTGTTCGGTATGACTTCAGGCTTCGATATAACCCTTAAGAACTCGATATGATGTCTTGGTGAAAGACGATTGTCTGGCCGATGAGAATACTCATGTCTATGTGACATATGGAGCATCATTATGACATCTCACCAAAAGCGATGAGTCTTGGCGATAGCGATACATGTGGTGAACGTCGGTATGAGGTCCTAGCGACATGAGGAAATCTTAGCGATGGTCTTCTGAACTCGATGTAACATCTTGCCAATAGGTAAACTCTTGGTGACATCGATGATTGAAGTCTTTGGGCATCGGGAAGACACGGTTAGTGTCTCACCAACATGCCGATACAATGTGAAATATTTTGATCGAGTGATGACCATCTACGTGGCTAGTATTCAACCAATCAGAGAAGCCAAATGGGAAGTGTTGGAAGAGAATCTATTGTGGAAGTTCTGTGAGGAAGTTCGACAGACAGGGAAAGACATGAATATAGTTTGTAGTTGCAAATGATCATAGGTTCGGTTGGTTCGATCAACAGTTGGATGAACAGTTTGAATTGTATCAGTGGATGAATTCTATTCTGTGAAGACTGTAACTCATAGGTTCCTGTACAAATATTGTTCATGGTGAGAGTTGTTGTATTATGACATCAAAAAGATAAGTCTGATATTTGTATGTAATCTCCATTACTGTAATACAAAGTGATTTCTCTTGGTGTGGTGGGTTTTTCTCCCATAAGGGTTTTCCCACATATATCTGGTGTTCATATGTGTTTGTCTATTACTCTATTTTAGTAATCTCTTTAATCTGCATCTTAATTGGACTATAGTTGGAAAAATTAAAAGTATATCTGCATTCTTCCCTGAGTCTTTGACGTTAGGAGAGTTTTTTCCGCATCTAATTTTCCTTACAGTTAGTTGTAAAGGGATTTGCACATAAAAAGGTATTGATTTTGATGAAATCTTTTCTCATGTTGTTAAAATGAATTCTATTCAGATTTTTTTAAGTATTGTGGCTGCTGCAGATTTGGATTTAGAAAAACTTGATGTTAAAACAATCTTTCTCCGTGGTGATTTGGAAGAGGAAATAAATATGGAATAGCCACAAGGATTTGAGGTCAAAGGTAAGGAGAAACTTGTGTGTAGATTGAAGAAAATTTTATATGCCTTGAAGCAAGGACCTTGACAATGGTATATCAAATTTGATAGTTTTATGGTTGAACAAGGCTATAGTTGGTGTAATTCAGACCATTGTGTTATTATAAGAAGTTAGATTATGGTAGCTACATTATTTTATGTTTATATGTTGATGATATGCTTGTAGTGGGGTCTAACATGGATCACATTGTGATAAAGTGAAATCCCCTTAGTCTAGATGATAAAAGGAAAAGAGCAAAAACAAAGGAAATGACACCTAACACCTCACAATTAGCCTAGTTGGATTCAAAACAAGATAAAGATAACAAAAAGAAGTTGATTATACCTTGTCTTGAATCGATCCTTTGGTTGGACCTTGATGGTTGATTTTGTGTGCACCCTTTGATGGAAAGAATACTAAAGTGGATGCAAATGGATTCAAAATGATGAGGGTTTGATAAGGAATGCAATGAGAAAAATAGGTGGTTGAGAAGATGAATACAATGGATAGGATGAAAGCTTGAATATGCAATAATGGTGGATGAAGGTAGATGCAAGAGCTTGATAGTTGAAGTTGGTTGAATGTTAGAATAAAAAAGAAGTGTTGTTGCAAGTGTGTGAATAATGCATCATGAATGAAAGAAAATATTTCATTTTATGGAGAGAAGCCCTAGGGAAATGGACAGTTGAGATCTTGCCACCATGGGAAAGATGAAGGGTTGAGATCTTGCCACCATGGGAAAGATGGATAAGAAAACATGAGCTGGAAGATGACATGTGATGGGAAGGTACTTGTAAGTACCTTGGAATAAGGATGATGTGACCACTCAATGATCACATGGGGAAGAGGAGAATCTTGGATGAATAAAAGTGAATTTAAAATTCACATGATTGGGAGATCTGGTGGATAAGACAAGGTTCTCAAAAAGAGAGGTGAGAAGTACCTTGGATAAGACAAGGTCTTTAAAAAGGTAAGTACTTACCCACATGTGACTGATGTGATAAGTCAAAGGTTCTAGAAGACTTGGACACATGTGATCTGGGAAGTCAAAGGTTTTAGAACTTGCATGGGAAAGAGGAAAGTCTCGGAAGGATAAAAGTGAATTTAAAATTCACATGAGGAAGACAAAAATGAATTAAAAATTCCTTGGGGGATGGGGAGAGTTGATCAAGATGTTGATTGGTTTAGCTAATCAATGATTAGAAGATAATTAGTGGTTAAGGAATATTAGAATCCAACTTACAAAAGTTGGAGGATGTGACACATCCTAATCAAGGATTAGGCGTGTGCATATCTCTAATGATGAGATTAGAGGGTTGATTAAGATTAAGAAAAATATGTGACATGTGAGGAATTTATTTAATTCATTTGATGAAAAGGAGAGTAAAAAGGTATGGTATTTAATTATTAACTAAATACCTTAGGGATTTGGAAGAATTAAGGGGTATTAATTAGATAATAGCAATATTACCTAATTAACGCAAATAAGAGGATGTTTAGACGAAGAGGAATAAATTTGGACCAATGTAAGTGTCCAAATTTGGGTGTCTACATTTTTTCCCTCTTTGAGATGGTGTTACGAAGTAGCATTATTTCAAAGAATATTAAAAGATAGCACTAGGAAGAGGATGGATAGATAGAAATGATGCCCTATTCATTCAAAGAAGTGACTAGGAAGAAAAATGATGGGGGTGAAGATGAGGATTAGGAATGAAGGATGCCCCCTTGAGAGGACATGCGGGTGCAAGAGAACACAGGTGTGCTCTCGAAATGGATGAGATGATGCAAGGGGAGATGATAAGCGAGAGGAGAGGGATGAAGCACAAATCGATTTAAGGACAAAGGTGATGTTTTCCTAATCAATCTAGAAGCCAAAATGGGTTGATGATGGATGGAGTGTTGTTGGTGAGGGGATGATATATCCTGAAATAACATGAGGATAGGGAAAGATACATCCCAATGAGTGTTGTTGATGTGGGAAGGATACATCTCGATGATTATGATGATGAGGATGATTGGAACGAGGCTTGTAACAAGGTTGGGGACAAGATCAAGGATGTGATTAGATGATTTGTGCTAGATTGAATTGATGAGGATTGGATTGAGATAGGAGATAGGTGAAAGGAATAAAAATGATGGGGGACAAGATGTTTAGAATAACCAATCTATATTATTCTAAGAAGATTAAAGAAATGATGATAAGAGATTGGATGGATAGAGGGAGAGTGATGAAGGATGAATGGGTGGGGGGATTTGGATAGATGAGAGGATGGGGGATGAAATGCCATCCTAATGCAATTTTCCATTTTTGAAGCACTAATTTTTACTATAGCATAAGACACAATACGCTAGGGTACGAAGAACCTTGGCCAATTCGTGTCTAGTGCATAAAACAAACACAACAGACAAGAAGGCTATCCCAACACCCCAAAGTCATGAAGACCTTGGTCGGGCCAGGTATTAGGATAACCACAAGCACAAAAGGATGCCCCAACATAACACAAGACCTCAAGGATCTTGGTGGGTACTACATGGGATAACCCATAAGACAACAACAAAAATAAAATGAATCAAGATATGCCCCTATGTTGACCAGTCAAAAATGCACCATAATATGTTGGATCATGGCAGCCCTGACAAGTGATGATAGGGAGCTCAAGTGATAAACAAAAGCCAAAAGAATCAAAAGATCGCAATAAATTTCAAATGTCCTTTTCCATAGGATCAAGAGGATGGATGGGGTTGATGAGGTCTCTTAGGAAGGATGCATCCTATTGAGACCAAAGATGGATACTAAACTAAAAGATCCATATGACACGGGATAGTTGGAACCGATTGGATCTGATAATACAAATGACTCTTTTTTGTGAAGGACCTAGCTAGATAAGGGCATATCTTGACGACATAATGCAAGGAAGACAAGGCATGAGACCGACACACCCTAAAGACCTATGGGCTCAGGGGATGATTGAAGATTAGCCTTTCCAATGTGAAAGTGCAGAGCCCTCCTAGTTCGATAAAAGGCTGACGACTAACCATGGATAAAATTGGAAAGATGACAATGAAGACCTCAATGGATAACAAAGACTAGATGGGGAAAAGTAGAAAGACCAATGATAGACGATAAAGGAGCCCTGGGGGTGGATCAAATGATCGACCTGGCCTACGTGAAAGTGCAATGGCAATGTAGTTCGACAAAAGACCAACAATAGACAATGGATAAAGGATGATGAGATAACCCTAATAAGGGGATAAAATGATGGGACCAATACGATGAGACCAGATAGACCTGGTGGATTGGATAGGATAATGGTAATCAAATGAAGCTCAGGGATGGGATAGTTATCCAAATCATCAAAATGAATTAGGAGGATGATATGATGGAGAGATGAGTGATGAAAAGTGATAGGAGATTTGAAAGATGTTCAAAAGAAGCAGGAGTGATGACGATGAGATAGATGGCATTGGATTTCATGGGGGAAAAGCCTATAGCTAGACACTAATGACAAGGGATTACAAGATGGGATGAGGATAGGGATGAACGGATAAGAAGAGAAAGATGGGTGGATAGGAAGAGTAGGATGGGGAGATGAAAGGGACCATTTAGATGGATAGGAAGATAAGGATGGGGAGATGAAATGGATTAGTTAGATGGATAGGAAGATAAGGATGGGGATACGGAAGGGATTATTTAGATGGATAGGATGTCTCCAAGGACTTATTGCACAAAGGAAGAAGATGCCCCCACTCTAGATATGTCATGTGTGATGAGGCATGAAGGATGGAAGATAGAAGGATGGGAAAATAAGGGAGTGAGATGGATATGGATAGGATGCATGGATAAAGAAGGGAGATTAATGGTAGCATGATGGGTGGACAAGGAAGGTAGACGAATGTGGATGAGGATTAGGATAGTGTATGGATGAGGGAATGAATTCCAAGAAGTGTCCAAAGCATGTATATCACAAGGAGGATGGAGAGACTAGGATAAATGGGATATGACAATAAATATTTGTAAGATAGGGGGATGGAGGAGATGGGTGAAGTGGATGCAGTGGATGGATGAAGGGGATGGAGTTGCCCCCAAGTGCGGAAGTAAGCTGGATGGGGTACTTACACATCATGCCTGTTTGCCAAGTTTTCATCATGGTACTTATCCAAGGCACTTTTTTTCCAAGTTTTAACCATTGGACGAATTATTTCTCTTTACTATTTTGTTTATTTTACTTTTTTGAATTTTTCTTTTTTTTGGATATTTTGACTTTTTTGGATTTTTTGGATTTTTTGGATTTTTTTGACTTTTTGGATAGCATGCGGATGGAGATGGATAAGGATAGGGATGTGGATATGGGGATTTAGAAGATACACCATAAGGATATGGATGAAGGACTCAAGCATCAAGTTCCATATGAGGTATTAAGAGCCCATTTGTGAAGTGACTATTTGATGTTGGTACAACCTTATTAGGATGAAGGGATTATGCAAGAGAATGGATTAAAGGGATACGATGGGGGAGATATATGGGATAATGGATGGGATGATGAAAGGGTATGGATAGAATGATCAGGTAGGTGTTTGATGGGGTGGTGAGTTCAGGACCAACATTGGCACAAGTGGTGGTATATGTGAAAGGATAGGAGGATTAATGGATGGAGAATGCGGGGATAATGGAGGAGATGGGATAGTGAATTTTGGGACACAAGGACCCAAAATGGATTTACGAGATGAAAGGGGTGTATAATTATCTTTTGGATTAGCAACTTTGGATGTTGTTATGGATGCTTCGTTTGAAGGCATTGCATCTTTTTTCTTTGGGATCCACATGGTTTTTATTTTTGCTTTGGTGGGCCTTTGTGGCTGATGGGTTTGATTTTGATTTTGGATTTTCTTTTGGATTGGATTTTTCTTTTCTTCACCATGTCTTTTAGAGGGGACATGGGGAACTTTAGATACATGTGGATGTTTAGATTTATGCTCTACTTTGGCATCCAAAGTGTGTTTAATAGCAATAGGATGGGTGTGAGGAGATGGATGATGTGGAGTGATGGAGGTAAGATTTTGGGGATTATGTGTGGATGGAGGAGGTTCGGGTATGTGCCTTTGTTGATCCTGATTAGGGGACATGCGAGTGGGATGTTTATGAGGGATGACATGGATAAGTGATACATGGATAGAAGGATAAGTAGGACGAGATGGAGGAGGTGATTTTGGGATATGATGGCCCAAAATGGACATAGTACCAGGAGGATGCGTGATGGTGGGTGGAGGGACATAAGGACCCAAAATGGATGAAGTAAATGAAGGATGGGAGATGGTGGATGGAAGGATGTAAGGACCCAAAATGGATGGAGCAGATGAAGGAGGAATATGGATGGTTGTTGTGAGGCGATATGATGGAGGAGGGGGGATGGCAGCAAATGATTTGGTGGAGCGATGGGAAGAGCCTATATTTATTTTGGAAGAGGCTGGTTGAGGATGTATAGAGGTTGTACTAACATCTTTAGAGTGTGAGTCTTGAGAAGTATGTATAAGACCTTGCATACAGATTTGTTCTTTGACCTGGATGGGCTCTAAAATACCTTGCTCATGAAGGACTAAACCTTTTCCTTGATAGTTCATGTTCTTGAACATTCGATCCATGGTAGGATTCTTGTTATTTTGGAAGAATAATGTGATTCGATTATTAGGTGGAGGAGAAGGGGTGGTATATATGCTTTGTTTTTCTTCTACAAGGAGACCACCATGGGAGAATGTGAGGGTACCAAGGGGATATACACATGGTGTTGGGATGGTAAGGTTAGGCGATGAGGAAGGATCATGAGATGGAGATGATGGGATAGCAGCATCTTGATTAGGAGGAGTGAGATCAAGAGAGGGATTAGGTGACATGAGAGGATATGGATTTGTGGTAGCAGGTGATAAGGGCTCATCTGATGGAGATGGAGATAAGGGATCATGAGATGGAGTGGTTGAATCAAGGGGATCATGGGATGGAATGGTTGGGGGACTGTGATCTTGAGATGGACTAGAAGGGATGGTAGGATCTTGATTTGGAGAAGGGGATATGTTGGTGTGCTTTGGATTAGGCTCTTGGCATGACTCATCTTGTGTGGGAAGCATGATAATGGAGTCTTGGAGGGACTCTTCAAGTGGGGGAGATGGAAGGATGGAGGATTCATTAAGTTCATGAGAGGGGATTTCAGTGCTACTAGGAGTGGGAGGCATGGATTGGGTGGATCTAGGAGTAAGAGGAGTGGATTAGATTTGGATGTCTTCAATGGGCTCGACTGCTTTCAGAGTGGGAGATGGGTATTCAATGGATTTAGTGGATTTGATGGTTTAGCAGTTTGGGTGGTGCTAGGGGTGGCAATAGAAATGATATGTGTGGGATAGAGAAGGGTCTCATCACTAGCGACCATGGATGATGGATTGGGATGGCATAGTTCCACAACTTCAAGTTGTGGAGTTGGGGATTTCTTCTTTGTCATAAGTCCTTGGAGAACTTTTGGAGCGAGAAACTTGCATACTCCTGGCTTGGCTGGGGTGATGGGCATAGATGAAGTATTAGGGATTGGTGAAGGATTAGGATTATGGAGTGGTGGACTAGGATTAGATGGAGGAATGGGATTGGATGGAAGACTAAGAGTAGGTGGAGGATTAGGATTGGATGGAGGGTTAAGGTAGGGATATCAGGATGGTGAATTAGGATAGGAGGATGTGGACAGTGGATTAGGATAGGAGGATATAGCAAGTGGATTAGGATGGGAATATTGAGATGGTAGATTGAGATAGGGAGACATGGATGATGGATTAGGATAAGAAGATATGGATATTGGATATTGGATTAAGATAGGTTGATGGGGGTGTAGGATTAAGATAAGAAGGTGTGGATGTAGGATTAGGATAGGTTGACTAATAAGGAGGATTAGGATAGCGGGGCATCGATGGGGGATTGTAATAGGAGTATTGGGATGGTAGATTAGGATAAGAGGGTGATGTAGAGAAAGGAGATGACGAATATGTAAATGGGGAAGATACTAGATATCCCTTGTCAAAGGTATCATAAGGAGCATGATTAGGCATGGATGAAGACATAACGGGATAGTTGGAATGGGTGATTGGATTGTGGAAAGCGGTTGGGGAGATCTTTCTAGCGATGATAGTGTCAAGGGGATCTATGTCGTATACCTTTTGATTGACAAGACTTTCGTTATCATCGTCGATGTGATTAGGGTTTTCCTTGACTAATATTGATGGAGGATAAGGATTCATGATGATAAAAGGATAAATAAGATGGATTAAATATTTTGAGTGGAAACGAACTAAAGCTCAAATCGGTATTTTGGTCAAGCTTAGATCAGTATTCAATTAAAGCTCAGATTAGGATGATTGGACGATGTGATGGGATTGATTATGATGATTGGAGTTTATTATCAAAGGATGATTACGACACCGAATCTACCTCAAGATGGAAGTAGATTGATTGGGTCAAAGATGATTCGATAGAGATGTGGTTGGATTAGATCAGATAGGATTGATTGATGAAATAATTGATAAAATCAAATGATGGATTGGATAGGGTGATGAGAGAGATTATAAACCCCATTCAGAGATTACCTTAGGTGATTTAGGATGCTGATTTATCTGATTAAAGGATAGATAGATGATTGCGGCATTGAATCCACCTTGAGATTGAAAGTGGATTGATTAGGCCGATGATGATGATTAACTTAGGATGGATGACAATCCTAAGCAGATGCAAATGATGACGATCAGATTCAAACTCCTAGGTCAATTTAGATAACCACTTCAAATGAAGCTTGGAGGATTCAGATGGGGAAAAATGATGATGGATATGTAACCTAGAGTCGTTCTAAGATGTGTTTGTTTGATTTAGATGATGAACAGATGACATGCAAATGGACTAAAGCTCATATTAGGATTGGATTAAAGATCATATTAGGATTGGATCAAAGGATATGATAGGATTGATTCTAAACCAAGTTTAGGGGTTTTAACTAGAGGACGTAAGATGCTGACAATCAGATTTTTTTAGATTTGGCAGTTTTCAAAAATTATCAAATTGTGCCATTTTAAGAAACTTCATAGACATACCTTTGAGAGTCCATTTTTTTCCAAAAAAATACCAAAAACTAAGGTAGGATGAATTTCCAACTAACATCCCAAATCTGAGACATGCATTTTGAGTTATTAGTAAAAACAAGTTTTCAAAATTTAAAGAAAAACATGAAATTGCGATTTTGAGGGTTAAGATGAAAATTTGAAGCCCTGAAAATGTGTCAAAACGGGGTCCAACCACTCAAGGTTGGTTGAGAATCCACATGCCACCTCATACTGCAACCACCCGTAAAATTTCAGCCCAAACGGACACCCGAGTCAAAAGTTATGGCCTCTAGAAGTTTCGGCATAAAAATCAAAACCCCTGAAATGAAGTCTATATGATTGGGATGGATGATTTGATGATAGATATGGAATCTAATGATGTTTTAAGTAGCACCTATGTGGTTTGTTTGATGAGACAATGATTTACAAAAAAGTGTTGATGACGGGCAAACAGGTGCTCAAAATGACTGAATGGAGGGTGAAAAAGGTCATTTGGAGGGCAGGTATGCCCCTTTGCAAGGAAGGTACGTCCCTCTGTAGGGTAGGTACACCCCTCTACAAGGAAATTATGCCCCTCTGAGGGTAGGTACGCCCCTCTGCAGGGTAGGTACGCTCCTTTGCAAGGAAAGTACACCCAAGGATATTTAGTGAAAGATAGGTGGCGAGCGGATGCTCAAAAAAAGTGGATGGGTGTTAGGATCAAGGAGACAACTGTTCAGATCAAGGGGATGAATACCCAGAATGAGGAGATGAATGCTTGGGATGGGGAATGGATGATCGGAATGAGGAGACAAAGAATTATAATGAGGAGGTGGATGATCAAATTGAGGAGACGAGCCTTCGGAATGACTGAACAAGTGATAGAAATGACTGAATGAAGAGTGAAAATGACTATTTTGAGGGAAAGTTTTCCCAAGTTATGGAAAGTATGCCCTTTTAGAGGGAAGGTACACCCTTTTAGAGGACAGGTACGCCCAAGGAGTCAAGTTTTCTCATTGGTGAAAGATAGGTAGAACACGGGTGATCAGCTCAAGTAAATGGGTGCGCTAAACGAGAGGATGAGTGTTTGGATCAAGGAGATGAATGCTTGGGGTGGGGAATGGATACTTGGAATGGAGGGAAGAATGCTTGGAACGTGCAAATGAGTACTCGAAATGAGCAAACGAGTGCTTGAAATGGTTGAACGGACAATGAGAAAGGTCGTTTGTGTTGAAAAATGAGGTGTTTTCTTAGCTTAATACTTTGTAAAACTTTAAAATTGTTGTTCTAAGTAATTCTTTTCTTTGTCACATAAATTATTTGTGGGTGATTATCTTGATTAATCCATTTTACTGTTGTAGAATGTAGAGAGAATTATTAAGAAGAACTAGACAGGATAATAGAAGGATCACACAAGATATACCGTGGAGAAACCCTTTCAGGAAAAAACTCCACCAAGAATTATTCTATTATTCAAACTCTGAATTATAATAGCTCCAATTCTTGCTTGAGAATGCTTCTTCTGTCTTTACCAATCTTCCTCACACCTGCAATAACAATTATGAAAATTCTATTCAACTTGAATGAGATATAGAGACAATATGCAACCTTGTAATCTCCAAATGGTGATAATTACAATGCACAAGCTCAAGCCCTTGAAAAGGTACGCCATATTCCTTCAAGTTGAGTTATTCAGTGAAGACTAAAGCTTACAACATGTGCTTCATGCATTTGGTGTCCCAAACTGAAGCTACAACTTCTCCTTCACTTCGGTGATAATTCCAAAGCTCTTCCTCAAAGATGGCGCCCAAAAGAGGGTCCCACTTAATAGAGCCTTCAAAAATATCTTAGCATGCATTGGAGTTAATTCCAAGAAAGCATCTTAGGCACCCAAGTTGGCTCTAAGTGATTTCTAGTTAACTGAAACATTTACTCAACACCATTTCCAAAGAATGGTCATCCCTTGTTAACTGGAGGTAGTCCCTGTTATATGTTATACAACTCAATGTTATTAGCCATGCATTACAAGTTAACTAAAGCTAACTACATGCAACTCAAAATAACCAACATGCATGCAACATGCACTTGCATGCAACTGAAGATAACTGAACCGAACTGAACTAGGCTAGGCTGTTGAACTTAAGCTGAACCAGAACTTTAAGCATGCAAACATCAAATCCCTATCCTAGGATCTTTTCATGCATTGAAGTGTTAGCTATTACTCAGGTATAGTTAAGCTGAACACAAGGTGAGTTTCACCTTACCATGTGTGCACCCACATGCTCCTATTATTTAGGAATAACTACAAATGTCAATTTCATGATTTATTTCATCCAAATAATTAATCTCATCCTAATCTTAGTGTTGTTGAACACATTCCAAGAATCTAGGAGATACATGAAATAATTAATGTTTAGGATTTGCAATTAAATGGCAGCCTATTTCCAACATTCTCCCACTTGACATTATACATTGCAATTATTCTAAACAAGGAATAATAAAACAAGTACAAGAATCAAGGCCAATGGCCTTCTTGCACCAACTAATCAAACCATGCTAACTTCAAAAGCAACCTGCATAATCATGAAGCTTCCAAGCAAATGATTAAAACCAAGAGAACTTATTTGTATGGTTTCATAAGATAATCTGTAACATTAATTAAAGTGTTAACTTTCTCAATTAAAACCTTCCCATTATCAACCAAACCATTACCTTTCCCAAGCCTCTGTAACCAAACCACCTCTTTAGAGGCATGCTAAACCACCGAGTGTGTTGAATTCACATTCAACCAAGGTGTAGACTCCTCGATATTTTCTATTGAAAAACTTTTCTTACAAGTAACCATTCCAACAAATGTCTCTTACCACAAGAGAATTCCAGCCTCACCTATTTCTCCAAGTATCCATGAGGACCTGTAACCAACTAATCCATGCCAAACTCCAAATGCAACACAACACTTTCATGAAGTAATCAAGCAAATGATTAATGTACTCAAAACTTAAGAGAACTACACAAGATCAATGTCAAAGCTCCAATCATGAATCAGGAACATAAACATGGCATCCATGATCTAACCATCTCCTCTTAGGAGATCACATGCATCATAACATACTTCTACATCCTAGTCTCAAGAGAACCATGTAATATGCCAAAACTCTAATCTAGAGTCAAGAGTTAAACCATGACATAATAACAACCACTCTAAACCAAGAACAACCATATCCCCAATCACATGAAGATAACCTTACCAATGATGCATCCAAGTCACTGCCAATAACTCCCACTGAACCGTGATACTGAGTCACACATGGCATTGTGACTACCATCCTCTCTATGAAGATTACTCTGAAACATGAAGCAAAGAGTTATCACAAACAATATTAGCTGAAATAACCAATGCATCATTACTATTATCTGAGGACTCCTCTGTAGAAGAATCAAAACTATCTTTCTTGTTCTTACAATCCTTCTTCACATGTCCTGGTTTCCCACAGTTCCAACACTTTACCTTACTTCGTCCTTCTGACTTACCCTTCCCTTCCTTGTTTCCCTTAGGCTCCTTTTTCTTAGACCTACCTTTTACAAACAAGGCATCTTGGATTTCCTCCTTAGACTTCCTCCTCATCTCCTCTGATAGGAGAGTAGGAATAATGTTGTCCATCTTTGGATCTGCACCATTTCCACTAATTGCAACAATTAGATTTTCCCAAGAATTTGGTAAAGAACAAAGCAATAAAATGCACTTATCCTCATCCTCAAGCTTTACATCTACAGATGCTAACTGACTGAGAATTAAATTGAAAGCATTTAAATGTTGTGCTACTGAATCACCATCTTTCATTTTCAATGAATATAATTGCCTTTTCAGATACAACTTATTGGTGAGACTCTTAGTTTGATAAATATCCCCTATTCTTTTCCATAATTTATATGCACTGGTTTCCATTGAAACATTCAAAAGAACAGCATCAGCAAGACATAACCTTATTGTTCCTCTTGCCTTTTTATCTAACTTAGCCCAATCTTCATCTGAAATAGTTGTAGGTGTCTTTGTCTCATTATTAACTGCTAACCACTGATCTCTTTCTTCAAGAAGATCTTCCATTTTTAATTTCACATTTCATAGTTAGATCCATTGAACCTTTCAATCTCTAACCTTGAATTCATTGTAACAAAATGTAATTCCAAAATCAGCAAATAACAAAAATAATATGAGCTCCCACTAAGCTAAAAAACCTCCAATCTTTTAAGAGAAAGGCGCCCCAATACTCTACCCAACCTTAGCTCTGATACCAAATGTTGAAAAATGAGGTGTTTTCTTAGCTTAATACTCTGTAAAACTTCAAAATTGTTGTTCTAAGTAAGTCTTTTCTTTGTTACATAAATTCTTTGTGGGTGATTATCTTGATTAATCCATTTTACTGTTGTAGAATGTAGAGAGAATTATTAAGAAGAACTAGACAGGATAATAGAAGGATCACACAAGATATATCGTGGAGAAACCCTTTCAGGAAAAAACTCCACCAAGAATTATTCTATTATTCAAACTCTGAATTATAATAGCTCCAATTCTTGCTTGAGAATGCTTCTTCTGTCTTTACCAATCTTCTTCACACCTGCAATAACAATTATGAAAACTCTATTCAACTTGAATGAGATATAGAGACAATATGCAACCTTGTAATCTCCAAATGGTGATAATTACAATGCACAAGCTCAAGCCCTTGAAAAGGTACAACATATTCCTTCAAGTTGAGTTATTCAGTGAAGACTAAAGCTTACAACATGTGCTTCATGCATTTGGGTGTCCCAAACTGAAGCTACAACTTCTCCTTCACTTCGGTGATAATTCCAAAGCTCTTCCTCAAAGATGGCGCCCAAAAGAGGGTCCCACTTAACAAAGCCTTCAAAAAATATCTTAGCATGCATTGGAGTTAATTCCAAGAAAGCATCTTAGGCACCCAAGTTGGCTCTAAGTGATTTCTAGTTAACTGAAACATTTACTCAACACCATTTCCAAAGAATGGTCATCCCTTGTTAATTGGAGGTAGTCCCTGTTATCTGTCATACAACTCAATGTTATTAGCCATGTATTACAAGTTAACTGAAGCTAACTACATGCTACTCAAAATAACCAACATGCATGCAACTGAAGATAACTGAACCGAACTGAACTAAACTAAACTAAACTAAACTAAACTTAACTAATTCTGAACTGAACTGAACTAAACTAAACTGAACTGAACTAATTTGAACTAAACTTAACTCAACTTCAAGCATGCAAACATCAAATCCTAACTCCTGGGATCTTTTCATGCATTCAGAAGTGTTAACTATTACTCTGTATAGTTAACTGAACACAAGGTGAGTTGTCACCTTACCATGTGTGCACCCACATGCTCCTATTATTTAGGAATAACTACAAATGTCAATTTCATGATTTATTTCATCCAAATAATTAATCTCATCCTAATCTTAGTGTTGTTGAACACATTCCAAGAATCTAGGAGATACATGAAATAATTAATGTTTAGGATTTGCAATTAAATGGCAACCTATTTCCAACAGTTTGGAGGGCAGGTCCACCCAAGTTAGGGTAGGTACACCCCTCTATAGGGTAGGTGCACTCTGCAAGGAAATTACGCCCCTCTAGAGGGCAGGTATGCCCAAGGATAAGGGAAAGTTCACCTATTTAGTAAAAAATAGGCAGCTAACGAATGCTCGAATCAAGTAAATAGGCACTCTGAATGAGGGGGTGACTACTCTAAATGAGGGGATGATTGTTCAATATGATGAAAGGATGTTCGAAATGGGGGGATGATTGCTCAGAATGTGCAAACGAGTACTCAAAGTGAGCAAATGAGTGCTCAAAATGGCTGAACAAATGATGAAAAAGGTTGTCTGGAAGGTGAAAAAGGTTATTTGGAGAGAAAGTATGCCCCAGTTAGGGTAGGTACGCCCCTCTACAGAGCAATTACACCCCTCTACAAGGCACGTACACCCCTCTGTGGGGCAGGTTCACCCAAAGACAGGGAAAGTTCGCCCAACCTAAGAAATAAGTTGTTTGACTGAATAGAAGGTAAAACTGACTATTTGGAGGGTAGGTTCGCCCCTCTGGAGGGTAGGTATGCCCTGCTACAGCAAACCTGGACTTGACTTGGATGAAAATGACCATGGCAGAGGAATAAATAGCAAGCAATAAGCAAAAGTTGACTTGACTAAACAGATATGCACTAGTTTAGCACAAGGAAGACAACTCAAACAACATAAGCCTAAGATTAGTGATGAGGGGTATGGCCAACACAGTCTATAATCTAGAATGAACAAGGTGTCTAGGGAGTCCTCGATATACTCTTTGTACATGAGGCACAACCGTGAACACCAGCCTGTCACAGGCGTAAGTCGGGAACCCCAGCGAGATACTAAAGGGCTCGGATCAACTCTTCATGTTTATCTAAGTATCACCCTAGCTTTGACGCTCTTCCAAACAGGACGTGACTGGATTGAGGTATGGATTTCACTTTCCCCCCTTTGTATACCCCATCGGTACGTGTGGTTGGGATCGTCCCTTGGGGTGATGAAATCCCCAAGCAGGTCCTGCTAGAAAGAGGACACTAATTATTTTTGGCTACTCCTTAGGCTCACACGAAGTGCAAGGGGAAATCATGAACGAAGTAGTACCCCCTTGGGTGACACAAGGGACTTGAAGACACTACAACTAGTAGATTTGACTCCCCTTAATTAAACTATGGGCCTAGATTAATCAACAAAAATGATGAAGAAAATGATAGACAAACTAGATAAAACAATCGTCCTGCAAGAAAAATTTTAGTTCTTTTGATCTTTGTTCTTTGACAAGGATGAAATAAGCTACAAAAATGTTAGAAACAAGATAGGAACACTCACAAACAGATGATGTTAGAATGTTAGGACCTCAAAATGATGCAAAACAAAAGTAGAAATGAAGCCAAAATGACTGTTTTACCTCGCAAAAGGGCTTTGTTTAGGTAGGTATGCCCCTCTGTAGGGGTAGGTTTACCTCTCCTAGGTAGATACGCCCCTCTACAAGGGCAGGTATGCCCCTCTTGGACAAGTACGCCCCTTTGTAGAAAATAGTTAGAAAATGGACTGAAAAGGAGCTAAAATCAATAGTTTTACCTTATAGCAAGCTTTGTTTAGAGTAGGTATGCCCCTCTGCAGGGGCAGGTCCACCCCTCCTAGGAAGGTACACCCCTCTGGAAGGGAAGGTATGCCCCTCCTGGGTAGGTACACCCCTTTGCTGAAAATAGTTAGAAAATAGAATAAAAAAGAGCTAAAAACAACAGTTCTACCTTATAGAAAGCTTTGTTTAGGGTAGGTACGCCCCTCTAAAGGGGAAGGTCCACCCCTCTTGGGAAGGTACGCCCCTCTGCAAGGCTAGGTATGCCCCTCCTGGGCAGGTATTCCCCTCTGCAAGGGTAGGTACGCCCCTTTGCAACCTGAACCTGTAAAAGATGAAACAACAAGAAACATAAAAGATAGGGACCCATTTGTGGGTCCCGCCAGGCATGCCAAAAATGTGATCAGGTGAAATCCCCTTAGTCTATATGATACAAGGAAAAGTGTAGAAATGAAGGAAATGACACCTAACACCTCACGATTAGCCTAGTTGGATTCAAAACAAAATAAAGATAACAAAAAGAAGTTGATTATACCTTGTCTTGAATTGATCCTTTGGTTGGCCCTTGATGGTTGATTTTGTGTGCTCCCTTTGATGGAAATAATGTTAAAGTGGATGCAAATGGATTCAAAATGATGAGGGTTTGATAAGGAATGCAATGAGCAAAATAGGTGGTTGAGAAGATGAATACAATGGATAGGATGAAAGCTTGAATATGCAATAATGGTGGATGAAGGTAGATGCAATAGATTGATAGTTGAAGTTGGTTGAATGTTAGAATCAATGAGAAGTGTTGTTGCAAGTGTGTGAATAATGCATCATGAATGAAATAAAATCTTTCATTTTATGGAGAGAATCCCTAGGGAAACAAACGGTTGAGATCTTGCCACCATGGGCAAGTTGAAGGATTGAGATCTTGCCACCATGGGCAAGATGGATAAGAAAACATGAGGTGGAAGATGACATGTGATGGGAAGGTACTTGTAAGTACCTTGGAATAAGGATGATGTGACCTCTCAATGATCACATGGGGAAGAGGAGAATCTTGGATGAATAAAAGTGAATTTAAAATTCAAATGATTGGGAGATCTGGTGGATAAGACAAGGTTCCCAAAAGGGGAGGTGAGAAGTACCTTGGATAAGACAAGGTCTTTAAAAAGGTAAGTACTTACCCACATGTGACTGATGTGACAAGTCAAAGGTTCTAGAAGACTTGGACACATATGATGTGACAAGTCAAAGGTTCTAGAACTTGCATGGGAAAGAGGAAAGTCTTGGAAGGATAAAAGTGAATTTAAAATTCACATGGGAAAGACAAAAATGAATTAAAAATTCCTTGGCGGATGGGGAGAGTTGATCAAGATGTTGATTGGTTTAGCTAATCAGTGATTAGAAGATAATTAGTGGTTAAGGAAGATTAGAAGCCAACCTGCAAAAGTTGGAGGATGTGACACATCCTAATCAAGGATTAGGCATGTGCACATCTCTAATGATGAGATTAGAGAGTTCATTAAGATTAAGAAAAATATGTGACTTGTGAGGAATTTATTTAATTCATTTGATGAAAAAGAGAGTAAAGGGGTAAGGTATTTAATTATTAACTAAATACCTTAGGGATTTGGAATAATTAAGGGGTATTAATTAGATAATAGCAATATTACCTAATTAACGTGAATAAAAGGATGTTTAGATGAAGAGGGATAAATTTGGACCAATGTAAGTCTCCAAGTTTAGGTGTCTACACACATAAAGGAGTTAAAACAACAGTTAGCAAATTCATTTGCTATGAAGAATTTGGGGGCAGCAAAACAAATCCTTGGTATGAAGATTACTAGAGATAGTAAAAGTAGAATATTGTTTTTATCTCAGGCTGATTATGTTGAAAAGTTGTTGCAAATACTTCATATGGAGAATGCAAAAGTTGTTAGCACACTTTTACCTAGTCATGTTAAATTGACTAAGGATATGTGTCCAAAGACACAAGAGGAAAAAAAAATTTCCAAAGTACCATATGCTTCAGTTGTAGGTAGTTTAACGTATGTCATGGTATGTACAAGACCAAATATTGCACATGTTGTAGGAGTTGTTATCAAGTATATGAGTCATCCCAGTGTTGAGCATTGGAATGTGGTAAAATGGATTCTTAGGTATTTGAGAGGTACATCCAATAAATGTTTATGTTTTGGGGGCTCTACTACTGATTTAAAAGGATATGTTGACTCAGATTTGGTAGGGTCGATGTAGATACCAGATGAAGTACCACAAATTATGTATTCACAGTTGGTGGGACAGCAATGAGTTGTATTTCTCGATTACAAAAGGTGGTTGCTTTATCCACCATGGAGGCAGAGTATGTTGCTGCACCAGAGACAGAAAAAGAGATGATATGGATACAAATTTTCAAGGAAGAGTTGGGAAAACAACAAACTAAAAATTACTTGTTTATAGATAGTCAGAGTGTTATACATCTTGTAAAGAATTTTTCCTTGCACTCTAAAACCAAATATATATAGTTGAAATATCATTTCATTCAATTAGTGTTGGAGGATGGACAGGTAAAGTTGGAAAAGATACATACAGATTCCAATCCAATGAATATGTTTACAAAGGCAGTGACAAGGGAGAATTTGAGCCCCTCTTCAGTTTTAGTTAGCCTTCAAGGTTGAATTCAAGTATAACAAAGTAGCATGGTCCAAGGTGCTTATTTTCAGTGGGAGTTGTAAGTGCAGTGGTTTCATCCAGGATTAGTCTCCAAGTGGGGGATTGTTTGGTGTGGAGCCTGATCAGTCTCCAAGTGGGAGATTGTTGGTATGTGGTGATTGATCATGTTATACTGTACACTCTTCATGTATCCTAAAAATCACTAAAAAAAGGAAAAAAAAAACCAACTTTGTAGAACCCTAATATGGAAGCTTCTAAGCTTGTTATAAGGGGTTGGGATGGGAGTTACAATATAATGAAAAAGGTGATTATTCGTGAGATTGTAATAAGTTTTGCATTGGCTAATAAAATCATTGGATGGATGCAGTTTTGTGGATGTAGCCCGAATTGGGTGAACTACGTTAAATTCTCTGTGTTAATTTTTCTATGTTTTATTTCTATGTTTATTAATTAAATCTGCATTTAACTTGTTAGATATTTTCCTTCTAACCCTAACATACTTTGTGAAAAATAATTTGAAGATGTAAACCATTTATTTCTGTCATGCCCAGTAGCACAAACATGTTGGTTGTTTATAGAAAACAAAATGAATTGGCAATCTCCATTACCAGATAGTCTTTGGAATCTATTTTCCAGCTAGTTGGAACTTCATAGAAACTCATTTTTTGCATGCATTTGGAGTGTAATTTTGGATTCAGTTGTTTGGGATTTATGGCACGGGAAAGAAATAGATGTATCTTCAGAAAAGAAAAACTTAATCTTGATCAGGTCTTAATCACTTTAGAGCAATCTATTTTAGAAACAGTAAATGGTTATGTGAATAAAGCAAAACATATTTGATCCATTTTTTTTTATTGGGACTCAAAGCTAATTAGAGTTTGGCCTCTTCTCTCTTTTCCTTTCAAAGGAGGTTTGCATTAGATAACACAAAAAGTTGATAGAGCAAAGATAAGATGAAAGCCACCACCAGTGGTTTTCTTTAAGTTGAATTTTGATGGAGTTGCCAGGGGAAATCCAGGGTCCTCTAGAGCAGGGGTTATCATTAGAGATTATAATGGTATGGTTTTGTGTGCAAAATATTTTAAGCTACAAATTGGATCCAATAATGCAGTGATTAAAATTAGCAGTCAATTTTAAGCTTACAAACATTCAAATAGAAGGAGATTCTTTGATTCTCTTAAATGCATGTCGTGAGTGTAAGTTTGTAAATTGGAAACTGGGATATATATTAAAACAGATTTGGTCACTACTGGATAAGTTAGGTCATCATCAACTCCTTCACACATATAGAGAAGGCAACAATGTGGCATATTTTTTGTCCAACTTAGGTTGTGATCAAATTGTAGATGAAGCTACTCATGTTGTTAGTCTAGGAGATCTTCATTCGAAGCTACAAGAAATTTTGATAAGTGAAGGTGGTATACTAGGAGTATAAAAATATCTTTATATAGTTTCTTACGTTTCTATTGACAATATGAGTAATGAATAGTACATGGAGTTGATGGAAGTGTATATGGTGGTGTATATGGTGGGTTAAATATGTAGTACCACTTACAAATGAAAAGAACATAATTATTATATTTTTTGGGGTATGGGTAAATGAAAATTGTTCACAATGTAGGTTTTAATTTTATAGGAGCACTAGAAAATGAAATTTGGCCAATGGGGGTGTTAACGTATGCAATAGTATGGGAAAATTCAAGGTATTAGTGGGCTAAAGAAAAATAATCATCAAATGAAATGGTTGATGTAGGAGTGAATGTGTGAGAGGAGAGCAATTTGTACAAGCAATTGTGTGATCTCAAATCCATAAGTGTTGGTGATGTGATCAATTCGAATGGTTTAAGGACTAATGAATTTTTGTTTTTGCAGGGTTGTTTACTAACATCATTAACCATGTTGGTTAAAAATCAAATGTCATTGCAGGCATCACTACTTTGATGAAGTATTAATTTTATCCACGAAGTATAATGAGAAGCAATTGTGTCCTTGTTTACGCAAGTATACAAGAATGATGTGGGTATGTATTCAAATGGTGATAGTTTGCAACATCTTAAAAAACATCTTTCAAAATCCAAACGGGACAAACAAGTGGCATTTAGGGTGGACAATACATATGGATTGTTAAAACATGAAGTGTGGAAAATAGTCGTGTTTTCATAAGGCACAAAATTTGAAATTATCCTGTTTAGATTTCAAGCATTTCTAGGTCTTTTCAAAAGATGTCTTATGTGTGCGAAGATTATAGGTTTCATTGGTGAACACAACAGTTGAGAAATATTATAACACATGGTGCCTCCAAAGGATTTATTAATATCCCAGCTTATTAATTACCAATTTTGTGAAATAATTACATGTATCTTCAGATATCAATGATCATGTAAAGATTTCATGCATGCAGATTAACTCAGAAATTTGAGATGAAAGGACTGGTGTTAATGTAAAAGGCTGCTCTAATGATGCTCTTGAAATACCAAGGTACAGTTCAAGTTCTTTATAACGTGTGACACTTTCAACATCAAGAAAATTGGGTTTTTGAAGAATGGTATTCACAGGTTATACCATATCTTTTGTATATGGTGTCGATAGCGTCTTGTGCCTATAATTTCTTAAGTTGTTGGTAATTGTGTTCATATATAGTGTTTTTAGTGTTTGTGGGTGTCAAATATTGTGGGGGTCTAGTATTATCAGTGTTCAGTGTTCATTGACAGCATTGGTTTAAATTGCTCATAGATTTTTTTCATCGGCATTGCAAAGTGTGTTTTGTTTCTAGTCCTAGGTCATCTTTTTTTTTCAATCTTCAAAGCTCGTAGGTATTTGGGATAAGGTGTGTTGGGAAAATATGGAGTATTTGCCTAAAAACTATATGATTTCAGTGAAGATGAGAGAAGGGGAGCACCCTTTTTCTGAAGAGGTCTCAAAGCTAGAATTATCAATAATTTTTAAAATGTCGTGTCCAAGTCTTCTTGACAATATCAAAACTATCACTGGTCATGAGATACTATGTCCAAATTCTCCAAGACTTTTATTTCCATCTTAGTTATTGTTGATTTTTTTGTCAAATGCGATGGATCTTCTACAATCATTTGATTTCTTGTCAATTGTGGTTAAAGAGTCAGTTGACCCCAATTACTCCAAGCAAAAGGAGACAGTAGTAGAATTTGGCAAATAAATGACTACGTGACTAAGACTTTTAGTCACAACAACTAAAGATGACTAAATTCTACTCATTTTTTGCAACACAACTATAAATGACTAAATAAATGTCTAATTTGATCATCATAAGTGACTAATTTGATTGTCGGGTAAAAAACACAACCAAATAATTAATCACACAAATAAAAATTAGACAATATGATATTAAAGTGGATAATTAAAAAAAAAATTGAATTGAGGGAGTGGGTTGTATTATAATATAATATAATAATAATGTATTATATTACAATACAATATATTATATTATAGTATAATATATTATAATGTAATATGATATTATATAATTGAACCATAGATTTTTGGATAGGAGACTCTCTTACACTTCTAGGGTTTTGCACCTAAAAGGAGAGAGGTATCCCAAAAAACTTAATGGATCACTCAAGACTAATGCAAATATGATTGAAATATGTCTAAATAGAATATCCTAAACATCAAGCAAAGAACTGACAAAAGTAATTAAATACTAATGTAAAACTAAGAAAATGCATTTTGTTTGAAAAGACACTGTGAAATGCAAAAAGACCTAAAGAATGACCTAGAAATGCAAACAAAACTAAACAAAAAATAATTATTTACCTTATGGTAATTGCTATGATGAAATATGAGACTATATAAAATTTGGAAAGTAAAATGCTATGATGAATTTATGCAATGTGATGTTACTATATTTAAATGAACTACTAATGGATATGTGATGATATGAATATGATGAAATGTAATGTGATGTTTCTACATTTTAATGAGTTATTGATGAAATGTAAATTTTGACTATGATGCAACAATTTTCAGCTAACTAATCGTGTGTTTCTTGAGTGGACTTGTAGGAACATTTTTGCACGCCTCTAGAGGGAGAGGGGGAGTATCACCTGAAAGAAAGGTAAAGTTATGAGTTCTTCTGTAATGCCATATGAGCTTAGCATTGGTCAATTGTTTGACTTCAATAAACCTAAGTACGTCTAGGGTTTCTAATTGTGACTTGGTTAAGTTTAGCCTTATCACTATATAACCTTGTTATTTTCCATGTTTAATTGCTAATCTATTAAGTTATGTGCTAAGCATCTTGCATATAATATGCAAAGATATGCATGTGTATACATTTATGTATGTATGATTGTGTTTATATAATATATATGTACACATCTAATTTGGTTACACGTTAACACATATATTCTTATAAGCATGTGTATAAATATACTTAAACAACAAGGTAATACATTCATGTATGTATATGCATATATGTTGCATATTATAGGTAAAATCATAGAGCTATGTCTCACTTTTGGCAAGAGGAAACTTTTAGAGTGGTCAGGTTGAATTCACTTGCACACCCTCAAGCGAAGTAAAACCTTCAATCAAAGGTACCTTTGAGCGAAGGTATGCAACTAAACACCTTCGCTAGAGGGTAGCTTCCATAAAATAATGTTTTTTGCTATAAAATGGATTTTTTGCATGGCGACCTTCTAGCGAAGGTACCTTCGCTAGAAGGTGCCAAAAATTAAAAAATGATGCATCTACATCAAAATCTCCTCAGAAATTTCAATTTCAAACCTTGGGTTAGACCTGCAAATGAGCTTAACTTGACAAGATATTTTGTAAGATTGTAGCCCTCAAAATGATCTTTCCAACAAGTATAATTTTGATAGGTTTTCATTTTATCATGTATTTAATTTTTAATTTTTACAGAAAATAGGTTTTTCTCCAAGCATCAAACTCTTTGTTCTATAGAGGTTGAAAAATAGTAAAACATTATTAAAAAAAATCAAAAAAGATCATTTCTCTCTGTATTGATGTTCTTATTTCACCAAAAAATAGAAAATGGATTTCAACATATACACAAGTTATGTTGGATGACACACATATGTCCAAATTAATTAAAAATATATATATCCAAAAATTATGAAAAAATATCCCTTCCCTTCGTATTGACGTTGAAAATATCTATTTCAAAAATTAGAATTTTATCCTTTATAGAAAAAAGTTATGTTGGATGACACAAACATTACTTTTCTAAAAATGTTGTTTTTTATTCAAAACTAGTTATTAAAGGAAGTGTTGAAATATTCATAATTTATTTTAGAAAAAATTTAAAAATATATATTTGGAATCTACACAAAAATTGTCACAAATCACTAGTTTACATCATCTTCAAATTCTTAATGGATTAGCTGCTATAGTCTCAGAAGATGAAGATTCAATTAAAATATTGATATAAATGTCCATCTTGAACAAAAAGTAATACACAATATTGTGGGATCACCCTTATATGTAAAAACTATAAGTAATTGCTAACTAGCAATAGCATGCTTATAAAAGCATGATAACCGATAAATGATCTTGCTGGTGTGGATATGGAAAATGTTGGTTAACACCAATATAATGGTAAAGTATATTTACACAGCCACCCTTGTGTTTTGCCACCATATTATGACACAAAAGTTGTATTACTTTGTAAAGTATGTAAGTCGTTGGTAAATGCTTAAGTCGGTTGCTCAAGCTGTGGTGCTTGAAAAGCTCAACTCTATGTAAGAGGAGCACACAAACAGTTTTCTTGCTTTTTATAACTAACTTCAAACTGCTCGATGCTACTCCACCATCGTCACAAATATGGTTGGAATCTCGTATTGATAACTGCCCATAACCATTTTTGAAAATGGGTTATCTCTATTTGTGTGGGGGCGTGGCATTGAGTCTACAAAGATGGTAACGGTTTTAGGTGCCCAACTGATTTAGAAATCAGTTATCTCATGTCCCCATGCAGCTGCTTTAGCTTATTTTTGCTAGCAGCCACTGCTCAACTTATTTAGGAGTTATTTGTGGAGCTGATGGCCCCATGAATGCTTAATTTTTTTGCTTATTTTTAAGCAGCGAGCTTAAATTTGTATTAATAGTATTAATAATAATTTGTACAATAAAAAATTAGAAAAATAAAAATGAAATCAAATATTAAAAAAGAGGGAAAGAAATTTGTGGAGCCACGTGGATTTTTAGCAATATGCAGTTGCTGCTTATTTCCAGGCCCCCCTCTTTTTCCACAGCTTATTTTCAATTCCTAAACAGTAGTTGCTCCATTAAAATAGGAAAAGATTCCAAATTATCCTTTCCCAACAATACAATTTATGCATGGGAACACCCCTGCTGCTTAAATTTAAGCAAAAAATGGAGTTAAGCAGCTGCATGGGGACATGAGGTTATATTTGCATTATGAGGAAGTTATCAGGGGGATCATTATGATTCACTATTGAATATCTTTCCTAGGGTGAGGAGGGGAGGGTGCTGCGAATAAAAAAGAAGGGAAATTTTGTGATAATTCAAAAGAGAGTGGAGTCAGATTATTGGATGGTCTGCTGAAAATTAAGGAAAGAAACAACAAGTTTAGCGTAGGAAGAAGCCTTGTTGATAGTGAGCAAAACTATAGTCATTATTCCCTGTGGAAGTGTAGAGAGGAAAGTTAGCTTTGAGAACATTAATATTTCCAAATCTTTCTCATTTTGGAGAGGGGAAGAGTTGATTAATATTCTTCAGGTTGTTGGTTGAAAGCTAGCTCTGCAAGCCAAATATTCAAATAGCCAACTAAGAGGAAAGAAATATTTCTTTTTCTTTATAATGGATATGGTCATTTTCCTTATGTACATTCAGTGAGATGATAATAGTTTATCAAAACCAGAATTGAGGCAGTTTTGTCTGTAATCCGTTTCATATATGAATCATTTCTTATTTCTTTTAAACTTCCTTGTTGAGGTAGTTCATTTTTCTTGGGTTATTGGAAAGAATTGGTTCCTTTAAGTCACTTCGAGGTATTCATACTCATAAACCTTCTCTTGCAAAGATATGACTTTGATAGAATCATGAAATCGACCACTTGTTTAATATGAGCCTCTCTATATTCATAGAGGAAATGGCTCTATTTTCTTACCAATTTGTAAGTCTTCATTGAATGCAAATGATTTGTAAATAAAGTCCATTAATGAACACATAATAAACAAATGTCGAACCATAGTTTATTTGTGGGTATTGAACCAAGCTTGTTAGGTTGAGAATTAAAGAAGTGGTAGAATAGTTTAAAACACAGCTAGGTGCTAGTTCTTGTTAAGATGCCTACTCGGTTTAATGTATAGTTTTTCCTTACTTCTTGTTGAATGATTTTGTTATTTAAAATGGTTTCATGAAATGAAAAACCTTGCCATTTGGCTTGAATGGTTAAACCCTTCAAGGGGTTATATTTTTAATGGAAAACATCCAGATGGGGTATTTTTGTATAAGATGTCTTTATACTGCAATATGACCAGTTAGGTCAAGTTATCTTGTGTTGTCAAAGAAGGCCATGGGTCTAATTCTAAGAGTAGATACTCTCTTAAGTTTGGTAAGCTTCAAATTACTGACAGTTGCCAAGACTAGGTAGTTATGTAGAGTAACTCGGGAAATCAAAGCAAGTAAGAAATAAGTAGCTCAAATGAGTTTTGGCTAGGAACTCATTGTGTGTAAAGTAAAAGCTTTCATTATGTTTAACCATTGGTCAAACAACAAGTTTGAGTCATCTTAGGTCGGGATCTTCTATATGACCATGTGTATGTCTTGATGATGGCATAGTGTCATCAATATTGTTAAAGAAGCCAAAGAATAGGTGAGAAGGTAAAACCTTTTGATTTGTGTTAGGCTTGAATTAGAGGCAGTAGCCTAGACCCTAGATGTTACAAATGCATAACAAGAAAATTCAAAGTCCGAGGTTTTTTACCAAACCAGTCATATTACAATCTTAATGAGTAATTATATTTATGCAAATTTATTGAAAGATGGGACAAGTTGGTCTACAGTTGTTTTTATCATTAGTAAACAAGATTTCAATGAAATACATGAAAGTCTAAAATCTAAAGGAAGTTGTGTTCTTAATGGAGATCTAACCATTATTGTGGAGACTTTGTCTATGTAATATTGATACTATATTATGACTAGGAAGGTCAAGAAGTTATCATTTTGTGTCAAGATTTGTTTAAAGTTTATATCACAAGAGTAGTCGCTCTCAAGGGTTAGGGTTAAGACTCGAGCAGGTGGTTGTAGCCAAGACCCAGGTAGTTACGTGATAGTAATTCGGGTGTTCGAGTTAGACATAACTAACAACCCAAATGAGTTATTTACTTAGTGAATCTTCACTTTCTGAGAAAGGACTCTATATCAAAACTAAAACACCGAACATCCAAGACTATAATAAGAAGGAATCTTCAGCTTAAGGTTAATATTTATTTATTATATATGGGGAACATTTTGTCAATACTTTTAGCTTATGACAAAGTGAAACCAGTCGATGACAATAAGTCATCAATAAAAATTGTATGTGCATAGAATGGGAGATCAGATACTCTCAAGGTTAATACTAAAGACTTGAACAAGAGGCAGTTGCCAAGGCCCAAGTTGTTATGTGAACGTAACATGGGTGTTCAAAGTCAAGAAACCATAACCAATCTAAATGATTTATGACTTTAATGAAGTTATCTCTTTTAAATGAGAATTGGTATGATAAGTTAACCATTGGTCAAATAGTAGAAGGTCAAATAAGGTTCTCCAAGTCGAGTAAGGTGGGTGAACAAACAACTCTGCTTGTAAGTAGCGGTTGAATATATTTCAAATACTTTGACCAAAGTGAGTGCAATAGTCTCTGCTTGCACTTGTCAGTTCTACTTAACTAATTAAAGTTGTCATTCATAGTTTGAAAGTATCCATAGTTTTTTTATGGTATTGGTTAAGTAGGGCACAACATCAGAGCTCGGATGGCAATTACTAGAGGGTTCTTAACTATACCCTTCATTGAAGAGCAAGGCCACTTCCAGTTAGGAAGGCGTGCGAGGGACGCTAGTTCGTGGTTGGAGGTAAAGCACCTAGATGATGCTATCCCTCTTGCAAATCACATGTCGAGTCTTGGAAGACATAAAGTATCCAAATATGGGATCTTTGACCTTGTACCTTTATGTTATTGTCATATTTTATTTAATTGAAATCATTCATGTTGAAATACAAAAAGAAAATAGATTGATTATTCTTTTCAGTTTGAAAAGAATGATAAGATGATATGAAATGTATATGTGTATTTAGTTATGCACTTGCAATTTTTGTTATCTAAAGAAAAATTTAGATATCCTATTTCTCTAAGAATCATATCTTATTGTTGCATGGTAAAGAAAACCAAGTATAAATTCTCTATTAAAGAAGGCAATTGTTACATGGGTTCTAACCCCACCTTGAAAGTCTATATAACTAGATGGCACTAGCTACGCAGCCTACAAAAAGGCATGGAGAAGCCATGTGCATGCCATCCCATGGCTTTATCATCCTTGATGCTGTATAACTGTTTGTAACTGTAAGTAGCAAGCACCCTATCCTTTAAAAATGTTGTAAGTAGCAAGCACCCTATCCTTTAAAAATGCTTGTTGGTGGGGTTTGCATTTTCAGTTAATGCACTTGCCAACTTATATGAAAATTTTAAAATTAAACTATTCCATAATTTTTACTATTTACTTTGGTTTTAGTAGTGTTTATTTTTAAGTTTTAAAACTAAAAGTGTGTTTAGTTTTTATTCTAGATTTGGTGTTTTTTATATATGTTTAAATATATTATAGAATATGTAATATTATATAGGAAAAATATAGTGTAATAAATATATATAATATTTTTTATATAAATATAGTTATATTAATATACATTGTAAAATTTTATATTTAAAATATATTTATAAATTTGAGTTTTTTTGTATAATATAATATTATATTACATTTATTATAATATATTATATATAATATTATGATATTATAATATAATAATATAATATTATGATATTACAATACAATAATATAATATATTAAAATATATAATATATTATAGATTATATAATAATATTATTTTACATAATTATTTAATAATGTATAATATATATTAATATAATTATATAATATAATATTATTATATCAATCTATAATATATTCTAATATAATATATTTGTTTCATACTTTCCAATCTGTGTGTTAAATTAAGGTTATGTATCCATTAGGGTTAGGGTTAGGATTTCTAAGATAAGATAAGGGTTAGGGCTAGAGTAAGGATCAAGGTTAGGGTTGGGGATTAATTAGTGTTAGGGATAGGGTCTAATTTGGGTTAAGATTCAATTAGAGAACTAGGGTTAGGGTTCAATTGATGTTCAATTAGGGTAAAGGTTCTAGGATAAAGTTTAGGGTTAGGGTTAGGTTGGGGTTAGAACTCAACCAGGATTAGGGATAGGCTTACAATTACTATAAGAGTTAAGATTCAACTAGGACTTAATTAGGGTTATGGTTAGGGTTCATATTCAATTAAGGTCAATGTTCAAAGAAGGTTAGGATTACGATTCAACTATAATTAGGGTTAAAGTTAGTTTAGGGTTAGGGTTCAATTATGGTTAAGGTTAGGGTTTAATTAGGATTACAGTTAAAATTAATGTTATGATTAGTGTTTACATTCAATTAGGGTTGACCTTTAATAGGTTAGGGTTACCGTTAAAGATATAGTTCAATTAGGATAGAATTTCAATAGGGGTAGGGTTAGAGTTAGGGTTCTAAGATAAATCGCAAGCCTTATAATACAACTAATTACTTACTTCATGGTCCCATGGGGGGCTTGGGCTCCTATTTTCACAGAAGCAGGTGGTCCCATGAGAAAAAAAAAATCTGCTACAGGATTAAATGGAATCTTTTTCATCCCAATAAGCAGGTGGCTGAAAATTTCAACTGGTGGAAAAAAAATTGCTAAAATCTTAAGCAGAATCTGCTCCGGATTTTAAGGAAGCCCCCCTCCATGGGACCACACTGTTATCCATTCAATATAATGTCCTCATGTTTACACAATATTCATTCTCCTTAGTTATATTCAATATCATACACATGCTGCGATGTTGTACATTCCTAGAAGATAAGCCAATGATATATTATTGGGCAACTAAGCAATCCATTATGATAAGCACACAACAATCAAATTTCTAAAATGGATTCAAACAAATTGATATATCTCAATGTTTCCTATATATATTATGTAATAAGATAGATAAGCTAGTTATATAAATATAATTATATTAATACATTGTGTAAAATTTCATATTTAAAATATATTTATAAATTTGACTTTTTTTCTCTCTATAATATAATATTTATATTATATATTATATTATACATAAAGAAACAAACTCTAACTTATAAATATATTTTAAATATAAAATTTTACAATATATATTAATATATTATAGATT
Organism: Sequoia sempervirens; assembly: GCA_007258455.2. Classification (NCBI taxonomy): domain Eukaryota; kingdom Viridiplantae; phylum Streptophyta; class Pinopsida; order Cupressales; family Cupressaceae; genus Sequoia; species Sequoia sempervirens. Next base: position 363,070,881 of record VDFB02000015.1, read on the forward strand.
GATATAATAATAAATAATATATAATTATATTAATATATATATATATATTATACATTATTATATGATTATGTAAAATAATATTATTATATAATCTATAATATATTATATTATTGTATTGTAATATCATAATATTATATTATTATATTATAATATCATAATATTATAAAATATATTATAATAAATGTAATATAAGATTATATTTATAATACAAATATTATATTATACAAAAAAACTCAAATTTATAAATATACTTTAAATATAAAATTTTACAATGTATATTAATATAACTATATTTATATCAAAAATATTATATATATTTATTACACTATATTTTTCCTATATAATATTACATATTCTATAATATATTTAAACATATATAAAAAAACACCAAATCTAGAATAAAATCTAAACACACTTTTAGTTTTAAAACTTAAAAATAAACACTACTAAAACTAAAGTAAATAGTAAAAATTATGGAATAGTTTAATTTTAAAATTTTCATATAAGTTGGAAAGCGCATTAACTTCAAATGCAAACCCCACCACCGAGCATTTTTAAAGGACAGGGTGCTTGCTACGGACAGTTACAAACAGTTATACGGCAGCAAGGACGGTACAGCCATGGGATGGCATGCACATGGCTTCTCCATGCCTTATTGTAGGCTGCGTAGCCAGTGCCTAACTAGATCACATAACTGAATGCCTTAATTAAGATACTTAATGGGTTCTAACCCAACCTCAGAAGTCTATATAACTAGATCACATAACTATAGAAGCCTGTGGTTAAAGAGAAAATTGACGTCTTGTTGTATGCATCAGGGTTCTTTATTGTTGAGTTCATGTCTACCAAAGATAAAATGGCTATTATAAATTTGGGTCATGGTTTTGGGAGGACTACATTTCGAGCCTCTAATCCTCTAATGGATTCCTTCTCCTCTATACTTGTTTGGGTGCGCCTTCCTCATTTGCATATTCAATATAGGTGTGATTTGTGCTTAAGGATATTGGGAATTCATTAGGCTCCTCTTTGAAGATGACCGTTGCAACTTAGGATTACACTCGTTCACTTTCGCCCAGATATCTGTAGAGATAGAATTGGATAAAGGGTTATCTAAAGAAATCAAATTTTGAAAAAGGAAGACAAGGCATGGATACAAAAACTATACAACATAAATATTCCATTTCATTGTCACTTTAGTTTAGAGCACAGCCATTGTGATTCTCATTGTCCAAAAACATTAAAAAGGTTTAGTCAATGGATTTTAGGAAGAAGGATTCCCCACACCCTACTTAGTAGAAAGGGGCATCTCGCTATTATTTCAATGCATGAGACTGAAACTACTTCAGATGCTAAACAGTTTTTATAGTGTCGTGAGGATTTGGGGGCGACTCCAAGTGATGAGGTTAAAGGTAGGGCTACTACACCAGCAACGGAATGTCTCCGAGTTTCCTCTCTTTCAGATTTGACTGCATCTCGTACAAAAGCCAAAAATCCTACAAATGAGGCATCTGTGACTAATGTTTCAGTTGTGGTTGACAAGCTTCAAGACAATCATTCCGATGATAGTGATTGGGCAAAGGTGAAGAAGAAAAAGGAGAATGGGCAAGGGAAGATCGTTCATCTCATAATCTTTAGATCTTCGAAGATTCGTAGAAAGAATTCTTCCAAAACATGGTGGTTCCTAAGAAAGAGTAGCCATTCATGGTGTAGATGAATTAACATCTTGTTTGGATGGGTTTGGTGAACCTGTGGTTACTAGAATCCTACACTTAACCTTTTTGGGTTTTTTTTAATTTTTTGGTGGCCCCTTGGTGCCTAACTTAAATTTTATACATATCAGGTGGTGAGAACAGTCAATCAGACAAGCGAGTCGCCTTGACTGATATGATCTGCATAAAATATAAAAATTAAATGCAGAATACAACTAATAATTGACAATTCAATGTTAGTGACTCAATTGTCAAATGTTTAGAAATATCAAAATGATTTATGTGAGTGCAACTGCACATGGAAAACTCAATACAATCCATCATATTGCTCGTCATCAAGAGCGTCAACGCTATTGGTCGGTCTGGTGTAATCAGCACCAGTGACATTCCCAATATCTGCACTACACAAGAGAACCTATATACCAGCATTGTGTCCCTCATCCTCAACCATGACTAAGAAAAGCTCTTCTTTTCTTTGTTGGCTTTTTCCCCTTAATAAAAATTACTTTGTTTTCTTCCAAGGGCATTCACCCAGGATTGCATGATATACTATCCAGACCAAATGCAAAGACCCAGAGTATGATCCTGGGCAAACCCAAGCTAGACCTAGACCAGGATCATAACCCAGTTCAGACCAGTCCAGGTATGGCTGAGGTTCTTGTGGAACCCGGTAACAGAGATGTAAACAAAATAGTGGCAGAAATTGTAAGAAACTTGCTACTCCCACATTGGATACATAATGATCAACATCCGATCAAAGCAATTCCTCCCTGTATTTCAAGCAAAGACAAGAAAAGCATAAGCTATTAAGATTATACAAAATAAAATGAAAATTATCTTGGAAATGTAAGTATATGCGATCTCTCGGAATCAAAATGATGCATACTTTCATCCACAAGCCCTACAAGACTATATGCAACGAGAAGAGCAAAGGAGGTGATTTGAATTGGCTTTATACCTTAGTCAAGAATGTTTTCAAAAAGATTTTACTCGCCACAATGATGCTGCACAAGCCTGCCATCATAGCATTGTTGGAATTAAACCTTTTCTGCTGCTTCCACATTTGGCAGACTTTGTAACAGAGCATTGCTGAGAGGAATATATGAACAAATTAAATTCTTATGATGTGTACAAGAATTTATTTTCCCTAGTACGAAGCTGCAAGAAAAACAATCACACCCAGTACACTCAAAGCTGCATTCATCTGATTTCATGCTCTCCTGCTGCATGTGCATAAACAATTTGATCATAATTCAGGGTAGTCATGTTGTATCTTGGTATTATTGACCTTGTCTTTTCAAAAAAATATTTTACTGTCATTTAATTAAAGTGATTGCTTGAGGACATGGAAAAGTGAGCTCAGGCCACTGTCATTGGGCAAAGCATATCCTTCATCAAAATTTGTATGATATTCAAGTGAGCACAGAATGTCGATGGCAAGACATAAAAACCCAACCTCTAACAATGCAAAATGTAACTCGTCTTCCTTTTAGGCAGGACCAAAGAATCCTTTCTGCTATTTTTCTGATTGCAATCAAAGTAGAAGCCGAAGGTATACATCTGATTCCGTTGACAATGGGATCCTCAATGCAAGAGAAAATTCCACCTTATTGGATCTCAAATGAGATAATTTTATCCATCTCCTTTCAAACTTGTGTTCATTTGAAAACTTCAATCAACTTCATGGGTGCAGGAAAGATGGTCTGTTCATTTGACAGGTAGTATTCAAGAGTGCAACCTTCCTTGTGTGTAGAATTTTCATTTAGCTTTCACAGCTCAGGTCAAAATTCATCTAGAACCAGGTAAAGAATTAATATAGTGGAATCTCACATGTTATACTAGGTAGTGACAAGTATTATATGAACAAGGTATACAATATGATGATTATAGCTATAAACATGACCACCAACTTAGGAGCAAGTTGACAGAATGGAGGTTAAACTACAAAACCAAGCAGAAAGAGTTTCGTATCTTGAAGCCAAAATTCATGCAGTTTCTTTGGTTAAAACCCTAAAAGAGAAATTTCCCTCTGAAACCTGAAAGGAAAATAGAAATGCATGTTTGCAAATCAGATTAAATGATTAAACTGACAATTGACAGCTACACAGCATGTAATGGTATTCTGAATTCAATGTACCAGCTGACAACAACTGCAGCAATCAGGGAGCAAGATAGATGCCACTGTGCATGTGTTAAACCCTTATGGTGGAACCTCCAAATTCTCAGCTATTGTGCCTGATGGAGCTGATAGCAAAGTTGCTCTGCTTAACCCTTGCAAAGAGCAGCTCTTTTTCGAGGGTTTCTATTATTCTCCTATCATGGGTGGGCAGCAAGATTCAGATGACGTGCAGATGAAGAATGTGGATGGGTCTTTGGCTAGATGTGGGCCCTTGTTCCAAAATGGAGGCTCCGTGCAAACATTTTTAGAAGTTGGTGATGGGAGAAAGCTAAAGGTCATCATCCTGTAACAATTGATGCTTCCAAGCTAGTGTTCAATTAATTAATTGGCAACATTGAAATTCGGATGAAATTCAACAAGGAAAAAATTGAAAAGTATAAAATTCGGATTAAATTCGCCTTATGCAATTTTTTTTTTTTTTTATAAATATAAGTAATATATCCATACAATTGTCTAAATAATTTAACATTGATAAATATTAATAAACTTTAAATATTAATAAAAATACTAAATATTAATTAAATTATAAACTGTAAACATTAGTAAATAATAAGTAAACAAAATACTAAATAATAGAAATATTATATATTAATTAAAATAATAAAATATTAAATACTAAATCAAATAAAAAATATTAAATATAGTTTACTTGTTACTTAATATTACTAATATTTTAATAAAAATATTAAATACTAAATAAAATAATAAAATAATAAATACTAAATGAAATAAAAAAATATTAAATACTATTACTTCATATTAAAAATCATACCTACTATTTTCTAAGGCTTATAATAAATAAATTGAACCCTAAAATTTGAAAATAAATAAAAACAAACTCCCTACCTCCTTCGACGGTGACGACAGAAGACGAGTGAATTGCAGCCTGCGACGACTTGCAACCTGCGGGAATTGCAGAGACTCCAGACGCCGAAGCAGACAGTGACGCCACTAGCCATAGAGACAAGTGACGCCGAAGTAGAGATGCCGCCGGCCGCAATTGAGTGATAACGCCGAAGAACAGAAACAAAACGCAGTTGCATTAAAAATCATTTGAAAGAAGGGTGGAGTCGCAAATGTTTGACCGGTCGAATTTGAACGAATTTGAACGATTTTCAACCTTTGTTTTGAAATTCGACGAATTTCGAATTTCATCTTGATATTCGGCCGAATATGGTGACTTAGCTTCCAAGGATGGGAAGCTTTTATCTTTAGAGAAAGCTCTACGCGGCAAGAAAGGAAGCTTAGTGTAGATGTTAAAAGCAACATAGAATGTTGCACTCCTACTACTAGACGCTGCAATTATAGAGGAAGCTGAACATTACTCAAAATTGGCTTTGATATGCAAGTTCAATAATCTTTGGCCCAATCTCCCCTGAAACTAATTCTTGGAAACCTTTTTCTTGTGGAGCCTATTGTGATTTATACTTGTGTCCAAGGCTTCTTCATTATAGTTTGTGAATCTGTAGCACATGGAAATTATATTTTGGCAAAGGGTCCATAAGGTTGGGTCAATGCTTCTCTTTTTGTAAAACTCTAGTACAAGGTTTTATTCCTTCAACAAAAAATTTCAAGATTGTTTCAATTTGGGTAAGAATTGCCTAATCTGCCCTTACGCATTTGGCTTTTCCTTCCTCCTTGGAAAGCATTGGCAACTTGTTAGCAAGTAAACCAGTTACTGTGGTATTTGTGGTTATCCCCTTGATGCAGCCAAGGGATAGTGACATGTACTTGCAAGTTTGCAACAATGGGAGAAACAACCATGCGATAGGTGATTTTCCTCTGAATTTGAGAGGGACAGCTCCCTCATATGATTGGGTTTTCTTCTTGTTTTTTAATACTTTTAACCAGGAAGTACAAAGAGAGCACAAAATAGAAAATGAAAGGAAAGGGAGAAAGGAGCAACCCTAGATGGAACAAATGCAGAGAACCATATGGGTTGCTCAAGAAAGAATGGAAAAAGTAAAGATATGTGTGGAATTAAATAGATATTTGGAGTTCAATTCCCACACACAGCATTAACGAATGAACAAAGATTGACTAGTTTGCATGTTGCACAAAATGAGAAAAGTAAAGACTAAGAAATGAATTTCATAGTGAACTCAAGAACAGCACAAAATTTCACAAAGAAAGAGAGAAACAAAGATTTGCAGATGTCTTCTGATTTCTTTGAAAAGAATGCACAAAGTCTTTTCTGTTTGTTTCCTGTTCAAAGTCTTGGAAAATTGCAAAAAGTATCATAATGACAACCCTTTATAAATCCAGAACAATTAACTTTTGTTCGTTAGGGAATTTGGAAAAACATAATTGAAAATAATAAAGTTCTTTTTAAAATAAAGTAAATTTATAGATTACAATATACACACTTTTCAAAGTCACTTAATATATATCATAATGTAATAAAATGGCTTTTTGATCTCTCTTTTATAAAAGGACTTCAAAACATGATAAAAGTATTTTAACAATATTCTATTAAAATCATGATGTCCTCTACTTTATTTTACAAAGAAGATGACTTCTTTGCAGCTGATCAATCTAAATCATCATCTGTCTTCTTTTGAGCACCTCCACCTCAAGCCTTCATATAACTATGTTGTTTTGCAACCATGACAGTTCACAAGATTACATTTCTTAGAAGCTATTTGTCAAATGGGTCGTGTGCAAGCACTATGTTATGCCCTATCATCTCATTCTTCTCTATCATGATCACTTCCTCTCTGATCATAAGAACTTATTTGCAGTAGTTGTAACAAGCTTATCTAAGGCTAACGTAACAGAATCTTGCTCAGCATCCTTCTTTCTAATGAAAAAACTTGAAATTGCCAAAAAATGTAGGAGTTCTAAACAAATATATTTATTTTGTCTGATTTGGGAGACAAGAAAATTTGGGGTATCCTCTGTGGGCTCAGCTGGAACAATCTCTGTTTCATAATATGTATTTTTCTCATACTTACTGTTGCTATGTATGATTACATTTGAACAGACATGCTTAGGCTGCTTCCAATAATCATGCTTCAGCATCCTTAACAATGACATGATCACTATGCTCCCCCAAGTTTCTTGGATGGGGATGACAGAGGACAATGGGATGTGTTTCCGGTACAAGGGTACCTTTTGGCCATTTTTTAGGAGACAGTAGGGGAAAGCCATTAAAAATGGGAAAAATATATATATATATATATAAAGAAATTATAAATATTCATATCATAACATTGATAGAGCATTCATCATGGACATTATAGAAGCTTGATACATAATAATAGAATTGAATCGAGATTTCACATGAGAATTGACAAACAATTTATCAAAATTTAAATGTTTTCATTGTCAATGTGCATATGTATTATATAAAAATTACAATTAAAAGGCTCCAAGTTTCAACTCATTTATTAAAACGAGTAAATGACAAAAGCATAAAAAATATATAGCTGTCCCTAATCAGCAAATGCTTTTGGTAGGTTTATATCAAAATTGGAACTTGAGTTTGTCACTGCCAATATAAGAGGTTGCCTCAAGCAATGGAACCCCAACCAATCCCTCTTGTGTCTCCTCTTCATCAAATTGTATAGCATCTTCAAGATCAACATCTCAACGTAAGGCTGAAGTTTGACAATATTGAGGGGTCTATCAATCTTGTAGTTGCAAGGAACTATGCATGACCACCAACTTCTCCAATCATCTAGAGGTAAGGTTGTTCCTTTTGACTGAATGGATGAAGCTATATGTGGACTAATTCCTCTCTGCAACTAAGGAATTGAAAACCTATGAAAGAAGACAAATGGCAAGTACCCTCAACTCTAGTGCATCCTTCCCATGCCACATCCACCATCCAATAGGGTCGATTTGAACTAATGTAGCTCTATCTAACATTGCCTCTAGTTTGCTGAAAGTTGGACCATGGAGACTGATAAATGCAAGCCATTGTGTGCGAAGTACAAAAAATTCCTCTTCAATATACATTTTTCGAAGGGCCTTCATGAGCCCTTCTTTCACCTCTCCATCATGAGCTGGAACCACTCATCCAAGCTTAGCTACATACCATTTGGTATTTAGAGCATAGGCTACCATATGAAGCAAGCTATTCATAGTGTTCCATCATCACATCACAATGGGCCTAAGATGGTCATCATAAAATCCCAAAATAGGGCCCCTACTATGAATTGCTTGCTTCATCTGCCCAAGCATGCTATCAAGGGTCTCATAAATCTCTCCAAGGCTAGGAGAGTCAATATCAACATATCTTATTACTCGCAATAGGCTCAATGAAAGAGAAAACATATCTGCAAGTGCAAACAAGTTACAAATCTTAAAAAAGGAACAAAAATATTTTACACTTAGAAACATTAATAAATTAACATTTTAAAAAATAAATATTAAAACCAACAATTTTCTTACTTCATTGTGGACCACCAATCATCATCAAGGATTTTTTGTTTCACACTTCTTCCTTCAGGTGTGCTTGCCTCTAACCATCTACCCCACTCAGAATTAACCACTATTAATTGTAAAGCCTCCTAAACCTCAAGCATTCTCTAATGAAGTAGTTGGCATATATAGTATACACATGCTTGAAAACTTCCTCAAAAATGTCCTGAATGAAGCAAGTGAAGTGTGATGGTTGCAAATGAACATCTACACATCTCTAGCCTCTTAACACCATTGCCTTCACCCAATTTATCTTCCCAATGTTCTTCAAGGTATTATTCAATGCATGAACACAAAATGGGCTCCAAAAATATTCTTATGAGTACCCTCCACCATCAAGCCAGCTAACTTATGCACATGGGCTGAATTGGTCACTACCTATACAACTTTAGAGGTTCAAACCTCTTCTATGGTATCTTTCAGAATTTGAACTTGGAAGTTTACATCTTCCTTATCCTTGAACAATTAAAAGCTCTAAGAAAATAAGAGCCAACTAGACTTGTGACAATAGTATTGATGAGTGGTCGATGTTTGATATTGGTCCATCCATCCATGCATGGAGCATCCATCTATTATCCAAGTTTGTCTCATCTCTTCCATCAACACACTCACCTTGGAATATTCTCTATCAAGGAGGGTGGTGCATAGCTTGTGTTTCCTAGCGGGGAAAATGAGGGACTAGTAGCTATGACATCTTTTGGACATTTGTTTAAAATATGATGAACGTGTCATATGAAATGGTATGGCATGAGCATTAAAAAATTTAGCAATAGAAGAATCAGCCACATCTCGTAATTGTATGTTAAACATATCTGTAGCACTAGTAATTCTCTTCTTTCCCCTAGTAGAAGTAGAACCCTCTCCCCCCTGAATTCCAACATCCATGAATCCTATAGGCAATGACACACTAAGTTGCAAACCCCCAATAGAATTCTTTTTTTTCTTGCCTCCCCCTCCATATGCAATCTAGTAGCCTTAGCCTTCTTAGTTGAAGTTCTAACTTCACAACCTTTCACCCCTTGACCACCTATCCACAAAATATAACAATAAACTCTAGTGTAGCTGCTCCTATAGTATTTTTTGCATAATGGCATAGCCATACTCTACTGCCCCCTGAATTTGTTTTCTCATATTTGTCAATTCGTGATGCAAATTATAAGGGAAGTTTCTTGGGGTTATATGGGCCTTTTGCATAGGTTTGAGGAGTTTAGAAGGACATTCAAATGGGTTTGTACTTGTTGGCCCTGCTACACTCCCACTCCTTGAAGAACACTCAATGACTGCCAGACTTCTATGAGTTCTAGCTCTACTTCTTTCTTGCATTTGAACTTCAACCTCTTCATTATCACTACTCTCACTGCTATTCATGGCTTTTATGGTTAAGAATTTAAAAGAGAGCTGCAAGTTCAAATAAAAGAAAAAACAAAATCAAAATGCCCTCACTTGTGTTTAAAAAAATTTGAAAAAAGCTTTAAAAAATGCAAAACAAATGTAGGATGAACTTACCTCTAATGTAGTGGATTCGACGCCCTGATACCTTCTGCTTTTCTCTTGCTGCTCTTAAACATGAGTTTGCAAATGTTAAAACGACATGATTTTTTTTTTTGGTTGTTTTGAGTGTTGAATTAGATTTAGTTGTTGTTTAAAGGGGTGGAGGGGTCCTTGTGGACCCACCCACCTCTTTTTTCTTCTTGAAAAATGTGTCTTTTTTCAAATTGAAGTCATGTTGTTGGGCCATAGGGGACAGCTAGCCGTCCCCAGAATGATCAAGGGATGCTTGAACATCCTCTACTCTAACTAAGATGTTTTGGAAACCTACCCAATTTTTTTTGCAAAAAGGGACAAGGGGGACATTTCCTAGGCATCCCCGAAACGTCCCTTGTAGGGTATAGGGGTACTAGGGCAAGGGACACATCCTTGGGGAGCACTAATGATCATGCAATATTTTGTAGTGATTAATTCAAATGATGCATTCTCTCTAGTTTCATTGTTGCTTGATTATGACAACTTGAAGCTCATTTTTGTTTTCTCGATATGTGATAAGTATATAGTTCTCAGTATTTAGGATAGACCAGATCATACTATTCAACTTAGCACATGTTGAAGAATGGACCAAAATGTCTCAATTAAATAATCTCAAAAGCAACCAAAAGGACCTGATCTTACATATTCCTTAGCCTACTCTTTATTTCCAAACTTCTAAATAAGTACCACTATGTTTGACTCATCCTGACCCCACATTTTTCAACTGAAACATTTTTTTGTAGTATGTTATCAAATTACACATTGGATTTTGAAAATTGAAACCATTAATATGTGGGAACACAAAGAACCAAGTACACATTCTCCAAATTGAATGCCTGATCTTCCTCCATGGTTTCAATCACCTCAAAGTTCTATATTGTACTCTAGCTGGAGAATTATAGTGCTTGCCCCAAATTTTAAATTCAATCCTTCCATGCATTCCAAGCATTCCTTAACAGATTCACTTTGCACATGTATAATTGGAAGGCATTCTGTCAAACAATTGGTTTGTCTTGTCTATGCTTTCACATTTTGAATACCCTGCTCTAAAGCTTCCATTTGGCATTAACTAGGAGTATGCTGGCAAATGTGCACTGATCAGTTTAGAGACAAGTCAACATACCCATTTTATGTGTATCTTAAAATCACTGCATTCAACAAAACCCAAAATCTTTCAAGGAGTTATGTCAAATAGCTCAGGTGTCATGCGTGGTTTCATATTTTGCACACATGTTAACCCATTGGCATGCCTTGTCCATGCTCTGATCTACCATCCTACATTTCAGCAAACAGTTTACATCCCTTGTATCTAACTCCACATTTTACATGCTTCTCTGAAAATTCACATGTCTTATCTCTATTTCTGTATTTCACATGTATATCTACAAGGACACCTGCAACTATTACATATGATGATGTTCCCATCCTTCATGCTTCAATGGATGTTTATGTTACACGCAATCTGCTATATATTATTTAGAGACATTTTGTCAAATAGTTTGTCCACTATCATGGCTGTGCTTCTACATTATGCAAGCATATGAAACAGTTTGTGTTTTTTCTAAATTTCCATATTATACATGTATCTAACACAGTGAATGCAACTATGATGTCTGAACAAATATCCACTTTTGATTATGCTTCAATGGATGTCTATTTGCTGTTCAAAAACTCCTAATGAGCACAGGCGGGTAAGATGCTACCAAAAGGTTGTGAAGTTTGGTTTTACACCCACCAGTTGCATTTTCCTAACAGTTTCTAAAACCTTTTCAACAATCTACTTTGTGCACATCCTGTTCTTATTTGAGCAATAGTAATTCCAACCACAGAGTTCCATGCAATGCCATCTACAGTTTTACTTTCAAGAAGGGAGGTTAGATCCAAATGGCACTACAAATTCAGTTTGAAACTTTGATTCATTAAACTCATATTAGGTCTATTGTCATCAATCACAACAAGGACACCACTTCATGGGACTTCCATAGATTCAACTTTAACCCAGCCACCAGCAGGTACTCATAAGTCAGAACAATGCATTATCCAGCAGATTGCTTAATACCTGTCTTAATGCAGATCCTTCACTTGCAACATTTGTTGCTGGCTGTGAGCTTTCATGTGACAGTATGTTCTCAACAAAGCAGGTCTGCAATCTTAAAGAAATGTAGAGGAGTCTCCAGGAGGGCTGTAGTAAGCATAATAGTCTTTTTCAAATCAACCATTTCCTGCTTAACCTGTATTCAAATTTCAGACCATTCTGTGGGAGCATATCTCTTGGAGACTTTCTTTCAAACAAATGGTGGGGTTTTGAATTGTGTTTGCAAGTTCATTCACTTTTGGGCTTTTGAGTTGTGTCTGCACCTTAACTCTTCATGGATGGGATTTTCAATTGTATATGCAACTTATAACTCCGTGGCAGGATTTTGGATTACACTTGTAACCTGAACTTCCATCATTTATATACATTGCAGGGTTTCATAGCTTTTGTGCACATTTGTAAACATCACAAAGCTGCAGCAAATCCCCTGCATCCCCACCATTTCAACATTACACAAGATTTTGGGGTTACAATGCACCTTTGTAAAAATTACAAAACAATAACAAATGTCCAAAAGTCCGCATCATAATAAAGAGCTGGGATTTCAAGATTGTTGTGCAACTTACAAGGGTGTGGAAAAAGTTCAGAAGTCTACCTCTTCTCAAGTTTGCACAAAAGCATTGACTAACTCCATGACTTTCCTCTCCTTGTCATGCTCACGTACATTTCCAATATTTCCTAACACACTATTCTTGGCAAAAATAAAGAATTACAAATGGTGTAACACCTAGTAGAATGCAATAACTGTGAATCCAAGTAGGTTATAGGACCTTCAATGAGATCTAATTTCCCTTATATCATTTGGAGTTTTCCATTTTGCATGTAGCTTTATAAAAACTGCTAAATTGTATCATGACTTCACATATCTGCAAGCTTACACTTCAATGTCAGACTTTTTGACTGCCTTTTTTAATATCCCAAAATTGCAAAATTATAATATATACCCACTTTCCCACTCACAATAATTTTAGCACACAAATCTTTGGGTTCCCACATGTGTATACATTTGTAAACTTTTCAACCAGAAAAATCCCACAACAAATTGAAAGAAAGATCTTAATTATTGTAATAACCTCTACAATATAACTAACTTACTACACCCAAATTTATAAACAACAGACCATATTGCATATTGTATATTATTGACAACATAAAATTGGATTACATAGACAACAGCATGCTGCCATGCCAAACCTGCAACACCTGCAATGACCTGCAAACAATTTTCTAAAACTGATTCACTTGTGTACTGTGTACAGCAGTGGCAGACCACCAAGAACAAGCCAAAAATGAAGAAAGAGAATATCTTCAGCACAATTGCAGCCCCCAGATGAGTCTACCGAAGGGAGCCAAAGGGGATTTTTCCTCTAGTTTCAAGATTCAAGGGATTTCATTTTGAAAGCAGCTACAAAACAATAATGCAGAAGTATCAAAGAAAAATGGAAGACACTTCTAATAGTCTAATACCTCATTTTATGGCAAAAAGGAGGGCCCAAATCCTAGTACTCCCATAAACTAACTACATTCCTACAATAGCAAATGCCCATCAAATCAAAACGATATTTTCAAAGAGTTTCTTTTCAAAACGAGTTTTTGGTGTAAGTACTTGCCTGGAAAAACTCGGAGAATTTAAAAAAAAACTCACCCTCTTTGCAAAAAGAAACCTGCAACCAGAATAAAGGCAATTTCGATTCATTTTTTGTGGTTTGTGTGGTTTTGAAGGTCTTAATTTGGGCTTGGTGGTGGGGGCTCTAGCCCTCAACCCCGCCTTGTATCGCGATAGGGAGCGCGTCAAGGGCGCTACACCTGAACCCCACGAGGGGCGCTGCCCCTCAACCCCACTGGGGGCATTGCCCCAGACCCCCACAAGGGATGCTGCCCCTCAACCCCACTGGGGGTGTTGCCCCTCGACCCCGCTGGGGGCGTTGCCCCCAAACCCCCATGAGGGGCACTGCCCTTGACCCCACTGGGGCATTGCCCCCAAACCCCCACGAGGGGTGTTGCCCCAAGACCCCCATGAGGGGCACTACCCCCTTGACCCCGCTGGGGGCATTGCCCGCAGAACCCCCACAAGGGCGCTACCCCTCAACCCAACTAGGGGCGTTGCCCCCAGACCCCCACAAGGGGTACTGCCCCTCAACCTCATTGGGGGCATTGCCCTCAAACTCCCATTGAATTCATTTGATTTTCTAGGTACTCTCCAAGTCCAAGTTTCCAAGTTTTCCTACAAGTCTTCATCTATAATATCGTCTAGTTCTACCTCTCCTCTAGTTTTCACTAGACATGGGAAAGAGGAAGATGTAAATTTGTAAAATATATTAATGTAGTATTTACTTTCATTTTTACAAAAACAATTTGCTATTTTCATTTTGTTTCAGAATATCAACATCAGCGCATTCCACATGAGGATGCCATTTTGTACCCAATTTGCTTTCAAATCAATCAAATACAACTAGACTTAGCTTGTTTCTTTTATGTACTCATTTATTGACTCATTGGATGAATCTTATCATTGAATTTTGCAAAAAAAAAGTGTTTTTAATGAAATTTAAGCAATTTTTAAGTTGCTGAGTTTTTTCCGAACTGAGTTTTATGGGCTTGCCAAGTACTTGCAATTGGTGAGTTTTTCAACTATGAAAATAACTACCCTCTTTGAAAAGTCAATTTGTAACTCCCATTATGCACTACCAAAAACTAACGATATTTGTTATTGCTAGTTTTCCCAAATTGTAAAACCCCCTTTAAAGAGTTTTTTTCCTCTTAACCATTGAGAAAAATAACGGAATGGGCTTATGGGACAATATAAGATGAATAAATGGAAAGGGGACATAAGACATTCAAATATCTCTAGCCCCTCCCAAGTAGTATCCTCTACAAGTAGGCACTTCCAACAAACCAAGTACTATGTGATGGTCCTATACCTCAATTTCTTCTCCCATACTGTCAATTATGAAATCCAAAACCAATATAAGTTTCTCCTCATTGTCCAAGGGTGGTGGATCAACTAATGGTGCAATATGTTGGCTCAATGCCCTTTTGAGGCAAAATTTGTGGAAAACATTGTGAGTCCAATCATCTGCTGGCAACTCCAATTAATAGGCCACTACACCCAATCTCCTCAAAACTTTGTATGTTCAATAGAAACAAGCTTTGAGCTTTTCATCCCCTCCTCGCTTAATGGAGGTCTATTTATAAGGTTGCAAATGCAAATATCTCAAATGGTTTCTCAATATAGTGTTGGTTTGCACAAAGCTTTTGTTGATTTTGGACCTGCTACAAATGATCTCTAAGTGACCTCAAAATGTCTCAACTATGTCCCACCAAGTCATTAGATGCTTGTAGCTTGTCCATGAACACCAAATCAATGAAAATCAATGTATCATATCCATATAATGTCATAAATGGAGTCATGTCGATGGACATGTGATGGGTGGTGTTGTAGCAATGCTCTCCAAGGTGCAACCACTTGACCCATGCCACCTACTGATTTGTGACATAATTTCTTAAATATCCTTGGACCCATTTATTCACTATAGTCTATCTTTGTTTAACCATATGTTTGTGGATTATAACTAGTACTAGGAGTAAGCTTAGAATTAGTCAAATGAAACAACTCTTGCAAAAAGAAGCTGAGGAATCTAATATCTCTATCACTGACATTGTTCTTAGGCAAGCCATGTAACCTAAACACTTCTATGAAAAAGAAATCAGCTACCTAGTGTCATTTGAGATCTATGGGAATGGAAAAGAAGTGTGCATACTTGGTTAAACTATCCACAATCACATAAATACAATCCTTTCCATTTATCTTATGAAGGCTTGTGATGAAGCCCATAGATATACTCTCCCACTTGTGATTAGAATAGGTAATGGCTGCAATAATCCTACACGAAAAACATGTTCTACCATGTTTTGTTGATAGGTTTTGCACTCCTTGATGTATCAAAGTACATCATCCTTAAGGTCCTTCCAAGAGAACCTTTCCCTAATCTACTTGTATGTCTTGTAGAATTTAGGGCGACCAGCCAAAGGTGAACCATGCAATGCTTTCAAAATCTTCTCTTTAATCTTAGATTTAGGCATTCAAAGTATTTTTTCCTTACACAAAATGAGATCACATACCTGTCATCTTTCACACTCCCCTCTAAGATGTTAATAGGAAATCTGTTCTTAGCATATTTGGCCATGATAAAAACCTTCCAATCACCAAAAATGATAGTAATAGAACAAGAAGTGAACATTTAGAAAGGGCACCAAAAACTATACTATTTCTACCCTTCATATATTATATATCATAATTGTAAACTTGGAGCTTACTCATTTTTGTTGCCTATCATTCAAGTCTTGCTAACCCAAGATGAACTTCAAGTTGGTGTGGTCTGTTTTAACCACAAATCTACCACAAACTAGATATTATCTAAACATTCTAAAGCATGCAATATGGCAAGCATCTCCTTGTCGTAAATTGAAAAGCCCCTTTTCGAATTTTTCAACTTTTAACTCTCAAATGATATGGGATGCCCGTTTTGCATTAGAACTCCAACTTCCTCTCCAAAAGCATTAGATTCTACAATAAGAGGTTGTGAGAAGTTTGGTATGGCATGTACAGTGCATGAGCTAATTACCTCCTATTGAAAGCTTCTTGTGTTTTATTCATCCATGCAAAAGCTCTTTTCTTTGTCATGTTAGTCAAGAGTGTTGATAGTTGTGCAAACCCCTTAACGAAACTTCTATAGTAGTTGCAAAAAACAGAGAATCCTCTCAACAATGTTCGTGTGGTAGGGGGTGGCCAATCCAAAATGCTTGAAACTTCTCCTAATTCACTTGTACATCTTGAGCACTAATGAAATGGCCCAAGTATAAAATCATTATGGCCCCAAAATCATACTTATATTCTTTTGCAAATAGAGCTTGTTGCTCTAGAATTTCAAGGATTCCATCCAGGTGCCTCAAATGATCTTCCCATGTCTTGCTATATATCAAAATATCATCAAAAAATACTAAAACAAATTTCCTCTACTAGACCAATGAATACATGATTCAACATGGATTGGAAAGAGGTCGATGCATTAGTCAAACCAAATGGCATGATTAAAAACTCAAAGTGTCTATAATGACATTTGAAAGTTGTTTGGTGCACATCCTCCTTGCAAACATGGATTTGATGGAATCCCAATATCAAATCGATGTTTGAGAAATAAACTACCCCATGCAACTCATCAATGAGCTCATTGATCCTAGGAATGGGATATCTATTTTTTATTATCCTCTTGTTCAAGACTCTATACTCTATGCGCATTCTCATGGTGCCATTTTTTTTTCAAAAGAACCAAAAATGAAGTAAAGGGGCAAGGATTGGGTTTGATGTGGCCCATTTTAAGCAACTCTGTCATGCCCCCGTAAAACAAAGAAATAGATTGCAATATTTAGTTGGATCCCAGCACTTAAAGTCTAGGAAAATAAAGTAAACATGAACAACAATTCTAATAAGGGGATTGATTAAGATTATAAGAAGAAACAAGAGCAGCGATTTCCTTGAATTAAAGATATTTAATTAAAATTAAATTAAAAGGGTTTCAGGCCAACAATTAAGAGGAATAGTTATGACTTCCAAAAAGGAAGAAATAATGAAGAGATGTGACTCCCTCAAACTTGAAGATATAAGAGGGAGAGCATTTCATTTGAGGAGGACATCCATAACATCATTCAATCAATCAATTAAGAATAAATATTATGCGACTCCTTCAAATGTGAAAGATTGTGACTCCTAATGTGAAATGTTGTGACTCCTTCAAATATGAAAGGTTGTGACTTCCTCAATAATAAGATATAAAAGGGAAATCATTTCCTTATGGAGAAATCATCAAATGGGAATAGATCTATCAATCAATTTGGAAAGAAATTATTATTCTCAAAAGGCAGCATTGAAGGGTGGTGACTCGTTTATTAGTGACTCATTTGTTGTGAAGGGTGATGACTCCTTCAAGAAATGGATATAAAGGGTAAATCAGTTCATCAACATTCAATCAGCAATCATCACTCATCCATCCATCAAGAAATCAGGCAATCAAAATATCAAAAGATCAATCAAGCAAACAGCAATCAGCCTATCAATACATTCAATGATCAAATCATTCAAGCATCAAATCATTCAATCATCAAATCATTCAAGAATCAATTCATTCAAGCATAAAATCATCAAAAGGAACTAAAATTCAAATATCGATTCACAATCATATTACAATCAATTCAAAACTTGATATTCAAACCACTAGTCATTCAACCATTATATAATTCCAGGAATTCATTCAAGAATCATTCATAAAAGCATTCAAGTATTATTCAAGGATTAAATTATCAATCCATCAAGAAATATTAATCAGCAAAGGAAAATCCTCAATGGTCTAGCAAATACATCAAGTTATCGGTTTTGAATTCTAGGTAATATTTGCAAATTGGAAGGACGAAATCCCTTCTAGGCTTGCAGGGTGGGCTAAGGGTTGGAAGAACGGGGTCTTTTCATGCCCTTGACAAGCTAGGGATGGAGTCCTTGGTATTGTCACTATTGAGTTAGGGATGGGGTCCTTTAATTCAACAGATTTGCAAAGTATTTTCAGAGAATTCACGATTTGATCAACTTTGGGTATTGTGCTATGATTTAGTAACCTAATTATATATCATAAATTTGCAATCCTGGATAAAACTATTATAATACTTTGAGTGAATATTATTGTTTAAAAGAATATGCCAAAAAGGGGACATTACAAACTCCTTAATAGCCTTCTCTATCTCATCTTTATATGTCCTTGGGTGACAATAAGGAGTGATTATGAAAGGCTTAGAGCTTGGTTCCAACTCTATAATATGTTGGAATCCTCTATTAGTGGCAATCTTGGGAGGCATATCATTGAACACCATACTATGCTTATCCAAAAGAGTTTGAATATAAACATGATAGCTATGTTGCTTACCAAAAGATGAAATAGTGTGCATGCCCTCCATCACCAAGCAACTTGTCCCTCGCAAAATGTTCTTTCCAAAATTTAGCTATCACTTGTGGCAACCCCTCAAGCATAACTCTAAGAGTCACACGTTTTCCTTGAGTTTTAAACTTCAACTCCATGGACTAATAGTCATAAGAGAATTCCCCAAAAGAATGCAACCATTGCACTCCCAAAACCATATTTGTTTTTCCTAATCCCACAACATAAAAATCATCACATACCCCATAGTCACCAAGGGTTATTTTGAACTATCACATGATCTTTGTGTAGGGGATTGTGAACATGTCTAAAACAATGACATTGAACACCAAAGGATCCTCTACTTTCAATCTCCTCTTAGTCACCAAGCACTCATCAATGGAATTGTGGGTGGCTCCACTATCTATCAACACAATAATTCATTGCTCAACTAATACCCCATAAAGTCTAAATGGGTGGTACCATTGTGCTCTTGAAAGAGCTGCAAGAGTGCCATTGCTATCTACTATGTTGCTAGTATCTTTTATGATTTTCTCCTCTATGGTTGGTTATGGTTGTGATTCTTCAAACTCATTCTCTTCATCAAACACCACCTCTATGTAATGTACTTGACACTTGCCAAGAACATTTGAGATCAAGGTCTCATGGCTCTCTACAAATGAAACATAGCTTCTTTCTCTTGAGTTTAGTTCTCGTATTGTCATCCATCTTCTTCCTTGTAAATGGTTGTTGTGTAATATTTTATGGCTATGGCTTAATCTATCCCTTTGAAGATTTCCCTTATGGAATCTAGTGGTAAGTTGTTTTTGACTATGATGTAAAGTTTTTCCTTAACACAAATGGCTCAAGTGTCAAGACTCTCTAATAGCTTATTGCACTAAAGGTGGTGCAAAGGTTTTAACTAGGCCCCTAAGAGGCTCAAATAAGCCCTCAACAAAGCAGAAAATAATCCTCTTCTCTAAAATATCAGGTTCCATTACCACAACTCTCTGGAACTTTGCTACATACACATCCAATGAGATTTGTTGTTTCATTATGGCTAGCTCTCTAAAATACTCTTCCCCATCCTTCTACTGAAATCTATCCAAATTTTGGTTGAAACTTTATGAAGTTTGCACAAGGCCATGCACTTGTGGGATAAGGCCGGAATGCCACCAATCATATGTTACACCTTCCAAGTGCAAGGTAGTAAATTAAATTGCTTCTTCTTCCATCATGGGTCTGAATATAAAATATGACTATAGTTTCTACAACCAAGCCCTAGCAGCAATCTTGTTTGTGGCATCCAATGTGGGTGCAGTTAATTTTTTTATTTTATGCTTCAATTCCTTTCTAGAGTCACCTTGATTATTTATTTGGCTTCTTCACACACTTTTGTTGTAGCTGCCTTGAAATCATTAATCTTTCCTTGATACTCTCCAAATAATCTATCTAGCTCTTCCATAGAAGAAGTTTATGGCTCCACTCTCTCTTCCCTCTATAAGAACATGGATTCTAAGGAATTTGGAATAGAACTTATTGGGCGGTGATTTGCATATTAGCTTTCCCCACTTTGTGATATTCTAGTATTTTCTTGATTTTGTAATGGGTTGACGATGGGCATGTTTTTTTTGGATCTACAACAATTGTGTCAACAATTCAATCATTCTTTCTTGCCCCATCTAGATTCCTATCGTGGTGTCTTGAAACAGGTCTACAATTTCCTCCTTTGACATGGATCTTTCATTTTTTTTCCATACACCACAGGTTGGCAAGATGTTAGCTCTGATAACACTGTAATAACCTCTACAAAAATTGTAATACTAACTTACTACACCCAAATTTATAAACACACCATAAAGAAATATTGTTTTTTATTGACAACATAAAATTGAATTACACATATAGTTAATAGCATGCTACCATGCCAAACTTGCAATACATGCAATGACCCACAAACAATTCTCCAAAACTATTTTCATTGTGTACATCTATGATAGACCACCAAACACTTGCCAAAGAATATATTTAGCATAGTTGTAGCCCCTAGATGAGATTACCAAAGCCAAAACAGTTTTGTCCTCCATCCTCAAATCAGCTAGAGAACAATAATGCAGAAATATAACAGCAAAAGGGTAGAGATTTCTAATACCCAAATGCCTCATTTTATGGCACAACAAAAGGCCCAAAACCAAGTGCTCCCATAAACTAACAACATTCCCAAAATAGTGAATGCTATTCAAGTCAAAATGCTACCATAACTCAACACCCCCACTTTGACGGCATAACTAACCTCTTTGAAAAATCAATTTGTAACTCTCAAAAATTGATGAAATTAAATAGGAAATGCCATTAAATATTATTTATTTGTTATTGCTAATTCTCCCGAACTATAACCCCCCCTTTAAGGAGACTTTTTCCTCCAACCTATCAGGAAATATAAAGAAATGGGTTTATGGGCAACTGTGAGATGAATTAATTGAAAGGGAACATTACAATTATTATGCCCCAAAGCTTACAATTAATTTTAAGCCATTCATGTAAACATTAAAATTCCCACAATATCAACAAAATTGAAGCATTTGGCACACTACTTTGTGCAACTTTGGACAACATTTGTTATATGATTGTCATGGACATTTAAGCTAACACATGATGACAAGTGACTTTACAACTGGACATAGACATCTTACAAGTTAAACTCTTGAATTGCTAACAATCGAGAGCATGGATGATTAATGATTTTTTACTTGATCACAAGTAGATGGCAAAAAACTTTATAAACAAATTAGTGCACTTAGCACAACTTCCAAAAAAGCATTTTCGTCTTTCAACTAGAATATTCAAAAATTTAAAATTGTCATGGTCAAAATTGAGGACAGCACACAAGTAAATTTGTTTCAATCTCCCCTAAAACCCTAAGGCACTCCCACTCAGCTTTTGCATGGATTTTGGTAGCGTTGGACTTACCTTTGAGTCTTCTAGTGGAAATCTAGCTGAAAGTTCGGGATGCCATCTAGAAGCAACCTCTTGATTATGCAAAGTTGTCTTTTAGAGGTTGGAATTGTTTTGGCCTTGATCACTTGTCAAGTTGGTGTTTGAAGAATAAACGTAAAGCTGGTAAGGCAACAAGGTGGAAATTTTAGAAAATGGAAGAGCATGAAACTACAAAGTTAATACGCCATGAATTATATAGATAATATGCAAATGATATTATAATGAATTTGGCATTTTCAGATGATGTTACATTTCTTTTAAATGTGGCTTTATGAAGCCTTATTTTCTTGTGTAGAAACCACCAAAACAATCTATAGGAGTAACTCCTCAAAAACAAACTATTCTAATTTATTATTGACTAACTATTGTTTTATTTATTTAACTAAACTATATACTAAGGATATAATATATTCCAACATTCCCCACCTTATTAGATCAATCCAAACAAAAGGCGAAACATTTCAAGGACTAAACACGACAGCCCTTTTGGAAACTTTGATAAGACACCTCCATCAATTCTCCTCACTCACCCAAGAAACACCAAACTGAATCCATCAGCAAATCTCCTGACTCTCAAACCTGCAAATCTTTTGTACCACGAGGGACATGCACAATAAGAGAACTCTCCTTCGAGAGTCCACTTTCCTCTTAAAGTTTCAATATTCCTCTTCCAATGCCATGAGAACCAAACACTCTAGTGTACAAAAAAAATTGAACCAATGTAGATATACTAATCCCACCCTATTTCAGAGATTACACTATCCACAAGTTCTGCCAATCAATGCCAAGTCCCCACTTGCTCCATGAAGGGACACAAATTGAAACTGGTGCTTCTCATGCAAAGTATCATCTTTGAGCGAGAAGCTAATTTGAGATGATAAAAATCCTCAACCTTTGATGCCTCCAACCTCCAATGTTACTTGCTTAGTTTCTAAAAAAGATATTCCTCCTCACTATCATGGTGAGGAGAGTCTTCCAAATGTTACTTGAAGGCATACTACATAGTAGGATTTGTTTAGCATCATCTTCTTCAGTCTTAGAATTTATACCAACAAGTTTAATTTATTCCTCTTGAGGTTGAAGAGTTTCTAGTCGATTGACATCTTAGCACTACAAATGTGAGATCCAAATAATGTACTAAGACATTCCCAGATTTGATTTGACGTTTTTGAAAGATCTGTGATGCAAGTAAGCATTTGATAATGCAAGACCAATAAAGTTTGTTGGTTTGTGATCTTTGACTACCCATTTTGTTGCTTCATCTGCATCTTGTGGCCTTTTTGTGTTTCCAATCACAATGTCCCATAAATTCTTTTCATTTAGAAGCAATTGCATCTTTATTTCCATTTATGAAAATCATTCCCTTCAACATTCCCTTCAAATTTAGCAAAAGTAATTGATTTTTCCATTTAAATAAAAATAACCTTATTACTCCAAAAGGTCTAAACAACTTCAAAAGTTGAGATCTTAAAATTATTTCTATATTAAGGAAGGTTTGTACTCATGACTTTCAAACAAACAAATGTTTGTAACTCCTCATACACCTTTTTACAAGAAAAAATGAATAATTTATATCTTGTGTATTCTTACAATACTTGTACCTTCCAAATGGATGTAGTTTTTATGGTGCATAAAACATCATAAACAAGTTTCAAACCATACACCAATAAATTTCAAATAACTACTCTTCATCAATCATGCATAGTCTTCACAAAAGCAATAAATATATGAGGAACTATACCTGAGTAGTGAAGACCCTTTGCAATTTGCTAGCCATACTACACACAATTACTTTGGTAGTACGTAGCATATGATCCATTCATTACTATTTATGCATGATTACTCCAAACAGTGGGTAGGCATGTCACAAAAGAAACGATTCCAACATCATAACTTTGGGTAGAAATGAAATGAAATGGAAGATTTTCATAAACTGCACGATACCAGGCCATTTATGGACTAAGAGCTGCAGCAAAAGTGCATGCCAATTTACAATTAGTGGCAAACATGTCTCTCTTAATGTGAATAGTGTGTATTGTGCATCTACATTCATCAATTATGGATTTATCGCCCACAAGCAAAACAATATATACACACTACCATCTTGCTCATATCCTGTAGATCGCTCCAGCCATATATCATGTCATATTCGATTTAGGGTTTGATATCATGCATTTTTATATTGAATTTCCCACAGAAAAAAGACACCCACAATTGGAAAATGCTCTCAACGCAATTGGTTTAGGGTTCATACCTCTACAAAGGAAATGGAATCTTCATGGAACAATTGACCTTTTTGGATCCTATGCTACAACATATTGCTAAGGATCATAGAGCCACTTTGATACCATTTTAGAAAATGGAAGAGCATGAAACTAGAGTTAATATACCATGAATCATATAGATAATATGCAAATGATATTATAATGAATTTGGCATTTTCAGATGATATTGCATTGCTTTCCAATGTGACTTTATAAAAGCCTTATTTCCCCGTGTACAAACTACCAAAACAACCTACGAGAATAACTTCCTAAAAGCAAACTATTCTAATTTATTATTGACTAAATATTGTTTTATTTATCTATCTAAACTATATACTAAGGATGTAATATAATCCAACAGGCAAGACATGGATGTACAATATCAAATAGTTGGTTTGTGTCTGCTTGCCCCATTAGCAGACTGCTTTTGTCAAATAGTGCCTCAAAGGCTCAGGCAGAAGTATTATCAAAGTTAGAGTACTTTGTAGCTGATCTTATAGTTTAGTGTCAGGAGGAATTTTTTAAACCTGCAATTGTTTTAGCAATCAAAGAGGCTCTCCAATTATAAACCTACTTTCTGTAAGTTGATTTTGTCAGAAAAACCTTCAATCACTGGTTTGGCACAAGAAGTGGAATTGATGAAGCCTATAGATGTACCTTTAATGGGTAATAAAGTGGTTTCTTCCAATCTGTTACATAAGGAAGTGCTGAAGCTATTGGCAGTTACTTCAGCCAATGATGCAGAATGTTTAGTATTGCAAGAGTTTAATTGGCTTGATTCTCTTTCGTCTAAAGAGGATTTTCCCTCTAATGAAGGTGTTAAGGGAGAGAAGGATGATGACATGGAGATTGTTTCTCAGAAGAAAGTTGGTTCAACAACAATAACCAACAGAAAAGCTAAATCAAAGAAAAAAGCCTCTTCATGACATTGAACCCCAAAGGATCCTCTGCTTTCAATCTCCTCTTAGTCACCAAGCACTCATCAATGGAATTGTGGGTGGCTCCACTATCTATCAATACAATAATCCATTGCTCAGCTAATACCCCATAAAGTCTAAATGGGTGGTACCATTGTGCTCTTGAAAGAGCTGCAAGAGTGCCATTGCTATCTACTATGTTGCTAGTATCTTTTATGATTTTCTCCTCTATGGTTGGTTGTGGTTGTGATTCTTCAAACTCATTCTCTTCATCAAACACCACCTCTATGTAATGTACTTGACACTTGCCAAGACATTTGAGATCAAGGTCTCATGGCTCTCTACAAATGAAACATAGCTTCTTTCTCTTGAGTTTAGTTCTCGTATTGTCATCCATCTTCTTCCTTGTAAATGGTTGTTGTGTAATATTTTATGGCTATGGCTTAATCTATCCCTTTGAAGATTTCCCTTATGGAATCTAGTGGTAAGTTGTTTTTGACTATGATGTAAAGTTTTTCCTTAACACAAATGGCTCAAGTGTCAAGACTCTCTAATAGCTTATTGCACTGAAGGTGGTGCAAAGGTTTTAACTAGGCCCCTAAGAGGCTCAAATAAGCCCTCAACAAAGCAGAAAATAATCCTCTTCTCTAAAATATCAGGTTCCATTACCACAACTCTCTGGAACTTTGCTACATACACATCCAATGAGATTTGTTGTTTCATTATGGCTAGCTCTCTAAAATACTCTTCCCCATCCTTCTATTGAAATCTATCCAAATTTTGGTTGAAACTTTATGAAGTTTTCACAAGGCCATGCACTTGTGGGATAAGGCCGTAATGCCACCAATCATATGTTACACCTTCCAAGTGCAAGGTAGTAAATTAAATTGCTTCTTCTTCCATCATGGGTCTGAGTCTAAAATATGTCTATAGTTTCTACAACCAAGCCCTAGCAGCAATCTTGTTTGTGCCAAAGTATTGTCAAAGTTAGAGTACTTTGTAGCTGATCTTATAGTTTAGTGTCAGGAGGAATTTTTTAAACCTGCAATTGTTTGAGGCTTAGCAATCAAAGAGGCTCTCCAATTATAAGCCTACTTTCTGTAAGTTGATTTTGTCAGAAAATCCTTCAATCACTGGTTTGGCACAAGAAGTGGAATTGATGAAGCCTATAGATGTACCTCTAATGGGCAATAAAGTGGTTTCTTCCAATCTGTTACAAAAGGAAGTGCTGAAGCTATTGGAAGTTACTTCAGCCAATGATGCAGAATGTTTACTATTGCAAGAGTTTAATTGGCTTGATTCTCTTTCGTTTAAAGAGGATTTTCCCTCTAATGAAGGTGTTAAGGGAGAGAAGGATGATGGCATGGAGATTGTTTCTCAGAAGAAAGGAGGTTCAACAACAATAACCAACAGAAAAGCTAAATCAAAGAAAAAAGCCTCTTCCTAGATGATTTGAAGATCTCATATAAAAAAGCAGGAGTTGGACAAAATGTAGTTATTGTTTTTTCAAGGGTGGGGACCCCAATAGAACCCCCAACTAATTAATCTAAAACAGAACAGCTAAGTACAACCATCTAGCAAATCAAAGATTACTTTGCAATGTGGAATAATATTTAACAAGCAAGAACATATGTCAACTACCCAACTCCAAGCACCTTTCTCTCAATTTATTACTGATAGATTTTGTCATTTAAGTATTTTGCATTTAATAAAATTAAGTTCTTGCAATAGGCTGCATTCTGTAAGTGTAAACATCGAAAGATCTATGGATCAGGTATAAATTTGGATATATTAAAAAATTGCAAACTAGGCATTGAGGAAATACTAATAGTTTTACTCATGAATACATTAATTCCCTTGTGATGATAATTAAGTATGCTAAGATGAAAAGCAAGAATACAGAACATACAAATTAATAAATACCCTCATGCAAAATACCCTGCTATCCCAAAATTTCTAAATGTCAGCTAATTCTAAGGACAAAATAATTCAAAAAGTACATAGAGAAAAGGGTGTGCCTGATCTTCTACTTTAAAGGGCCTGCGGTGACAAGCCAATAGAAAAAGGGAAATTTTTTGAGAAAAGTCTCATAATAAAAAGGGGAAAGTTTTAACAATTATATTAAACAAACAAATATCTGCTAGGCTTCAGATAAGAAGGGAATTGCATGGCTCTACTTGGTTTTTAAAGAACAGATAATTCATTTATTTTGTTCTTAACGGAATTGCAGTCTCCCTTCCAGTGTCCGAAGGGCTAGAGTTTTGCAGATCTCCAAGAGTTGAATTTTTCTCAGACACTTCTACCCTGGTAACCCCATCAAATAGCTGTGTTCTTAAAATCGTGTGCAACCGCCCTACAAGCTGTTTCTTTAGAGCATCAAAAGCCATTTCCAATCTCTCCACCTGCTCTGTTGCATTAACATTGTACATAAACAAACCATAATAAAGATCAAAGCTGTCTCCAGCGGTGTTCTCAACAATTCGAAGTAATGTCTCATAACCTTTAGTATTTATTGGGGTGGATTCCAAATTCAATTTCCCTAACATCCTCCCAACAGTGTGTGTAATGAATTGTGATTCAGCCGCATGGCGATCATGTTCTGCACAGGACATCTCAACCATCCTACAGCCTTCTTTTGCAAAAATATTCAAAAACCGTTCACAACGCTCAGCTCTCAACCCTTCTCCAATCTTAATCTTATCATAGACCAAAGGAAGACCGCTCCACCCAGCTTTCCCACTCTCAGGCCCAAACATAGGATGGGTGCACAATATATCAAATTCTGAGGGAAGCACTTGTAAGAAGAGATTGCGTGGAAACTCTTTGACTGAAAGGACATCTACAAATAATGTATTTCTTTTCAGTCTTTGAGTTGGAAATGATCTCAACACAGACTCTGTTGATATGATAGATGTACATAGCAATATAACCTCAGGATGCTCTTCACAAAAATCATCTTGATCCATGTAAAAAGAAACTCCCATCTTGCGTGCAACATCACTATGATCTGTTCGAGAATGAGCCAATACCGTATGACCTTGCCGGACAATGGTCTTTGCAAGAAACTGACCAAAATTGCCAAACCCCACTATGCCAATCTTTAACTTCCTATTCTTCTCAATTTCATTCCTTCTCTTGGATTCATAATCAAATGGCTGCGCAGCATCCAAAGCTTTAACTTTCAAATGCCTTGGAAAGTGACTCTGTTTTCCATTTTGTTTCTTCTTCTGAGAAACCAAGACTACTGACTTTGGATATCCTATTTTTTTTGGCATCAAAGGCTGTCTAAAACCAGAACAAGGCTGAGAGGAATTAAACGAAACAGTGGAAATTTTGATTGAAGCAGCCATGTCCAAACTTCTTCCGTACTTCACACTGTAGCTTCAAATGAACAAATGAGGATGTCAGACAGTTCAAAAATTTAAGTAACCATACAAATACAAATGTAATATAGCTCTCTAGGCTAATAACTTAGTAGTAATTACTAATTATTGGCCATGTGCATAAAAATCAAGATGAATTGGAAAAGCAATAACCTACAATTTGAAGCTATATAGGACAAATTTAATGCTGCCAAAAAATTTAATTCTTCTCTGACAAATCAACAAATAAAGCTATGACCATCCAACTGTAAAACGTTTCATGAGAGTTTGGATAAAGATATTCCATTTTGTATTGCTCCAAATATCAGACTCTAAAAGCTGATAATAGCAAATGCTCAGCTCTAAAGGATAAAATATTTTACACCATTGCAGGTTCTTTACTCAACAAACCAACATTGCTCAAGAAAAGAGGAAAAAAGATTTTGTGAGAGGATGCTATCATTAACTAGAAAATCTTTGGAAGTGATCCTGGAACACGGGAACCACGCAATAATAATTGAAAATTTATTTATAACCAATTAGTCAAGGATTGGGCACTAATATCTCAGCAATTGGTTAAGAAGTCTCCATCATTTTGAAGCAAAAAGCTAAGAGCCATATCTCTACCACCAAAAATGGACGCTATTGCATAAGGTAGACCAGGATGTTTCAAACTAACAGGTATGTGGGGGTTGCAATGCTAATAAGTGAAACGAAAAATATCTTAAGATTGTCTAAAGCAGAACTTTCAAGTTTGACAAGTGAAAGAGAAATAAATATATAGGACATAACACTTATAGCTTACAATGTTCCTTGCCACTTCAAATGCCAAGATTTAAAATATTTGAAAGAACCTCTAATCTGATAGAAAAGCAGGGAAGTTAAATTCGGTTGTGATTCAGATTTAATTGGATATATTATAGGGAACTGAATTTAGACATTAATCCACAAGTGGCCAGAAATAGTCAATGAAACTAAGAAAAAGTATATGGTTGACAAATCACACAAGGAGCACCCATGACAAGAATTTTGTCCAAGCTTATCGCACACCACATTAAAGGAAGTTCATAATCTCACAAAAGATTTACCAAGGAGAAACAGGCCAAATCTTCATTTGAAAAATGAATGATCAAAATAAAGCCAGGTTAGACTCATTGCCACTGTTGAGATGCCTAAGAATCAAAACTCTTTAAACAGCAAAAGCAGCATTGGTGGCTAAAACCTAGCATTGATGCAGTTTCCACTACTATGATTCAAAACCCTAAAAATGAGAATAAGCAACTGAACCTTAAATTTTACCCCTGATCTTCAAAAGAAACATATCCCCATCTGTATGTTCAGAGTCAAAAACCACCAATACAGGTGCAAAAATTAAGCTTACTTGTGTTTAAACATAATTTTTTGATGCTCAAAAACTGTAAATATGGAAAAAAGAAAAGAAAGGAAAAATGGGAACATTTGCAGCTGAAATACCCATTATCTTTTTCAACCAGATGTGGTGTAATGGCAATGCTACTAACCGCAACAACTAGCTTAAAATACCCTTACTGCAATTAGACAGCCCATTACTCTAGCAAACAAGCAGCAATGTAGGCTAACCCTACAAATTATAAAGTACATGGAAGGATGATCTAGATTTACAATCCCTAAGAATACAGTGCAGTCCAAGCTCACTGATATCTGATTGAAGGTGGTCTGCAACTTCCCCATTACTGGGAAAGTATACATATAATTTTATTAAAATAAATTAGAAAAAGAATGTCATATTAAACCAGCCAATTTAGTCTAGCAAGAATATAATAGTGAAGACCCAAGATTCAAAACCTGGCTTGGCATGCTTCACCTATATATAAATCAGCCTCATAGAAAATAATGGGTAACCAAAAAGCAAGTTCACCTACTGATAGAATGGAAACAACAACTGCAGGTTCACCAACTTATAGCATGGAATCATGGACTGCTGAAGATGCATCAATGGTAGGACAATCTGAATGAATCCAATCTATAGAGGCTTCATAGGGCATGGCCCTCACCTATAAAAGCCAGTTCCTCAACTAAATCCAGATCATTTATGCACTCGGCCAACTTTAGTTTGGTTAACCACTTTGACTGATAGCATTTAGGATCTCACACATCATATCCTCAAGTGGTTGAAGGCAGCAGAAGAATCTCAAACTACTGATCAAGCGAATCAATGTGTGCTTAAAGTGAATTGCATAGAGATCTATTTAACCCCTCTGACTGATAGCATTTAGAATCTCATCTATCATATCTGTCAAGTGGTTGAGAGCAGTAGAAGAACCTCAAACTACTGATCAAGCGAATCAGTATGTTCATGTAGTAAATTGTATAGAGATCTATTTAACCGACATTTTCCGGTCTTAGATCTCTAATGGACATTGCTCTGAATAGAGATACAGGGGATTATATGCTAAATGCTTCTATTATTCCACATCAGCCAACGGCTGAAAGGTGAGTCAGGCAAGGCCAACTGCCTCACAAACCAGAACTAAGGCTGAACAACATTAAAAAAATAAATAAAAACCTTAAAAAAGCAACCTGAAACACTTTCCAAAATATATTGTCACATTTTAAGGAATAAGATGCCTTAATCTTCAGAAATCATATTCCATGAGTTGCAGTTTACAAGAACCCATCTCTCATGAAGGTGAATGATTTAGTCGGACTCAACACAGCCACAAGATGACCACAGCTTGAGACTTGATTTTCAAAGAAATCACCTATCACAACAATAGTCCTACTCAAAACCAACTTATAGAGTTTCTCTGACATTCACAAAATGGGGTAGCAAATTAAGTGGACTTGTTTGCATGAAAATATAGTGTTAGGACAGAGAACCTGTCCAGGAAATTCTAGTACTCCAACCCTGCAAAAATTTTCTAGATGTAATTAGTGCCAATTGAACCATTCATTGTCCATGAGAGTTAGAATATTGTGAACTGCTACTTAATCAAATAGATGAAGATTGGGTTAAATAAAAGCCTATAAACCATTTAAAAAAGAAGAAAAACAAAAAATTATTAACAATTTATGTACTATAAAAGGGAAAACCTTGAAAACTATAAATTGAAACTTAAACCTTAGCTCACTTCATCCAATAAGAACACCAAAAAAAACAAAAAACACATTAAAGATTGTAAAGCCATTCCATTAAGTCAGGGAAAAAGAACCTGAAATATAGTGAAAAGAAAGCAAAGATCTTTACTCCAAGACCACCAAAACGCTTGAAAATCAGTAGCGTTAACAGAAAAGCATAAAACAAAATTTACCTCAAAATACGCAGAAACAGTTCCCGTAACTCATCCAAATCGATCTCTCTTCTTCTGATGGAACGATATAAAAGTTGACATCATTTTAAATGAGATTTGAAAAATATATATAAAAAATAATTGAGATAATTCACGGATTTTAAAAGCCAACGTGCAGAATATGCGACGAATAACATAACAAATGACAGCTGTTCGATTATCTTGCCACGAAACCCTACGCGTAAATGCCGTGTATGTTTACGAGGTGGACAGAGAGTATTGAGTGTTTTATTTAATCAGATCATAAGCATCAGTCTCTCCGTTGGGAAAGATCTCCAGCCATAAACGTAACCAGTCAAATGTTAAATAGAGCGACTTAAAACGTGAGCACGTTCGGAGACAAGCTATTTCTTTTGATTGGATGATGTTTGTTCATCCAGTCAGATATAGAATCTTCCAAGTTGTTCATGTCGTCAGATTTTTTCTAAATAAAATTTCAAGGTGTACTTTTCCCAGACGATTATATTAACGGCCACAAATGCAAAAAGTGTAAGAACGTTCATTTTTAATAATGGGATGTTTATCTTCCAACAAAATATATATAACTATTTACCCAATAGATTTTATTTTATTTTATTTTTAATTAATATATAAGTTAGAAAATTGTTTCATGTTTAGGTTAAAAAAATTTATGTCACTAGCATATCTATCTTTAAAAAAATCTGTATAAAAGACATTGAGAGATATCACTTTCGAAAATGTCTATTTGTTTGAATAAAAATCTAAGAAAAATAGACACAATCTAAAAGAAATAAATATAAATAGTAACTATCTTAATACAACTTATTAAAATATAAATAATAATAACAATAAATAATGAAAAAAGTAAAATAAATTTCAAAAATAATAAAAAAATAGTGAATAAAACAAATAATGAAAAAGTCAATAGTGAAATGGTGTGATGGTTAAGTTGGTGTGTTGTTATTCTTGCCATCAAAGTTCAAACCCCATTAAGGTGTAATTATTGAGATTTTATATAGGGGATGAGGTCCCCCACCAGTTCATAGCTCCGGATCAAAAGCATTTACCTCTCTAAATAAAAAAACAAACAATGAAAAAAAAAACCGTCAAATCCTATCCATGATTGCCTCCATAAAGAGACTACCTACTTTCATATTGTCACGCCTCCTTCATTCACAACCCCTCATTGTTCAAGATGCCTTTTCTTAGAATTTTGTCTTTCTTTATGTCTAATCCAATTGAAATCAAAGCAAGACTTTTTTTGAAAAACTAATAAAAAGCTATTACTAAAATGTTGCTCCAAAACAAATTGAAACCTCTTCTATAAGTTTTTAATATATCAAATTATATAAATAATTGTGTTGAGTTTAACCACTCATTTTTCTTTAGTATTTATTAAAGAAATCATCTAAAATGAAGAAGGTAAGCAACCTCAACATATGAACATCATTACTAAGCCATCACTATCAAACCTTTCAAAACTAATTCATATTCATTATTAAATTTATTATATTTAAAATAAAAAATATCATTCATTTCTAAATAAAAATATATTGCTTTTTAAATGCAAAAAATTGAAGCTAACAACAACACAAACGGTAGATTAAGCCATGTGAGAGAATAATTCTTAAACAAACAAAAGAAAAAAGAATCTAATGTGTTTGTGAAATACAACCTCCAACATGAAGAAGATGGAGAGTGGGTTGCCCAAAATTTGCGAAAAAAAAATTACAAAAATGAAGATCCTCTTAAATGTGAAGCATCTAAATCTACATACACAAAATGGTGTAAATCAATTTGCATCAATAATGAATGGATGAATCACAACCTCCACAAAACAAAAACAACGAACCCTTGTTCCCACTAAAGAAATAAATATTGTAGGTCCTATAATACAAATTACAATGCCCCTTCCCCTTCAAACCAAAGTACATGGAAATGTATTTATAAGACAAATCAAATATATGTCAATAAAAATGCCATAAACATTACCACATAAGTTATGCCCTAATAAATAGAAGTCCCTACAATAGACAAAACCAATTGATATCATTGTTAATTTTATTTTATTTTTAACCCTATGGTATCCCCACAACCTAATCTAATGACCCGACAACCCTTGCTTTGGGCTTACTTTTATGCTAGGTTTTCGGGTGCTAAAGAGGCAAGTTGGGGCAAGACTAGTCCAACAGGAATGACTATGCGGGCTCGAACAACACAATCAACACTTAAACTCAGCTAGAAAGATTCAAACCTTGGACCTACATGGGACGAACCCAAAGCCTTAGCACAACCAAACCAATCGTTCAAGCTAGCAGGTTTCCCCCATTATTATTTTTCTTATTATCACTTATTAAAAAATTATAAATAATATCTACTGTCATAAAATCTACAAAACCAAGTGATTATAAAAATTCAAAGCAATAGCTACTCCTGTAAAATTCATAAAACCCTTGGTTATTAAAGGCTCTAAAAAAATTTAAGAGCAACCATTAAAAATTTCTAGATTAAGGCTCCAAATGTACTACTACTAGGTTGAAAAGTAAAAGTAGTAGCTCATTGTTTGATGTGTGGGACTTTGGATGTTGCAAATATTGTGCTTGAATAGGTCTATGGTCATTTACAAATGTAATTGGAATATACTAATAAAATCTTGACTAGAAGAAGAAATCCCTAATATTCAAAATCATTAACTAACCTGGGAAAATTTTACTTATGACCCAAAAATCAATTTAATAATCAATGCAAAATACATGATCAAAGATGGTTGCTAACTATACGATGAATCCACCAAGCCCTTTTTGAGGGCTTCTTGTGCTCTATACTTGAGGTCGTTGAACATAACTTCTATCAAATGACATGAATCAACTTTGTCTTTTATGACAGACATGATCGACAAGTGAAACCATCGTTATGGAAAGTTTTATCTCTTAGGGGTGTGGGTGCCCTAGACTAAGAAATGAGGGTTTCTGGAATCTATGAATAGGATCTGATGTGTTACAATCTATAGGTTCTTCCCTGTCAGACTCAACTTTGAAACTTCATCTATTCATGAATAATTGCTTTTGTCTTAATTTGATGAAGGAATGTACTTGAACGCTTGATCTTAATGTTGAATCTTCAATCTTCTCTAAATCCACTTCAAGTCTACCACTTGCAAGAAAGAGAGGAGAGGAAGGGTTTTGTCATATAGGGGCCTACCTAAGTAAAACCCCATTTTGGTGTTTCCACCTCCACAAAAATTATGATGGTGTTGATAAAGAGAGCTTACCCTAGGTCGAGTAAAGGTAAATGTATAAAACAAATGATAAATCACAAGTACCTCAACTTACCACTCAAATCCGGTTTTCTTGATGGACTGAAGTCATGTCACTCATATCATGCATGGAGAATTGGTTGCTTGATTAAAGGTCTTGCAAGTGTTAGTACTCACAAAACAATGAACATAAAACATGAAATAAATCTTGCATGATGCATTGCTCACATGAATCTTGACTAATAAAAATGTTATAAAATAATGTTTATTCTGCTCTTGAATTGCTTGACTGCTTTTCAGGATCCTCAATGGATATTCAAATTACCTTCTAGTTTCAAATGGTGAAAAAGATATATTTATATACATTTCTTGATTCCCTGCAATAATTATTTTGAAAAGATTAATTACTTTGAAAGCCAACAAATGAATTTAAATTTATAAATATAAAAATATCGACAATAAAATATTAAAATTTGGTCCAAAATAGGGTGGCACCCTAGACCAGACCTATTTTGGGGCTTTGATTATCATTAAATAAATAAATAGTTTTAATTTCCAATTTTATCTTATTTTTTGAAAATATAATAAAACAAACAAATCATAAGCATAATTAGGTCCAAGCATTAGAGGGGAGCCAAACATAGTGTGAAATTGTCAAGGTCAATAATTTACAATGCTACATTTAGCCCCCACTTTAGTGAGAGTATGAATTTACACACATTCTCACACTAAAGTAAGGAAAAGTCAAGAAGGGTTCTTTCATCAAAATATTGGAGAAGTAAGATGACATTGAATCTGCTAGCCCTAGGCTCAAGATCCTACTAAAAAATAGTGTAATGACAAAGGAACATACACACATGAGGTGTAATGTAACAAAAGAGACATAAAACATAATGAATACATAAAGCATACACAATGAACACAAAGCATACAAGAAAATACACGAGGCAACATGTGACATACTTGTTGTGGAAAAATGGATCTAACATCTAATTCACACCTTTCTCGACATTACATTAGAGAGGAACCAAAAATTGATCACACAAGACCACTTGGATGATATCCTGAATGGAAGAGCCAGAATGGTAGATCAAGGTTTTGGTCCTCTTTTTTGAGGTTTGTCTTGATTGATTAGGAATTGAATTAATTTGATTGTGCAAATGTAAAACTAGTTCAACTATGGATCTACAACAAACTAATGTAAAATTTTCAAAAAAGTACATAATTGCAACATAAAAATTGATGAAAAAAAAGTAGAGTGCAGAGACTAAGGAACTTGGCATGAAAATTAGGACTAAAACTATCTAGTCTAGGGTGGTGGTGCCATAGACTAGATGAAATGGAGTGAAAAGGGATCCCTTTCAAAAGGGGTTTATGATGATGATGTTTTGCAAAACCTTTTAAG
This sequence comes from Sequoia sempervirens, assembly GCA_007258455.2. NCBI lineage: Eukaryota > Viridiplantae > Streptophyta > Pinopsida > Cupressales > Cupressaceae > Sequoia > Sequoia sempervirens. The sequence goes on from VDFB02000015.1 coordinate 363,107,266, forward strand.
GATTTTAATAGGTCTCTTTCCCCACAATTTTCATTAGGAAAGAGATCACAAGGTCTAAAGATTGACTTTCAAGCTTAATGGTGAACCAATTAGACCTGGATCTCAATCCTTAGGAAAATAGGACAGATCTAAAACCAAATTGAAATGATTCAAATGCAATGCTCAAACTAAATAAATGACAAGACCTAATACCTGAAATGTAACTTTTAGAATGTATAAAAACAAAAACAACAATTTGCAAGCAGATCTGAGATGGGTCTAATGGCATGTACCTATCACCAAAAGTTATTTTTGAGAGCTACTGAGGGACTGATTCACCCCCAGGAAAATGGGTCCTTGTTAGGGCTTACAAAATAACTTTTGGCAGTCCTCTAATGCTGGATCTTAGCTTCTATTTGGCATAGGTCCCACTATCGAAAAGTTAAAAATAAAGTCTGCAACTTGGTTTTTGTGGGTTGGCAACAATGATGATAACTTGTGCAATAATGTAGAATTGCTTCTTCAAAATTTCTTCAATCCTTCTTCAACCTGTAATATGCACATACACAAAGAGGAAAATTTGTTTTGTTTTCTATGAGGGTTTGCCTTGGTCAAACCTCAAGTTTGGTAATTAAACCTTGATAGAAATATAATGAAAAAGGAGAAGGAAATGATGAATGAACACTTGCTTGCTACAACTCACCACCCTTCAATGGCTTCCCTTAGAGGACTGAAGACAAACACGTCTCTCCAAGGAACTTGACCTTTCTTTTCTTGATGGATTTGGATACTTGAAATGCTTGGATGCTTTAGGATCAACAATATATATTAGCCTTCACAAGATGACATGAACACACATAGACTTGAACATGATGATAGGACCTTCATTACTGCAACAAATGATTGATAAATTTGCTCTTGAATGCTCTTGACAATAATATTTTCTCATAGGAAGTCTTGATAATGTATGTTATTATGCCCGTTAGATTTCAAATGATAAAAAGACTATGTATTTATAGGTGTTTATCTAATTTCTCAAAAAATAGATTCCAAAAGCTAACAAATGCAAATTGAATTTGAATCATTAAAATATTGCCAAGAATATATTTTAAAATGGGTGTTAGGACTTAAAGGGGACCCATTCGCTCATGGGTAAATGGGTCCTAGCATATAAGTCCAGGACACATATATTCTATGGTGATTAAAATATTAAATGCATTAAGTAAATGTCGGTTTTCCCTTTAGAAAATGGAAAAATAAGGCTTTAGAGTGCATAATGTGGCAAATTAGAAGCTTAATTAAGTCCAATAAATTAAGGGACCCAAACATAGTGTGAAATTATAAACGCATGCAATTTCCTACACTACATTGGATAATGTTGCTTTTTGGAATGTATGAATAGGTCTCAATAGGTTACAGTCTATAAATTCTTTCTTCTTGTACTCAACTTAAAAACTTTGTATGTTGATGAATAATAATTCTTGCCCCAACCTTTTGAAGTAGGAGTCTTGAATGCTTGATCTTGCTATTAGGTCTTCAATCTTCTCCCAAATCCACTTCATATCTGCCACATGTAAACAAGAGAGGGGAGAAATGGTTGTGCCATATAGGGGCTTACCTAAGTCAAACCCTTTCTTGGTGTTTCCACCTCCACAATGGTAATGATGATGTAAAAGCAATGCTTACCCTCGATCGAGTAGAGGCAAATGAATGAAAACAAGTGATGAATAACAAGTGCTGAAACTTACCACTCAAATTGCATCTCCTTAATGGACTGAAGTCGTGGTGCACATCTCATGTAAGGAATATTTTATTTTTGATAGGAAGTCCTACAGGTGTTAGTACTCACAAAACACATGAACAATCATACTCATAAACTTGATGCATTGCTAACATAGATCTTTAATTATGAAAAATGTTATTAATTTTTCTCTTAACTGCTCTTGACTAATTTTTAGGATGCCCAATTGATATTAAAATTGCCTTCTTGATTTTTTTCTAGTTTCAAATGGTGAAAAAGGCTTGTATTTATATGCATTTCTTCATTTACCACAAAATTAATTATGAAAAGTCAACAAATGAATTTGAATTTACAAACATAAATTTTTTGACAATAACATATTCAAAATTGGGCCAAAATAGGTTGTTCAAGGGTGATGGCACCGTAGACCAAACCAATTTTGGGTCTTGTTACTGCTAAATAAATAATTAATATTAGTTTCCAATTATATCCTGATTTTTTGAAAACAGTAACAAAATGGGAAAATTATTAGCATAATTAGGTCCAAGCACATAAGGAGGAGATAACCTAGTGTGAAATTTTCAAGGTTGACAATTTGTGATGCTACATTTATCCCCCACTTTAGTGAGAGTATGAACTTATGTTCATCCTCACACTAAAGGAAAATCCATGAAGGGTTCTTTCATCAAAGTATTGGAGAAGTAAGATGACACTGAATATAGGGGATGCACTAGCCCCCAGGCTCAAGATCCTACTAAACAACAATATAATGACAAAGGAACACACACACACATGAGGTGAAATGCAACAAAAGAGACATAAAACATAATGAATACACAAACCATATGTACAATGAACACAAAGCATACAAGAAAGTAGACGAGGCAACACGTGGCATACTGTGATGTGGAAAAATGGATCTAAGCTCTAAATTGTAAATTTTCCATTAGTACATTAAAGAGAACTAAAATTTGATCACAAAAGATCACTTGGCTATTATCCTCAATGGAGGAGTTAGAATGGTAGATTAGGGTTTTGGTCCTCTTTTTGGGGGTTTATCTTGATTAATTAGGAACTGAATTAATTTGATTGTACAAATGTAAAACTAGGTCAACTATGGATCTACAACAAACTAATGTAATTTCAAAAAAGTATAGAATTGCAACATAGAAATTGATGACAAAAATAAAAGTGTAGACTAAGGAACCTGACATGAAAATTAGGATTGGAAGTATCTAGTCTAGGGCAATGGTGCCCTAGATTGGATAATGTTGATTTTTGGAATATGTGAATAGGACTCAATAGGTTACTATCTATAGGTTCTTCCTTCTTGGACTCAACTTCAGAACTTCGTATGTTGATGAATAATTCTTGTCCTAACTTATTGAAGTAGGAGACTTGAATGCTTGATATTGATATTAGGTCTTTAATCTTCTCCCATATCCACTTCAGATTAGCCACCTACAAACAAGAGATGGAAGAAAGGGTTGTTCCATATAGGGGCTTGCCTAATTCAAACCTTATTTTGGTGTTTCCACCCCCATAATGGTAATGATGATATAAAAATAGTGCTTACCCTCGGTCAGGTAGAGGCAAATGGATGAAAACAAGTGATAAATAACAAGTGTTGCAACTTACCACTCAAATTTGATCAAGCCTTGATGGACTACAGTTATGATACACATCTCATGTAGGGAATATTTTCTTGTTGATAGGAAGTACTGCAAGTATTAGTACTCAAAACACATAAACACAAAACATGAACAATCTTACTCATAAACTTGATGCATTACTAACATATATCTTGATTGATGAAAAATATTGTTAATTTTGCTCTTGAATTATCTTGACCACTTTTTAGGATGCCCAATTGATATTAAAATTTCCTTCTTTCAATTGTTTTCTAGTTTCAAATGGTGAAAAAGACTTCTATTTATATGCATTTCTTCGTTTCCCACAAAATTAATTGTGAAAAGCCTACAAATGCATTTGAATTTACAAACATAAAAATGCCAACAATAACATATTCAAAATTGGGCCAAAATAGGTTGGTCAAGAGTGATGGCTCCCTAGAACAAACCTATTTTGGGGCTTTTATTACTATTACATAAATAATTAATATGTTTCCAATTATATCTTTATTTTTTGAAAATGATAATAAAACGGGAGAATTATTAGAATAATTATGTCCAAGCATTTAAGGAGGAGCTAAACCTAGTGTGAAATTTTCAAGGTCAACAATTTATGATGCTACATTTAGCTCCCACTTTAGTGAGAGTGTGAACTTACACTCATGCTCACACTAAAGTAATGAAAATCCAAGAAGGGTTCTTTCATCAAAATATTGGAGAAGATGACACTGAATCTAGGGGATGTGCTAGCCCCTAAGCTCAAGATCAAGCTAAACAATAATTTAATGAGAAAGGAACACACACACATGAGGTCAATGCAACAAAAGAGACATAAAACATAATGAATACACAAAAGCATACAAAAAAATACATGTGGCATATTGTGATGTGGAAAAATGGATCTAAGGTCTAAATCACACCTTTCCCAACATTACATAATAGAGGAACCACAAATTGATCACACAAGGCCACTTAGCTACTATCCTCAATGGAAGAGCCAGAATGATAGATCATGGTTTTTGTCCTCTTTTGGGGGGGCTGTCTTGATTAATTAGGAATTAAATTGATTTGATTGTGCAAATATAAAATTAGGTCAACTATTGATCTACAAAAAACTAATGTAATTTTAGAAAAGTACAGAATTACAACACAAAAATTGATGACAAAAAGAAGAGTACAAAAACTAAGGAACCTAACATGAAAATTAGGACTAAAACTTTATGGTCTAGGGTGGTGGCACCCTCGACTAGATAATCTTTCTTTTTGGAATATTTGAATAGGTCTCAGTAGGTTACAATTTGTAGGTTCTTCCTTCTTGGACTCATTCCTAGTCATAATAGACACAAACTAATAAAAATAAATATAAATAGTAACTATCTTAATACCACTATGGGAGTGGTCAAATTCAGGTGTCTACAATAATAATAACAATAAATAATTATAAAAAGAAAATGAATTAAAAATAATAATGAAAAAAAAAGTGTAAAACAAATAATGAAAGAAAGGCCTTCAAATCCTAGTCATGACTACCTCCATGGAGAGACTACCTACTTCCATATTGCAATACCTCCTTCATTCACAACCCCTCATTGCTCAAGATGCCTTTTCATGGAATATTATCTTCCTTTATGTCTAATCCAATTGAATCGCTCATAAATAATCTATTAAAAATCAAAACAAGACTTTTTTGAAAAACTAATAAAAAGCTATTACTAAAAATGTTGTTCCAAAACAGATTGAAACCTCTTCTATAAATATTTAACTTATATTAAATTATATAAATAATTGTGTTGAGTTTAACCACTCATTTTCCTTTAGTATTTATAAAAAAGTTAATCTAAAATGAGGAAGGTATGCAACCTTGACATATGAACGTCATTACTAAGCCATCGCTATTGAACCTTTCAAAACTAATTCATATTCATTATTAAATAATTATATTTAAAAAAAGAATAGCATTAATTTCTAAATAAAATTATTGCTTTTTAAATGCAAAAAAATGAAGCTAACAACAACACAATGGTAGATTACAGCCATGCAAGAGAATAATTCTTAAACAAGTAAAAGAAGAAATAATTTAATGTTTCTACAAAATACAACCTTTGAAAAGAAGATGGAGCATTGGCTGCTCAATATTTACGACAAAGAATATTACAAAAATGCTTAAATTTGAAGCATCTACATCTACATACATAAAATCATGTAAATCAATTTGCATCAATAATGAATGGATGAATCACAACCCCCACAAAACAAAAAACAACAAACCCTTGTTCCCACTAAAGAAATAAATAAATAGCAATTTCCCTCCCTTTAAAAATGTAGTACATGAAAATATATTTTTAAGATGAATCAAATATATGTCAATAGTAATACCACAAACATCAACACATATGTTATGCCCTAATCAATAGAAGTCCCTACAACAAACAAAACCAATTGATATCATTAAATTAATTTTCTTAATATCACTTAGTAAAAAATTATAAATAATAACTATTGCCACAAAATATACAAATCTAATTGATTATAAAATTTAAAGAAGTAGTTACTCCTGTAAAATTCATAAAACCCTTGGTTATTAAAGGCTCTAAAAAATTGTCAATAGTGGCATGGTGCAATGTCTAATTTGTTGTGTTGTTATTCTTTCCATCAAGGTTCAAACCCCATTGGGGTATAATTATTGAGAATTTACATTGGGGATGAGGTCCCCTATTTGTGACTTCACTGGCTCATAGCTTTGGGTCAAAAGCATTTACCCCTCTTAAAAAAAGGCTCCAATTTTTTTTAAGAGCAACCATTAAAAATTTCTAGACTAAGGCCCCAAATGTACTTATACTAGGTTGAAAAGTAAAAATAATAGGTCATTGTTTGATGTTTGGGACATTGGATGTTGCAAATATTATGATCGAATAGATCTATGACCATTTACAAATGGAATTGAAATATAGTAATAAAATCTTGACTAGAAGAAGAAATCCCTAATCTTTGAAATCTTTAATAGACCTGGGAAATTTTTTCTTGTGACAAAAAAAATAATTTAATAATCAATACAGAATATGATCAAAGATGGTTGAAAACCATATGATGAATCCATCAAGCCCTTTCTGAGGACTTCTTGTGCTCTATACTTGAGGCTTTTGAGCATAACTTAGATATCAAATGATGTGAATCAACTTTGTTTTTTTATGAAAAACATGATTGATAGATGAAACCATTATCATATCGTCATAAAAAAATAATCTCTTAGAAGTGTGTGTACCCTCAACTGAGAAACGAGGGTTTCTAGAATCTATGAACATGATTTGATGTGTTACAGTTTGTGGGTTCTTCCTTGTCAAACATATCTTTGAAACTTCATTTAGTGATGAATAATTTCTCTTGCCCTAATTTGATGGAGGAATGTACTCAAATGTTTGATCTTAATGTTGAATCTTCAATCTTCTCCAAATCCACTTCAGATCTACCACTTGTAAGAAAGAGAGGAGAGGAAGGGTTAGTGTCGTATAGGAGCTTTCCTAAGTAAAATGCCATTTTGGTTTTTCCACCTCCATAACAACTATGATGATGTTGATAAAGAGTGCTTACCCTAGGTCAAGTAGAGGCAAATGTATAAATCAAATGATAAATCACAAGTACTATGACTTATCACTCAGATATTATTTTATTGATGGAATAAAGTCATGTCAATCATGTCATGCAAGGAGAATTGGTTTCTTGATTGAAGGTCCTGCAAGTGTTAGTACTCACAAAATGAACATAAATCATGAAATAAATCTTACATGATGCATTGCTAACATGAATCTTGACTGATAAGAATGTTGTAAAATAATGTTTATTTTGCTCTTGAATTACCTTGACTTCTTTTTCAGGATCCTCAATTGATATTCAAGTTACCTTCTAGTTTCAAATGGTGAAAAAGACTTATATACATTTCTTGATTTCTTGCAATAATTACTTTGAAAAGATGATAAATAAATTTGAATTTATAAATATAAAAATGTCGACAATAAAATATTAGAAATTAGGCCAAAATAGGGTGGTCTAGAGTGAGGGCACCCTAGACCAACCCTATTTTGGGGCTTTGATTATTGTTAAATAAATATTTTTTTTTAATTCCCAATTTTATCTTGATTTTCTAAAAACAATAATAAAATAGGCAAATAATAAGCATAATTAGGTCCAAGCATTAGAGGGGATAAAAACATAGTGTGAAATTGTCAGGGTCGATAATTTAAAATGCTACATTTAGCCCCCACTTTAATGAGAGTATTAACTTACGTTCATGATCAAACTAAAGGAAAATCCAAGAAGGGTTCTTTCATCAAAATATTGGAGAAGTAAGATGACACTGAATCGAGGGGATGCGCTAGCCCTCGGGCTCAAGATCTTACTAAATAATAATGTAATACCAAAGGAACACACACATATGAGGTGCAATGTAACAAAAGAGACATAAAACATAATGAATACATAAAGCATACACAATGAACACAAATCATAAAAGAAAATACATAAGACAACACATGGCATACTATGATGTGGAAAAATGGATCTAAGGTCTAAATCACACCTTTCTAACATTACATTAGAGAGGAACCAAAAATTGATCACACAAAACCTCTTGGCTACTATCCTCAATGGAAGATCTAGAATGGTAGATCAAGGTTTTGGCCCTCTTTTCCAAGGGTTTGTCTTGATTGATTAGGAACCGAATTGATTTGATTGTGTAAATGTAAAACTAGGTCAACTATGGATCTACAATAAACTAATGTAATTTAAAAAAAGTATAGAATTGAAACACAAAAATTGATGAAAAATAAGTAGAGTGCAAAGACTAAGGAACCTGACATGAAAATTAGGACTAAAATTATCTAGTCTAGGGCAATGAAGCCCTAGATTGGATAATGTTTCTTTTTGGAATATGTGAATAGGTCTTACTAGGTTGCAGCTTGCAGGTTCTTCCTTCTTGGACTCAACTTTAGAACTTCATCTGTTGATGACTAATTCTTCTTGCCCCATCTTGTTGAAGAGACTTCAAATCTTGATCTTGCTATTAGGTCTTCAATATTTTCCCAAATCCACTTTATATCTACCACTTGCAAAAAAGAGGGGAGAAATGGGTGTGCCATATAGGGGCTTTCCTAAGTAAAACTTTGTTTTTGTGTTTCTGCCTCCACCATGGTAATGATGATGTAAAAAGAGTGCTTACCCTTAGTCAGGTAGAGGCAAATAGATGAAAACAAGTGATAAATAAAAAGTTCTCCAACTTACCACTCAAATTTGATCTTCTTGATGGATTAAATTCATGATACACATTTCATGTAAGGAATATTTTCTTGTTGATAGGAATTTATTCAAGTGTTAGTACTCATAAAACACATAAACACGAAACATAAATAATCTTACTCATAAACTTGATGCATTGCTAACATAGATCTTGACCAATAAAAAATGTTGTTAATTTTTCTCTTGACTACTTGTTAGGATGCCCAATTGATATTAAAATTTCCTTCTTGATTGTTTTCTAGTTTCAAATGGTGAAAAAGGCTTGTATTCATATGCATTTATTCATTTCCTGTAAAATTAATTGTGAAAAGACAACAAATACATTTGAATTTAAACAAACATAAAAATGTCGACAATAACATATTCAAAATTGGACCAAAATAGGCTGGACAAGGTTGATGGTACCCTAGACCAAACCTATTTTGGGTCTTTTATTACCATTAAATAAATAATTAATACTAGTTTCCAATTATATCTTGGTTTTTTGAAAATGATAATAAAATGAGCAAACTATTAGCATAATTAGGTCCAAGCACATAAGGATGAGCTAAACCTAGTGTGAAATTGGCAAGGTCAACAATTTGTGATGCTATATTTAGCCCCCACTTTAGTGAGAGTATGAACTTAAACTCATGCTCACACTAAATTAAGCAAAATCCAAGAAGTGTTCTTTCATAAAAATATTGGAGAAGTAAGATGACACTGAATCTAGGGGATGTGCTAGCCCCCTGGCTCAAGATCCTACTAAACAACACTGTAATGACAAAGGAACACACACATATGAGGTAAATGCAACAAAAGAGATATAAAACATAATAAATACACAAAGCATACACAATGAACACAAATCATACAAGAAAATACATGAGACAACACATGGCATACTATGATATGGAAAAATGGATCTAAGCTATAAATCACACATTTCCTGACATTACATTAGAGAGGAATCAAAAATTGATTACACAAGACCACTTGGCTACCATCCTCAATGGAAGATCTAGAATAGTAGATTAGGGTTTTGGTCCTCTTTTCAGGGGTTTGTCTTGATTAATTAGGAATTTAATTGAATTGATTGTGCAAATTTAAAACTAGGTCAACTATGGATCTACAACAAACTGATGTAATTTAAAAAAATTACAGAATTGCAACACAAAAAATTGATGACAAAAAAGAAGAATGCATATACTAAGGAACCTGACATGTAAATTAGGACTAAAACTATCTGGTCTAGGGTAGTGGCACCCTAGACTAGATAATGTTACTTTTTGGAATATGTGAATAGATCTCAGTAGGTTACAATCTATAGGTTCTTCTTTCTTGGACTCAACTTCAAAATTTTGGCTGTTGATGAATAATTCCTCTTTCCCTAACTTGTTGAATTAGGAGACTTGAATGCTTGATCTTTCTATTAGGTCTTCAATATTCTCCCAAATCCACTTTAGATCCACCACCTACAAACAAGAGAGGGGAGAAAGGGTTGTTCCATATAGGGACTTTCCTAAGTTAAGCCTTGTTTTGGTGTTTCCACCTCCACAATGGTAACGATGATGTAAAAAGAGTGCTTACCCTCAGTCTAGCAGAGGCAAATGGATGAAAACAAGTGTTGCAACTTACCACTCAAATCTGATCTCTTTGATGGACTAAAGTCACAATACGCATCTCATGTAAGGAATATTTTCTTGTTGATAGGAAGTCATGCAAGTGTTAGTACTCACAAAACACATGAACAAAAACATAACAATCTTACTCATAAACTTGATGCACTGCTAACATAGATCGTGACTAATGAAAAATATTGTTAATTTTTCTACTCTTGACTACTTTTAGGATGCCTAATTGATATTAAAATTTCCTTCTTGATTGTTTTCTAGTTTCAAATGGTGAAAATGACTTGTATTTATATGCATTTCTTCATTTCTTGCAAAATTAATTATGAAAACCTGACAAATGAATTTGAATTTACAAACATAAAAATGTTGAGAATAACATATTCAAAATTGGGCCAAAATAGGTTGGTCAAGGGTGATGGAACCCTAGACCAAACCTAATTTTTGGCTTTTGTTACCATTAGATAATAATTAATATTAGTTTTCAATTATATCCTAATTTTCTAAAAATGATAATAAAAAGGTAAACTATTAGCATAATTATATCCAAGCACATAAAGAGGGGCTGAAACTAGTGTGAAATTGTCAATGTTGAAAATTTACGATGCTACTTTTAACTCCTATGTTAGTGAGAGCATGAAATTACACTCATTCTCACACTAAAGTAAGGATAAGCCAAAAAGGGCCCTTTTATCAAAACATTGGAGAAGTAAGATGACATTAAATCTAAGGGATTTGCTAGCCCCCAGGCTTAGGATCCTACTACACCACAATGTAAAGACAAAGGAACATGCACACATGAGGTGTAATGCAACATGACAAACACTAAGCATAAACAATGAAGGCACAAACATAATGCAAAATGAATTATGATTCAAACCTAATGCAAACAAGATGCAAAAACAATGCAAACACGATGTAAACATAATGCAAACCCACAAAAGGGGGTATTACATCATGTAATAGAAAGATATGTAGATTCTTACTAGGATCCATACCCAAGATATTCATGAATCATAGGCTAAAAAACTTCGATATCTGCTAGGTGGCCCATGAAAGGCATCACATGCTAGTGAAGTCTGATATTCACTAGGTGAGTTTCCACAAAGGATATCAAATGAAAACACACAAGGTCTAGTGAAGTCCAATATTCATTGGGCGAGTTCTCATGTCAACCATACCAAGAATCATAAGAAAATATCATTTTTTGTAAAATAACTCTAATAAGGTGCTACAAAATATGATCAATATGCCATAAACACATCACAAAGTTTTGATTGTGTGAAAACAAAGTGAAGCATAAAATATAATGTATGCCCCCACCTTAAAGTAATTGCTAACACCAACCAAGAGCAATTACCTTTAAGATAGAAAATGTGATATTTATAACATGATAAGACATGAAAGCTTGTTGGGAAACCCTATGCCAATTGATGTGTTCCCAACAAAGCTTACTCATGACAAGGAGCTTCCCCCAAAATAAGGGATTTCTCTAGCTAAATATTTGGTGCTTAAGTATTGATGAAGGATCTCTAAGTCTTCTCCAATTGTTTAAGTTTATCATTAGAGACATGGAAATAGTAGCCTCCAAATCCACATGAATGTTAGGTGACAAAGTAAATATAGACCAAGTATGAGTAGGAAGAGAATCAAAGATAGATTGTTGAGATATAACTGCTTGAGTGAAAGAGTTATAAGACTTAGGCTCAACACCATATGTGATTGCAACATAGGAAGCCATAAGTCTGTAACTATATTTCATAGGGGTATTGGATATGGGACACCAAATCATGAAGTTAATAAATTTATTAAAAAATTTAGGATGCTTGAGTGCTCATATAATGAAGAGAAAAATAGATGAACAAGATAGAAAATAAAACAAATATCTAAAATAGGAAGTGGGCTTGCATAGAGATCTCAAAAACAAAACAATGATTGAAATTGGGACAAAAATTAGTTGGATAGGGACAATGACACCCTAGAATAGGGATGCAAGATTTTATAATTTAATAATCTAGAAAGCACCTACAGTGTTTGAGGATATAAGGTTGCACGGGTTTAGGTTTGAAAGCAAAAAAATTTCTAGAAATGTACTAAAACCTAATTCGTTTATGCGAAGCACATATATGTATGGAATTTTATGTTGTTGAAGCAATGCAATATGTTCAAATTATAATTTCTAGGGTTTAAAATGCTTTAACTAATTAAATTTTCCTTGAAAATGTTGAAAGATAACACTTTTTGAACTTTTGAAATGAAAACGATACAAAAATCTATGCTTTTCACTAAAATGTGCATGCAATTTTGACAAATGCAAACAACCTAAGATTACACTCAAATTTCACAATGAAAGATTTAAGGATTTAGAAGGTTTTGTAAATTTAAAAAGTGTCGAGTTCACCAAGATGCAATGTGGAAAAATGGATCTAGGGTCTAAATCGTGCCTTTCCTAACATTACATTAGAGAGGAACCAAAAATTGATCACACAAGACCACAGGTGGGTTCTATTCTCAATGGAAGAGCCAAAATAGTAGATTAGGGTTTTGGTCCTCTTTTTGAAGGTTTGTCTTGATTAATTAGGAATTGAATTGATTTGATTGTGCAAATGTAAAACTAGGTCAACTATGGATCTACATCAATCTAATGTAATTTTAGATAAGTACAAAATTGCAACACAAAAATTGATGAGAAAAAAGAAGAGTGTAGAGATTGAGGAACTTGAAATGCAAATTGGGACTGAAATATTCTAGTCTAGGGTAGTGGCACAATAGACTAGAGAATGTTTCTTTTTAGAATCTATGAATAGTTCTCAGTAGGTTACAGTCTATAGGTTCTTCCTTCTTGGACCTGGCTTCAGAACTTCATCTGTTGATGAATAATTCTTCTTTCCCTAACTTGCTGAAGTAGGAGACATGAATGCTTGATCTTGCTATTAGGTCTTCAATATTCTCCCAAATCCATTTTAGATCTACCACCTGCAAACAAGAGAGGGGAGAAAGAGTTGTGACATATAGGGGATTTCCTAAGTTAAACCCCATCTTTGTGTTTCCACCTCCATAATGTTAATGATGATGTAAAGAGTGCTTTCCCCTGGTTGGGCAGAGGAAAATGGTTAAAATAAGTGATAAATAACAAGTGCTACAACTTACCACTCAGATATAATCTCCTTGATGGACTGAAGTCATGATACATATCTCATGCAAGGAATATTTTCTTGTTGATAGGAAGTCGTGTACGTGTTAGTACTCACAAAACACATGAACACAAAACAAGAACAATCTTACTCATAAACTTGATGCATTGCTAACATAGATATTGATTGATGAAAAATGTTGCCAATTTTTCTCTTGAATGATTTTTAGGATGCTCCTAGTTGATATTCAAATTTCCTTCTTGATTACTTTCTAATTTCAAATGGTGAAAAAGACTTGCATTTATTCATTTCTTGCAAAATTAATTGTGAAAAGTTGACAAATGAATTTAAAATTATAAACATAAAAATATCAACAATAAAATATTCAAAATTGGGCCAAAATAGGTTGGTCACTTAGGTAGTGTTGCCCTAAACCAAACCTATTTTGGGGCTTTTGTTACCATTAAATAAATAATTAATATTAATTTCTAATTATATCCCAATTTTTTGAAAATGATAATAAAATGGGAAAACTATTAGCAAAATTAGGTCTAAGCACATAAGGGGGAGCTAAACCTAGTGTGAAATTATCAAGGTCAACAATTTATGATGCTAGACACATACAAGGAATAAATGAGGCAAACACACAAAAGACACAAGACAAACACATATAAAACATAACTCAAACAATAATATAAACACTAAAACATAAAACACAAAGGTTAGTAAGCTAAAAGGATTCAAGTCAGTAAGGTAAAGAGACCTCAGTCTAAAAGTTTATCTCAAATACCAAACAACAACCATCACATATAGGATGTTAGACATGGTGGTGCTCTTACACGGCTAGCAAGTTGTGTTATGCTAGATCACCTATGAGCTACATAGATCTAATGTCTAGCAAGTTGTGTTATACTAGGTGCCCATGCATTATGATGGGTCCTACAATGCTAGAAAGTTGTGTTATGCTAGGTATCCATGCAATATGATGGGTCCTACAAGGATATAAAGTTGTATTATGGTAGTTTACTCATAAGACACATGGATCTATTGGCTAGCAAGTTGTGTTATACTAGGTATCCATATAAAAATGCTCAAGTTCACAGACCAATAAATTCTATTATGCTAGATCTATGTACTATTTTTCCATTCATTCCTCAGTGAGCACATAAAATTTTAATGTCACGAGGGACAATTTAACGTCACAAGGGACAAATCACCTCAGGGGGTGTACAAAAGTTTAACATTGCAGGGGACGAGTCATCTCAAGGGGTGTATAAAATTTTAACATCATGGGGGATAAATCACCTCAAGAGTTGTACAAAATTCTAACATTATGGGGGAAGAATTGGTAACCACACCTTAGGGGGTGTTATAAATAGCATCGCCACAAAGGAGGTACATAAATAAAGTGACAACCATACCTTAGGGGGTATTATGCATAATACCACCACTACAGGGGCACGTGAATGAATTGCAAGGCCACCCCTTAGGGGTATTATGCACAATACCACCACTAAAGGGTCACATGAATACATTGAAATGCTACACCTTAGGTGGTACCATACATAATAGGGTGATCCCACAATACTGGTTTACAATTTCTAGGAGATCCTGATTTTTGTTGAAATCACATATTTTTAGAAAATATAATGATTTAAGCCTTGAAAAGTTCCATTTAAAGGATTCCAATTGAAGAGGATTTGATCAAACCACCTTAGATCAAACCCCCTTGGATAGAACCCTACTAGTTTTAAACCTTACCAATAACGAAGTCTCCTTTACACCTATCAAAATGATAATAAAAAACCACTTTTGATTTACCTTTTGGGGGATCAAATGAATTCATTTAAAATTTATTTTTTGTAAGTATGTAGTCCTTATTATAAGCTTCCCAAAAAGTATAATTTTAAATAAATTTTTAATTTTATTATTATATTTATTTTTTATTTCTTCATGTGAATGTAGGTTTTTCACCGAAAATCAAACTCTCTATTCTGCACATGTGGAAAAATACTATATTATCATTTTTTTTTTGAAAAATATCAGTGCACTAGATATTGAAGTCCTTGATCCAACAAAAAAAAAAGAATTTTGATACATACAAAAAAAATTATGTTGTATGCAGTCCACATATGTTTGAATTGTAATTGGTTTGACTTTGAAACTTGATTAAGGAAAAAACATTCAATAAAACACTATGAAACCAAATGAAAGTGCTAGATATTGTAGTTACAAATCTAAATTCGAAAAAATTAGAATTTTATCCTTCATGGAAAAAAAGTTATGTTGTATACAGTGAGCATCACTCCTTAAAAATGGTGTTTACTAAAAAGAATTAGTTTTCGAAGGAGATGGAAAAAGAAGTGCAATTTGATTCCAATTTTTTTTAAAAAATATATATTTAGAATCTACAAAAAAAAATGTCACAAATCACTAGTTTGCATCATCTTCAAATTCCTCATGGTTTAGCCGCTATAGGTGCCCAAAAGTCAATATTTAGTTAGAAAAAATTAGTTCAGTGTCCAATTTGGCCAAAAATTGTAAACCAGTATTGTGAGATCACCCAATACCACCACTAAAGGGGCACATGAATAAATTGTAAGGCCACACATTAGGGGGTATGCTACATAGTACCACCACTAAAGGAGCACAAACAAGAATTTAATATTCACTAGATACCAAATGTATGAAAACAGATGAGGGATACATGCCCCCTTTAAAATGTTAGTGTAATTTTTAAGCTAATATTAAATAATGAAATAAAGGGTGAATATGGGATCCTTAGAAATAATACACACCTCAAAAAAATAATTATCCTTGCCTCTCAAGTGTATAGACAAGGACAATCATTGTGGATACTATTATGTTGCTCCTTGTTTGTGAAATATGGTTGCACAAAATATTGTGCCACCATGCATGTCGATGAGCAATATATGATGTTATGAATATCACATAGCAAGGATCAACACCATAATAACTAATATATTATATTATTATATGGATCCATAGGGATGCCATATATTTGAAATAGTCATTGTATTTTCTTCTTTAAGGCACAACACTCACCAGTAGAATGCCCAAACATTGGATGATATGTACAAAAAGACAAACCCTATTTTATTTGTTTGGTAGAATTTATCTCACAAGGAGGTGGAAGGGTGATTGTTTCCATCTCCAGAAATGTACATAGTGTATGATCTATATTATATAAGGGGTGTAGAGCAAGGAGTGATTCTTTTTTATATAAATAAAGATTTGATTGTTGGGTAGAGGCTGACATGAATTTTTTATGCAAAGGTGGAGGGAAATGATGTTGGTATCCTATTCTTGTTGTGGTAAGATGTGTTGTTGGTTCTACAAGAATTTGAAATAATTGTTCATTGTTTGTATTAAAGCCTTGTTTAGAGAGGATTCAAAAACCATGAACATAATGCATCTCCCAATAAAAAGATGTGTTGTCAATTTGTTTTGAATTGGATGAGTGAATATTTTGGGAAAAGGAAGCATCATGCTTGATATGGTAATGTGCATCAACGTGAGCTCTAGGGGGGTCATTCGTATTCAACCGTAATGGTCAAGGGATGAATTGCAAAGGGGTCTCTTTATGAGAGGAGGAAAGCATGTCAAGTGAAGGTATGATATGTTTTGTGAATTATAGGTAGAGATGTGGAATGTGAGGTGTATTGTAGCTTGTAGGTAAGTTTTACGAAGGAGGTTGGTGTATGGATGTTTCTTGCATAGGTGTTATATTGTCAAGATGAATGTTTGAATGAATGGTAGGTAAAGTAGTGTTTAGGAAGCTATCAGTGATCTCATCTGCTTGCTCCAAGATATCCTCTTTAGGAGGACATACATTGGGAGAGGAGAAAACATAAGATTCATCTTTAGTTGGAGGAATATCACCAAAGGAACAAAATGAAACATTGATGAGGGATTTTAGAGAAGAAATTACTTCTCTAAAACAATCAGACATTTTGAAAGTACTTTTCAAAAATAATTTAGAAATGTTGAACTTAATTCTATTTAAATAATGATAAAATATGGCAATTTTCATAGAGATACAAAGCAATTTTAGATAGAACTCAGAGAGACAATGTTGTCACTACAATCTGAACAGAAAAAAGCCAAGATAAGGGTGAGGGTGCCCTAGACCAAGGAAGTAAGATTTTGGAAATTGAACAATCTAGAAATGTAATACAATGTTTAAATGTATATGTTTGTGCAAGTTTGGACCTGACACCAAATAGAATGTTGGAAATACAACAAAACCTAATTTTCTTACATAAATCACGTGCATGTATGAAATTTTTATGTTTCAAAGCAATGAAATGAATGCAATAAGTCTCAATTTCCTAATAAATGACATTTTCTAGAATACAAGATGTGATATCTAACTAAATTTTTCTCTAAAATGTTGAAAATAAAACACATTTGAGCTTTTGAAAATGAAAATGACATGCAAATCTTACCTTTTGTATATGCACTTTGAATGATAACGCTTTGAAAACAACCTAAGATTGCACTCAAATTTCACAATGTAATAAGTGTGATTTCAAAAGTTTTTGCAAATGTAAAAAGTGTTAGGATCACTAAAATGTGGTGTAGAAAAAGGGATATAGGGCCTAAATCACACCTTTCCATACATCACATTTGAGAGGACACAAAAATTATCATAAAAGACCACTTGCTAATATCCTCAAGGAAGAGCTAGAAGGTTGATCAAGGTTTTGGTCCTCTTTTTATTAGGGGATTGAATTTATTTGATTATGTAAACTAGGTCAATTATCCAACTACAAGAAATTGATGGAAATAAAAAACTACATTATAACTAATGAACAAAAAATGAAAACATCAGAGTAGAGAGTAGAGACAGGGGAACCTGACTTTCAAATCTGGGCTAAAACTATCCAGTCAAGGGTGTGGGCACCCTAGACTAAGAAATAAGGGTTTTTAGAATCTCTAAACAAGATATGATGTGTTATAGTTTGTAGGTGCTTCCCTATCAAACTCAACTTCAAAAATTCGTCCATTGATGAATTATTACTCTTTCCCTAATTTGATGAAGGAATGTACTCAAATGCTAGATCTTGGTGTTGAATCTTCAATCTTCTTCAAATCCACTTTAGATTTGCCACCTATAAGAAATAGAGGATAGGAAGGGTTGTGTCATATAGGGGTTTTCCTAAGTCAAACCCCACTTTGGTGTTTCCACCTCCACAATGACTATGTTGATGTTGATAAATATTGGTTACCCTGGGTTAGTAAGAGGAAAATGCATAAAACAAATGATAAATTGCAAGTGCTACAACTTACCAATTAGATATGCTTTTCTTGATGGACTAAAGTCATGTCACTCATCTCATGCAAAGAGAATTGGTTGCTTGATTGAAGGTCCTACAAGTGTTAGTAATCATAAAACAATGAACATAAAACACGAAATAAATCTTACATGGTGCATTGCTAACATTAATCTTGACTGATGAAAATACTGTAAAATAATGCTTATTTTTCTCTTGAATTTCCTTGAATACTTTTTAGGATCCTTAATTGTATTCAAATTGCCTTCTAGTTTCAAATGGTGAAAAAGACATATTTATATGCATTTCTTGATTTTTCACAATAATTACTTTGAAAAGCTAACAAATGAATTGAAATGTGTAAATATAAAAATGCCGAAAATAAAATATTAAAAATTGGGCCAAAATAGGGTGGTTTAGGGCGAGGGCACCCTAGACCAAACCTATTTTGGGGCTTTGATTGTCGTTAAATAAATAATTAATTTTATTTCCCAAATTATCTTGATTTTCGAAAAAATGATAATAAAACAGGTAGATAATAAGAATAACTAGGTCCAAGCATTAGGGGGAGCCAAACATAGTGTGAAATTGTCAAGGCTGACAATTTATGATGCTACACCTTGCTTTAAAACAAAAGTTTCTTTTGAATTTTTTTGAGCAATAGGATGATGGCATAAAAAATACCTTCAAAGGTATTACTTTCATTCAAAGGTCCCTTGAATAAAGGATTTTGAACATGAAATAATTAAGAATGAAAAAAAAAGGCCTTCATTTTAAAGGTGCCCATCTTTATTCAAACCCTCCTTCATTTAAAGGTTATGATGACTTCACCTTTGACAGAAAGTCCTTCATTCAATGTTGCTTTTATAATTTTTGGCACCTTGGACTTATTTTTTGGCCTCATCCCACAATTGGGACACACTATAGTGGGACCAACCCAAACAAACATTCAACAATAGTTTCATAAACTAATAGATTTGCACAATCAATTAAAACATCAAGCAAATTTTCTTGATCAAACAACTCAACTTGTTCAAAGTTCTCATTTTCAAGATTTCTCTTGTGCACCCTTCAAGTGTTGATCTTGAGTCTCCTCTTCAAAATATTGATTGACCCCAACAATTTACTCTAGCATAAACTCAAGAAGCCATGTACATATCCTCTTTGGTGCTATGTACTTATTTTGGTTTGCACACGTTTAAGATTATATTGACCCACTTTTCCAATATCAAATTTAATCGCTGGCCAAAGTTACCTTGTTTATCAAATTCGAAATTTCTTTTTCTTGAGGCTAACACTTTCAAAAAATGATTGTTGCTTATTAGTTTAGGCAACAAATATTTTGAATCAAGAATTTAAGATCTTGTATTTAAGGACAACCCTAGGTCATTAATTTTCATTGAACCATTACCAGGGAAGAATCCCAGATCACGTCATTACAAAACATTATCATAGAACTTGTACCAACACAACATTAATAAATACTACACCACATTATCTTCTTACACACTTATACATTTGATTGACATATCTTCACTTATTATATATTGGCAAAGGACTTTGACTTTCCAACAAAAATATTCTAGTTCTTCCCTTTGAACACAATAGTCCCCTAATGTACTTTTTTTTTTATTGAGAGTTAAACTCGTGACCTTATAGATCACTACTACAACAACACAACCATTACACTAGACGCCCATCAGCCCTAATGTGCTTTTTAGCACTACTGTTAGCTACAACCACATTTATTAGTTAAAAGGTATAAATGACTATAGTAGTAAAGGATAAATTTCCTTGATAAACACCCTCCAAAATTTCCTCATTGAGAATTGGGCTGTCACAATCATGGAACCACTTGCTTATTTGTTCTATACCTTGTGAAGTTAGCATCGTATACGTAAAATCTTCATAAGAAAATGATTACCAAGAAATATGTGTTTCCTATGGTCTTTGTCGTCTCTTTTAAGCAGACTTCTCTACGTTAACATTATCAATGTATATCCAAGTGGGTGCGTGGTATCTTTATCTTCTCCTAATTTGTATGGTGTTTTTTTGGTCCACTTGCCCTTATCACAAGTAGTACTTAGTACATATTGGAAGAAGAAGAAGTCAATTACAATAAGAAAACAATGTCAGCTGTACAACACCAACCAAAACTAAATTAGTAGTGCAATAAAATGATCTTTATTTATGTTTTAAGGTGCTGTAATGGTTGCGTTTACTTTAAATTCTCTAAAATATTTTCTTAAGAACATACATAGAAGATATATTATTTGAAGAATATAGTTTACAAATAGATGTACAATATGTTTGTATTATATATTTGTTTAATACTTCAGTTTTATTTGAACTTGACCACCATTTATTTTTATAACTTTTAGTTGAGTTTGAATTTTTGTATCATGAGTCTTATATGTTCTACTTTGTAATTATTTGTGTTATTATGTATAAAAATAGAATATTATTCAACTTAAAACATAAATTTCTGGTTATTCTTATTGTAAAGCTATATAGTGTAAACAAGAAGAAGTTAGTTTATATTAAGCAATGTAAATGAAGTAAACTATATATATTTGGGATAGGGAGGGCAATTCTCTTTCTATATTGGTTTATGATTGACAAGTATTCACATATATATCACAAAGTTTCAATGAATTAGTTAAGAATGTGTGTTTTGTAAATTATATATTACAAAGAGGAGAATGTCAGAGTAAATTGAAATGTTATTTGGAAGAGGTTGGATTGAAATTTGCATACCTCAATTTGTTATAGAGAGAGTAACTATAGGTGAATTTTAGATTATTAATTGAAGGAGAATGTTGGTAAAGTCATTTATTAACTCTAGATATAGTTGTAAATGTTCAAGCCCATCTTTCTATTTTACCAATATCAATTATTGCCTTATTTAGTCTTAGGGATTAGGATTATCTATATTATCTGCCTATATTAGTGGTGTTTTTCTATGATTACCTAGTGATATAGGTATTATAGGTATAGTTTTTGGGTTGTTTTGGTTTCATAGTATGTCATTATAGTTATCAATCCATATTGTAACAAACAAAAGTATTATAATAATATAAATATGATAATTTTAGAGACAAATTTGTAAACAATATCTATGACATGTCCAATGGATCCATTTACAAGGCTTGCTTGATTTGACAAAAATATAATAATTACCAATATTAAAACAAAAAAATTACTTGGAAATAGAAAAATTAAATGTTATCCATAAAAGACATAATAGTAAATATTGTATTGAACCATAAAATCTCATAACTTAAGAAATACATGCCATACATTTTGGATACATAGTACACAATAATACATGGTGCAAATGATATATTAAATTTTGAATCAAGATTAGGACTACTATCATATCAATATCTCAGTGTTCGTTAATTATATACAATATGTTTTAGTTCATTATAAATAGATGATCAATGATCATAGTCATCACATTTGAGTGCAAGCAATATCATCCAAGCCCTTCCAATTCCTACCCATTTATTTCCAATAGAACAATGCCTATTTTTCCAATTTCATCACCCTTAGTATAGAGGATTTTCAATCTCATAATTTTCCATTGTAACTTCTATTCTCCATGATAGCTACATGGTAGAAATACCAAAACTATAGTCCAAATCAACTTCAAATAATCTCTTGACCTCCACCATTTTATTGTAGTTTAGATCAAGATAAAAATCCCTTATAGTTATTCCCAAAATAAATTATTATGCTAAAAAATATTTCAAACAATTAAAATTTATTAAAATTAAAACTTCATTCTCCTAGTATCCTTATGAGCTCAATCCAAAAGAAATGATCATAATTTAAGCCAATCAAGCATGTACAAATAATCTTAAAACTATTTGTTATATAATATAATTATACAAAAAGGCCAACTCAAAATGACACTCAAGTATGACTCTACACACGTATAATGCAACATCATACAACTAGATTACAAACTTGTGCTTCTATGTGGGTTTTCAAATAACATGGTTCAATTTCCTTGTTGTTGCTATCTACCTTCCTCTCTTACATGATATTCTCCCTTAACATGTCAGAGGGGGAAGAACTAATCTACATCCACCTAATATCAAATAGATAATAGTTACACCATGTTAATAACAAAAATTGTAATCATGACATAATTTAGATATCAATTCATATGATTGAAGAAATATCAACTATTCTATAATGAAAAACATGTAAAATATTATGTATAATTAATTATTACATCAAATCAAGAATATTCCTAGACACAATAAAATATCAAACTTTTAGAATTGTGAATAAACATGAGATGCAAGATCAAACAATGAACAAAAACACTTTCTACACAAGAGAGTTGTAAACAATAATTTGCTATATCCTTAATAAGAAAAATATAAAAAATAAACCTCAAGAGTCTTCATGGAGATCGAGAGTGATAATATAATGAGGGAGAGTGTTTTATAAGAGAAAACATGGGTGATAAAGGGATTAGATCATGAAAAGTGTCAACATCCTATTTGATGAGACAAAATGATCTAATAAAAGCTTATTCTAGTTAACAAAAAAAACACTCCCAAGTTTACCTTAAGTGCATGAAATGTTCATCAGACTAATAATCAATTAAATATTAATTAATTATTAGCTAATGCATGATTACTCTAACAAAAAATATCATAGCATCATGCAAAAATGATGTAGGAGCATCTAGGGTGTAAGAGCAATCTTGCATCAACCAAAAGTAAAATTGTTGTTTTTTTTCAATAAGGGCTAAATTGTCTTAAGTTTGTTGAGTATGAAGTTTTGCAGAAGGTTGAGCTTTGGGACTCGATATTATCTCATATTGCTTGTCAAAAAAGAAATTAAGAAAGAGTTAGTCATTTTCTGCTTGAGTCTGATCGATTTTGAGACTTCGAGCTTGTGGCTTACTTGTTGTGAATAGTTAGGCATTGAGCTTTGATGTTAAGGCTTGTGCCTTAACTTAATTGCTAAGTGATGCATGAGGTATAGGGAAGCTATGAACCCCAACACTCAAAAGGGGTTGAAGTTGACAAAGGAAATATTTCAGGCTTCACAAGTTAGAGATGGGGATTACGCCTTACTCAGAAGATGGTAAGCAATATGAAGGGTGAACTCTGACATCCAATAAGCTCATTGTAAAGTTGGTGTTATCACACTTCATAGTTTTGGAGGATTGGGTGATGATTTGCGATAGATGCGAAGGGTGGTAAAAGGTAAAGGGAAGGCCTATTGCTGAACCTCGATAGGTTTAAAGGAGCTTCGTACTTCATTATTCAGGCTTTCCTCATAAGCTCTTTTATGCATTTCAAAGAATGGAATATGTGGGATTAGCGACTCTTGATTCTTGTTAGAAAGGAAGAATAAAGTCGTCAAAATTAAAGGAAAATCTCGCCATTTTGCAAGAAGGAAATTTTGACTTGGTTTGACCAGCATGAGATTGATGTTGTGACATGTGGCATGAAATGATTGGCTAATTCACATCATTTTTATGAATCATAAGAGATATAGGGTTTAATCAAATAATGATGATTCAAAGTGAGGCAGATAAGTTTAAATGACCAATCATGGTGCAAATATTTTAATTGATAGCTTGCATGGGATGATAGCACATAAAAGAAGAAAATTATTCTAGTTGTGTCCTAGTTGCTGATTGGAAGAAGGTGGTGGTACTAAGGCTTGAAAGGATGAAAGAATTTAATAAAGATATGATCTATAGGAAAACACATTGAATGATGAAGAAACCCTAGGTTGTTGTTTGCTAAAAATAGAAAATACAATGAATCTAGATAGGATTGCAGTGATGGAGGTTAAGAAGATTTCTTGTTGGTGAAGATAGAGATAAAAAATATACAATCCATAAAGAAGGAGAAGTAGTGGTGGCTAGAAGATAGGCTAGGGATTGTTTGTAGAGGAGGTTGGGAGGATTGGTTGTAAGGCATGAGCACCTAGAGCATAGTTTAACTTAGATATGCTGATTTGAAAATTATGTAATCAGATAGCCCATGTAATGAAATTATGATACTATAATTTCATTTTCTTCCTGTGATAACATAAGATATTTAATTCTTTCTTGTATTTTGCTGTAAAAATTCCTTATTTTTTTGTGAGTTTAAGTATGTAAGGGGAGTCCCCTTCAGTAGTGGTATCAAAGAAGGAGTTCTTGAGTGTGTAGGTAGAGCAACGGACATGAGGTAGTTTACACTAGGACTCGAGGGTTGGAGTGTGTGTGATTTTTTTTCTTATAGAAGTATGTGCAAGTTGCAAGAGGAACTACTTAAAGGATTTGAGGAACTAAAGTTCTTGTGGTTGTAAATAGATCACTAAGTGTGAGGAAGTTTGTATCAAAACCTAAAAGTGTTGAAGATTTGTAAATAGATCACTGCATGTGAGGTAGTTTACATATGCAAAACTTGAGGATTTGAAGATTTGTAGATGGATGTGCAACTAGCAAGAAGACATTTTTAGAGGGTTGAGGAACTAAGGTTCCCATGTTGGTAAATAGATTGTTGAAGGAGACAATTTACATTAGTGAAACTTGAGGGTTTGAAGATTTGTGTTGAGGATTTGTGAGGCCTTGAAAAAGGAAAAGAGAAAGAGTAAAATGAATTTTTTCATTGGATGGATTATAAGGATTCCTACACTAGAGGGAATCAGAGAGAGGGTTTGGAAAATCAGAGAAAGAGAAATAAAAAAGATGTAGCAAAAAAAATGAGAGAAGAGATTGAAAGGAGAAAACAAGAAGAGAGAAGAGTTGAAGGTAATTTTTATTATCCTTCTAATGATGTTTTGATTGTAGGAAATAAAGAGGATGCAACATAGTGTCATGCATATGACACCAAGGAAGAGGAAGAGGATGAGTACGAAAAGATTGAGGAACATGAAGTTGAGGAATGTCTATTGGATGACATGAAGGATGAAAATACAAAGCTTATAGTAGCAACAAAAGAGAGGAGAGAAATGGAGGACATTGAAGAAGAGGATCACCACATTGTAGCAGTTAAAGAAAAGGTAAACCCTATATCTTGTAAATTCATTGATGATTCTGGGTCACATGTGAATGATATGAATGGGATAGCTAGATATGAGGGACCTGAAAGTTTTGTTGAAGTAATAAGGAAGAGAGGAATATCAGACTTTGGTGGGGTTAGAACCATGTATGGTTTGTGTTGGAATGATATGATGAGTGATAAAAAAGGTAGAATAATTGCAAGAATTGTAGCAGTGGAAGTTGTAGGAGAAGATAATATGGTACAATTAGATTTTGATGTATGTTCTTATGAGGATAAGAATGTAGAAATGGGTAAAGTTGTAGAAATAATGAATCAATCTAAGGACATTGAAATTAAGGAACAAGAGGTGAAGTGTGTAGCTGCAATATGTCCTTCTAAGGGAATACAAATAGTGACATATCATGTTGAAGACAAGGTTGAAGTTACAACAGTGGAGGATACTAAGGTATTAACTTAATTTTGATGAAGGTTGTGATGAAGATGAATGTGCGTATAATGAAGTTGCAGTAGTATAGATTGTACTCAAGATAGGAAAAGTGAAGGTTTCCATGGAGAAAGAAAATATAATTTTTTATTTTTGTGAAATTTTTGTTGAAGTTGATTTATCTAAGCATGCTAAGATTGGTGTAGAAGAGTATATTACAGTAGTGAATGCATTAGGAGATGAAGGTGTTATAGCTAAAAGTAATGAAGGAGACGAATAGGAGAATGTTGGGTTGTTTGGTAATCTTCCCTTGGCATTATTTGAAGACTTCTTATGTGTTAAGGAGATTATTATGCCTAATAGTTTGTTGTAGGGAGAAAAGGATGAGTCTTTTGATTATGCTGCTAACATTGATGTGGATGTAGAGGAGGAAGTGAGTGTAGCTGAAAAATGTCTTTTAGAAGGCATGAAGAAAAAGTAGCACGATGTTGTAACCAAGGGAGATGATGAATAAGTGGTTGTAGAAATACTAGAGAAGGAGGTAATGCATAATAGTTTTAATTTTTATGATGAGGAAAGTGGATTTTGTGTAGATGAAAAGATTGCAGTAGTGGAAAAAGAGTGTGCTACATTGGTTATATGACAAGTGATATAGTTGCATGTCTTATTAAAGGAATGAAAGAAGAGAATAAAATTGAAGCTACAACAGGTGATGAGAAGGTAAAATATTTTCTTAATGAATTTAAGAAATGTGATTTCCATATTAATACATATGAATTAGTGAATCTACATGAGATGATTCAGTTGGAGTTTATTATAGATGATTGGTATGCAAAGAAGGATTTGTATGGTGTTGCAAAGTTAAGTGTAGGTTCAAATTGGTGGAGGTGGGTAAACTATGGTGGGATGAATCCCACAAGATTGGAGGTGAATGTGAGATACATTTGGAGGAGGTGGTCGGGTTATGGTGGAGTTGATTATACACCGAGGAAGAGATGTAAAGACTAGAGTTGTTAGAGGAGGATGTTTCTTGTTCCATCTAAGTGTTCGAAGAGGAGAAAGAAGAAGCAATTGCAAGTACCAATTTCAGTAATTGGGTTGGTTGAGGATTTCTTGCAATCCAAAAGGGTGGTACTACCACTCAACTCCATTTCGTAAATCCATATTCACAAAATTCTTCCTACCTTGGGTGTCTAATGTAGGAGCATCCAGGGTGTACGAGCAAAAAATGGAAATGGGTTCATCAAACTTTATCTTCATCTCCTTCAAGTTCTACTTCATCCATAATACTTGAGTACAACATGAAGCTTCTATAATGTATTATGCTTCTGTTATAGATAAGGACATTGAATCTTGCTTCTTTCTTAACCAAGTACATGACTATCACCAAGAAAGAAAGCTCCACCACTTGTACTCTTCTAATCATCTATGATTCTTACCCATTCTACATCTATGTATGCAATTAGAGTAAAAATATTACTCTTAGTATACCACAAACCAAAATCCATTGTAGCCTTAAGATATTTTCAAATATCCTTTTTATTGCTTTGACATGAGTTTCCTTAGGTGCTGCCTAAAATATAACTACCATTCCAACTACTTGCATTATATACGGTCTAGATGTAGTCACATATAATAATATACCAATTATGGGCCTATACAAAGCTTGATATGCTAGAGTAGATTCATCATCTTTACTTAGTTTATAACCAGTAACCATAGGTATACTCACCAAGTTTTATTCTTCCATCTTAAACTTTCTCAACATTTCTTTTATGTACTTGTTTTGAGAAATGAATATGCATTTGTTTGATTGAGAAATTTATAAACCAAGAAATAAAGACAATTCATCAAGCATTGATATTTCAAAGTCACTATGCATTGCATCCAATAATTCTTTACACATAACATCACTACTTCTACGAAAGATAATATCATCAACATAAGCAATAACAATCAACAACTGATTAAATTATTGGATCTTCATTATCTCCCTCTTCTAGAATATCAGTAGACTATATTGTTTCATCAATACTCACATTAAAACTTTCCACAATCCTTTTCAATCTTTTTTTTATAGCACCTATATACCTTGCTTAGCATAGAATAACCAAGAAAGATGTACATTCATTAGATCTAGAATAAAGCTTACCCAAATGTTCATCATATCTAATGTAACACTTGCTTCTATATATCCTGAGATGTCTGACTAAAGCTAGTATTCCTTTCCATAGTTCATATGGTGTTTTAACAGTCCTTGGTCTAATTTGAGCTTTATTCAAATATACACTATAGTTTGAACCACTTCTCTCTAATACATGTCTGACAACTTTGCTTGACTCAACATTGTTCTGGCCATCTCCTATATGGTCTGGTTCTTCCTTTCAACAACTCCATTCTGCTACAAAATTTTAGGAGTAGAAAACTACCTCCAAATCCCATGCAACTCACATAGTTCATCATACCGATCAGAAGTGAATTTTCCACCTTTGTTTGATCTTAGACACTTGATTGTTCTTTTAGTTTCATTTTCAACCATAACCTTAAGTGCTTTAAACTTCTCAAAAGCTTTTGATTTTTTATATTAGAAAATTAATCCAAGTAATTCTAGAGTAATCATCAATAAGCATCATAAAATACTTATCACCTTGTAAGCTCTTTTTCCTCATTGGTTCACACAAACTAGTATGAATCAAATCCAATGGATTTGTTGTAGAATATTCCTTAGTAAGAAATCTGGTCCTTGTCTATTTTCCTTCATGACATGGTTTGCAACTAGTAGACCGAGACTTCTTGATATTTGGAATTCCCCTCACCATTCCTTTTAAGCTAATCCTTACAAGATCATCAAAGTTGATGTGTCCCAATATTCCATGCTAGATCTCACTCTCTTCTCTTTTTATTATAAAACAATTCTATCCATTTACTTCATTGAGATGGTATACATCATTGTTACTCCTACTTCCTTCTGCAACTAAATATTTGGTATTGGTCTTTTTGATTTCATAACCTTTAGCATTGAACGAAAGCTTGTAGCCTCTATCACACATCTGATTTACACTAAAAATATTGTGTTTTAGACCTTCCACAAAAAGAACATCATGATTTTTTTCCTTTTCATCATCAAGACTCAAAATACCGTTATTGAAAATCTTAACAATAGAGTTGTTACCAAGAGTTATAGATCCACAATTAAACTTCTTGAAGTGCATGAACTTTCTCTTGTCATTGGTCATGTGACTTGAAAATCCACTATCAATGATCCAAAGTTTCTTCTCCTTTTAAGCATGTAGAGTAGTCTAAGCTACAATGGATTTTCTTGATCTCTACTCCTTTGGTTTCTTCTTCCACACTTTATTTGCTTCACTATTTTGACTTTCTGACTTATCTCCTTTTGTATCCAATGTAGGAGAACTCATAAAACTTCTTTTGTAGTTTCTAGCAATGTGTCCAAAATAGTTGCATTTGTGACAAATGATATTGAAATTATACAAAGGTGTAAATTCATGTCTACTAACAAAGTCATTTCTTCTTGCCAAATATTTTCTACAATTTACTTCCATATGACCATAATGATTAAAATTAAAATAATAACTAGAAAAAGAATGATAGAACCTAGTATTATAGCCTTCTCCTCTTGAATATTTTCTTCCAGATCTTTTATTATGTTTGTGCACTTGAACAAATCCATTATTCAACATTTTTCTTTCATTGTTTGTTGCAACTTTCTCAAACTTTGAACTTTCAGAGCCATTCCTTTCTGGAGTTTCAACAATAAACTTCATAGGCTATTTGATAATATTATTCTATTGTTCATCAAAAACACCAATACCGGTTTTGATAAGTGGCGATCTTTAGCTTTCTACTATATGTTCCAAGATTTCAGTTCTCTTCCCAAATTTTGAATTCAATTGATGATTTAAATTTTCAAGATCTTTCCTCAATGATATAATCCCCACTTCAAGATTTTCACAATCCTTGTATCTTTATAGAAATCTTTCAATTATCACTTCTTCAATAATTTTTGACTCTTCTACTTGACTCTTCAAATCAATGATCATTTTCTCTACCTCCTCAAGATTTTGAGATAACTTTTCTTTTTCTTTCACTTCTAAAATTCTTTTCTTTAGCCTTTTGATTTCCTTACCGACATAGAGTAGTTCTTCCACAAGGTCTACTTTTGCATCACCTTCAATTTTATACTTTATTTCCACATCTTCTTCAAAGGTTTCCATAGCCATGAAAATATCCCTTTCTCCTTCATATTCAAAAGTTTCTTGGTCATCATCATTTGATGAGTAGCCTTCCTCATTGACAAAGAACTTTTCTTATTTTTCTAAATCTTTTTCCCTTTTTGAAATGAATTCCTTTCATCATTATTAGATTCCTTATGTGGAAACTTAGCCTTGGAATGACCTACTTCACCAAAATTGAAACATTTTAAAAGAAACTTACCTTTATACTTTCCAAAACCTCTTTACAACCTTCTAACAATGTTTGATTATTTCATAATTGATCCATAATTTGAATCAATATCATATTACTTATTAGAAACCTTGAATGTTGCCTCTTTCCTTACAGAATTATCATTCTCAATTCTCATTTCATAGGTAGTCAAAATTCCATTTAATTCATCCATAGTTAGAGCATTGAGATCTTTAGCTTCTTCAACAATAAATTTTTTTACATCAAACTTTATAGGAAGAGATTTGAGTACCTTTTTCACAATAATAACTTCTTTTAGTTCTTCACCAAGACCTCTAATAGAGTTGAAAACCTCATCAACCTAGAGTAGGAATGTGGTAATTTTCTCCTCTTCCTTCATTTTTCAGGCTTTCAAACCAACCTCAATGAATTTGAAGCTTTGCTTGTTTGACTTTGTCATCACCTTGATAGATGTTGTGTAACTTATTCCACACTTCTTTTACTATCCTAAAATGCATGATCTTTACAAACTCAAAGTTAGACAAATCACATAAAATAACATTCCTTTCTTTATCATTATTCTCATAAGACTTCTTTTCGACTTGAGCTCTTGGATCACTTTTTGGAATTTCATTTCCATACACCACTGATTGCCAAACCTCAAACCTTAAAGCCATCATATATGCTTCCATCCTTACTTTCCAAAATGCATAACTGGATCCATCAAAGAGTGGTTCCTTATTTGAAGATAGTCCTTCTTGATCCATTGAGTGTGCCAACACAAATCTACCTCAACCTATTAAGCTTCTTGAAAGGAACTTATCTCTAATACCAATTGAAGGGCACACAATATATTGAGGGGGGGTGAATCAGTATATAAAATATATTTAAAACTCTTTAATTCAACATGCATCTCAAACATGAATAATCAAACATGAATGAAAACAAATAATATAACACAAAAGCACACATTCACACAATGAACACTAGATATATGTAGAAATATGGAATGGGAAAAACCATAATGAGAAGAGCTACTTGGAGCTACTATCCAAATCCAACCTCACAAAAAAATGAATAAGTTAAAATTAAAAAATAGGCACCAACCTACTAGAGACATCAATATCCTATAGTATTTGTAGGCACCAACCTATTGAAGACACCAATCCCCTATACAAAGATCTAAGCACCAACTCAATAAGTAGGACAGTGGTCATACCGGATTACAAAGATAAAACTTGTAAAATTTCAATGTTGATTACATAGCTTACACAAGATTTGAGCTTGCCTTAGACACTCTCCTACACACCTTATGATCTTTTGATACTAGCACAATATGATTGAGATGCAAATCCCATTGAATTACAATTGCTCGCACAAGTTTACACTTCCACAAAAATTCACATGCACACACATATCAAGTGAGATCTAAAACTACAATGATTATATACAACACGCTACATTAACATCACTTCATGTTGGCTAGGAGTTTGTAGTTGACAAGGTCGACATAGGATGGACCTAAATTCAAATTTACATGAAACATGTAGTGGGTAGCTCCATAATCAATTTTTTTTCTCCCAAAAGAACATGATGTCATGCACTTTCTTAGGAACTTTAACTTGGACCTATTTCAACATCCCATGCTATCTCTAGAGGTCACACATTTGAAGCCACTACTGCATAGTTTCTGAACATCAACTAGTTGATTGATTGGGATAGTGACCCTTTTGTCACTTCAATATTTTCATGTGCTGAACATAAATCCTTAAAATCTAGAATAAGATAGAACACATGTAGGCATGTACTCTCCTCTCAAATTGTAGACATCTAAATTTGACCACTTCCATATGGTCAAAGACGTCCCCTTATTCATCCATTTGCTTATCCCCTATGTTAATATTAATTAAATCAGTTATTTAATTAATACCTTGTGTCTTACATAGGGTTTGTTAGCTCTCAAAAATGCAGGCTGAATGCCTCAAGAGGCTGCCAATATCTTGATATGTTTTAGGGCAACTGAACAAGGTCAAGAGAACTCAACCTTCTACTCTTTAGGTGCTGCTAAACCCAGGCGAGTGTACCTTTTTGATTGAGCAGGCTTATCTTATGATTATCCCTCTGAATTGCTTTGTCCACAATGGCAGATGATAGTGGACAAATGAAACCAAACTCAATAGCTACCTTTTAATCTAAATCCTAGGATGCTTAATTAATTGATATAAAGAAATTGAAATGGATTCAAATAGTGAAATGCAGAGACTAGTGCCTTGTTGGGTAGGCAGGGTCAAATGAGATCAAGATGAACAACACTCTTTGGATGAGATATAGATTATCTGGCATATGATCTATTCATAACTTGTATGAACATGCAATATTGTGACTACTAAGTTCTACTTTAATGATCCAAAATAAAATCTCTCTGATTACTATGATCAATAAAAGGATTTAATCTTTACTTGAAAGAACCAATTGATTAATCACACGAATACAACAAATGTGTATTGATAAATTGAACATAAACTTGTTATGTCAACTTAAATAACCAAAAAAATCAATCATGGAGACAACTTAGCAGTATTTTTCATTTAATTCAATAGATAACTGACACCAGAAAAATGTAGCAACATCAACTGAATCTCATAAATACCTCCATTGTGAAAATCATGCAACAATAGCCTCTGGTCTAATAATTTTATTCTAATGTATCTACTTGCAGTGTATCAAAAAAATCTAATCTCTAGTGTTGTCAATTAACAACTACATCATGCTTATATACACACTAGCCTGAGAAGAATATCAAAATAAAAAATTATGTCGGCCCAACACCAAATTCAGGCTCAAAATATGTCAGCCTGCAATGGTTATTCAAATAGATTCATGTTGGCCTCAACAATCTAAAATTCTATTTTCACCAGTGAGCAGTTGGCGGGACATATCGCAACCTATGCCAAAGGCAATTCAAACGTTCATCTCTCTACTCATATCTTGTTTTCATATTCACTATGGCAACCTGTTAGTTATACCGAAGTTATGTATTAATCTCCTGTTTTGCTATAACCCCATGATATTAGTGAGATGTCATGCAAAAATCATCAAGCTACACCGAGGGTCATTTACCATTCACAGGTCGCCAACACTCCCATCGAGAAATACTTCCAATACTCCTTTGCCAAGACAACACCCACCTGGGAAGAAGTCACATAGACCACAACATGCTCGTAGAGATCATATATCCGTTATGTTTATTTTCACTCGGTGAGACATAAGGATATTTCATGCCGAAAACCCCATTTGTTTTGGTCACCATCGCCGTAGCATACCACTTTTGGGGAGACATCTCAAAGATTAGACCAAGCTTCACCGAAGATATCACTTATATTCAAGTCACCATGATATTCCAATTGTTACATCGAAGTCTAGAAGTAGCCCCATACCTTTCTTTCATTTTGGTATAGCCAACCATAGTCAGTGAAACACTATGTTGAAAGCCATTTGTCATACCGAAAACATACCTTTTACCCCTTTGTTATGTCACTGTAACCATTCACTTCTCTTGCTGAAGAGCGCCTATCATGTGTATCGCTATAGCCTTTACCCCTTGGCAAGATGCTATAGAGAAACACCAGGTTACATTGAAAGCTCCCTATATAGCCACATGTCGGTGTAATATCAAAATTATTTTGTTGACAGTCGGCCCTCATGTAGCATCGCTAGGACACAAATGTTCTTATACCGACAAAGGCCACCCGTTCAATACATGTCGCTATAACTCGAAATCCTTGGTGAGACGTTATGTAGAATGAATAGCTATACCGAAAGCCCCAAGCACAATATGTCACCGAGAGAAGAGAAGTCTCCTGCTGAAAGCCACTTTAAACCTCATCAGCAAAGCCCGACCCCTTCGCCAAGACCTCCTGCCGCAATTCAAAACATATGCCGATAGAGATATCTATTGTCGCCATAACAAGAGAAGTGTCTTGCTGAAAACCTGCAACAAGAAATAGTGAAACATACACAGGTCGGGGAGAAATTTGGGTACCTATACCGACATGAACCAGAATGAAAAATATGCATAACCCAACGGATTCAATGGGACAACATGGGAAAACAAGGAGAAAATATGCATGAAGAGAGGGAAATGCATCTAAGTAGGACTCATTTGGAGGATTATGAGTAAAATCAACATGTGAAAAAATCAATTTTCTACAATTCTAATAGGGTTCATAAAGTATTTAATTTAATAAATACTTTACCCCTCTTTCTCCTCTAAATTAAATAAATACACCATTTTATTTAATTTAGTCATATTACCTTTTTGGAATTTAAATTCATTTTTTAATTCCTCTTTTTCTCTCTCATTGTCACATCCTCCAACTTTTGCAAGTTGGTCCCTAATCCATCTTAACCCATTCATCTTCTTCTAATTAACTATGGTTAGCATATGCACACCCCTAATCATCATTAGGGTCACATCCTCCATAATCTCCCACTTGCTTCTAATAAGTCATTAGTCCATCTAATTAAGTACTTGGACAACTTTAATCATATGGTTAGACTAGCCTAATCATTTTCCCATTTATGGCATGTGTCCTTAGTCAACCTTATTAAAGGCTTTCTCCCTTTGGGCAAGGCACTCCACTTCCCCATGTGAATTTTTAATTCACTTTTTAATCCCCCAATGCACTCAAAAGGAATCTTTAATTCCTTCACTTCTTCCCACATGTCCTTTCTTTATTCTTTATTTTTTACCCTCTCCCCATGAGGATATTTGAGGAATTTTTAATTCCTCAGATGTCCTCTCACCCACATGGGACAAGGACATCCTTTATGAGGATATCTTGACCAAATCCCTATGGTCCTTTGAAGTACATCTATGTCATGTAATTGTCTTACACCTCATGTCCACCTCATCTTTCTTAAGCCTCTCCCCTTGCTACATGTCAAGATGTGAGGGTTTGTGAGTTCTCAACTCACCATAGCCCTACATCTTGGCCATGTTGGGATCAATCTCAACCATCCATTTCTTCTTGGAATTCTCAAAATTCCTATAAATACCCCCTCTTTTCTCTCATTTGGAGAGAGATCATTTTTGCTAGCCAAACTCTTGTATTTTTGTTTCTCAATCTACACTTAGCCATTTGCATCCATTTTGTCCAACTATCTTGCATCTCACACTTCACATCTTACATCTACTTGCCATCAAGGAGCATACATCTCATCTACAATCGAAGGGCCAACCAAAGAACAACTCTACAAGGTAAAAGGTTCCATTTTTTATGTTGTTAAGTTCATCATTTGCCCAATCTTGAAGTGTAGGGGGTTATTAGTTGTTATTTGCACTCTCTTTAGTTTGTTGCTCATCTTTTTAACGATTATATTCCCCTATCACATTTCTGGCACACCCAGTGGGACCCATAAACGAGTCTTTTTCTTTCATGTTTGCTATTTTTGGCATTTTCACAGGTTCAGGTTACAGATTGGTGGACTTGACCTCTCCGGTGGCAGACCTGACCTCTCCGATGGCAGACCTGACCTCTCTGGTGGTAGACCTGACCTCTCTGGTGGCAGACCTGACCTCCAATGGTGGACTTGACCTCTCCGATGGCAGACCTGACCTCTGATGGTGGACCTGACCTCTCCGGTGGTGGACCTGACCTCTCCGGTGGTGGACCTGACCTCCGGTGGTGGACCTGACCTCTCCGATGGTGGACCTGACCTCCCAAAGGTGAAATTTCAAGTTTTTACCAATTGTTCTTTGATAAATTAGGCACATAGTTTAATTAGAGGGGTCAACAAACCTTGTTTGATGTGCTTGTGGAAGGCTATTTGACTTATCCAATCCCCTTGCACCATTTGGCGATCTTGGGTGATGAGAAATCATAGCTTTCCAAGTCCTTTGAGTCACCCTATTTTCATTTTCTTAGTGGGACCTACTTGGGGATTTCATCACCCCAAGGGATGATTCCAACCACACGTACCGGCAGGGTATATAAATGGGGGAGAGCGAAAGCTGTACCTCAATCCAACCACATTGTAATGGGCTAAGTGTCGGGATGACATGAAGAGTTGGTCCGAGCCTTTAGTATTTCGCTAAGGTTCCCGACTCACGCTTGTAACGGGTTGGTGTTCACGGTTTGGGCCTCACGTACCGAGTGTATATCGAGGAATCCTTAGCAACCATGTTTATCCTAGAGTAGAAGACTTTGTTGGCCATACCTGTTTCTACTAATCTTAGGGTTGTGCTGTCTGAATTGTCTTTCTTGTGCAAAACCAGTCATTTTCAGTTTAGCCAAATCTTTTTTATCAATGTTTGCTATATTTTGGGTCCTTTGCCTTACTCATCCATCAAAAAATCAAGCTTAAACTTATCCTTTGGCGGACCTGACCTCATGCTGTGGTGGACCTGACCACGTGCTGTGGCAGACCTGACCTCATGCTGTGGTGGATCTGACCTCATGCTGTGGCGGACTTGACCTTATGTTGTGGTGGACCTAACCTCATGTTGTGGCAGACCTAACCTTATGTTGTGGCAGACCTGACCTCATGCTATGGTGGACTTGACCTCATGCTTTGGCGGACCTGACCTTTGACCAGCCTATATTATCACTTGGCATCCCTTGTCTCTCTATTTTGAACATTGATACGCCTATTCACCATCCTAAACGAACATCTAAATGTCTGTTCTGAGTCTTCATCCCCTCATTCTGAGAGTCATCCATTCCAATCACTCTTTTTCTTGTTCCTAGTTCTCGTTCTTTTGTTCTGAGAGCCATTCATCTGTCCTGAGACGCTCCCCATCCGTCCTGAATCCGCTTTCATCTCTGGTCTCCGCTATTCCATATAAGCCCTGTTAGAGTAGTCATCTGAGTTGACCTAGGTGTTCATCCCTAATCGTAATCAGCATAACTAACTTAGGATTGCTATCCATCTTAAGTCAGTCATCCTTCTCAACCCAATCAATCTGCTTCTATGTCAAGTTGGATTCCATGTCGTTATCATACATCTACCCGTCAATCAGTTAATTAACACCTAGTGTTACCAAGGATCCTTCTTAAACTCGGTTGTGGATTTCAGTCTTCATCATATTTATCATCAAATCAATCCTAATCATCAGATCAATCCAACCCCCACATCATCAAATCTATCCAGACCAAGATCCAAAATCTAGGTTAATCCAGTGTCTACCAATCAATCCAATCCAATTTCATCAAATCAATCCACGTCGGTCTGACCGATCATCATCAGCTAATCTCCCATCAAATTGAATCAATCTTTCATCATCTAGGTCTTTCTAATATCTTGATCCATCTCATCATCTTGCATGCCCATTCAAACTCAATCACAGCGAAGAAAATGGCCAACCAACAAGCCCAGAATGCCCAATCAAACAACCCTCAAGATCCCAACAGCACATTGAACATCTCATCAGATCCTAACAATGGTGCTAACATCCCTCACAATCCCCACAATGACACATCATCACAATCCAATGTGGATGGCCAAAACATGTCACCACTTGGGGATGAAAACATGGCTAATCAACCTGAGCTCACATTCGAGGAACACTTTAGTAACCCTGTTAATGCACAAATGATAGAACGCCTTCTTGAAAGACATGGGGAAGAAATCCTAGCCCACCTAATAGAAAATGGTTTTAAGCCTCCATTAGGCATTGACCTCTCCACATATGGTGGCCCCGCATCTAATCCGCCCCAAGCCTCACAGAACGTACCAGGTAGTTCATATGGCCCAAATATTCCTCCAATAGAAGGTTGGCATCAACCTGAGTTCGGCAATGATGTTGTATATCATGTCAATAATCCCCCATTCCATGCCATCTCAGTGATGGGGGCTTCTCAAGCAACTGACCCCAATGATCCTTCCGTTTACGACATGCCCCAAAACATCTCACAACCACCACCTTTAATGCTAATGACACCGCCTCTATCAAATCAAACTCCCATCAATCTTAGAGCCACCCCCTTGACCGCATTGCTGCCACCTCCTGGGGATACAAATCCTCCACCATCATCATTCATACCCCAAAAACCTCCCCAATCCAACATCCCTCCACAAAATACATCCCAATCCTATGCTCCCACTAGTGCTCAACAACCCCCCTCGCAAAACATCTCAACCACACCTCGACCTCAACATCAACCATTGGTCAATCCTTTATTTTCAACACAACCACCACCGCATCAATCGCAAGGAAATCAACCTCAACCTTCAACCCCAACTATATCTCCATTCCTTGCATCCATCTTATGCTCATAAACGCAACCACCACATAACATCCCATCTCACCCAACATAGCTGCCAACAATGCACCAACAACCACCCCATCATTATAATTATTATAACCATCAACAATATCAACAACAACCATCTTATGTGGCCTCGTAACAGTCACATCAGCACCCCCAATATCCACAAACCAATCCGCAACATCACATCCGAGCTCCTCAACAACCCACCTCACATCCTTATCAAATGCATCCATATTATCCCCCACAACAACAACCCATGTATCAACAAATTCCCTTAGCATACCAACAAGGGATGTCATCACTTCACCATCTGAACGCATATCTAAACACTTTTCCGCTCTCTCAGCAGGATCCTTTGTCATCTTACCATCTAGTTCCACCCAACCAACCACCACTCAACTCAGATTTGCTAGAAATTAAAGCCGCTCTGAAAGATCTTCAGGCGGGGACTAGCAAACAGTCATTCAAGTTCAAAGACATATGCCCATATCCATTCCACCCCTCCATCTCATTGATTCCCTTCCCTAAACATTTTGAAATGCCAAAGTTTGAAAAATATAGGGGGAACAAAGATCCTAAGGCCCACTTGCAGGAGTTTTACTCCTAGTGTCAAGAAGTTATTCACAATGACAACTATCTCTTGTCCCTGTTCCCACGGAGTCTGGCAAGCAACGCCCTAGGGTGGTTCATGACCCTCGAAAAAGGATCCATAAAATCTTTTGCAGACCTGTCAGAAAAGTTTGTCTCCTACTTCTCCTTCAATTTGGAGGACACCGACACCTTAGATCTCTTCAAAGAGAAACAACGTGAAGGGGAAACCTTTACTAACTACCTCCAAAGGTGGCGTGTACTAGCAAGCCGAATGAAAACCCCTTTGAAAGAAAAGGACATGGTCACCCTCTTCGTGGAGAACTCTCATCTCGACATGGCTCATAACTTTAGATTACATTGTGTCACCACTTTCGC
The DNA here is from genome assembly GCA_007258455.2 of Sequoia sempervirens. Lineage (NCBI taxonomy): Eukaryota > Viridiplantae > Streptophyta > Pinopsida > Cupressales > Cupressaceae > Sequoia > Sequoia sempervirens. Next base: position 363,147,063 of record VDFB02000015.1, read on the forward strand.
GGAGATAGTAGAGAAGGGACCCATCCTTGAGCGTGCCCTTGTTGCCAAGGGGCACATCAAAATATATAATCAAGATAAAGAAAGGTCATTCAATGACAAGCCATGTTTTTGGAACAAGAACAAAAATGCAGTAAATGATGGCATTACTGATACTAAACATGTCCATGTGGCTAACACATCCCAGAGACAACAACAACCCATGCCTAATGCCATATATGTACCATAGGGGGCACCCCATCCTCCCCAATAGTCCAATCAGAATAACTAGGGGAACACTAAACACCAGTATACTCAATTAGGTGAACCTTTGAGTGTCGTCTTTAGTAAGCTGTTATAGATCAACTATCTGATCACGTACCCTGTCACCAAGCCACTCGACGAATCCAAACCTAAGCCAGCATGGTTTAGGGAAAATGAATATTGCGAGTTCCATAAAATCAAAGGACACTCTTTGAATAAGTGTCAGGGTCTGAAAAACTACGTCCAAGATCTCATAGATCGAGGTGATATCAAGGTTGACCCCAGTCAAGCTTTGTCATCCAATGCTCAATTACAGATATATCAAAACGCCTTTCCAAACCATAATCAAAGTCCAAGCACCTCCACAAGTAATCCACAAAACAACAACACAAATAACATGAGCTATAAGAATGTACCCCTCAATTACGAGGGTATTATTCATTACATTGAGCAAGTAGAACCTCATGTGTCCATGATACATGTAAAAGCCAAAGACCCTCAGTGTGCTGTTACTAGACGATGAGCCCACATTACTATCCCTGCGGCCTCCACACCTGCCCAATCAACTCCTATAAACTCTCAGTACAACATCCTTGATCACCTAGGGAAGACCCCTGCTCACATCTCCATTTTGGATTTGCTTAAGTCTTCTCCCATACATCAAGAAATCCTTAATAGAGCCCTACAAGAAACCCATGTGCCTAATGACATTGACCGTACATGATTCCAAGCTTTGGTAGGTCACCTAGCTTTATCTTATCAACTGCACTTTAGCCAAAATGACATGCCAAATATCGATGTGAATCATAATCGCCCCTTACATATTGAAGTCGTGGTTGCCTATCATAAAATAAAAAGGGTATTAGTAGATAATGGCTCTGCCCTCAATTTGTGTACTCTAAAATTCATAAAATAGGTGGGGTATACTCAAGCAGATCTAAGTAATCAGATCATCACCATCAAGGCCTATGATAATGGAAAAAGGAATTCAGAGGGAATTATCAGTCTTCCTATCCAAGTGGGACCTGTGGTTCAATACATTACCTATCATGTCCTTGATCTGGACTTGCCTTATAATCTCCTCCTTGGCCACCCATGGCTCCATGCTATGCAAGCCGTCCCTTCCACGTACCATCAGTGCCTGAAATTTCCAGTCAATGGATAGGAAGTCACCATCTACGTTGAACCCCAACCATTTGAATATTGTTGGGCTTTGGAAGCATCCTTTCCCCATTTACATTACTGTCCCAGGGTGGAAATGGGGGCATCCCAGTCATCATCTGCTAATCCACCCTCCACCACGATACCACTCCATCTTCCACCACTGATCCCACAGTCACAAAAGTCCAAATCATTAACAAAGGGTGTGAAGAATACGAAATGCATACTGCTCTCAATGTAGCAACCATGCCACCATCACCACATGAATATGGTCAACCTTCACATGCTACTCCAAAGGAAGATAAGACCGTCACCTTTAGTGGTAAAAACATCCCTATCACCACTTTCAAGTCCCTTGGTATCAAGATAGATGCACCGGAAGAGGATATAAGTCAATGGGTATATCGAGAAGAACCCCAACCGAATCCCCCTCTAAAGGAATATTTTCAAGAGGCATATCCTTGGTCAACTAAGTTGGCAGAAAAGTATAACTAGCAAGGTACAGGCCTAGGTAAAGAAGAACAGGGGTGATTGCAGCCTCTTGGTACAACAAAGCTGCCGAAGAACATAGGTGTCAAATACAGCACAAAGCAGAAAGGCCCTACAACATCATCTAATACTTCCAATCATGTCACCGTGGACAATGGCTCATTGGAAGACATACCCGAGGAGGAATCCATCATACGTGCATACAATGACATCGATCACACCGACCTATCATCCATTTCGAATGCATATCCATCTGCACTATTAGCCTATCCCTTTGTCACCCCGAGCTTATTGATTGGGACCTATGTAATAGCACACCTAAAAGTATGTCTATGGATACATATGTCAACCTTATGGGATTGGGGGAGGATGAACACTCTAGTCACAAAAATAAGAATAAGAAAAGTAAAAAGCTGTCATCTAGTGAAAACCTCCTTGAGGCACTTCTTGACCTTGAAAAAGTAAAAATAAAGGACACATCTAATGGCGAAAACCTCGAAGAGGCGCTGGAAGATGGAGATGTTCATCTTCCCCTTGTGGGAACTCAGTTACCTGCCCGATCATCTATTCTAATTGAAGAAACTCAAGAAGTTAATCTGGGTACTGCGAAAAATCCTAAAATCACCTATGTAGCTAAGTCACTCTTAGAGCAAGAGTATCTAGTCATTGTGCAGCTACTCCAAGAGGGAATCATTAACTTTGCTTGGTCATACTCAGACATGCCAGGCTTAGACCCCGCCTTAGTGGTTCATCATTTAGACATTCACCTAGACGCCAAGCCTATCAAACAGAAGCTCCGCAAGATGCATCCGCAGGTCACATTATTAGTCAAGAAGGAATTGGAGAAGTTACTAGAGGCAGGTTTTATCAGGCTGATTGACTACTCTGAGTGGATCTCCACTATAGTACCAGTTGCCAAACCAAATGGAGACATTTGGGTCTGCACAGACTTCAGGGATCTTAACAAAGCCTACCCAAAAGATGACTTCCCTCTGCCTAACATTGACATGTTGGTCGACTTGACAGTAGGAAATGAGATGTTATCCCTTATAGATGGCTTCTTTGGTTATAATTAGATTCAAATCGCACTTGAGGACCAACACAAGACCGCCTTCACAACACCTTGGGGCACTTTCTGTTACAATATTATGCCCTTTGGTCTCAAAAATGTGGGGGCAACATATCAGAGGGAAATGACGGTCATCTTCCATGACCTTATACATATCATCATGGAGGATTATGTCGACTACCTATTAGGAAAATCTAGAACATGAGCAGAACATCCTACCAACTTGAAAAAGATATTTGAGCGGTTAGAGCATTACAAGTTGCGGCTAAATCCAAAAAAGTGTGTCTTTGGGGTCACGTCAGGAAAGTTGTTGGGTTTCATAGTCTCTCGTAGGGGCATTGGGGTTGATCCTACCAAGGTAAAGGCTATCTTGGACATGCCACCTCTGTGCAATCTGAAACAGTTAAGAAGCCTCCAGGGGAAGATGCAGTCCATCTGTCAATTCATAGCCCATCTAGCAGATAAGTGTCAGCCATTCACTCATCTTCTAAAGAAAGATTCCACCTTCCGATGGAACCAGCAGTGTCAGATGGGTTTTGATAAAATTAAGGAATATTTAGCTCATCCACCGATCTTAATGCCACCTATTCCAGGAAAACCCCTCCTGCTTTATATCTCTGCCACTTCAGTCGCGTTGGGGGCATTATTGGCACAACATGATGAATCATCAAAAGAGAGGGTGATCTACTACATCAGTCAGACATTGGTCAGCTATGAATTAAACTACTCCCCCATGGAAAAGGTTTGCCTCACACTTGTCTTCAGTACATAGAAGTTCCAACATTACATGCTCAGTCATCTAGTCAAATTAATTGCCAAAATTGATCCATTGAAGTATTTGTTATCTAGAACCACTCTGACTGGCCGCATGGCCAAGTGGGTCATGCTCCTAAGTGAATTTGACATAGAGTATGTGGAACGAAAAGCCATAAAGGGACAGGTCATAGCTGATCAATTGGCTGAGGCACCATTAGTAGATGCTTACCCTCTAGACACTAAATTTCTAGATGAAGAAGTCTACATAGTTATAGAAGCATCCACTTGGACACTATATTTTGATGGCTCATACACACATAATGGATCCAGTGTAGGAATTTTATTAATTACCCCTCAAGGCGACTACATTCCAAAAATCATTCAAAATAGCATTCCCGTGTACCAACAACATCGTAGAGTACAAATCCCTCCTCACCGGCCTCTGAATTGCAAAATAGTGGCATATAACTCACTTGAAGGTCTTCGGGAATTCATTATTAGTCATCAAGCAAGTTAATGATGAATTCCTAACAAAGGATGATAAGCTATTACCCTATAAATGCATGGTTGATGATTTCAAGAAATATTTCACCTCCATACAATTTGACCAAATTCCTAGGGTTCAGAATAAAGCAGTAGATGCAATGGCCACCATCGGTTCTCTGATTGACATGCCTAAAGATAAGACGAAATGTGAGTTCCTTGTAAAACAACTTTTAATCCTAGCATATGATATCCCATAAACTGATATGGTGTACGATATCGTAGGTCCCACCTCCCCCTAGTACCAGGACATATATACCTATCTCCATGATGGTATTGTACCCCCAGATCTTACATGAAATCAACGCAAATCCTTTGTTCATCGCTCTTCTTGATACGTCGTTGTTGGTGATACGCTTTATTGTCGTGGGTATGATGGAATCCTCCTTAGGTGTTTGAATGAGGTTGAGGCCCGCACTACACTAATAGAGGTACATGGTGGTGTTTGTGGAGCTCACTCAAATGGTATGGCCCTAGCCAAAAGGATCCTACGAGTTGGATATTATTGGCCTACATTGGAACATGATGCTTGTGAATTTGTGAAGAAGTGCCTCTTGTGCCAGCAACATGCAGATTTGATTCACGCCCTAGCACAAGACCTTCAACCCCTCCTAGCACCGTGGCCCTTTTCTCACTGGGGTTTCGACTTGATTGGCAAGATTCACCCACCACCGTCTGATGGCCATACATTCATAATTACTGCCACTGAATATTTCACTAAGTGGGTGGAAGCCATGCCGCTTTCACAAGTCACTGGTATCCAAATATCAAAATTTATCCTTTACCATATTCTCTGTAGATATAGTATCCCATCTACCATCCTTTTTGATAATGGCAAACCCTTCAAAAACCAAGCCATGAAACACCTCTATGATACCTTTCACATCCAGCATCGTTGGTCAATGCCTTATTACCCCCAGGGTAATGCTCAGGCAGAAGCAACCAACAAGACCCTCATCTGCATCCTTAAAAAGGTTGTCAATAACACCGGTCGAGATTGACACCTCCATATTCGTCCTGACCTATGGGAATACCGCACCTCCATCCATACCCCTATAGGCACCACCCCCTATTCTTTGGTCTACGGTGCCGAAGCCATCTTGCCAATTGAAGTTGAGATCCCATCACTGAGAATTTCCCTAAAAAATCTTATCAGTGAGGAGGATGCTCGTGTTGCATGACTCGCACACCTGGAGTTACTTGATGAAAGGCGAATCAAAGCTTACGATCACCTCCAAGCATACTAGAATCACCTTAAACACCACTACAATAAGAAGGTTCGCCCTCGACAGTTTCAAGTAGGTGATCTTGTCCTCAAACAGAATCAGCGTACTCAGTAAGACCAGGACAAGAAAGGAAAAATTGAAGTAAATTGGTTGGGACCCTACATCATAGCCGCTAAATATGGATCTGGGGCATATAGGTTGACTACTCTTGAAGGAGATCCCCTTGATGAACCCATCAATATCATGAATTTAAAGAAGTTCTACACCTAAATCCACTCGGTAACCCCATCAAAAAATCAAAAAATAAAAAAAATAAAAAAAATCAAAAAATCAAAAAATCAAAAATCAAAAAATCAAAATAAAATCCAAAAAAAAATAGTAAAGAGAAATAATTCGTCCTATGGTGAAAACCACCCCTGGTGGTGCCTTGGACAAGCACATTTGGTGAAAACCTATTACTAGGCACCATTTGTAGAAGAGCTTAATCATTATCTACCTGGCGTCCTAGTTACTTTGTGCTTCCATTCATCTCATCCTCACATCCTCACCCATCCCATCCTTGGCCACTCGGTACGTATCTTGGTTGAGCATTAGACAATGTACATTGGTTGTCCCCATCCTGAGCTTTCATCCTAATCTGAGCTTATCTCATTCTATGTCACCACCTAGGATCATCCGTTATGTCGGTCTTCACCTAAATCCCATCCTGTCACGTTCATCAGTCGAAATACGATGCCCCTGAGCTATCACATAGGCAAGGTTGATCATTTGATTCACCCCCGGGGTATTTTTCCATCATCATCGGTCACCATTGTCTTCTTTTCACTTTATCCATGGTCTTTTCTGGAACTACGAGGGCTCTGTGCTTTCACGTTGGCAAGGCTAATCTATAATCAGCCCCCGAGCCCCTAGGTTTGTAGGTTGTGTCGGTCTTTTGTGCTTCATTATCAAGTTATGCCCACATCTAACTAGTTCTTAATAAATAAAATTCCCTCATGTTACAAGATCTAGTATGTGAATAATGTCCTGCGTCAACTGGGTCACTATAGTTTAGCATCCATCTTTGGTCTCAACAGGATGAATCCTTCCTAGCAGACCTTGTCAATCCCATCCATCACCTTGATCCTATGGCAAAGGACCTGTAGTCTTGATTGTGATCTCTTGATGCTTTTGAAAGTCTATCATTTGGGTTCCTTACCATCACCTGTTAGGGTCACCTTGTTCCACCATACCATGGCGTACCTTGACTTACTGACATGGGGGCATACCTTGATCATTTGTTTTGACTGATGTCTTCTCAGTTATCCCTCGTAAGACCCACCAAGATCTCTAAGGTCTTGTGTTACGCTAGGACAACTTTGTGTGTTTGTCGTTATCTCAACACCAGGCCCGACCGAGGTCATTGCAATTTTGGGGTGTTGAGGATAACCTTCTTGTTTTCTATGTTTGTTTCATGTGTAAAATACTCATTCGCCTTGATCTTCCATATCAAGGTACTTGATATCCAACGCTATAGTAAAAATCAATGCTCCAAAGATGGCTAAATCACATTTTAACTACATTTTCATCACTTCGCATGCACCCTTCATTTCCATCATGACCATCACCATGACTTATGATTTTGGTTGTGCAAGTACTCTCATTCTCTTTCCTCTTGAGTCCTCTTCCTCTCAAGATATTAATGGTTTTTTTTGGCAAATGCACTCCTCCATACGCCTATCGCCTATCCACATTCTCATGTTGGTCTTTATTGACACTTAGGTGCATTATAGACATTTACCTTTCATTCATATTCCACATGAACATGTGCATCCATAAATCATAATCATAAAAGCATTTACATAATCACTCATCCACGTGAACATGTGCATCCATAAATCATAAATCATAAAGCATACATAATTATCCATTTACATAAACAAATGTGCATCCATCATCATAATCATAATGACATACATATGCATCCATAAATCATAATCATAAAAACATATATAATCATGAACATATACATCCATAACTCATAATCATAAAGCATAAATCATCCATCCATATAAACATGTGTATATATATGAAACCACATCATAAATCCTCCCATATAGCAGCATACAAGAAATATCATGCCTAGTGTCAACAAAGGCCCTTGCATAATCAAAATAATAAACATTCTATCATAATACAATGCATCTCCATCATAAATTGCCAAATAAGATACAAAATCCAGAGATGTCGATCACCTTTGATCTTTGGTGACATGAACAAAATATCCATCCTATATCTGCCAAAAAAATAATCAATGTCCTGCCTGTTGCATCTACCCACTCTACTGTGAGCTGCCCACATCTGATCTCTGCAGAGAATTAGGTACTGGCCCTCTGTGCACTGGAATCCCCTGGTACTCATGGGTGGGAGTCTCTTAGTACTCATGGGTAGGAGTCCCCTAGTAACTGCCATATGGAGACAAAGTCTGCTGATAGTCACTAAATCCCCTAGTGCATGTCCCTAATGACTGGGATGACCCTGGTGGCTGTGGGGCCTGACTGACGTAGCATGCCATGCACTGCGCTAGATCCGAAATGGCCTACTCATATACACCCCTCCAATAGCTTGCCTGCTGCATGAACTCATCCCTCTGCCCAGCTATCTGTCTCGCGACATTCCACTCATGCCTATATCGATCTTGATTTGCACTGATAGCCCGCCACTTCTGTACCCAGGCCTCCTAAGCTAGTATCAAATGTTGTATCTGCTCTGTGCCCCTATCCCTCTCTACCTGCAACGCCTGTAACTGCGTGTGTAGCTCCTGAACATCTGCCCTTGGCCCTCCCCCCTCCACCAGCCCCCTTTGCAACTGAGCCTGTGCTGCATCCCTCTAGCTCTGTAGTGTCTGCATCCGCAACTCTGTGGCATCCCTCTCCTTCTGTGCAGCTTATCCTCGCGCCACCGCTGCATCTTTATCTCTCTACAAGAACTGCAATCTCAGCTCAGCCGCATCCCACTTTTGTTGCAAGCTAGATGCCTACGATATTGCTGTATCTATCTCTCTACAAAGAGATTCCTTCCACCTGTTCTTCCACCTTCTTTATCCATCCACCTATCCCTCCATTTCTTTCTTTATGCCGCCCCTCTCCCATTCCATCCCTCCATGTCCATTCCATTCCACCTTCACCTAATCTCCATTGCCAGTCCACCCTTCCTCCATCTCTGTCCTCTCATTCCATTTCCATGTCTCTCTCCATCCATTTCATTCCACCACGGTCCACTACTCCATTCCACAGTCTCCACATCTCTTCCACCATTCCATTGTCTTCTTTTCACTCCATTCCTCCAGGCTCCTTCCTCCATGGTCCATTTTCCCTCCTTCACTCCATACCCTCCACCTCCATTTCCACTGTCCTCCTTCCTTCCACCTCCCTTCTCCTATCCCTTTCCATCCGTCTCCTCTCTGACTCCGTCTACCTCCTATCCTTTGGTAGCCCTAGCTGTCTCCTGTCCCCCCTCCTCCCCTCTGGCGCCACTGGCCTCACCTTGTGTACCCTGTGGCTCTCCTCCTCGGGCTCTCGGCCTCCTCTCCGCCATCCCTTTCGGTCTCCTCTCTGCCACCTCCTCAGCCTCATCCTCCACCACCTCCTCAACCTCAGCCGCTCCCCCCTCAGCCGCATCCCCCCCACCATCTGCTCCATCTGCCTCTTGTCCTCCGATAGCTCTAGCTGTCCCCTGTCCCGGTCTCCTCTCCTATCGACCCCACCCTTGGGATCTCACCCTCCTCTCTGCCACCTTCTTAGCCTCATCCTCTGCCACCTCCTCAGCCTCAGCCCCTCCCCCCTCTACTGCATCCCCCCACCCTCTGCTCTGCCTCCTCCTCGGCCCCTCCACTATCGTCTCCTCCTTCGACATCCTATCACCTGCTCCTGTGCCCCTCGTCCTCCTCTATGTCCTCTCAGTGGTCTTTTTGGACTAAATGCCCGCAATCGCCTCTCATCCTCTGACCCAAATCCTCGTGCCTCCTCGATCGACACCGCTGGTGTAATCCACTTAGACGGATGTCACTTGAACCACTCCTCATGCCGCCCTGTTGTCCCTACTTCTCGCAGCCCCTCTCGCCTATCAGGATAGGCCCTAAACATCAATCCCTCAATATCACCCCACATGCTGCGTAGATCTAACGCTGCTCCCCACGGCTGCTCCTGCATCAGTCGTCGAAATGTCACTCAGCCTGCCAGAATATCCTATCTCACTCCGAATTGCCTCGTCACCCGATCCGGTCAATGCAACTCCACTAATCATGGCCTGCTCCCAATCATATAACATTGCATAAAGAATTAACCACTATGCAACTCCTCCCTCAACCACCCCCTGAATCGCCGCATCATGTATGGCCTCGACACTATGTCCACTGCCCGCACCTCATCAAACTGTTTCCTCCACACGTCTACCTCCTACATCTCTTGGTATCGCAGTATAGCCCCTACCTCTACTCCCCACCACCACACTACGACCTCCCTAACATCATGCTCACCAATTCTCGCTATAATCGGCCTGGTCACGTGGATATGCTCCCAAGCCCACACCTGTAGTAGTGTGACGTGTGTCATACTCAACTGCTGCCGGTAACAAATCACATGCATGTCTCGATACAACTGTGCTAACATGCAAGTCCCCCACACGAACTGTCCCTCTCGGCCCTTGATGTGACGAATCACCTCGACCATCCTCATGTGAAGAAACTGACCACTCCAGTCTAGCAGAAGTATACCACTAATCAACCCTGTCAGGTACAGTGATAGTATCGATACCCTGCATGACAGTAACCTGTCTACATTCAGCTGCTGTCGCTGCATTGGTAGCTCGTCATCCCCGAACACTACCTGTAGAGACTCGTCCAGTGTCTCCCCCTCTAACCAACACTCGCTATTTAGGAGCCTTGATATTGGGAGCCTCAAGATCTGCCATACATCCTCCAGTGTCACCGTCATCTCCCTTGTCGGTAGGTGAAAGGTCGACATTGCCGAATCCCACCGCTCTATCAACGCTACCAACATGGCCTCGTGGGCCTTGATCGTTGGATATGCCATCATATGAAGTAGTCCTACCTCTACTAGCCTCTGGCGATCCTCTCCGTTCATCCTCGCTATACACCTCTTCAACACCATTGATCATCTCTCTCGCATCCGTAAAATGCCCATTTTTTGCATGTACACAATTCACTTTATCATTTTCAAAATTCCCCTCGTCATTCTCAGGTTTCCCATCGATACTTTTTTTCACCCTCCTTCCCGCCCCTCTTCTTCTCCTTGGACCTCCCTCGACGTTGGCAGACCCGCCCCCCAGTGGTGGACCCGACCCGACGGTGGCGGCTCTACCCTTGGGCGACGGATTCGCCCCCATGGTGGTGGACATGCCTGCCTGGGTAGGTAGACCCACCACCGGTGGTGGTGGACCCACCCCTTGGTGGCGGATCTGTCCGCCTCGGTGGGTGGACCCGCCGTTGTGTTGGCAGACCCATCCGCTTGCGCGGGCGGACCCACCCACGTGGCGGCGGACCCATCCACCTGGGCCAACGGACCCGTCCACGTGTGGGCGGCCACCTAAGTCATCCCCCCTTGCAGCTTCCAAAAAAAAATTAAATATCTGCCTCCTACCCATTTTTTTCCCGCCTTCCCAGACAAAACCCACGTTTTTGTTTTTTCAAAACACTTACATAAATGACTCAAAATTAAAAAGTTAAGTTTTGGGCTAACCTGGCGTGGTACAACACGGTGGGTGAAGAATATCCGCCTCTCGTCCGCCCGATGAATGATGTCACTATCGTACTCCGACATCGTGCCCGATCTCTCTCACCTCCTCTTCTTTCTCTCCTCCTTCTCCACACTTGCCAGCTGTCACAATGAGAAAAGGTAATTCTCCAATTACCTTTTATTACCTTTTTCCCTCTTATTTTCCCTTTTCAAATAAAGGTCTTTTTTTCTTTTTATTTACCACAAATTCTTCCAACTAATTCATCTAGCCTCTTTCTTCCTGAGTCCGCCATTCGCACACTGTTTACCCAATTGACTCTGTTCAAAGCCCACTCTTCTCAATTTTTCGTGCTCTTCCTAACAACATATACCACTCCTTACTTTTGAGAAGTTGACTGGGACCCCTTTCTCTTCCCCGTCTACCTTCTCGAGGGGGCATACCCTACCATTCTTTCCTAACCCATCGCTTTAAGCCTACCTTCGCTAGACTGGGGCATCCTCTTCACATTCCCTCCGTTTGGGCAGCTCACTCCCCCTCCTATGTTGGGGCATCTCTTTTATGATCTCTTCCTCTATAGAGTCATCTGCATTCTGTTTTTCTTTGAAACCCTATTATCCTAATAGTATTTCGAAGAGGGGCAAAATGTAGATATCTAAATTTGACCACTTCCATATAGTCAAAGATGTCCCCTTATTCATCCATTTGCTTATCCCCTCTGTTAATATTAATTAAATCAGTTATTTAATTAATACCTTGTGTCTTACATAGGGTTCATAAAGTATTTAATTTAATAAATACTTTACCCCTCTTTCTCCTCTAAATTAAATAAATACACCATTTTATTTAATTTAGTCATATTACCTTTTTGGAATTTAAATTTATTTTTTAATTTCTCTTTTTCTCTTTCATTGTCACATCCTCCAACTTTTGCAAGTTGGTCCCTAATCCATCTTAATCCCTTCATCTTCTTGTAATTAACTATGGTTAGCATATGCACACCCCTAATCATCATTAGGGTCACATCCTCCATAATCTCCCACTTGCTTCTAATAAGTCATTAGTCCATCTAATTAAGTACTTGCACAACTTTAATCATATGGTTAGACCAACCTAATCCTTTTCCCATTTATGACATGTGTCCTTAGTCAACCTTATTAAAAACTTTCTCCTTTTGAGCAAGGCACTCCACTTCCCCATGTGAATTTTTAATTCACTTTTTAATCCCCCAATGTACTCAAAAGGAGTTTTTAATTCCTTCACTTCTTCTCACATGTCCTTTCTTTATTCTTTATTTTTTCCCCTCTCCCCATGAGAATATTTGAGGAATTTTTAATTTCTTAGATGTCCTCTCACCCACATGGGACAAGGACATCCTTTATGAGGATATCTTGACCAAATCCCTATGGTCCTTTGAAGTACATCCATGTCATGTAATTCTCTTACACCTCATGTCCACCTCATCTTTCTTAAGCCTTTCCCCTTGCCACATGTCAAGATGTGAGGGCTTGTGAATTCTCAACTCACCATAGTCCTACATCTTGGCCATGTTGGGATCAATCTCAACTGTCCATTTCTTCTTGGAATTATCAAAATTCCTATAAATACCCCCTCTTTTCTCTTATTTGGAGAGAGATCATTTTTGCTAGCCAAAATCTTGCAATTTTGTTTCTCAATCTACACTTAGCCATTTGCATCCATTTTGTCCAACTCTCTTGCATCTCACACTTCACATCTTGCATCTACCTGCCATCAAGGAGCATACATCTTATCTACAATTGAAGGGCCAACCAAAGAACAAATCTACAAGGTAAAAGGTTCCATTTTTTATGTTGTTAAGTTCATCATTTGCCCAATCTTGAAGTGTAGGGTGTTTTTAGTTGTTATTTGCACTCTCTTTAGTTTGTTGCTCATCTTTTTAATGATTATATTCCCCTATCACACAAACTACAAACCAAAAATCACATCCAAGAGGGAATAACGATCATGAATGTCTTTCTAGAGAAATCTCTCTACCCTAAGTAACTAACATCAAACATTTATGGATCAGACTTCTACATTACTTCTATCACCATGAATAGATATGAGCATGATATGACAAGCATACTATGGTTAGTATTCTCCATTTTACTCTAAATCTGTTGACATTACTCTTTGATATACAAGTACGACTACATTTAATTCTCTATTCAGCTAGCATTACACCTTAGACATAAGTGAACACTTTTGATATCTAGGACACTATGCCTTGAAATTACTCCTTTGACATCAATGACAACCTATGTTAAACACACATGTGTCCAATTTTGTGTCATCTAATTATTTATATCATGATTAATTACTTAGATCACCTTTTACTTTATTCACTTAAGCTAAAATTAGGAATTGCCTATTTCATTATTAGATTGGCTAATAAAAGCACATGTCTCATTGTATAGGATGATGACACTTGTCATAAGAAAATTTAATCCTCGTCTAGGGTTTAGATCTAGGGTTTCTATCTCCTTTTCATAAGGTTTGATTCTACATTGTCATTCTCATCTAGGTTATTTTTCATAAATACAATTCTCAGATTTATTGAGCACAATCAAGCTTTGTTGATCTTATCTATTGTGATAGGTATTGCTTGCAGGTGATTTCTAGGTCTTGTGGGTTGGATCAACAACTTCTTCATGGTATCAAATGAGATCCACAACCACTTATTCAATTTTTTGAGAGATTGGGCCTTGACCAATTTTTGGTGCATCCTGGATAAAAATGATAAATATCTTTTTCTTCATGTACTTTTGAGAAAAAATGATTTTTCAGTTTTCCTCAAAATCACAAAATACCATTTTTGTATTTGCTAGATTTTGCATATAGTGAGCAAATTTTGCAAAAACGATTGACAAAATAACCCACACAACTATTTGCTCTATAGGTGAAGTTTATTTTTTTTACTAAATTACATGTTTTTCCTTTTAGATTAAAAAATGCTTTCTTGGTTTTGTTGTGAACATTAGAATTTTTTTTTGGGTATCTATTAGTTTTTGTATAAAATAAGATTTTTTTTCAAAAATCAAAATATAAGGGTTGTGTCTGTTGACTGTCAATTGACAAAATTTACCTCATTTTTCAAAAATTCATATCTTGAGCATACGGTGTCTATTTTTCAAAAACTTTATATCATCAGAAAGATGATTTAGTCCTTTACATAGATCTCAGCTTGAACTAAATTCATGGAGGTAGATGTGAACATTAATCCATGCATACAATATTTCCTTTTTGCATACTTTATGTTGCACTTTATCATTAATTTTTGCATGTGTTGCATGTTCTCCTTTTACAATCTTGGGGCATTGTAATAAATGAACTTTAATAAAATTCCATTAGGGGGGATGCATACATATAGAGTGTAGTCGCATGACATGCACTTTGATCCCATCTTCATATTGATGAAAAATCACATGAGTTGTATATGGATTCTATAGTTTTTTTTTACCACAATCGTGCTCATGATGACACATTTTGGTTCCCATCATTTCACATCTCAAATTGAGAGCCTATGGTTGATGATCCGAAACTGCATCAGATTCACAACAGACCATATATTATTTTGAGGGCCATTCATTTTATGGCTAATATTCTAGAATCTAAATGGTATTTGCTCCTATGGATTAGTTTTAGTCATAGTTTAGCATCGACATTGAGATACACATAGCTTCCAGATTATTTCATCATTTATTTCCCTCTTATGGGGGGCATTTGTAATGTATCTGTGATGGATGGTGTACTTGGGGGGTATCATATCATGTAGTCCTCCATCTTTCATCACTTGATTGCATTGCATATGTATATGGGTGCCTAACATGGCCTAGTAGCAGAGACCCATTTATACTTTCATGTATTCATTCATGCATCCTTCATAAGTTCTTGGATACTCCCAAAGTTCATCTTAAGGGGGTGTTGGAGTAATAGGCTAATCATCTAATTAATTATATCATCATGATTAATTAATTATACCCCCTTTTA
This sequence comes from Sequoia sempervirens, assembly GCA_007258455.2. Classification (NCBI taxonomy): domain Eukaryota; kingdom Viridiplantae; phylum Streptophyta; class Pinopsida; order Cupressales; family Cupressaceae; genus Sequoia; species Sequoia sempervirens. Next base: position 363,162,291 of record VDFB02000015.1, read on the forward strand.
CTTTATTCACTTTTAAGCTAAACTTAGATATTGCATATTTAATTATTTGATTGGCTAATAAAAGTACATGTTGTCTCATTACATAGGATGATGACACTTGTCATAGACTAATTTAATCCTCATCTAGGGTTTCTATCTCATTTTCATAAAGATTGATTCTACATTATAATTCTCATCTAGGTTATTTTGCATCAATACAATTCTTAGGTTTATTGAGCACAATCGATCTTTGTTGATCTTCTTTATTATGATAGGTATTGCTTGCATGTGATTTTTGGGTCTTGTGGGTTGAATCAACAAATTATTTAGTTTGGTACTAGAGTCCTAATATAGTGTCGATCTTTATAAAAAATGATGATGGATGATAAAAAATCATGTTTCCATGAATGTGGTTGTTGAATTTCTTAATGTTGATGATCTTTATGCCATTTCTAGGCTATCATTTTAGAAATTTTTATATGATTTCAAATTGTTTCACATGCCATATTAATGATATCCAGTTATCAATTAACTTCCCACAAGAAATTTAGTGACCAAGGAAATTCTATAAATACTAGTTCATTTTTATAAACAAGGGTCAACAATTTCTTCATTTCCATGTGACTACAAACACTAAGAAAAGTATATAGTTTTAACTCTTGGATTTCTAGTTTCTTGTTGAATATCATATTTTAGAGATATCAAAGATTTAGTTTTCACAACCTCTCTATTACACCTAAAAAATTAGATACTTATACATAATTAAGTAACCTAAGGAGACAATTGCTTGATTATAAAATAATGGTTGATATGAATCATCTTGAATTTATTGTGTCATGATTATTATTATGATGCTTTGGTTGACAAGTTATTTCAAGATTTTACAATAATTTAGTATTAACGTTTTATTATTCAATTTTATGTTGAATTCTTATAATGGTTATAATGATAACGACCAACTAATTTTTTCATTGTCTGTATGTGTGACAAGAAACATCTGAGGCTCTCTTACCATAGAGAGAAAGTATCATGGGCGATGAGGTTTCCAACTATCTTGATGATGAAGTTTATGAAGGAATCATGCACACACCACACATAATGCATTTAGTTGGCATCATTTTTATGTGTGAGTTGTTTGAATAGGGATTTGCTTCTATGTAAGCCAATTAATAATTGTCTTTCTAAAAGATGGATGAATTTTAATTTTTTTAATTGACGAAGTTATATATATGTCTATATATAATGAATTTTATTTAATATATATGATGTGATAGTGGATTTATTTATACTTAAGTGTAATTAAAAATACAGTTGACTTCAAGTGTTAACCAAAAAGGATAACTGGATTTTTATAGTTGAGGGAGATAACTCCCATGAAGGAGAGCGATAGTTGTAGTGAATTATAGTTGCATGGTTGGTGGGTAGAGGAAATGGATTATTTTTTAATTTCAAACCATGCATGTAGGGTGCATAATCATGACTTGGAAAAAGGGAAGTTAAAAATAAAGAAGCCATAAACTCTTGAAAAATAAAGGAAGAAGGATCATGGAAGGATAGACACGAGTAAGATAAAGGAGGATAGAACAATACCTTGGATCAACAAAATAGCAGAGAGGAAGCACCTTACATATATTTTATGGGTAGGTCAACTTGACTAATTGGTGTATTTGAGCTCTAGAGACTAATGGATTTTTGAGTAGAATTATTTAAATTATAAAACATTGTGAGAGCCCTATAATTTATGTACAAGTTGATATTTCTTTAGATTGTTTTATAGATCAATCATTTGGATAATTACAATAATTATATATTTTTATTATTAGCATGGTGTTAATGATTACATGGTTACAATCTACTAGTTTATTTTTGAATGTTAACTTGCATTAGATTAGATGGATTCGTATAACTTATATTCACTTCCAAACTAATAGACAACATTGTGAAATATTCATGCAACTTGAACTTGATTTATATGAATAATTTTTGTGGTTATCCATATAACTTGAACTCGATCTACATTGAGATTCTAATGGTTAATTTTCATGTTCCTAAAAGCTCAATGACACCCTCTTACCTATTTCATAGAAGCTCCTAGGGATAATACAAATTTCAATAGAAAACCAATCTAGTTGTATATAAAATTCAATAGAAAGCCAATCTAGTTGTATATCCATGTCTTTATACACGTTCTCAAGTCATTCCATGTATTGGAATTTGTGTTGCTCTAGAAAGTAGGTAAATATTAAGAGTCTACCAAATACTCACCCCTTGGGCTTGCATAGTTAAAATATAAATTAAATATTTGGAAATCATAATTGTAGAGTCATTTTCCTGATTGCCTAGATATTCTAATAAATATATGATCCTATGCACTATATTTATTCACATCGACATTGTTGAAACTATTAGTGATATTCTAAAAAGCTAAATACCTACTATTGTATGTTACTTGATTACATATTGGTATTGGTAGAAAGTATTAGGATAAGTACATTGTAGGTTATTCCATTCATACTCAGTCTTAACTAGGGCTTAATTACCATAGTTGTGACTTCTCTTCTTTGAACTCAAACCATTCAAAATATTTCTCTTCTTAGTTGATTTGATGCAAACAAGGTTTAGTAGTGGATGCCTTGCAACTCAATTCATATCTTTGTATAGCAACATGCATAAACTTCATGCAATAATTAGATCCATATTTGATGTCTAAAGTCAATATCAAGGGTATACACTTGGCTTTTAAAATTTATTTTGGGGCTAATTCATTCAAAAATTTTAAGATCTAAACATCTTATTATGGGTACAATTTTTTTATTTTAATGGAAATCATCCTCACATAGATGGATTAAATTTAGTTTTACTCGTAAGAAAAGTATATTTTCTCTACTTATTATTACTTTTTGAACCTTGACAACTATTTATTATTTTATGAAATGTTTGTTTGAAGTTTAGCATCCAATTTTTTTTTTATTACTCAAGGTATCCCAGCGACCTAGCCCCGTGATCTCATCGATGGAATGGTGGGTGAGCTAGGGTGAGACAAATCCCTAGGGTGTGTGCATATGCCCATAAGCCACATGCCTTCGGTGAGCCCAAGCCTCTGAGTTGAACCTAAGACCTTGGGGAGAAAATCCATGACTCAAGCCAACTCGACTACCTGTATAAACATTTAGCATTCATTTTTTATGTATACACATATACACAAATTATATTATATGCATTATTAATATATTATTTATTAACATAATAATATAGATGTAATAATAATTATATACTTTAAAAAAAAAAAAAGCAATAATAATTATATGTTATTAATATAGATCATAGTGATAATTTAAAACAATATTGAAAATTTAAAATAATATATTTATATTTTTAGAAAGGTATACTATATACACATACGTCACATATACATTGATGAATATTATTGAAATAGTTACAATCATTCAAAAACTCAAAGGAACTAAATGAACCAAAATAGACATGTCAAAAAGGGTACCTCTTCTATATGTGATGTTAACAAGCTTAATTAAACAGGTAGACCATACTACTGGGAATCTTATTTATTATTTACCTTGATTTATCAACTATACAATGCTAGCATTATTTACTAAATTTAGATTAACTCAAAGGGAGATGATTAATATTCCCTTTGATTAATACTATAAATGTTATTAATTATCCTTGGAAAGATAGAATGGATATTTTATAGGAACCTAGGATGGGTTAATTTATTCAACCTTCTAATGTAGATTAGAGGAAGACTATTTAATAATAATTATCTAATTAAATAAAATTAGGTAATAATAGTTATATCATCAAATTTTTATCCATCTTGATTAAATTGTAATTTATATTATTCTATTTTCATGAAATATAAATTAGGAACATGAGAAAGTGGATGGGGCCTGAACATGGAGATTGGATAATACTAGGCATATTAGTGTACAACACATAAATCCTTTGGCTAAAACTCAAACAATATGTGTTTGGTTGGATTATTTTTATTCTCTACCAAATCACATGTTAATAGATGGACATATACATTTAGCTAGACTTTCATGATCACTAGTATATGAATGATTGGATGTCTAAATATACATGTTGTACTAGATTTTTTCATTCTCTTTGGCTTCAAACAACTAGATCCTTCATGAAGGATTAGGTTTCTGTAGCTGGGAGAAGAATGGGGAAGAATTTAGCCTCGTGGTGGGGTGGAAAAGCACCCATACTCTCTCTCACTCTCATACAACTTAGATAGTGCATTCTATTCCTTCTAGCCTTTTAGGATTTGAATATTGTAATTCTTATAATTGAAATGTAATTCATTCATTGTAGGATGTTATAATTTGTAAATTTATGAGAAATATATGATAATGTATGTAATATGTTTTGCACCTTTCATGATGAATGCATTGATAAGTTCTAAATTTTATCTATTTATCTTGATGTAGATTGATAAGCTAATTCATTTAAATTATTTGGCTAATTCATACTATATATGAATATGTTGTTTTTCAAGATAATATCTTACAATGATTGTATGAAGAGTAATGCATTATTGATTTATTCAATAATTTATTTTCATATCTCCCTCATTTAACCATTTTTTGTGTTATTATGTTGTATCAAAATAAGGCCTTTACATATGGTAGTTCATTTTTAGTATATACTTCTTAGCCATTTGTATATTTTAAAGGAAGTTCCTTAGTGTTGAATGGTTAAAAATTTTGTCTTAGGGTTTCCTCTTGCCATATTTATTGGTATGATTGTAATGAAAATTTGATAAGTGACACAACACTTTAAATTATTGTAGATGTTTTTAATGGTCTTTTCCTTATTACATATGGAATTTTAGAGTTTGGAGAGTTATTATTAAGCATGTTTAAAATAGTTATTTTATATCACATCTCTTTTGATATTTTTATATATTTTTTCTTTTGGTAAATTACAAATCTTTAACTCAATAAATAAGACACTAGTCTTGGAAATAATGATTTTTCATTCAATTAAAATGAAAAAAATCTTAAACTAGTAGTTTAGAAATATATTAGTGATTTGTATGCAAATCATGATTTAATCTTTATCTAGGGAAACATCTTTAGTGTTCCTTAAAAGTTTTTATCCTAGAGAATCATATTCCACATATCTTCATTAACATGTTATATGTGTGGTTGGTTAGACTTTGGTCTACTGATAAATTTTGGGCCTAGCCATACATTGAATTCTCATACTATATTTTTAGTTTATCAATCATTAGTTATGTTTAATATTATTAAGGATGCATCTAGGAATACCCTCTTGAGTGTAGTTGAGCCCAAAGTGAAGAAGATATTATCTTATTTCAATAATTAACCTATCATGACTCACATTTTATTGATGATTTAATCCATCTATCTTTAGGAATGAGATTTCTTTGATATTGAAGAGGATTGATCCATCTAGAGTGAGAGAAACAATTTTAGGACCTAAAACTTGCAACAATAAATTCTTTCAAGAACTCCTAAAAAATATTTCTCTATTGCTTACACTCTAAAAAAATCAATGATATTAAAAAAGCTAAATACATTATTTGACATTCTTTAAGCATTTTGTGTCAAAATAATTGTGTCCTATTTCTTTCTTATACTAAGAAGTGATGTTCAATTCTTTTTTGAAATATTCAATTAAAATTATACACCCCCTTTCTTATTCTAATTTATGAGGTAGTTTGAGCATCTCATATTTAAATAATTAAGATCCAATTTTCACTTATATTTATAAAAAACACTACATTTTCCTATTCAAGTACCATCTCCAAATTATATTAAAAACTATTTAATCTAATTCCCTTCTCTCTTCATTGTCTTATCTTCTTTTTTATTGCTCACAATATCAACTCTCTTTCAATAATAACTTGCAAGAGTCCTTTAAAATAATAGGGTTTCAAGTATTCTTCTAAAACCAATTTTTTTCAATAAATTATTATGCTTTTCATTACAAGTTATTTTTTTCTTGTGGTCTAAGACTACCAAAATTTTAAATTTCAACTTATGCTTACAAATAACTCAATAGTCTTGTCATAGTTTCTTCTCAACTACTCTTTTAATTTAATATAATGAAAAACTTATTGTTGATTCCAAATTCAAAATACATAATTTAAAAAAATAAAAAAATAATTTATTAAAAAATTTCATCTACAACATTCATCAAATATAGATAATTTATTTGAGAATTTAGTTTCAAATTCATCTTCAATTGTCATTATCTATTTTCCAAAATACTTAAGATAATGCATTTTATATTGTTTATCACATAATACTTATCAACAAATGTGTACTTTTATAGGAATTTTTGGCCTCTCTCAAGCTATGTCTTTCTTATCAACTAAAAAGGAAAGGAAATTGATGGAAGATGAAAATATAAACTTATGCCTACATCTCAAAGTTTTGGGTACTTTAAAATTTGGACATAATCCTAAGAAATCAACTCAATATAAAATATGTCTTTGATAGACTTCATAAACAAAGAGATTAAATACCAAAGAAGTATAATCATTATACAAATTCTTGGACAAAAGGGATATTATTGATAGATGTTTTTGCACTTCTCAACATAGGCAGTGCACAAGTGCATTACCTCTCTTGAAAGGTAGAAATCTGCAAGCAAGTTACAAATCACTGCCCCAAGGTTTTGAATATCAGGTCATGACAGTGCTTGGAACATCTCAGTTGTTTCATGTGATTTGATGGTAATCACATGGCAGTCTTACGTATGTTAAGTTGGAGGGTAATTGGTCCTTCAAATGGAGTTTTTTCAGTGTGGGAATTGATGTGCAGCTACTATAGGTTCAAAACAACAGTCTAGAACTCTATTTTCATCATTAGATTTGGCTTTGCAATGTGCAATGAACCTTGTCTAAATCACGTTTTAAAAGAAAAATCAAAAGGGCATGGGAAGAGGAAAGTTCCTAGATCTAAAACTACCAATGAACAGTGATAATGAAGGATGCTACAATGGACAACCTTCCCAAAACTAAGTTCCACTTAACCAAATTAGCTCACAGTCTCATGAAACTAGTGCAATCTTCTAAGGTTTGCAAATTTTTAACCATTCATTCACCATAAAGCATGAACAAAAGATAGAATTTAAGTGTAGTATTCAATTCATGTCCAAACTAGCTTTACACTGCTATTTATCATCAATAAACAACAAAAAGCATGGACAAGGAAGGGAATCAACACAACATAATTCTTTAATACCAATGAATAACATCTACTAATATACTAAAGCAAGTTAAACACAGAACAACAAAATAAATCTACTCAAATCTACTAACTAAGAGGAGAAGAATCATGAAACATGAAATGGAACTCAAGAATCCACCAAAATCATTGAATTTCTATTAAAATTCTAGTAGCATGTCTTCACAAAAACTCAACTCTCTCTTGAAAATGAGAGGAGACCCCCTATTTATAGTGTCCAAAAAACAAAATGAATGGCCAAGATTTAATTTCATTGTGTGGCTAAGATTCACTACAAATTAGTGTTTCACCTACCCCATAATATTTTGCAATTTAAAATGCATTTTTGTCTTCTAGCCTATTTTGTCTTCTAGTGGGCAACATTGTAGCATTTTGCCTTTTAGTTGATTTCCTTGCTGCAACTACTTTGTGAGGAACTCATCATCAATTGCTAGATTTCCTTCATGCTTCTTCAAAGTAACATATTCCAAAAACTTGTCGATCAATGCCTGGAGCTCGTTCCATTCGATTATATCAGATTGGAGTACTTGGAATGCCAATTTATTGGATTTGTTGGTAATTAGATCCCAATCCTTATCAGAATTTGGCATATCTTTGATCACCTACTTAGATTGAGCAAAGGATTGAGCAACAAAATCCATGAAATCTAGCATGAGGGTATCTATGGCCCCATTCTCCATCTTCTTATGGAAATATGGTCAGAATTTCTAGGGGTCTAGCTCGACGACATGCATGTCATAGTCGGCCATCATCTTCAAATACTCCTCGTAGGTCATCAAGCGTTCTTTGGCCTGATCTATATCAAGCTCCACTTCATGGAGTACCCACTCCAAGATCTCTTTTCTATGATTGAGGCCTAATTTCCATGTTTCCATGAGCTAGTGATCATCCTTCACCAACACAAGCTCCTTTTCCCATGTTCTTTTAGGCATTGTGAGGATAGCCTCAATTTTAGGATATGTAATCCTATACAACTTTGGAAGTTGGTGCAAAATTTCCTTGTGCCTTCAAGTTGCTTTTGCACCTCATAAAACTTATTTTTTATCTGGGTAACATGGCCAATGCCCATATTTCTGTTGTAGAGGACTCGCTAGAACCAATCCTTTGTGGCCTTAGTTCAATTTTTTCTTCTCTCTAATTTGCTGATATGGTCCTTGGACAATAGCTGAGGTGGGGTTGATGAGGTTGTTGGTAGTTCTTCAATAGAAGAGCATTGTTGAATGTAGGCTATTAAATCTACCACTTGTACTTTTAATTCCTCCTTAGAGGATTTGTCCTTATTCATTTGATGCACAATAGTGGCAACAGACCCTTGGAGGTGATCAATATTTTGTTCCCAAGTGGCCATTCCTAAGTCAATGGTGGAGACACTATAACTGACTCCCTCTCCTTCCACCATTGGGGTAGCTATCTACATGGTCCTTGATCTCGAGGCATCCATGGTGATATGGGATCTAACCCTCAGTTTCTTCTCCTTCTTTGTGCTTATCTATGCTTGAGCCAAGATGGTTTCTAGCCTTGCTTTTGGATCCAAAGCGTAGGGGCCTTCTCCAATTGCGTTTTTAGCTACTTAGGCATTTGGGACCCTTCCTTTGGTGATTCATGATCACCTTCCTCTTTTTGAACATAATGAACCTCCATTTCTTGGTGCCCCTAGGCCTCCTGTTCTTTCTTTTCTTCCTCTTCTTCATTGGAGTCACAGATGAATATGACAATTTCTTCTTGTGACTTGGTGATGGCTATGTTTTCCTTGGGGCTATCTTCCCTTTCAGATGTCTTCTCTTCTTCTTCTTGCTCATGCTCTTCATGATGCTTTTCCTCTAGGCTCTTTCTTGTTTCAGCCTCTTCTTCAAGCTTGTCCTCTTCTTTCTTTTCTTCTTCTTTTTCCTCTTCTTCTCTTGAGGGAGGCATTTCTTCATCATGTTTGGGGCTCTTATCTTATTCCCTAGTTGGAGGTTCTGTGGTTACCTCCACTTAATCATCTGTCTCCTTCTCCTCAAAGAGCTATTTTCAACTTTCTCCCCAACATCCTTGAGTTTCTTGGCTAACTCTTCCTCAAGTTCTTGGTCGAAGGTTTCCTCAATATATTTTGCTCTAAGATCCTTAATATCTTCCTCAAAGGATTGTGTTTCCTCCTCCTCATGCACCACTTCATCAATAACTAGGTGCTGGTGCCCAGGGTTCTTATGATAATCATCAAGCTCCTCTTCCATTTCTTTAGCTATCTCCCTCTCTTGTCTTTCCAACTCTTTGGATATCTACATGGTTGTCTCCATTTTGAGCAGTTCGGTGAGAGAAGGTACATGGAGACTGACTACAACTTGAGCTAGGGAAGCTTGCACTATTGGATTCATTAAGACTCTAGAAATCTCCATTGGTATGTTCTACATATGTCGAGCAAAGGCCTCTAGGAGTGAGATGGTGGGTATTGTCATTGTTGCAATGGCCAATGGAAGGGTTGTTGATTGATACATGGAGGAAGAAGAAATTAGGGTAGTGGTATTAGAGGAAGAATCTATCACCAAGATTGGTGCAGTAGGTGAGGTGGAGGAAAGGTGAAATCAAATGTGTATCATGGGCAGAGAAGAAGCAAGCAATGCTTGTGATGCCAACAGAGGAGTGATGGTAGTGACAGTAGTAGCGGCAGCAAAAGTAGAGGCAGCAGGTGGGGTATTTGGCTGCTCGACCTCTTCTTCTTCTCCCTCATGAAGTGGGTCCTCCTAAATGGTGGGAATCTCTGTGAAACCACTTGATTTCTTTCCTTTCTTAGAGGGATTTCCCTCTAATTCCTTCCTGGAATAAACCTTGTGCTTTGGCTAGCGTTGCACCACCTCTTTTCTCTTCTTTGACTGGGTGGTAGAGGGGATTTTGAAGTTTCCCTAGATGGAGCAGCAGTAGTAGTTATGCTCTTTGTCTCACTCTTGAGCTCATCCTCGAGCTCTCCATAAGTTAAAGTGGCTCCTTGCAGTTTTAGTTGAGAAATCTTCCCATCAATCCATCATTTGTTTGGGATTCTATTGGTTTTGTCAAAATATTGAAGTCATTGACCTCTTCTTCATCCCAATCAATTAGGGGCAATGGTAGGTTTGCATTGGCATCATATCTTGATTCTATCACTGTGTTTTCTTCCTCTACAACTTGATCCGCTACCAGGAACAAGTTCACTATTTTGACAAAGTACGTCATCATGCACATATAGTGCCTCATGTGCACTTCTTTATCATCTTTGCAATTTTCCCATAAGTCCTCCACATTGTGTAGATGGGTGTACTCCTTTCCAACCATCTTTTTCAACTTTCCATACAGATCCATTCGTGGCTAGGAAGTGTGGCAATCAAAGTTATATTTAGTGATCTCCTTCTTAGAAAAGTTTGCACATTGGGATGTGGGGATTGCATACATTCCTTGGCCGAATGTGAGAGGATATGGAATCCCCAACCTATGCTTGTCACTTAGAAGATTATGGGCATGCTATAGTTTCTTGGAGACCTCCAACAATATCAATTGGTCATTTGGGTACCAGGGTAGCTTATACGGCTTGTCAGAGAGGTCCTCGATTATGATATATGTGAATTTAGGAAATTGGATAAATAGAAATACGAACTGGCAGATGAAGGCATTTGCACTATGAGTGACTCTCCTTTCGAAGTCACCTCCAAGTAATCTGATAATGTTCTCGATGGAGGCATCATTTACCCTATGGTAATATTTCTTGAAATTTCTATATTGGAGTTGAGGATATCTATCATAGACCTTCAACTCCCTCCCTAGAGTTTGGCTCAGTGCCACAAATAGATCTTTGTATTGAGAAAAATCAGCTAGCAGATAGACTAGGTATGAGTTCATGTAGAATTGGGAGCTCTTCTTTACTACCACAAACTGATCATGCAGGTAGTTGCTAATCATTCCCACCCAATGGAATTTGGTTTTCCCTTTGATGATTTCTTCTATGAAATATAACATCCACTCTTGAAAATATGCCATAGTTGGGAGGCCCATAACTCTAATCAGTAAGGTTACCAAATCATGGTAATCTTCATGGAAGTTAATTATGAAAAGCTCTTGAGGCACTTTATTCACACTACCCCTCTTCTCCTTTAGCTAGAATTGATTGATCAATTTCTAAGTTTGTCCTATAGACTAGGAGGACAAGTCAGCCAATACTTTGCTATCTCAATCCACAATTCTCTTTGTCTATTCTTGGTAGGCCTCCTTGCAGGCCATTACTAGCTCAGGAGCCACAAGGGTAGGTGAGAAACTAGCTGCCTTGGTCAATCCACTTCTTCCTATCTTCTTTGTATTCTCTATGGTAGGGTTGACGATGACCATCTATTTGAATTCATTGATATCAATGTGCCCCAAGTTTGTGTTTGAGACAATGTCCCATTCTGTGGTGACCGTAGTGTTGATTTCCACACCTTGGAATTTGTACTTCATTTGATCCTTGTCCTCTTTTACCCTTGGTGATTTGGAAGCCTTCTTGCTCTTTTCTTTCTCGATAAATTCTCTTGAAGGTCATGCAACTAATTCCATATATCTTGCAATCAAAGGAGCTATCAACATGTTAATACACAAAACACGAGGAGCATTAGAAAAATCCTGTAAAATCCACATTAGATTGAGTAATTTATCATTCAAGGATCCTAACATTCCTTTTAGATCACAATTTTCCTTTCCTTAGAGGGAGTTATGGCAATGCGGGCTTAGGGGTGTGGACTTCCCTGGGCCAACAATCAATTTTGAGGGCAGTTGCAAACATATGACAAACAGAGGATGGTGGACCACATGGTTTTACCCACATAAGGTTTTCCATCTTGAGGTGGGGCCCACTAAGGAGGTCAAGCCATTTTAGCATGTGGGTTAAATCATTTTGAGGTGTTGGGATTTCTAACCTGGTCATTTAGGAATGTGGGCCTAAGGGGTGTGGGAGTAGGGGCTATATTGGTCATTTTGGGCTCTACCATTTGAAACAACACTGGTGGGGCGGAGTCCCATAGGCAAAATCCTATAGTGTGGGGCTTGCGACCAAGGAGGATGGCATCATTTATCTTTGAAGTTCACTTCATTGAACCAGGTGCGGGTATGGAGATGCAAAAAGTCATTGGGGGTTAGAAATTCACAATGACAGAGGCAGGACAAAGTTATGCCATGGGAAGCCCGCATGGCCAGGTTTGCAGGAGACTTAAGCATAAGTAATTCATTCACTATTAGCTAGACAACAACCAAATGGCCAAGTCCTGCAAGGCAAATGACAAGATTATCTTGGAAAGTTTGAAATGGTGGTGTTGGGGCGGAGGCCTGTGAATGACCACTTGCATCAGGTTTTTCCTTAACTATTTTTAATCTATTTGGGGGGTAAGGCAATCATTGGGGCCCATGGGGCAGAAAGCTGGAGGCCATTGGTTTTTTTGAAATGGAAACCTAAGGGTAGTGGCAATCCACATAGGAGGGTTTGCTATCGGTAAATTAGTTGTCTTGTTTTAGGCTCAAATAGAGGCGTTGAATGTGGGATTCACTAGGTAGACGAATGGGTATCCAAGGCCGTTTAGAATGGAAAACTCATGACAGAGGCCCACATATGGAATTCCAAAACTGGTCACCTGTAGGAGTCATCACTTGGCTCTTTTGGCACAACTAAGGTGGGGCCCACCTAGTGAAACAATGGGGTTAGTCAGGCATTTTGTACGAAGAGGTGCAAAGGGTAGTCTGCATGAGGAGGCCCGCAATCATGGACCCATGAGGGCCAAGGGAAATTTCTTTGGGCCCATAAATTTTGCTAAGTTTGAAAGGGATGACCAGGAAAGGGCGCCCTCCCACACACACTGACCCGAAGGAAGCAAAGGCAGTTGTTTTAAAGTTTGTCGTTTGTGAGGTTTGGCAGTGACGAAGGAGGATTTGTGGGCCACAAAGACCTGATGACCCTGGTTCAAGAATTTCCACAGGAAGTGAAAGTTTTGTGGGTGCCTAATAAGTGGATTTCAATAGATTTTCTAGGTTTTAAAACATGGGTTATGCTCATTGTGATGTCATCTAACTAGTTTTGAGCTTTCTTTCATTAAAATTTAATAAATTTTGTGAAAATCAAAGAAAAATAAAACCATAGAGGGTGTTAGAAAAATGACCTGGAAAACCCAATGAAGTATGCAAAGATTCTGCAAATAGTTATGCTTGGATGGTGACGAAATCCTACGGGCATGAAGGTGGTGGTGGCAGGAAGCTTTGACAAGTTTTCTAAAATTCTGATGGTAAAAATGGCTTGTTGAAAATGATTATTTATAGAACTTTATGCATTAAATTCCCACCATTAATGTGGGTACAGAGGTGGCCAAGGTTGGTCAAAACATAGTTCAAAAGTGACGGTGATGGGAACAATGGGGTCCATAGGGCGTATAACAGCAAGGTGCTAGCTGTTTCGTGTTCAACGTAGAAGATGATAGTGAAGGTTGTGGATCCTGCAAGGTGGGAAGTCATGCTAAGTCATCCATTTGGAATCAAAAACATATTGCAGAGTTTCACATAGGGCTGCCCACATGGTTAGACTCGCGTAGCATGAAGGATGACAATTTGAAGGTTTGAAGGAAAACTGCCAAGGAAACTCTACAAAGGTTAAAGACCTAGAATTTTTGAGGGTGGTGAAATTTTTTCATCTTGAGATGGTGACTCTAGGACTCCTTGACCACTTAGGACTCAAAATAGGGGGCATGAAAAATGAGGTGAAGGAAAAAGCGACCCAAAAAATTGAAAAGAGAGCATCCCTGTTCTGAACAAGGTGTGTGTGCTATAGGCACAACAAATCTATACTACAACTTACATGATATATTTACCCTATTTTTTGTAGCTTAACATGAGTAAGAAAATTCAATGATTCTTCTCAAAGATGATACTATATTTCCAAATTTTAATATGTTCTACTAATAAGACTACTTATTCATTGAAACTATATATGTGGATCAAGTATCTCCCAACTATAAATTATATGCACATAATGATATCATTGTTGAGCCTATCTTTGTCTTCAAAGAAAAAAGAAACATTTAAAATAGGGTGCTATGGTTTTATATGGTCCATCTACAAATCCCAATAAGAATGAATATCCACAAAACCAACTCCTCAAAGAAGGTTGTTTGAAATACATGTATCCATACATAGGAAAGAAATTTCTTCTATTGTCCTATTAAAAGGTTGAATCCATTTTAAATGAGGTGGAGGACAAAGGAAATTTAATTTTGAAGAAAGATGTAAATAACTCTTCAAATTTAATATTATAGATAGTGAACAAAATGAAGTACATGTCACTTTCTTCAATGAAGTAGTAGATATTCATTACAAAAATATTCAAGTTGGGGCTATATATACATTTCTAGTGGGATCATAAAGACTGCTAATAGATTTTACAAGATAAATAGCCAAATAAAGACTTCTTTAAGTTAGATGACTCAAAATTTTCTATGTGAAGATGACCTATCCATATTAAAACGTCAATTATCTTTCACACCCATCAATGAAATTGTGAATAAGGATAATAATGATCTTCTTGATGTTATTGGATTTTCATCTACATAGATCCCATCTCTATATTAAGAAGGAGATATATGACACAGGTTCTTAAAATGGAGAATCAAGATACCAAATATGTATACCTTCACAATGAATGTGACATTATGGGGATGCACAACTTAAAATTAAGGTGCACAAGTTTAAGATATGTACCACTTGCAACATTTGTTTGGTGCTTGAGGTGGAGGTTTCATAGTTGTATTGTAGGTTATTTCTATGCTATGAGAATTATTCTAAATATATATGTTGGTGTAACCTCTTGTGAATGCTTGGGCCTGAATTTGTATTTTAACCTAATTGATGTTACTATCAATATAATTGATTTGAGTTTTGGAGCTAATATTTTTTCCAAAAAGGTTTCTTAGGATAAACATTATGTTATGTGGTTGATATTTTTAAATAATTTTCTTACTTTAACAATTTTATGATATTTGAACAATGAGGCCTCATTTGACCCCACCAAGATTTCCATCTCAGAAAAATTTAACGACTTGTGGCATCCCTCCTCTATGACCTCCCCTACTAGCTCACCCTCCTAAGAGTCCCACCTAGAGGTTTCTCCCCCTAACTCTCCTTTACTCGCTAACCCTACTAGCCCTTGTAATTCCCACCCCCTTTTTCAACACAAGGATCATACCACCGTCATATCTTAGATAGAAACTACTATGTGTACTAGCTATGCCCCTTTGAGGCTTAATTTTTTTGAAATTAGTGAATTAATGAATATATAGAGATAAATATTGAAATGGTTTCTCTCACAACTAGTTACGCCCAAAGATAGGATTCTGAAGTTGGAGATGATGGTGCTCAATGATAAGTAGGATTGATCAAGAGAGGTTGAGGATGTAGGAAATTGGGACCTCTTCTCTAGCATGTCCAAGACATTTGAGAATTGGGCCTATTACCTGATTTTTCTTCTAGCTAGATCACATAAATTATTATTGTGTTTGCATTCAAACATTAAAAGATACATAATTTTCTACTAAATTTCATTCATGTACATAAAGGAGATTGTCAAATAGATTCCATTATTCCACTTTTGCAATTGCATACAATAAGAAAGAGAACCAACATGTATTGTAAATGCAATCTTTATTGATGATCATAAGTGTATAATGTCCCTCACAAGCTAAGGGATTGACTATTCTAATGCTTATGAAGAAAGGACTATACACTTATAGATAGAAAGAAAGAAATACACATAAAATAAAAAAGGGACCTGTCATTGCTTGGAATGACGAATCCCGTTGGCCTTGTCCTGCATCATCTCGATCTTCCCCATTTGTCATGCTTCTATTTAATGCTCTCCTCACTACTCCTAGGTTTCTTGCATCTGAAAAAGAGTGTTGTTAGAGCAATGAAAGGTCACTAATCAGAATATGTGCAAAACATCGATAAACATGTAATATGATGTCCATAAGCATTAAAATGGACAACATACCATAAGTGTCCAAGAAAAAAAGAAAAGAGTAATCAAACACACCTATGATATGATTTGTTTATCTAACTTGTTTGTTCCTTGTGCAGATATAAGAAAAATATTTGTTACTATTTTGATTTAGCTGATTACAACATGTGGAGTAAAATGTGGCTCCCATGAGGGTTGAGCCCAACATGTTGCCCTCTTTTGTTTCAAGAGGGATAGGAAATTGAGCAACTTGATCAAATTGATAATCAAGTTCAATTATTGATGCATTAAATCAATATGAAATCAAACTAGTTGATCAACTTTCATCATCAGATTCAAAAGATGCAACAAACAATGTGAATTATCAAGAAGTTAATTTTCATCTTTTCACAATGAATCACTCAATAGGTTGCCATCATGCCAAAAAGGGCAGTGCTTTGTTGATATGTCTTTCAATCTTCTTAAGTGGATCCAAGATCCATTTTATTAAAGAAGCAAATGATTTTTGTGGACACTGAAGCACAGATGCATAAATTTCAATTATAGATGCATCAAGTTCAATTATGCATTCATCAATAAATAATGGAGGATCTATCAAGTCCTATATGGAACCATCATGATTCATATGGATCAACAAGTAAGAACATGACAACACCAATGAATGCATGCTATAGGACAACAACAATGAATGCATGCTATAGGAAAATAACAATGAATGTATGCTACAGGGAAGCCAAGGGTCCTTACTTGGTTTCAAAGAAGAGATATCAAGCATTGTCAAAATACAATTAGTGAGCCATGAAGCTACAAGGGTAGTCATTACATTCATTGAAGGAATAAGTGAATCATGTTTTCAATCTAGAAGTGAATGATAAACTATGAAGAAGCATACAACAAGAGGCACATGTACAATGCCAGTGACTAAATGACACAAGGATGAACAATGCATATAGGATTTTGAGTGGAAACCATCATTAGAAGGGACAACAAAAACTACATTGAGGGACAACGGGTCCTCCACAAATGCATTTTGAACTATCACCCCATGAAGTTCCATCTTATTTTACTTAGAATATATGAGTACATTGAAGAGAAAATCCAAAGGGGGGATAAAGAAATTGAAGTAAGTTTGCAATTTAAGGTTAACTAGGCATTCAAGTATGAAGGAAGCTATGGACAAAGCCAAAGCTCATCTCATCTGGTCATTCCCAATGTTTCCTTTTGTCTCCATCAGATGTCAATACATAGCCACGAGATCATTTTTCCAGATAAGAGTATCAGTTTAGAGGTTGTTATAAGTATTCATCCTAATTAGGTCACCATGCATAATATGACAGTCTCATATATCCTAATGATAATGATGGTCACAGTGACAAGTTTAAGAAGATCATTGGAGGTAGGGGTTTTGGTTCTTCTCATATTTGACAGTATTTCAATGGTTGCTAAAAGTAGTTGTTGGTGTCTCATATGATATCAACACAGATTATCAATCATGGTGCTTCAAGGGAACAAATGATAGTAATGAACAGGGACAGTGCACACCACCAAGAGAATGCCAATCGACAATATGCATAGGGAGATAGAGAGAAGCAATGGCAATGAACTTGATAGACCAATGGGTAGTCATTTTGAGTTAAGAGTTGTAGCAATCAAGACAAGAAAAGGTAGTAGTAGTCATCATCAAGGGGAGAGTCATGATGGATGTTAGGAAAATGTAGTGACAATCAACAATCAATCATGTGGCAAAGCATGGAATAGTCCTCAACTGAGCATTTCAAAGATAATGATTTTCACAAAGGGTAGTGATATTTGTAAATCACATTGTTACAAGGGAATTCATGACAACCATGAAGGAGAAAGGAACTCCTATCTAAGGAAATGGTCATAAAATAGCATGGGAAATATTTAGAGTCTTCAAACATTGGTCAAATCAATGTAGAATAGCTTATTGTTGTAGTATCATCTCTATGGAGCTAAGGTATGGTATTTAAGAAGGAAGTAAGAGCTATTGGACTGCTATTGTTTATTACCTTTATATCCTATGTCTTGCAAAGGGGGAAAATTCCCATTACAACATGGAGCAAAGGTAGACATGCAAGAGTCTCTATCTATCAATATGTGGCATGTGATCTCCAAGCCTCTTCTTTTACACATGAATAAATGAAAGACAAATAGGATGTGATCAAGTGATTGGGGTTTGATTCAGATTTTATGTCTCAAGACAAATAGGAAGATCTGATCTTCTTTCCTTCATCTTTAGTGAATGTAGCTAGCCTTACAGATTTTTATATGCCTGCATCACAAAGGTTCATATATTATGTTTGTGTGTAGCTATGATGGTAGTTTACCATAGAATACTATAGGGAATATACCCATGTTTAGTGGCATATATGGTGAATTGTTAACAGTGACATGACATTTGCTATAGGAGACACAATCATGATTGGTTGGTGTCATAGACACTGGATTCAAGCACAAAGTGACTGTTTAAAAGTCATGATAAGGGAAACATTTCTTATTGAATAGTCAACTGAGATGGCTCTTGTTTCAATCATGAAACCTCATTCATATTATAATCTTGCACGATTTTATCAGCAAAGAGGGGTTTTCTATAGGAGGCTCATGGAATTTATAGCCAAGACCATGAATGAATGGAAAAATGTGTAGAGCCTACGAGTTATGCCTGCACTGTGCAATGACATTGAATCATTTTAAAAAACCATTTTTTATTTTTAGGGAAACCATTAAAGCACATTTCGAAGTGATGCAAAAGAATGCTAAGTAAAATACAGTAGCACATGGCTGCGACTTAGATAAGTAGATGATTTTTTTTGAAAAGGAAATCAATCTTAAAAAAATTACATGAAATCACAGAAGAATTCAAGAACATAAAATGTTCCATATATTTTTTTCAAATAGAGCTCGAATGGAGTATTTTATACAACAAAAAATAGAGCTCAAAATAGTTGCTTCTCTTCAAGAAATGAGCAGAAAATACAAAGATTTTCTTACCAAGAGCTTACCCAAGTATTTTTGTTGATGTTTGATGAAGGATGCATGAAAAATCCATTTGGAATCCACCATAGAATCACCTGAGAGGAGCTCGGTTTCAAACCCTTGGTGGCACCCATGAATTGGTTGATGCAAAACAAGGTCAAAATCAAAGAGTTTTTTGTTTGTTTTGAGATTAGGGTTTCTACCCTAATTTTCTTGGCCAACCACACAAAGGTATTTTTTTCCTTTCTTTTAAAGTCACAATACAACTAATGGAGGCCATGGGCTAAGACATTAGGTCTTATGCCTTATGTTTTTTTAAATATTATATGTGCCTTGTATTTGCTAGAAGTCTTTATGACTTATAAACTTTTGCATTGATTTCTTCATATGGCCAAATTTGAGCCTAGTAAATTTTTGCATTTGTTTCAACTTGTAACGATTTTGACTAGTGATATTGTTATAAATCACTTAGTCAAAATGCTATTTTTTAAATGAAAAATAGAGTCTTGTGCTTTTGCAAGAGCACCAAAAGCATGAGTCAGAACAGTTTGGAGGCATGTGAAGAATTTGGAGATGATTGACCAACATGTGGAAGGTGTGTGGGTTGCCTTTGAGTATTTTGGAGGGATTTTTGTCATGCTTTTGGTATGGTTGGGTCTTGGCTTGAATTTTTTCCACTTTGGAGGCATTTTAGAGGAATTTTGGAAGGTTCTTTTTTGGCCTTTATGCTTCATCCGACCTAGAGGTTCTAGATGGAATTGTGTGGGCTAGGTTTCAAAATTGCTCAAGTATATTCAAACTTAAGTTTTAAGGAGTTGCTTCTTTCTTTCTATAGGCATTGTAGCTTACTTTGGAGATTTTTTTAGGTAGAGGACGACATTGTGACTCAATATTAGACATGTATAGTAGTATGTAACACCATTTTTATTAATGAAATTTAGTTTTTACCTTCTTTGAAGCTATCTCATTGTGTGCAGTGTGGTGATTGATGAATATTCTTGAGAGTTTTGGTAACTCCTTCATGTTTGTATCACTTTAGATCCTTTAGGTAGAATGAACATATATTTTTGAAAGTTGTAAGCTGTGTGGTGGTTCAATTAGTCTTTTAGTTGTGAAATATTTCCTTTCCTTCAAAAATGTTAAGAGAACCAAGCCTCCTTGCAAAACACTTATGCATTGATATGTTAAAATATCTAAGTTGTGTTAAGTTAAGCTAAGTTTTTTGATGAAATTGTGTGTTAAAGTAGCTGTATAGGTCTAAGAAAACAAATTAGGTGCATCACCATAGGGGTTTAGTTTTATTTTCATGTTTCTTTCTCCCCTTTTCCTAGGAAGGAATAGTGTAGGTGACACCAAAAGGGGAGCCAACCCATAATCTAGAGGTCTACTTTCATAATAGGATACTCACAACCTAAAATTAGTCCCATGTTGCTCCAAATTTGCTGAGTTTTCCACAACTTGGCAGAGGGTGCAAATTTGGATGGTTAACAAGGCCAAGATTGAGTGAGAGATGGATGAGATCAAAGCTACTTTAGGGTCCTCTAAGGATAGGAAAAAAATATATGATAAAATGGTGACCATGAGAAACAACCAAGAGAAAATACTCTACTACCTACAAGACATAATGGACTATAATGAAGAAATTGTGAAAAACATTATTTTCATAATCTAGGTGTTCCAACATGAGTCATATTTTTTCATGGCAAGTGGGTGGGGGAAGACAGTCTAAAGGATGTTGTTATCAAGAAGAAAGGAAAAATGGTTGTTTTTTCTACCTCTCCCTATTCCAATAATGGTGAAATCAAGAAACATAAGCCACTATAATTCAAGGAAAAGCTTTAGTTCTTAGCAAATGAATGACATGCTATCAAAGGTATTAGATTGTTGGGTGACCAATAGGTGATTCTGGTTTCTTGCTAGTCCTTTTCTATTTATATGTTTTAGTTCTTTGTTGGTCTTTTATTTTATTTTAATTTTTGAGTGTCTCACTTCTCATGAGCTTCCCTCATAGCCTCTATGGAAATTTTGTAAATAGGCATGGGCTCTTCCCATCTTTATCTTAATAAAAATAAATTTATGATATTTTTATGCATGTCTCTCCTCTTAGATTAGTGTAGGAAGTTCTTAATATCTTATCTTCCTCCCACTATATTAGATTTCTCCCTCTCACGAAATCTAAAAATCTATTTTTAGAAGTTGAAGTGTTGTTTTCATTCCCAAAATTAAATTTCATGAAAAATCACATAGCTTTTCTTTTGATGCTCTATTCATGTATTTTCACCCTTACATTCATATATGTGCACCATGGAGTGGTGTATACACCAACATGGTGTAACTTCTCATATTATAGTGTTGAAGTGAAGCTCATGGAATTCACTACCCACCAAGGGTGAAGGCTTATGATTCAACACAACACCTAATTCCTAAAAATTACAATTGATTAGGAAGATGTAGGATTCTATCTATAAAGTATCAAACCCTAGGGACTAGGGTCTAAGGCCTTATGAACCTTTTGGTCTAGTTTTTAATGTTAATAAAATTTATTCAATTGACACTATAAAGCTTAGGGACCTTTGATAACCCAAGCTTGTTAACCCATCATTCCCTTATTAATTAAAAATTTGTTTATCAATACTTACTAACCTAGGCTATTAACATAGTAAAAACCATTAGGGTTCCCATAGGATTAATGTTATCTAGTGAATTTTTAAAATAAATAAATAATTTTAATGACATTATGGTTGAGAGTAATAGTGACCTTCAAAGTGGCCCCTTCCTTTAAATAATCAAAGGGGATAAATTTAAACCATAAATTCACACTTAAAAAAATCTATAATACTAACATAATGCTACTTTATTATTTTAATGACACAATTTTATACATTGTAGCTTAAGGGGGTCTAGTCACATGGTTCCCCACCATGGCCTCTTTCACCATTGGAGTGAAATTAGTTAAATTAATACAAGATTAGTAATTTAGGGAGATTAATGGATTAAGCAATAAATTCATTCATTAGATGAGACTTAATATTGGCCCTTAGATCCTAAGGCAACAAAATATAAAACACTAATCCTTAAGGTAAATTCATAAGAATAGTTCCTTTAGTAATTTATCCTTCTCCTTTGTATGTGAATGGGAGGGAGTATTTCAAATGTATTTGGAGAAAATCTATCATGTTTTAAGAATTCTTTAATTATTTTGTTGCATGCTAGCATTTATTATTATTTTTCTCCTTTATATTGAAGCATACATTTGCATTCCCATTTATATATGTACACACACATATAAAGTACATAATTAGCCATAGGTATGTTTTAATTTTCTTATATCTTTTTTTTGAAATGAATTTTTGATCAAGCCAAAAGGCCGAGTCATTATTGTTTCATAGGGCTTAGGGTCAAAACTATTAATAAATAAAAAAAAATTGTGAAATTTTGAAAGGGATTCGATCCACATAGATTGTGTGTGTATATTAGAGAGGGGCGGATGAGGATCTTAATCATCAAATTTTACCCATACATTAATGGGGTTCAAAGTGTCTGTAGTAGGATTCCACCCATAATTATCTTTATATTTATATTTTTCAATAGCACGAGTATAAGAAATTGTAAGAGCTATCTAAGGGAACTTGTTGTAATAAAACTAATTAGAAGTACCACTGGTAGGCCACCTAGAAGTTCATCATGTCATACATAGCAAAGAGACAAAATACCAAAGAGTTGGGTGTGACCAACTCTGCTAACCATGATCCCTCCTCACTATTAGGGGAGAAGCTTCTAAGTGAGTCTCCTAGTTACCTTGGTCATAGAGGCTATACCATCGATGGTTCCGATGATAAGGAGAGAGTCCCTTGGAGGAAGAGGGAGATCAAGTAACTCTATAAAACACACAAGGCACATTGTCATAGTGGTCAATGAGCACCTATAAATGGGCCACCTCAAGTGCAAATTTGTTAGCTTGTACCTAAATTTGTAGTGAAGAAACTAATTATGTATATATATAAGTGTTTAAATTAATTCTAAATTTCAAAAAATTATAGAATCCTTGACATAAATATTACTAGATTTTTCACCCAACCTAGTCACTTCACGAGAGTGTGTTAGCCCATTTAATTTTTTTTTTTAATATTATATTTAAAGGAAATTTAATATTCTATAACATCATGGATATAGTGATAAGAGGATATATTATTTTTTGTTTGAAAATATGAAGTTAGGGCATGAAATGCATATTTCATAGAATAAAATTAACACATAGGTTGTAACTTTCCATTCAATCATATTTTAAAACAAAATTTCCATTATTTCATTGCAACCTTGAATCTAATACAACTTCACTCTTTAACAATAAGAGGAGATATAAAAGCTAAACCTTGACTTTTTTTTTTTACAATAAATGTCTTTCAAATAATTAAATTCAAGGTGTCCATGGCTCAATTTTCCATCTACAAAAGAAAACTAGAAGATCAAAGAGTGGCATGCCAATGGGAGGAGAAAATATCTCTACCCTAATATTATGGTATTTTTGAGCATTAAAAGGCTCTATTTGTCTTGTGAATTAGGAGAATAATCAATAACTCATAATAACACAATGGAACAAAATATAACACACTTCAAAAAGCCACTCAACTTCCCAAATTTCATATTCATCCCATGAACACAACTCACTAAGTAAAATGAATACAATTTTTTAAAAACCATATTAAAAAAAAAAATTCTACACAAACAAGAAGCAATCTTAAGAATTTAATGAAAATAACAAAATGAAGTTGAGAGGACTTATCTCTCTACATTCAATCTTATAGGAATGAATATTCTCCCTCCTCCTCTAAGCCATCTTCACCTTGACCTTCAATATTCCTTGCACGATCTCCTATCATCTTTCTCTTATTACACCTAGGTTACAATCTAAAAAACCACAAAACATAAAACAAAAAAAAGCCAATAATACCTTTCTAAATTTTTTGAAGAGATATAAGTAAGGAGTGTTGTGCCACTTATCCTCAACAAATGAGAGGATAACATATGGCCTCCAAATCACTCCCTTATCCTCACTCACACATGTCACATGATTCCCAAGTTCTCACACATGTGTGAGACATACAAAAGATGGATTTATTTGATATAACCATTCATCCAACCTAGGTAGGGGAGCTTGGATAGATAAGTCAAAATACATCTCCCCATACTTCATATCTCATCACATTATTCCAAGGGACTTTTTGAAGTGTCAAAACATGACCTAAGGTTTTAATATTATTTATCCAATAAGCCCCAACCCATAGGTACTTACCCTAGTGGTCTGTTTTCACTCACAAATAAATAAAACTGACCCTTTAACCCATTTCAAAATTCCTCTTAAAAGAAAATCCAAAATTGAAATACCAAGGGGGTTCTTATCCGCAAAATATACTTACAATTCCTAAATACACATTTTCAAAATCAAATAAACAAATAAACAAAAATATATTTATCACAAAAGGAAACCTTACACATATTTAACCACAACATTTATCTCACTAGAAATCAAGGCCACAACATTTATCTCACTAGAAATCAAGGCCACAACATAGGACTTCCTCAAGTGAAGTGTCTCAATTAGGGTTTTGGTGATTCTCCCATTCCCTTATTGGTAATATTTTCATGCCCATCATTCACAACATCAATATGTCCAAAATATGCATAGTAAATTTTTCATAAATAATCATAGTTTTTATCTAATTTTATTATGATAAAAATTCATATCTAGTTGGAAATAATTCATATAAATAATGCACTACTTATTTTACCATAATTAGTTAAATCCGCCTTTAAGAAAAATAGAATTGTAAGAGTTATATTTTCCATTGATTTATTCTACCTAATTTATCTTTAAATATTTTCTTATTATTAAATATTACTATCAACAAGATAATAAACACACATAAATTACCATATCTAATCACCTAGGGTTGAAATTTAGTACAATTAACATTACCTTCATTCACACTTGCATGTAATCATCTAACAATCCTCTTGAGCCACTTGAAAATATCAAATATCTTCGTCTCACTCATAGGTAGCAATCTCATAGGTGACATAAAACACATTAGTGATTAATTGTACTAAATCTAGATACACCATCATTTTTAATTCATGTTCAACCAAATTTACTCATTATAGAATGCCTCTTGAAATAATTTCAACCTCATAAGATCACATCCAACTTTAACTAGGTTAGATGGTTACCATTATGAATTTCATATTATAAAGTAAACCACATTAGTTTTATAAGCTACATTTAAATATATAGAAGGTCCAAGACAATTATTTGAATTTAGCAACATAATTAGAGTCTAAAACATGTAATAAGGTACAATAATTAGTAGTCTTCCACTATAGACAATTTATAAGATAAATATGTAATTTCTTGGAAATAGAAAATTATTTTGAACATAGTGTTTATAAAGAGAGAGAGAGAGGGAGAGTTACCTACAAGGATCACAAATGTGATCGATGATATTTACAATTGTATTCTTAAAATCCCAAAACTAGATCAAAATAGTCACACTTTTCCTTTGCTCATTTTCTCATAGTTATATGTTCTTTGGGAATTCTTCATTAGATAGATATAAAACAATATAATAGGATGACAATAATTAAAGATCATATTCATCAAATTTTCAAGTTTTATTTTAAACTCACTCTATGTTTACAACATTTATGCAAAAGGTTCATATTAGATAGCTTTTTTTACTTTGATTATATTTAGTTTTAATTTTCTTGAGAATAGTTAACATTTAATTAATATTTAGTTAACTTAATTAATTATACTTATTTTAGCTTGTATTAGATTAGTTAGTTTTATATTCTTATCCTTGTTCTATTAAAAACTAAAAATAATGTGCAAAGTTACCATTGTATTAATTAATTAGTTTTTTTCTATTTTTATTTAAAAATATGATCTTAAAGAGATCTTAAAGTCTTATAGATCACTCCAAATATCTCTACAAATTTGATACCAAATATTAAAACCATAAAGTTCCTCCCTCTTTGCTATAAATTCACATTCCTATCCTTATTTTCATCTAATGGAGCTTCTAAGGTCTTAAGATTATCGTTTTTAAATTTGCATAGATTGAAACACATTGTGAGTGGAATTGAAATATTTATGTGATATTTCTTAGCCTCCTTGCATGTTTCCCTCTATTTTGGATAACTCCTTAATAATTAAAAAATATCCTACCACCTTCATGAGAGCTTTTCAAAATTTCTCATTTTATTGTCCTTGTTTTGGAAACCCATAGGCACTTTGCAAAAATATTTTTATACACCTTGGATAAATTTGCGTATTACTTTTAGCTTTCCAAGGATGTCTTGATTATTGTATTATATTATTGATAACCCACACATGTTCGTATTTGATTGCTAGACATTGAATATTGATACATGTATATATTTTTTTAATCTTTTTAAAGCACATTACACATTGTCCCCATTTTATTATGCCATTTACAAGATTATTATACAACCTTATAGCATTCTTGAGCATTGATTTATTTTACATTGAATATTCAACTATATTTTCATTTAGACATTAAATAAGCTTTG
Source organism: Sequoia sempervirens (assembly GCA_007258455.2). Classification (NCBI taxonomy): domain Eukaryota; kingdom Viridiplantae; phylum Streptophyta; class Pinopsida; order Cupressales; family Cupressaceae; genus Sequoia; species Sequoia sempervirens. The sequence continues at coordinate 363,189,066 of VDFB02000015.1, forward strand.
TTATTATTATTTTGAATATCCAATTGTTTGGACAATAGTACATAAAATTGTCATTTATTAAATCATAATAAGAATTTGGCAACCCTTACACAAAAAATAAATATTTAACAACACTTTACAAATGAATACATTTGCATTCAATCGAAACAGTGAGTGATTTTTCTTGATTGGACAACCCGTCTTGTTGAGGGTTCCCATTTTTTATATTTCTCTTACTTATTCTTTTTAGGAAAAATAACAAGTTAATCAAACCATTTCCTAACCTTACCGATAAAATATTACTATGCATTTATAGAGTCTTCATGAATGCTTGTAAAACATCAAGTTTCTCTAATGCATCCTCCATGTGCCCAAGCATAATGGGTAAAAATGCGACCACACATCCATGCCATGCTTCATATATGCACTCTACAAGAGAGATCAATATAAATGAAAACCAATCCAAACAACCAAATAGCCAACAAGCCAACCCCAATCATTAGAAATGTTCTTGTTTTTATAGAACTAAGATAATAAAAAATAACTAAAGTGGTATAGGTAAAATTGTGTGCCTCGAAATCATGAGTACACAAAACCATTAACCCCAACATTTAATTTTGGTACTAAGTATTATAATATTAAATATTTAATGTGCAATCCATACGTAAAATCTGATCAATGTCACTTGCAACTTTACAAGTGGATCCAAATAAATATTTAATGTGGCTAAACACAACCACAAATAATTATTTCTTTTATATAATTAAAATAATTCTTTTCTTGTACAAGGTGTACACCACCCTCTTCCTATAAACCTTTTGAGTGTTGATCTCAAGTCCCCTTTTTGAGATATTTATTGATCCTTGACAACTTTATTTGGCACAAACCAAAAATCCATGTATACCCTCTTTGGTGCCACATTCATATTTTGATCCATACAAGTTCAAGATCACCTTGGCTCACTTTTTACAAATGCAAAATTAATCATGGGCCCAAGCCACCTTATTTATCTAATTCTAAATTTTGTACTCACATGGTTGACACTTTCAAAAAAATGATTGTTACATGTCAATTTACATGATAACATATTTGGGATAAATAATTTAAGATTTTTCCTTGGCCACCTTGTTTATCAAACTCTAAATTTCCCACTTCCAAGGTTGATACTTACAAAAATAGATTGTTACATGCCAACTTACATGACAAAATATTTTGAATAAAAATTTAAGATTTTGAATCTAAGGATGGACATAGTTAATCAATTTTCATTCTCATGCCATGTAAGAGTCTTGAACTGTATCATTAGAAAAAATTATCATAAATAATTCATCAGTGTAACATCAATAGATACTAAACAACATTATTATCTTAAGCACTTGCACATTTGCTTGACATATCTTCACTTAATGTATATTGGCAAAAAACTTTGACCATTCAACAAGAAAGTTTTAATTCTCTTGTCTAAACACAATAGTCCCCTAAGGTGTTTTTTAACACACTTAGTTTCAAATACAAACACATTTGCAATTGAAAATCAATAGAAGAATAGAGAAGCAAATGATAGATCTACAAAATGATTGGGGGTTCCAATGCTAAGATGACCTCATCCTTGAGTAGTGCAAAAACACAAGTAAGAGATATCTAAGTTAGAGCAATGTGAATCCGACTACATAACCCAAATTTGAGTTGACAAATATATTAAACATCTAAATATTCATCATTGACTACACAAAATATTAAACTATTTTTCTCTTATTTACAATTACATTGATCAGTCTCAACTATTTTTTAATAAAAACTATAACAAAACAACACAAAAATATTGATATCTCTATCTTCATATTATAAATTATAACATTATAAACATACCATTAACTAAGTTACCACAAATAATCAAATTCAATTTATCAAAATTATATAAAAAGCAATAAATATTAAATTCTTAACTTAACATTCCCTTTCCAATAAAACCATTTTAATACAAACCACTTTAAAAATTCCTTTATTAAAATTGTGAGATACCCCCAAAATTTCCTCATTGAAAATTTGATCGAATAAAACCATTTTAATACAAATCACTTAAAAAATTCCTTTTACTAAAAATGTGAGATACCCTCCAAAATTTCCTCATTGAGAATTGGATTGTCATCATGATGGAATCATTTCCTTCCTTGTAAAGGTAGAATTGTATACGTAAACCCTTCGTAGTGTAATGCTTATCAAGAAATGCTTTAAAAAATATCATCCTATGTTCTTTGCCTTCTCTAGGTTGACATTATCCATGTATATCAAATTGGCTGCGTGGTATCTTTATCTTCTCGTGATGTGTATGGTCTTTTTTATTCCACTTGCCTTTATCACAAGTAATAGTACTTTATGTACTTTTTGGGGAAATAAAACGACCTAACAAATGTGATAGTTTATATATATAAATTAAGTTTGGTAATATAATTGATAAAACTAATAATAGTAATGATTAAATATGTGTTAGATTTGAAATAGAAGGATTGGAATTCTGATATCTTGTGGTGCAAATTTTATTTGATTATTAGATTGTCACAAAAGATCAATATTTAAGAGTTGGGTTTGGATTATGGGCGAGGGAGAAGAGATTCAATTTGAGAATCTATGGATACACTTATAATAATGATTTTGTGTTTTCTGTGATGTTATTATCTTTGATTTTCATAATATTTTAAAAAAAAAAATAATTTTTCATTATTTATAATTTTTTAATGGTTTGAAGTAAGAAAGTTTAAGGTGGTGCTAAAAAGTACTATGGGTCTTGTTATACAAACATTAAAACTTAGGATTTATCTATGCATAATAAGAGTTGGTATAAAATATTTCATACCATACAAAATTTGGCTATGGAGATAGCCATCCAAATTTTAGAAGCTTCTATTAAAGTACAAGAATGATCGAATATGAGAAAATAATTTTATTTTATCAAATGATGCAAATGCATAATATTTGTACATAAATATGTTGTGAATTTAATTACAATGTGAACCCATTGATTATATGGGTCAAAGTGAGACATAAGACAATATAAGGTTATGGCATGTGTCTTAATCTTATGACTTAGAGATAAATTGATAATTAACTAAGAATATCCTAAGTAAACTTAAGTACACTAGTGTGAATATGATCTAAGAAGTAATCCAATTAGGTAATATACCTCATTCACACCAACATGTTTTAGTCAAGCCTTAAGACATAATTATTAGTAAAACTAAAATAAATATAAATGAGGTGGAAATGAATGTGTTTTGTTTAATCATTGAATGATGATTATATACATTATTGATGTGAGACAATGGAAATTTTATATCAAAGAATAATATTTTGAATATACCAATTGGGTAAACCAATTAGTTAAAATATCCCATTCATACCAGTATTCCCCCTCAAGGTGCAACTCAAGATGAATGATAAAACACACAATGATGCAATGATGGGTACCAACTACAAGGCCATGTTAGATACATGCGTATAAATAAATTTGTCATAAATAAAGAAAAGAAGAAAAAACCCTCTCTAAAAGATATAAAATACAAGATAATCTCTAAAAGTATGAAAAGGGAAAATCCCATGTGAGGAAAAAGTCCCCTCCATAAGAGAAGAAAAAAGATCATGTAATCCCTCCTCAAAGTAGAATCCCTTGCTGTGATAGTGGATTCCCTACAATGAATGTTGAAGATGATCCACAACTATCAAATAACATTCCTCCCCTTATGAAGAAACAAATCCAATAATATACATAGGACGCCTTCCCATTCCTAAAATAAATATGAGAGAGGAAATATTGTAAAGAAACATATTGCACAATAGAAGAATATAATATAAAATATGTTGTAAATTACTTGGTAATATTATGTCACTTCGAGAGAGAAATCTCCTAGTCCAATTTGAAGGGGATTCTTCTAGTAGTCTTCAATAAGAACATAATACTCAACATGATGATAATAACTAATCTATACCTCCTATATATACCGAACTTATGTCTCGGATGTTAGCCAAGGTGACCTAGATACTTAACTATAACCCTTAGGAAAACCTAACTATATATATGATTATTATAATAGTTTATAACTTACTTAAGAGTTAAGGTAGCCACATGATGACTACTCATAACCCAATACACACTATAGGATTATGGAATAATATTCCCCATGTTTAAAAAATTATTTTCCCCAATGCTAATTAATTATGGGCACTTCTTCTCCACCCCCAAATTCTAAGTAACCTTATACTCCTTCACCTTGAACCACCAAACCTTAGTAAAACTATTACAAAGGTGTTGTAAGTGAGGATGTGAAACCAAATAGGGGGAAAACCATTCCATGAGTCAAACCAAAAAAGATCTTTTGATTCACTATTATTGATTTAGAAAAAGTTTTATTTGATTAAATTAGCACCCCATTTGAGATTGTCCCAAATCATAGAAAATTTTCCCATTAGGAATATCCTTGTCACATCCTTATACAAAACACCTTAAAATAATTAACATTGAGAATCATGGCCCACATAAGATCCTGATTAATGCACCACCTCTAATACAACTTAGCAACCAAGGTTTGGCTAGAAAGGATAACTTATCGTAAACCAAGACCACCCTCCTACATTGGTCTAGAAATGGTCTCCCACTTAACCAAAATCCACTTCAAAAAATCCAAATTACCAGCCCATAAAAATTCCCTTATCAGGGCATCAAGATCCTTGATGAAGCTGGTAGGGGCTACTTGAACCATGCACATATAAATGGAAAGAGTGTAGACCATTGCTTTCAACAATAAAACTCTCCCAACAAACGAGAGCCACCAATGGGTCTAGTGATTAATCCACTCTCGAACCTTCTCTGGTACCTTCTACCAAGTTCCTCTTGGAGAGATAGGAACACCAAGATAAACCAAGGGAAGTTCTCCAATTTAAAAATGAAGAATATGAGCAATATGATGTTGAAACAAAGGATTGTTGAAGAAAAAAATGGAGGATTTTTCTTCATTAATCCATTTCCACGAGGCCACCAAACATGTGTCCAAAGTTTGTCTAATGTTAATCACCTCTCTAGTTTTGGAAATCTCTAACAAAGTGATGTCATCAACAAACTGCAAGTGAGAATGAGGAAAATCGTTTCCCCAAATCCACCCCTAAATAACACCTTGAATTATCTAGGACTTAATACTTCTTCCCAATCCCTCTGCCATTAGGTTAAAAAGATATGGAGACAAAGGATCTCCTTGTCATAGACCATGTGAGGAACAAAACAACTCCAAGGGATCCCCATTCATAATAATAGAATAAGAAGTTGTTGATACACAACTCATCACCTAGTTCACCCAATCATCTCTGAACCCAAACTTTAGAAGAACCTTTTACAAAAGTGACCATTTAACCTGATCATAAGCTTTAGCCATATCTAAGTTGATGAAAATTGCCTTATCCTTTGAATTTTCTATGGAATGAATGGCCTCAGCTATTATAACCACCCCATCCATAATTTTTCTACCTACTACAAGTCCACCTTGTTCTTTAGAGATGAGTCTATTCAACCATGGTTTTAGCCTCTTAGCCATCAATTTGGAAATAATCTTGTATACCACATTGCAAAGAGAAATGAGTCTAAAAAAGTTCAACTAATTAACCCCCTCCCTTTTAGGCATAAGAGCTAGAAATGTTGCACTCATTGCTTTCAACATCTATTTATTCTTTTGTGATTCCTTAACAACCTCCAACATATCATCCATAATGATCTCCCAAAATTCCTAAAAAAAGTCCACTGGGAATCTATTAGGTCTTGGAGCCTTTCCTTCATTCATCTTTAATATAATTCCATCCAGTTATTATAAGAAAATGGGCTTACCAAGCTCCCCATTCATCGCTAAGGAGACTAGAGGAGGAATGCAAGCCAAGATACTATTTCCTCTTTCCCTAAATAGTGTGAATCCTCCATGAATAAAGAAGAGAAGTGGTGAGAGATCTCTATAGAGATATCACTTAAGGAGGTTAACTAAATCCCCTAAGAAGAGACAAGCGAAGAGATCATGTTACCATGCCTTCTAGCCTTGACCAAGTTAAAGAATAAAGTTGTATTTTTGTCCCCTTCCTATAGCCAATCAATTTGGGCCTTCTGTTTCCAATATAGTTCTTCACATAACTCCCATTCTTGCAACTCCTTTAGAAAACTCAACACCTCTCTGAGAGAAGTCTCTATAAGTTTTTCTCTAATCTGGTGTGTAACATCCAGTTAGAATTAAGCAATCACCTTAGCCTAAAAGAGATTCCCAAAGAAATTCTTATTCCACCTCTTGAGCTAGAGATTTACAAATTGCAGCCTTTTGACAAAGGAATACACCACCGTACCAAAATATGGTCTACCTCTACTCCACCGAACAAAAATAAGATCATATAGCCAAGGATCCCTTAGCTACATTAGTTGGAACTTAAAGGAAGGTTTCTTGTAGACCCCACCAAATTATCATTGAATTTAATAGGCTAGTGGTATGAGCCCCTCCACGTGAGTATCTTAGAACTGAAATCTCACATGTTGCCAAGCCAATAACTAGACACAAAAAAATTATCTAATATTTCTAAAATAGAATCTTTTCGACATCTCTTGTTATTCCAAGTGAAAATTCCATTGCTTAGTTTTTTTTCCACCAAGTTCATAGAAGACATGCTATCTCTAAGAAGGATGCAAGAAGGCTCTAGTCTTTCCATTCCCCCTCTTTTTTCCTCTAAATTTACAATAGCATTAAGGTCACCAACCAATATCCAAGGATGAAAAGGGGCTAAGGACTAGATGTAATGGATATGATTCCATAAATGGGATTTCCTTGAGAAATCAATTAGGGCATAGACAATGGAGAACAAGAAAGACTCACCTATCTCCAAGCTAGTAGCAACCCTTGAAATTGAGGATCTACTAGACAAACACCATAGCAAAGAAATATTTAGGGGATTCCATAAACAAGAAACTCCCCCTATGCCATTAACCTTCAAACCTAAGCATTGGATTTGACATATCCACTATAATTTCAAGCCCATGTTGTTCATACTATCCATTGAAAACTTTTTCTCTTTAAGAAACAACATATCTAGCGAATGTATTCTAATTAACTCATGGACAACCTTTTTTCTAGAGCCACTATTCAATCCCCTTACATTCCATGAGAGAATGATCATTTTTGGGGATTGGAGAAATAATTTTTCAGGATTGGAGAAGTGTGAGTCAATAGTTTTAATTGACACATATTCCACCAACATCTCTCCTATTAGCTTTATTTTTTGTTGATCTTTCTTCCCACCCACTTTGGAGGATCTTTGAAGAATATTTAGGATTTTTGATACAATCCTAAAGTGGGAGAGTATCTAATACCCTTGAATGCATCCAAATACCCCTTGTCCAATGGGTAATCATACTCATCTGGTGCTGGAAAATTTTTGCTCTCAATATTTTCAATTATTTACAAATCATAGGATATCCGAAGGACTAGATCTACATCCAATTGTATTGCATGAATCCCTTCCTATGGACTTCCTAGATTAACATCCTATTTGAAATTCCCTTGGAGTTTCCAAATTACTTGTCTCTAAATGAATCCCCTATAGAAATCCCTGATGCTTCTCCAAACCACCGTAAAAAACTTTGAACCGATTAAACACCCCTTTGTCTCGAATATCCTATAAAGGTCTTTTTCAATCTTTATCCTTTTTGTGAGGCTTATTGGAATGAACCCATACTTATCTAAATTCTCCATTGAAATAGGGGATTTCCCTTTATCCATCTTTAAGTTTTGAAAAAGGGTCACACGAGGTTGGACCCCTATTGGGTTAAGCTTAGGACACTTCTTCTAGAGATGTCCATATTCATGAAAAATCCAACATCAAAAAGGAAGAGCTTCATAATATATATTATGTTGAATCTACAAATAATATCCAAGGTAAATTTCCATAGAATCTAGTAATAGTTTGTTTAAATTAGTTTCAAGACAAATATGAGCAAAGGAAATTACCTTTCTATCTAGAGTTTGTTGGGAAGGGCATGTTGGCTTTTCGAGTAGTAATGCAACCATATGAAGAATGTCGTTCCTATAGAATTCTAATAGAAACTATGGAAGAAACACCCAAATAGGAAATCTTGATGGAATCTCCTCCACTAGATTAAAGTTAGCATGCCAAGGTTTGAGGAAAAAACCAACTTGGTTAAAGAAGTATGGTTCCCCTTGAAAAGCCTTATTTATATCTACTAGATAGTTGAAAACCACCATAAAATAATTATTGGCCACCAACATTATCTCCACCTCCCCCTCAAGATTCCAAGTTTGATGAGCCCAAGATTCCGTAGAGATGAGAGGAACCTAAATCCCCATGAACTTGTAAATTAAAGCATGATTAGATAAATAGTTAAAACATCTTCAATTGATTTTGGTTGAATCACTAGAATAGGGCGATCATGGCTGCTTTTAGGAACCCATTTACCTTTGAGATACAAGGACCCCCATTTTGCGAAGATCCCTCCCTGCTCAAAGATTTATTTAAAAGTTCAAATCTATTTGCATGAGTGGATGAGGATAAAACACCCCTTAATAGAGCTTCATGAAAAGGTAAATTTTGAAGAATGTTTGAGCCTCCAATTGAGGCCATACCCAAAAGAGAAAAAGACCCTAGATCAACACCCCACTCAACACAAAATCACCACTAAGGAATATAAAAGATCTGTAGAAAAAATAATGAAAAACCCGCCAAATACATGCCCACCACTATCACAACAACACTTGAGAAATCTACAAAAATGAAAAAATAAAGAGCCAACCAAACCCTCGTTGCATCTACAAAAACCCCTCACTAAAAACACTGCCCCACATACCTTCAACATCCCCAACCAAAACTGCCACAATGTACAGGAAAGGTAGATGTAGCTAAGGCATATAAGTCTTCAATTGTTCTGCACTCGAGCTCCCATGCACAACCATCCCAACTATCTTCTCAAGAATCTCTTTATTTCATGTATGTTAATATTGGTATCATACACACAATAATTAATCAAAATGTAGAAAAATATAAAAAAAATGAAAAATAAAACATAAAAATATTTTAGGACCATTCATATTTAAGCCAAGAAGCTTTCAAAATTAGTCTCAAACACCATCTTGATCCTAAAAATAAAACAAATCAACACAAAAAAGTACATACAAGCCACTATTCTCCATCTACATTGTGCCCAATTTTAATGATAATTTGGTATTTCATAGCTATGTGTCCAAACAAGAGGATATATTGTATAGAGGAAAATAAGGGTGAGTTAAGAGAACTAGTGCCACCCCTTTTTTCCACTAAAAGCATTAAAAATGAAGAAAATTTAGAGTTAATTAGGAAAGAAACAAACATATATTGGCCATTGAATTAGAATACCATGAAACATTTTTTTAAACTAGAAACTAATTATGCAAAACTAGCCCTTGAAAATTCTCATTGATAATTGTACACCCCATGATTTTAAGTTAGTATTATTAACACCAACTACACAATATAACAAAATAAAACTGTCATCCATAGGCAGATTTTCCCTTGTGAATTAATAACCTCATAGGTGTCATCACAGTGCAAGATATTATTCTTTCCACACATAGGTCAATTCTTTCATGTGAAGGGGGTAGTCCTCTAGATTATTTTCCTTTCCATTACTCTTTCCACTTGAGTGTGAGTGTTGTGTAATTAATTTACTTGAATGTGTGTAATGCATGTGTACATGCCCATCTGTGAATTACACATAGTCATCGTGAGTCATATTTTGAATGTGCAAATTCCTAATGTGTTGGCAACAGACTAGGGATAAAATTATGATTAGAAGTGCCACTTGTATTACTACTCACCATACTATTTTAAGTCTAGAAAGTAACACCTAAAATAATATGGTGAGCTACAATGTGAGTTGGAATTATTGGCTTTGCCTAGAGGTGCACTCGACCCTATTGAAGCTATACAAGAAATCATAAGAAGTTTGGATGAGGTATGATCAACACTAGAGTGTTTGATATTATGTAGAGTAATTTGTGCTATTTATAGAGTAAGTGTAACGCTTGATAAATATATCTATGGTTGTTAATTTGGTTAACCTTAGCATTTGAGAGGTGGTATCATGTACTACAAACCATTAGGTTTTTATGCATGTTCCATAATCCATGAGTGGTCTTCATGTTATGATTCCTACCAATATTTTTGAAACCACCTAGATCCCTTTCCATTAGTGGTGTTCAATATATGAGGAATTTAAGATTTTTACATCTATCAAGTAGGGTTTCTCTCTTCCACCCTTGATTTATGTGTTAAATATTGAAAAGCTTGTTTATATTCTTGCTAATTCCATCTCATAGTGACAGTTTAAAGGGATTACCCTTCCCAAAAATTACTTCTCATTAGTTGGTCAATGGATATTTGGTAATGATTAATTACTCACACCAATCAAGGATGAATATGCTATTAAGCAATCTTTGAAGTGTTTTGACTCTTTTTTTAAGATTTAGGCTCTATTTTTTAATGGATAATATGTATTATTTTAAGAAATATTTCTCCCACCATCTTGGAAAGATTAATGTATTTATTTGGAATTCTATTGAGCATGGGGGAGTTTGTAGAAGTTTCTTGACCTATTCAATCTATGTTTCAACCTTTCAAATTGATGCAAAAGTTCTAGCATCATTCATCTCACACAAACAAAAGTTACTTGGGCAAATTCTCTAACATAGCCTATCAACATATTATATTGAAAATTTCATTTATTAGTTTAATCCCAATTCCAATTTACACCAGAATGAAGAAAACAAGTTAATTTAATTTCCTAATTATTCATATGCATACACTACTATTGAAATTGGCAATTGAAATAATTCCACAATTTGAATTCAATTTATTGATTTTTCAGTCTATTGGAAAGATAGATTTTACAAATTACAAATATCAATTCTCATTTGTAATTCCTTTCACTTCTCTTTAATTTTTCCGCACTCACTGTCTCTTCTACATGCTCGACCTTTGTGCTCTATAATTGGTAAAAAAAAATCTCATCCTCTCATTTGTTTCATCACCCCTTTTTGCTTTCAAATCTGCAATATATTATATTTTCTTTTCACTATAATTTCTTTCTACTGCCTAGCTACTCACGTCCCCTCTTTGGCTGCTCATGCTCTTTAAATTTCATACCTCTTTTCTATCTCCTGCGCTTCCCTTTATCTTCCTTCCAGTGTGGTATTTATCATCAATCTTCCATGAACCTCTGCTTGGTGAATTATATCCACCTTTACCTATTTGCACCCTTTCAAATAGGCGCAACCTCATTTTCTTTTTCAATATTAGTGTAGCTTGGTTTGCTCGTGCGCCCTCACCAAAAACTCCCTTCTTCATAGGCTATTAACAACTTTTTCCTTTTAAAAAAAATCATCTACTCATAATGGGTGCGAGCTTTTGGTATTCAATTTTTCCTTTTTCTATTCTCGATTGACTCCCTTAAAATCTGCTCCTTATTATTTCTCAGTTTTACTTTTGTTTCTTGTTCCCTTTGTATGCATGATCTTTGATATTCTGAAAAAAATAAGAACTTGTATTGTATTCAAAACCAATGATTTGCTTGAATTGATTGAGGTCAAAATCAACATTTAGTTCACAATGATAATCAACCTTATGGAAACCCATTTAGATTCATCTAAACAATCAAAGCTTTAGAATAAGAAAAACATAACAGGACATTTTTTCAAATGGAATGAGAACAATGTCATTTGATCGCTTCATCGTCATTGTGCGTAAACACAAAACACACCCTTGAGCCAGATGCTCCTACATCAAACACACCCGGTAAAAATTTTGTGAGCATAGGCTCAAAAAATAGAGCTAAAGAGTAGAATTACTCTTCCAAGTTGCTAACAACTTGCAACATCCTCCCTCATTGAGATTGACACCTACAAATTATTTCTTTTTCCTCTTCTTCCAACATCTTGTCAGAACATTTTCCATCCTTTGCCAACAACTCAACACTCCATTTTTCTCCCCTTTTGTGGACTTGTTTCCACCATGTGCTGAACTCCTCCCCCAAACAATCTCTTTACCCTTCTCCTTTGTCATGGGTTTTGACTCACCACAAACCGACCAGCTCCACCAAAGACTTCCTGCAAAATATCTTACAACTTCAACATATAGATATGCAGTATCTGTATTCCATGTTGTCACTACAAACCCTTTCTCTTCATTAATCACTTTATCATATGAATCCATTGCAAATTCTACATAATGAATTTCATAAAAATTAACTTTTACCTTTTCTTCCACTATTGCAACTTCATCCTCTGTTGCAACATCTTCAAACTTTATTGCTGCATTCCCAACTATATCTTCGTTCTCTATAGTTGCAAGATTTTTCTTCCGCTTATCCTCTATCACCATCATCTTTAGTAACAAATATTCTTCATCGTTTGCAACCTTGGTTGTAATCTCTTCTCTTTCCTCTAGATCCTTTTGCATAAGGATCTCCTCTTCTTTTTCTTCATTATTCATATCTACTGCAATATTTTCTTTCTTCTCTTCATCCTTCAAAGGAATCTCAGCTACTTCTTTCTCACCTATTGCAACTTTGATGTTGCTTTCTTCTTTCATACACTCATTGGGGCATATTGCTGCAATTTCTTTTATCACTTCCTCTTGTTTATCCCGCAATGGATTCAACACATATTCTTTCCCATCCTTGATTATGCTATAGGTGTTATCCCTGCCATTATGTATAGCTTCCCTATCCCAAATTATACAAGTTTGTCCCAACAAAACATGACAAACATTCATGAGTACTATATCACATAAAATTTCATCCTTATATCGTCCAATGTGAAAATTCACAATTCTTTGTTCACTTACCCAATTTGATGATCTCCTTGCAACGAAGAGACATAGTATGGTTTAGAATACTTCATCCTCTTCAAGCCCAACTTCTCAACCATTTCCAATGCAACCATATTATCTCTACTATCATTGTCCACCATCACTTTGCAACAATTTCCACTAGTCTTGCACACAATTTAGAACAAATCACTCCTTTGGATGGGTTCTTATTTCACCATTTGTACCTTCAAATATTCCTTCTTCATCCAAAAACTCTCTCCATGTCTCCAAGACATTTTTCCAAACAATTATAACACACTCTTAGTTTGCAACCACAAATAAATTAGAGCCAATTCTCGCTACCTTTGTAAGTACCCCTACAACAAAACTCACTACTATCCTCTACCCAATAGGATTATGGAAGATGCACCTTCAAGATCTCTTCTACCCACTTCCTCTCAGTGAAAGATATTTGCACGCCTTCTACCCAACTTCATCTTTGTTGGAGGACAACCAACATGATTCCCATAGAATCAATATCCTCCCAAGACTTCTTCACTCTTTACCAATTCTTGACCCATGGTCTTGGTGGATTCTCTCCACTCTCAGTATCTTATGGATTTGATACCAATTGATGCAGATGCTCTAACATCATTCATCTCACACAAACACAAGTTACCTAGACAAATCCTCTACTATAGCCTATTAACATATTATATTGAAAATTTCATTTGTCTGTTTAATCCCAATTCCAATTTACACCTGAACGAATAAAACAAGTTAATTTCATTTCCCATTATTCAAAGGAATACACTGCTATTGATATTGACAATTGAAATAACTCCAAAATTTGAATTCAATTTATTGATTTTTTCAGACTACTAGAAAGATAGATTTTATAAATTACAAATGTCAATTCTAATTTGCAATTTCTTTCACTTCTCTTTAATTTTTCTGCACTCATTGTTTCTTCTACATGCTTGACCTTTGTGCTCTATAATTGGTAAAACCAAAACTCATCCTCTCATTTGTTTCACCCATCCCTCTTTACTTTCAAATCTGCAAGATATTATATTTTCTTTCCACTATAATTTCTATCCACTTCTGACTTCTCACATCCCCGCTCTGGCTGCTCACACTCTTTTAATTTCATACCTCTTTTCCATCTCCCTTGATTCCCTTTATCTTCCTTTCAGCATGGTATTTATCACCAATCTGTCACAAACCTCTGCTAGGAAAATTACATCCACCTTTACATGTGTGGGATCTCTCTTTTCAAGCTCTTCTTTGCAACTTTTCCCAATCTTTGTGTAGATTAGTAATCAAATAAAAATGTTTTTCTTTTCTTTTCTATGCACCCTCAATCTATTCACACCCTTTCCAATAGGTGCAACCTCATTTACTTTTTCAATCTTAGTGCAACCTAGTTTGCTCGTGCACCCTCACCAAAAATTCCCTGCTTCATGTGTTGCTAATAGCTCTTTCCTTTTTCAAAAAATCACTTAGTTCACAATGGGAGTCAACTTTTGGTATTCCATTTTTCCCTTTTTCTATTCTTGATAGACTCCATTAAAATCTTCTCCTTACTATTTCTCAAATTTTCTTTCATTTCTTGTTCCCTTTGTATGCACGACCTTCCATATTCTAGAAAAATAAGAACTTGTATTGTATTCAAAATCAATGATCTGCTTAGCTAGTATTGGCATGGTGTGATGGTTTATGGGTGGCATTGTTGTTCTTGCCACCAAGGTTCAAACCCCGTTGGGGTGGTATTGTTGAATGGTTGTATCGGTTCATAGCTCTGGTCAAAAGCATTTACCCATTGAATAAAAAAAAATCAATGATCTGCTTGACTTGATTGAGGTCAAAATTAACATTTAGTTCATAGTGATAATCAACCTTATGGAAACCCATTTAGATTCATCTGAACAATCAAAGTTTTGGAATAAGAAAAACATAAGAGATTTTGTCAAATGGAATGAAAACAATGTCATTTGATTACTTCGTCATTGTTGCGTGCAAACACAAAACACACCCTTGAGCTGGATGCTCTTGCATCACAAATATATTTTATGGTAGTATTTTATTTAAAAAATTAAGAATAAGCTTGTTTATTAGATTGTCAAAATTCTTTCACTAGTAGGTAAATTTAAATTTTATTTGAAGTTATTGCTATGGTACATGCGTAAATTACTTTTCTTGTTTGGTAACTTCCATAACATCATACCTCAAGCTTGAAAATTGTTTATAGGATTTTGTGGCCAATTTAGACCACAATAATTTTTTTCACCATGTTGTGTTGGATTCTGTAGCCTACCAAGAGATTCTATGAATGAAATTTGAGTAAGTGGAAGCAACTTCCTACACTAATCTAAGTAGGAGAGAGTTGCTAAAATTTACTAAACACCTTTAACTGTTACAAATTTAGATGCACATACATATCATAAACAGATAAAAAATGAACTCATAACATAGAATTTTACATGGGGAAAACCCTTTCAGGGGAAAAACCCCACACTCCTCAACACAACCCAATTATATTATTTAGCAATAATTAACCAATTACAATATAATAACAGAGCTATGCTCTTGCGGGAGTCTTCACACTTCTTCACAATTTTGGAGTAATTTCAGCAACATAATAGTACTTCAATACAACAATAACCTACAACTCCAAAATAAAAGTGCTCAATATATAAGATCTTACAATGCATAAATTAGAAATTTCTAAAACAATTGCCGAAGGCTGAATGTGCACCATGGAAAGTGCCAAAAACACTGTAGACGCACAATGGTAAGTTTCCAGTTGTCACCACATGCCATACTACAAAATCTGCACTTGCCAAAATAACTACACCTTGAAAACTCACATTCCATGTAAACTCAACATGGAAATAGAAAAAAAAATTATGCACAACTCCACTTATAAAAAACAACTTTCTAACTTGACTCCTAATCTGAATAGAAACTACAAGTTGTAACTCACAAAGACAAAGTGATAAAATTAACAACATTTAATATTATAGAAAAATCAATTCTTATGGAAAGATCAAAGGTTGAGACACCTTTTTCCAACATTCTCCCACTTGTCGAACACCTTTGAAGAGCCAATGAATGTAACAAGATTTAATTGCTAGAGATTGTGAGGCCCATAAACTTCAAACATCATTTGAATTTTTTTTTGCTCATTGGATTTGTCAATGCATCTTCAACATTCGTTAGGGTGTCAACCTTCTCCAACTTCACCTTTCCATATTCCACCATATCACGAACAAAATGAAATTGAACATCAATGTGCTTTGTTATGGCATGGAAAGTAGGATTCTTTTCCAAGCAAATAACACTTTGATAGTCACAACAGATAGTAATCTGCCTTGCATCAAAACTAATATCATAACACAAATTCTTAAGCCAAATGGCTTCCTCACAAGCATGAGTAGCTGCCATGTACTCTACTTTTGTAGTGGACAAAGTGACTACAACCCACTGCTTACTCATCCAACTAATAGAACCACCATACATCGTGAACACATAGCCATTGGTGGATCTTCTTCTATCAATGTCACCTGCCCAATTTATATACACATATCCATGAATACTCACTAGGTGCCGAGGTCCTATAGGATAACCATGAAAACATAAGGAATACTCGAAAGTACCCCTCAATTATCTGAACACTCTCTTCATTGCATCCCAATGCACTTGTCTAGGATTAGCCATAAAATTACTAAGGAATCCCACTAGTTGGGAAATATATGGCCTCATACAAACCATAGCATACATAAGACTACCAACAATACTCGCATAAGGTACTCTGGTCATGTACTCCATCTTAGTAGGATATTTTAGACAATCCTCCATAGAAAGCTTCATCCCTGCATTACATGAACAACTACCTATCTGCAAGTTGTCATGTTGAACCTCTCCAACATTGTATTCACACACTTGCTCTGGCTTAACCAAAGCTTTATGTTAGCTCTATTTTTTATGATATCCATCCCTAGAATATACCTTGCTGCATCTAGATCCTTCATCTCAAATTGTGCTAACAATTGAGACTTCAACTCTGAAATCAAACTTTTACCATTCCTAGAAAACAACATATCATCTACGTACAATGCAATTATGAGAATATGACCATTATTAGATTTTTAATAAACACAATGGTCATATTTAGATCTCAAAAATCCCAATAACAACACATAGGTATTGAACTTCTAGTACCACATTCTAGGAGACTGCTTAAGACCATACAAATACTTTTTAAACTTGCAAACTAGATTTTCTTTTCCTTTAACCACAAAATGCTTTGGCTGTGACATATAAATCTCTTCCTTTAAGTCACCATGAAGGAACATTGTCTTCAAATCCATCTGTTCCACTTCTAGATCAGACACTGCTGCAAGTGATAATAGGAACCAGATAGATGCCAACTTTGCAACAGGAGATAAAATCTCACCATAGTCAATTCCCTCCACTTGAGAATATCCATTAGCAACCAACTATGCATTATGCTTCTCAACACTACCATTTGGACCAAATTTTATCTTGAATACCCATTTATATCGAATAGGTTTTTGTCCCTCAGGAAAAGGTACCAGATCCCATGTATCATTTTTCTTCAATACAACTATTTCTTCATCCATGGCTTTCATCTTGGAATCTGCATCACTCATACCTATAGCCTCTCTAATAATCCTAGGCTCATCAGTGTTACAAATCAAAGCAAAAATGCAGCTAGAATCCAACAAAGAATAACCAAATCTTTCAGGTGAATATTCAAACCTATCAGGTTGCCACCTATCCCTAGTAGACCTCCTAGATTGTTGAGGTTGAGGTTCTTCTTCTTCTTCTTCAGAACTTTCAAAGCTTCTCAAACTCTCCTAATCACTAGGTTCAACAGGAGTATGTAGTTCTTCTTTCATTGGAGTAAGTGGAACTTGAACTACCTCCTTTTGTTTCTCCTCTTTCTCTGGATGCAAATCAAATTTGGAAGGTTTCATCTCTTGAAAATCACACTTTTGATATAGAGAACCTTTTCAACCATTGGATCCCAAAGTTTGTACCCCTTCACACCGACACCATAGTTGATGAAGATACATTTAACTACTTTGTTCTCCAGCTTATACCTCTTCTCAATTGGAATATGAGCATAAGAAAGTGACAACCAAATAATTTGAGATGTCTCATCGAAGGGTTTTTACCAGACCACACCTCCATGGGTGTCTTATCAACAAGAGCTGATGCAAGAGATTTGTTTATTAAATAACATGCAATGGACACAACTTTAGCCCAAAACTTCTGCTCAAGGCCAACACCGCTCATCATACTCCTAGCCCTTTCTGGATCAACATCTTGTTCATCCTCTCTGCAACTCCATTTTTTTGTGGGGTGTATGGAGTTGTCTTATGTCTATCAATCTCATGCTCTTTACAAAACTTGTTGAACTCTCCTAAAAAAAGATCACCACCATTGTCAGTCCTCAGACACATAATATTTGTACTAGTTTGATTTTATACCAAGGCTTTAAACTCTTTAAATCAACTAAATACTTTAGCTTTTCTTTTGATAAAATAAAAAAATGTCCTACTGTAATCATCTATGAAAGAAAAAAATATATAGATTTTGATAATGAAGGAACATTCACAGGACCAAACACATCTGCATGGACATATTCCAAAACCCCAGAAGGCTTGTGAGGACTAGAGTGAAAAGTAACATGGTGTTGTTTTCCATAAACACAATTTTCAGAAAATTCAAACTCAAGATTACAATCATCAAGGCCTTCAACAAGGCTCTTAGATTTCAAGGCTCTAAGACCCTTCTCACCAATGTGACCAAGTCATTGATGCCATAGCATTTTCTTCTTTGGAGGAAGCTTCATTTTCAAGGAATGAGTACCCTTAGGTACCCAAAATGCACAGCCATCAAATGTAGCTACTATAGATTTTTCTACTCAATTTGATGGTGAGGATGAAGAATCTAAAGATTCCTTCCTTGGTTTGTCAGAAGAACTATTGCACTGAATTGTGCATGCATCCAACTTGAATAAGGTGCCAATCTGAACACCCTTAGAAAATACCATAGCTCCTCTTGTCATCTTGCATCCTCCACTTGAGAAAATAACTTGCACTCTCACATCATTCAATTTACTCACAAAAAGTAGGTTTTGTGCCAAACCCAAGATATGCAATACACCATCAATCCCCTTCACTCTTCCATCAGGGAATCTAATTTTTACTCTTCCATGACCAATGATCTTTAGGTGAGAGTCATCACCTAGATACACCTTCTCACCATCATATTCCTCATACTTTGAAAACCAACCTTTGTGTGAGGTCATGTGGAAGGAAGCACCCAAGTCTATCAACCACACATCTTCTGATGCATGTGTTGTCAAAGCTGAGAAAAATATATCTACACCATCTTGAGAGGATTTATCAGAGTTGGAATCTAAGAAAATCTTTTTGTATTTTTCTCTTCCATGCACTCTTTTATGAAATGACTAGATTTTTTGTAGTTCCAACAATCAAAATTTTCACCATTAAACTTTTCCATTTCGGTTCTACTAGATGTGCTTTCCATATTTCTCTTGCAATAAGGTCATGAAATACCCTTCTACAAAACTCCCACTAAAACAAAGATCAGCTCAAAAACCCCTTCAAACCCAACAATAGAATCAAAGCTAGCTAGGCTCTGATACCAACTGAAAGGAATTCAAGTTAGTGGAAGCAACTTTCTACACTAATCTAAGTAGGAGAGAGTTGTACATACATATCATAAACACCTTTAACAATTACATATTTAGATTCACATACATATCATAAATAGATAAACAATGAACTCATAACACAAAATTTTAAATGGGGAAAACCCTTTCAAGAGAAAAAACCCACACTCCAAAACACAACTCAATTATATTATTCAACAATAATTAACCGGTTAGAATATAATCACAGAGCTATGCTCTTGCTTGAGTCTTCACACTTCTTCACAATTTTGGAGTAATTTTGGCAGCATAACGGTACTTCAATACAACAACAACCTACAAATCCAAAATACAAGTGCTCAATATAGAAGAGCTTACAATGCATAAATAAAAATTTTCTAAAACAATTGCTAAAGGCTGAATGTGCAACATGGAATGTGCCAAAAACATTGCAGACACACAATGATAAGTTTCCAATTGTCACCACATGCCAAACTGTAAAATTTGTACTTGCCAAAATAACTACACATCAAAAACTCACATTCCATGTAAACTTAACACAAAAATAGAAAAAACATTTATGCACAATTCCACCTGTAAAAAACAACTTTCTAACTTGACTCCTCATCCAAATAGAAACTGCAAGTTGTAACTAACAAAGACAAAGTGATAAAATCAACAACATTTAATATTATGGAAAAATTAATTCTTATGGAAAAATCAAAGGTTGGGACACCTTTTTCCAATAGTTTAGTGAGGTAGGTAATATTGAAGCTAATAGAAAATGTATTTCTTTATGCACTAAGTATAATGTTAGAGTTATGCTAGGAAAATTTGTTATGAAATTATATTATTTTTTTCTCACTACACGAGCAATTTATATAGAATGGAATAGGTTTCCATTTCCTTTTGATTTTTCCTATTTAGACTATCAAAATCATTAGTATCTTTGTGGCCAATACTATTTGTAAGGTGTGGGATGTTAGATTTAGGATAAAAAATTAAATAAGCAGATATAAAATAATTTTAAATAAATTGACACAGCATATACCCTGGGAAAACCCTCCAACTTGAGGGAGAAAAACCCAACAACAATATATCACTTATATATTGAATAACAATATTCACTTTACAATGAGGCCAATCACAAGGCAAAATATTAGCACCACACTTGATACAAAATCAAGATAAAATTGAACTCCTTGCTAATGATAATCTCGACCTCTTGAAGAATAACTTCGATCTGATAAATATTCACTCCTTGATAAATTCACACTTGTCTCTTGAAATCGAATGAATGAATAATGATGTGAAGTGACAAACAACGATATCTTTTTATACATATTGATAGGATATATCTCCAAAGGATGCGACCCTCCAAGATGAAAAGTTGACCTTTATTGAAGAGTCGTGTCTCACACAAAAGGTGGCAGAAATTAAGGAGAAGTAAGCCACACTAAAATAAATATTCTTTAACATTTAAGTGAAGTGCCTCTTCACTAATAGATGTATCAATAAATAAATAGCCATTAGGCTATATTTAATTTATTTCCTTATGAAATCGCAACTAGAAGTAGAGGCTTGCAGCTGAACATCAATACTCCCTCTCAACTAGGGAGGAATACTTCAAGATATCCAATTTCATGGAGTCTCTCAACATGACACCCACAATGGCTACACCCATATGTGGAAAGAGCTCATCACAAAGTCACTCAACATGATATCATCCATCATGGCTACTCCCATGTATGGAAAAGAACATGTGCACAATTTCCCATCACAAAGTCACTCAACATGATGTCCACCATGGCTACTCTTAGAGTGTGGATATACACAAGTACAAATAAATCATCACAGAGTCTCTCAACCTGATGTTGTCATGGAGTCACTCAACATGAAATCCACCGTGGCTACTCCTAGAGGGTGGAACAAGGGCTTTCACCTAATATTTCTCTCTCACAGAGAAAGATGCATTAACAAGGGATTACATCTCAAATTTCTCTCTCATAGAGAAAGATGCATTAAGTAAATCACAAAAGATCACTGATCCTGAGTCTCCTTAGCTAGGGCTTCATTCTCCACAACTTCAAGCTTGTCTCGAAAGTACACAAACTTTACTTTGGAGAGAGGCTTGGTAAGAATATCAACCACCTGCTCATTAGTGCACATGTATCTCAACTGGATAGCTTTCCTCAATACCATATCTTTGATATAGTGGTATTTGATCTCAACATGTTTTTTTCTATCATGAAACACATGATTGACAAAAAGCTTCACACAACTTTGATTATCACAATGAATAATAGTTGGCTCCAATGATTGTAAAAACAATTCTGCAAGGAGTTTTTGAAGCCACACTGCTTCTCGAGCTGCTACACAAGCTGCAATATACTCAGCCTTTGCATTGCTTAGTGCCACTGAATACTACTTCTTGCTACACTAAGAAATCATCACAAACCCCAAACTAAAGCAACAACTAGAGGTTCTCTTCCGATCAGGTACACTCCCTACCCAATTAGAATCAAAATATCCTTGTAGCTTTAGGTCTACACTGGAAGTATACTTCAAGCTATATCCAACTATGCCACACAAGTATCTCAAGATATGCTTAGCTACAACTAGATGTGTTTTCCTTGGTTCACACATGAAAT
Source organism: Sequoia sempervirens (assembly GCA_007258455.2). Classification (NCBI taxonomy): domain Eukaryota; kingdom Viridiplantae; phylum Streptophyta; class Pinopsida; order Cupressales; family Cupressaceae; genus Sequoia; species Sequoia sempervirens. The sequence continues at coordinate 363,211,272 of VDFB02000015.1, forward strand.
GATTAAGTGCACTCATTGCATAGAAAATATCTGATCTAGTATTGCCTAGATACATCAATGATCCAATCAATTGCCTGTACATAGTGGGATCCACTAGATCTGAACTAGCCACATATGCACTCAATTTCTTCAAATTGGTTTCCATTGGTGTAGACATGGATTTGCACTCCATCACACCAAACCTCTTCAAGATATCTATAGTATACTTTCCTTGACTCAAAATGATCTCATTGCGTCTTTGCCACACTTCCAAACCTAGGAAGTAATGCATATATCCAAGATCCTTCATCTCAAATTCAGAAGATAACTTCTTCTTGAAATTGATAATGAGATATTTTGCTCCAGTAAGAAATAGATCATCAACATAAAGAACCAAGATTAATACCTCACCATCAACTACCTTGAAGTAAAGATTTGAATCAGTCATTCTTCGAGAAGCCCAAGCTCATTAGGTATTGATCAATCCTCTCATACCAAGCATGAGGAGCCTGCTTAAGGCCATACAAAGCCTTCTTCAATTTACACACACGAGACTCCTTCCCATGAATCTCAAAGCCATCAGGTTTCTCAATGTATACTTCTTCAATTACACCATTAAGGAATGTTTTCTTCATTTCGATCTGATGTAGCTTCCATCCCTTAGCTACTGCAATAGCAATGATAGTCCTAATGGATGTATAAGGAGCAACTGAAGAAAATGTTTCTTCATAATCTATTCCCTCTTTTTGAGAGAAACTTCTAGCCACAAATCTAGCTTTGTACTTCTCAATGCTTCCATGAAAAACATGCTTGATCTTGGAAATCCATTTAGAAGATACAATAGATTTCCCTTCTAGTTTAGGTACAATATCCCAGACATCATTCTTGATGGTAGATTGATATTCTTCAACCATAACATCTCTCCATACTTGCTAACTTGATGCTTCCTTGGAAGGCTCAAATTCAATGATATGACTCATTAATGCAACATAGTTTGGAAACTTCTACATGGTCTTTTGCTTTTTCCGAATGTGCTTCTAGGTGCTGCAATTTTTTTTGCCTCTTGCATAGTTTTCCTAGCCCATAGAGGTCTCTTTCAACCTATGAAAATATCTCTTGTCCCATCAGTTGGTTCCAAAGGCTCAACTAGATCACCATCCTCTTTTGGTTTAGTAGACTCTCTCTAAATCTTAGGAGTATGATCAATGTCCATGTTCTGAGGAGGATTCCGGTCTTCATTATCTATCTCCATGTATGAACCTTTAGATCTTTTGAACGCAACATATTCTTCAAAGTTACATCCGTGCTGATCTCTATCAGTTTCTAACCTAGAATGTAAATCCTATAGGTGTTTGAAGATTCACAATAATCGACAAATATTCCTTTCTTTCTAGATGGTTCTAACTTGGTCCTCTTATCTTTAGGCACATGGATGCAAATAGAACAACCAAATATTCTTAGATGACTAATCTCAAGATTCACACATGTGAATGCTTCTTTAGGAGTCATATTCTCCAAAATATGATGAGGGCATCGATTATGAACATAGACTGTAGTTCTAGATACTTCTGCCCAAAGGAAGATTTGCAAGTCTTGATCATGGATAATGGCTTTAGCTACTTCAACAATGTATCTATTCTTCATTTTTGCAACACCAATCTACTGTGGAATGTAGGGGACACAAAACTACCTCTTAATCCTTGCCTCGTACAAAAGTTATGGAAGCCTCCAAAGATGTATTCTCCTCCGTTATTAGATCTTAGAACTTTGATCCTCTTCCTAGATAAATTCTCTACTTAAGCCTTAAACTCTTTGAATTTCTCAAGTACTTCTTTAGATTCCTTAGTCTTTAAGAAATAAATCCAAGTCTTTCTAGAGTAGTCATCAATGAAAATTACATAATACAAGAAACCACTAAAGGATGCAACATACATTGGACCACACAAATCAGAATGAATTTAGATATACTTTCACTACTATGAAAAGGACCTTTAGTGTTCTTACCCAATGCACATTCTTGGTAAGTACCTTCATTCTCTTGACTGAGTCTTGGAAGTCTAGTGACCATCTTCTGCATGGATGGAAGAGCTCTGAAATGGAGGTGAGTATGTATTCTATACCAAAGCTCACTTGAACTGGTAGAATCATGCAAAAATGATTGCATTGGACGAATGGAATGTCTATAAAGACTCTCTTGCTGAACACCTATCACTCAGGCTATCTTGATGCTAGAGTTCTTCAGCCAAGCAAGAAATTTTCCCTCAGAAAATGCAACTTGATAGCCTTTGTCCTCCAAAGCTGATATTGATACAAGGTTCCTCTCGATACTTGGTATGAACAACACATCAATGAAGAGAGATGTTGGAATCTAGGTGAAGAGAGGAGGCTAAAACACCTTTCACTGAATAACATGCATCATCTCCAATTATGACTTGAATGTTGGTATCTCTCTCCACCAAATTTGAAAGATGTTCTCTAAATCCGATAATGTGACAAGAGGCACCACTATCAATCAACCATGTGATGCTATCGGTTGGAAAATTGCTTGATAGGGCTGAGATAAATAGAAACTCATTTGAATTGTCTCTTGAATCTTTCTGAGGAGAGACATCATTCACATTTGAAATAGAGGCATGTTGCTTTGGAAGAGTTTTTCAAAATCTCACATAGTGACCAAAATTGTCACATCTGAAGCACTGTATATGGGAGAGATCCTTCTTCTTCTTAGATTTAGGAGCACCATCTGATCTTCTGTCTTTGTTCCTCCTGAAATTTCCTTTCCTTCCTTCTCTTCCTTTCGTCTTTGATGTTAGAGCAGCAAGTACATGATTGTCTTCATTGTTAGAACTTCTCCCATTACCTCTTGCTTCCACTCTTGATTCCTCTTGAATACAATCTTCCCTAAGATGATCAAAATTAGGTAGCTTCGATCTTCCACTAATACCTTTGATAAATGTTTCCCAATATTGAGGAAGACCGTTGAGTACCAACATGACTAAGTCCTTATCACCAACCATATTACCAATGGCACAAAGTTGATCTCTCAACTTGGTGATCTTCATGAAGAAGGAGATGACTGAATCTCCTTTTTCCATTTTGATGTGATGAGGTTGTTGCCTCAATGCAAGAGATCTGCTTGTATTATTGATCTCATATAATTCCTCCAAGGTCTTGAACATCTCTCTTGTTGTCTTCAACTTTGAGATAATAGGCACAAGGTGATCCTTCACATAATCAATCAATATCTTCTTTTCCTTTGTGACATTCTTTCCTCCATTGTGTCTACTGAGTCTCATCGGAAGGTTCAGGTACCTCTTTTTCCACGAACTCGAGAATGCCATTGTCTTCCAATGCAATGAGAGCTCAAAAGTTCCAAGAGGTGAAGGTAGAGGCACCATCGAGTCTATCTTCAACCTTGAAACCATTCACCATTTTTGTAGTTGAGATAGACACACAAAGATGAGAATAATGGAGAAAGATAATGATGCTTATATAAATCTGATCATGATCTTGCTTAAACCTGCTTTGATACCATGTTAGATTTAGGATCAAAAATTAAATAAGTAGATATAGAATAATTTTAAATAAATTGACACACCATATACCTAGGAAAACCCTCCTTGACTTGAGGGAGAAAAACCCAACAACAATATATCACTTATATATTGAATAACAACCATAAATTCACTTTACAATGAGGCCAATCACAAGGCCGAATATCAACACCACAATTGATGCAAACTCAAGATAAAATCAAACTCCTTGCTGATGATAATCTCAACCTCTTGAAGAATAACTTCAATCTAATCTATAATCACACTCCTTGATAAATTCACACTTGTCTCTTGAAATCAAGTGAATGAATAATGATGTGAAGTGACAAACAACAACATCTTTTTATACATATCGATAGGATATATCTCCAAAGGATGTGATCCTCCAAGATGCAAAGTCAACCTTTATTGAAGAGTTGTGTCTCACACAAAAGGTGGCGGAAATTGAGAAGTCAGCCACAATAAAATAAATATTACTTAACATTTAAGTGAAATGCCTCTTCACTAAAAGATGTCTCAATAAATAAATAGATGTTAAGCTATATTTAATTTATTTCCTTATGAAATCATGGTTGGAAGTAGAGGCCCTCGGTTGAACATCAACATGGGAAACTATAAAATAATGGAAACTATGAAATAGGAATGAATTTTACAATGCGATTTTCATCAAAAATAAAAATAAAAATGGTGGTATCCCACCATAATACTTCAAGATAAGATATTAACAACTATTCCCTAGATGCATCCCTTAATTTTATTTGAATGAGAATTAGGAATCTATCTATAAGATCTTTACTACAAAGTTAGATCCACTTGGATTTCCTAGATTCAAGCCAAAAATAAGGTTATTTTAAGTCATATAGGCAAAGAAACCTACCAAATGATAATTGAGGCCATTCATTTCTCAAAATTTTCATAAAACATCCATGCATTCCATTAATATATGGTGGAAGGAATGAAATTTCATGTTGATACGAGCATTCCATAATTACACATTTAACAAAGGATACATATGGATTTTGTTGCATTATTGCATGATTTAAAAACTAAATAATAAGTTGTCTATTTAGTCTCCTAATTTAATTTGAGTTAAGGAGTTTCAAATTTTGTGGCAAGTGGTTGTAAACCCAAATATCCCATTTTTCCTAGTGTTTACTTTACCAAGGCGTTCCTATTGACACCTATTTGATACATTTTGGCATCTCTAATCCAATATTTCTATTATTTAAGGAAATAGAAAAATTGCTACATGTATTTTGGTTTTATTTTCTTGTGCAAAATGTTTGGTAATGGATCCATGATTCCTTCTATCCTTTTAGGCTTGATCCATTTACTTGGCAGAATGTCCTTTAGGGTAGATACAAAATTCCTAGAAATGTGTCCATGATTTCTTCTATTCTTCCGAGTGCGAGTCCTTTAATTGGTATGATTTACTTTGGAATGATGGTATTATTCTTTTTACAAATTTTTCTCAACTATAACATGCTTTTGGACTAGATTTTTTTGGAAAAATATAGATTTTACTATTTTTTCTTATTTTTTTGTGGATATTAATTATTCTATTTACTTCAATAGTTTGTGATTTTTATTGTGATTGTGTAGACTTAATTCTAGCCCTACACATTAGTACTAGAATTTTAACATATCCAAACCCTGCTTGATCATTGGGGGGTGCCCCTTGCATTATGGCTAGGGTTCCATCTTCTTTGCCAACTTGTGCCACATCTCCCTATTTGGACTAGAAACATGATTTATCTAAGTCATCTTGACATCAATTTCACAATTTTCAGTGAGGCTTGATTCCACCTTTTCCACCATTGACTGGGAAACCTTTTTATGGGACCTTTTGGCTTCTACTATTTACTTCAAGTTTCTTTTGATTTGTATGATGTTTATAAAAATCCAAGTGCAATCTTGTAAAGAATCATTGGAGGTGCAATATCTTCAATACTTGCTTGGTCACTAGGGATCACCCCTTTCATTGTGTCTAGGGTTCCATATTCTTTACTAACTAGTGTCAAATCCCTTTTCAGGACTAGCAACATGACTACTCTAACTCCTCTTGACATTGCACTCACAACTATTAGAGATAATCCATTCCACCTTTGTAACCACCAAATAGGAAAATTTTTGGTTGGACCTTTCCACCCACTACTAAGGTAGATGATTTCCACCTCCTTATTGCTCTTTTGTATTATTTCAACAATGTGGATGGACCTAAAAAATTATGCAAAATTCCCTTGTTTTTATCTAGCTATAGCCCATCATTGATTATCAAGAACTAGTTGTAGAATTACCCTAAGGAAGAACAAGAAATTCCTCCTTATTAGCATTGGAATTGCTCTTGTTGCTTAATAATCATGTTTATTTATTTATATTATTTATGAACTCATGATTTTATAGCTGTTTCTCTTATGAGGTGAAGTGTTCTCTGTTGTTTTTACAGCTTTGTATTTTTTGACCATATATTTTTTTTGTTTCCCCATTTCTTAATTTAGCTTTAAGACATCATCCTATATCTCTTGTAGTTTTGAAATACTTATAACTATATATATAAATATATATATTACAAATAGGTTGAATAGAGTTGAATTAGAGAAAATTGACTAAAAGGGAGGATGCCATATGCCTCAAGTTGGTAGAGGTTCAATTTATGATTAATAAGCACAAAGGGAGGGATGTGGATGACAAGATTAGTTTGAAAGAGGAGGCTCATGCAATTAGCTTATTGCTCTCAAAGAGATTAGGAGAGAAGGCAATTGATTAATGTCATGTTTGGAGGAGGACAAGGACTTTATGAGGTGGATGATGCAAAATAAATATTCCAAGAGGCATTGAGTGCTCTAATTGAGATTCATTTTGAAGATATCTATGTAGTTCTATTAGATAAATTCTATTACACAAGTGGAGAGGAGCGATCTCCAAATTTTTTTAAAGATTAGGACTTGGAAAATGAAATAATCTTGATCATTCTTAGTTTGGTTATAATCTTTACTTTCTAGAATGACAATGAATGATAATCTCTACTTTCTAGAATGGCTATAATCAGAATGCATATAAATGCTTGATGGCAAGAGTACTATCACATTTTAAGTGTATGTTTTTGCAATGAAACCATAATGTAATAAGCTTGATCATTTTTAGTTTGGTTAAAATTTGCCACATTTGACTGTTCAAGACAATACTATAAGGTGAAAATGTAATAATTTAACATTGATTGATTCTCTAATAATCTTACTGTTAACAAATACTTGTTTAATGATAAAAACTTACAACATTCTTGTGTCATAATCTAGTAAGACTAACAATAATTATAGTGACACAATTTAAATAGTTGATGGACTCCTTTTAATTAAAGAAAAATAAATATAAAATTGTTTAGAGTTATGGTCCCAATAAGTAAATAAAAACTTTGATAGAGAATAATAAAAAAATTGCAAAATCCTTAATTTTATATGTTATCATAACTTTTCCAATTTAATAAACAATTATTAAATAATAAAATTATAATTCTAATTTTTCTTAAATATTGAAAAGTCAACTATCAAATAATCAATAATAATTTTTAATAAAATAAAATAATATAAAAATATTTGTAAACACAATAATAAATTTTCAATTAAACAAATTTATAAATATAAATTTGAACTTTCAATAATTTTTTTGTTTGAAACAACTACTTTTATACAAAACAACAAAAATACCTAGAACAACTATTATTTAAAGATATGAATGCATATCATCCATTCCCTAGGAAGAAATGGGGATTATAGCATTGCTATTTACAAACATAATCCATTATGTTGCCCAAGTAATGGGCATTACAGTATGAGTATGATAATATGCTAAGGGCATTTGTCACCACCCTTGGAGTTCCTCATATTGGCATAGCAAGGGCAAACATCTTTGTTGCCAGATGTACCAGGTGGAACGCAGTTACATTTCTCACAGCATATTCCACAGTACTTCAGACACCTATCATGCAATGAAGCCTTGGAGCATCTCCTATTGCATTCCTTATCACAGTCTGCACTTGTACACATCATAACATCAAAAATCTTACAATTACTATGTACTATACAGCATGGGTATCTTCTTATTTTAAATAACTATTTGCCAATTCTATCTGTACTTAGTGAACTGTCTTTTATTTTAAACTTTTCAAAAGATCAAACCAGAGGAAGTTTAAGCAGAGGCCTTTCATATGCACATACCAATATGAGCCTTCATTCCTTCATAACTATTTTCACCCACATCAGTCTGCAGCTGCAGCTGCACCATTAATTCAAGACACACATCTTAATGCCAGTTTTTCCCATAAAATCAAAATGATGGAACAGATAGAAGCACAAGTTAGATAGCTACTTAATTACCATTACCTCTTCATACTTCACATCACCCTCAGCTGCACGTGTGGATACTTTCCAAGCCTGTGCATTAACACCATATAATTCCCACTCAAATCAAAAGAAAAGAAAAGAAATTCAAAGCAGATTTACAGTAGAAAAGTTGTTACCTGCACTATGAGCAGCAGGGTGAGGAATACAAGCATGGGAGGAGGGTGAAAGCAGGCCATTGCCTTCCAAATTATGCTTCGACTTCTAAATTGAAAACATACAACTATACCACCTTGACTTTAAAATAGCTCTGTTATATATAATACAACATAGACAGGCATTTGTGTTTTTGCTTTTTATGGAGAGAAACTGTAATAACTCAACTGATATCCAGGCAAGATTGCAGTGATTTGCTGAAAGCTCCAGAAATTCAGCATAAAATGATTGTCACCAACTTTGTGTGGGCATCTCGATACTATTTATATTGGGCTTAATTGGAGATATTTTAAGCAAAAGGTGGGTGGAAGTGAGTGGATTGCACGTCAATACCTATTATTAAGAGGTTGCCCCCAAATACAGTAGAGAATATTTTGTTCTACCTGCATTTTTTATGTCCTCTTGTCCCTCATTTCTAACTATGGTATATTCTTTTTATCTGAAGCATTTCATCTTCTCGAGGAAAATAAGTGTACACTCTATCTCTATAAATGTAGATATCCTGGTCTATTATAAACATACTAATTAATGCCAATCAGAATTAAATATCTATTAAGATTGATAAAAGATAAAGTAAAAGAGAAGTTACAATTGTTTAGTTCTTTATGTGGAAGATATATTTGTACAATGTGTTCAATAATGAGGATCAAATTCTAGAATGAATTTTTTTCAAAAATTTAATAACATTTTTACAATTAGAAGATAATTGAATGTTGTTCTGTTTGATGTCATTCAATTTTATACATGACATCATGTTATAGTTTCTAATTGTTGGACTCTTAAAATCAAAGATATTACATCAACAAGGTGTTATAAAAATATTATGGATTTATTATGGTAGGAGTAGAATATAGAAGATGTTTAAACCTTAGTTAAGCTTTGATGTCAATTTCATAAGATAAAAAAAAGAAGATATTATTGTAAAAATATTTATGATGAAAATGGATTCTAATATTTTTCCATGCAAATATATTGTGAGCTGATGATGTATTGACCATGCTTTCTACTCCCTTTCTCATGCCCTTTTTATCCATTTTTTCAATAGTTACTAATGACATAAAGCTTTTCCTTAAATAGATAATCATAAATATTCAATTCAAAAAAATTGGCATGCAAATCAATAGGCAACAATCTATTTCTAGAAATTTTAGCTTTGAGAATGATAAATTATGAATTTTAAAATTGCAGATGTTAGTATGTGTGAAACTGCATTCAATTGATATGATTGCGTCTATCGATGGTCCCAACGGAAGGAAAATCCTAATAGATTCAAGCAATCTATTTTACCACCACTTTGATGTGTATGTGAACTACATAAATTGTACATGTTAAAATAAGTAATAAAATAATAAAAATATTAGATAAATTCAAAAGGACATATGAAGTGGACAACACGTCATGCTAAAGTGTTAGAAGCACTTACACCAAGTAATTAAAAATTGTAATAATTTGTATTGCCTATAATTTGTATAATATTTTGAATTATAAATTAGTAAAGGGTGAATATGAGTTGAGCTTAACATATGGAGTCATGGGATGCAATAGAGTCGACTCTCATAGAATCATGTATTAAACGACAATCAAAAAGTAAATGAATCACATTGCATAAGAGTGTTGAAAATTTTGCATTGTAATATAGTGAAGTTTATAGATAGGTAAATATTATTAAAATTTTAGGTGAGTAAAACATTTTTTTAAGTAAATGTCATGCCAAAAATTTTCATTAAGAAAACCCAACATTTAAAAAAAAAAAAATAATTCATAATGTCGATTAATGTTCTAAGAGTGTTTAGGGTGTTTAATGCTAGTCTAGCACCACTATTTATATCTAGAGGTAAGGTGAATTTCAATATTCCTTTCAATATTAAAACAATATGATCATTGTCATCATCGTTAAACTTGTCAATAGTAGCATACTTCCTTAAAACTACTATTGGTTTATACTTGCTAATGTGAAACTATTGTTAATGTAAATCTCACTGTTAAACTAGGCTCTAAATATGAAGCTTACAAGTATCGCAATTTAATGGTTTCATTAATAATATTCTCCTTGTGAAGGCTAAGGCACCTTAATCCACATTGCGCAGCTTCTACCTATATTCCTTATTGACAATAATGCCCATGTTGCATTATGTTTATTAAGATGGTTCATCATGACCCTAAGATGGTATTTTAGAGTACTACATTAAGTGTATACAAATATTGATGGTAATAGTAATAATATTATAGTTATAGTGTTACATTTAGACTTTTAACATTCATAGAAAATTAAATTATAAAAAGGTGCTCTCGACACCAAGTTGACAACGAGCATAACTATTAATAATATTAATTATGCTAACATTAGTATTAAGTTTACTACTGATGTGAATGTTGATAAGAGTATTAGAAATATTGCAAGGCCAATCAATCTAATATTAAAGCTTTCTCTAAACAATTTACAAATATCACCATTTTTACCAATTAATGTTAATATTATTTGTAATATTAATATTAGTATCATTATGTGTGAGACTCTTTTTCCAAACATGAATATAACGTTGGTACTAATGTGATTAATACACAAGTGGAAATGTGAGAATGGAGAATTACAAGTCCTTGTTGATAATTAGTAGTTAATAATAATATTTTTTTTGAACAATAATAGTAACATTAATTATAATATTATTGTCCTAACGACATTGAAGAAGAATAAAATTACTAGCATTATTTAGGTGACACTAGAACTTAATAATTATAATTTTGATATTTATTAATGATCATCCACATTAATGACAATAATGATGTTACTAATCAATTTATAAATAATAACACTACTATTATTTTTATGCTAATTACTCAATAATATTATCATCTAAAATATAAGAACTATAATAATAATCATTTAATATACATAATTAACATTTTCATTATTTATTTAATGATTCGATCACATACATTCCAGAATTATCCAAGGATAAACTATTTCTACGAAGTCTAGAAGCTATACAGACTTATGATATAGATTGTGGAAACTTATTATCATTATTTCTACTAAATTTACTAACCCAACGAACTACTTGATACTTAATAGACAAAATATAGTATACATAAAGACGAAAATTAATAGCCTGCAGAAGGTAGATGAGTTTCATGCATCATAAGAGTATACCTACGCTAATCGCATAGGAAGATGGGATACAGGTTGGGCAGCATCTATCCAGCCCTAGGAATGCACTGGGGCATCATGCATGGTCCATGGATAGCTACTGTCAACGTCATATGTACGTAGCGTCTTTTTTAAGGCGGGACTTCGGAAACTGTGCAGATTGTACCGTTATTTTTACTAGTGTCGAACATTGTTATCTCTGCGCTGCATATTTCCTGTTTAAATTGTAGATGACGGCACTGATCCCTGCTTATTTCTCTCTCTAAATTTCATTATAATGTGTTTAGGTTATTTAATTTGATTGATTTCTTTTTTTTAAATTATTATTTTTTAAATAATAAAATATAATCACTATATTATAATTTTTAGAAATGTTTAATTGAATTTAACCTTTTACTATATAAGTCTAATTATAATAGTTTTATATTACTATTATAATTAATGTTTAATATATTATTATTAAAAAAATACAATTTATTATATATAATACATAAATATTCAAATATATTATATCTTAACTCATTTTATCTAGAATATTTTTTTAATCCAACATATTTAGATATTTTTTACTTGCTAAATGAGTACTAAGATGATGATATTTAATTGATTTTTAATTTTGGACTTATTTTGAATGGTAGAGGATTATAATAGTTTTATTAATGTTGTTGATATCATTCATTTATGAACTTGGCACATGCTTTTATTTCTCATTTTCTACCCCCAATGCACCAATAAAATATGGACCTAATGATAACTTTTCAAGATTAATCTTTTGATGCTTGTTCATCTACTATCTCTATAGATTATCAAACCTCTTTTACATATTTTTTTCCAAAAGATTAAAGTAATTAATGTACATTATTAAACTTTAATTATATAGATTATAGAGGTATTTATAATTGAAAAATACATTTACGTTAGTTAGAACTAAAAATAATGTAGAATATATTGTGTAGATATATGTATAATAGAATAAAGGTATATATGCTTCATGTGATATAAAAATAATTCTTTTAAATTTATTTATTTATTTATTTCATATATAAATCAATTAAATATTTAAAAATTATTTCACTTCATTTTATAATTATTTTTTTATTATATACAATGCATAAATTTTAATCTTTTAAATTATTTTATTTTATTTAAATAATATTTTTATTTATTTACAAGTTATTTTTTTATTTATTATTTTATATTAATTTAAAGAACTATTTTTGTTTATATTATTTTATTTACTTGTTTTAGTTTTAGTTCTTAGGTAAATGTTAAAACTATAATATCTAGTTTTAGAAAAATATGTAAAAGAGGTTTAATATTTTTCATTGTCTCTTATATATTTTTTTAAAAAAAGTGTATGAAGATTATTTATTTCATTTTTACAAACAATAAAATAAAATCATTATATTATAATTTTTGTACCATTCAAAATAATAATATAGAAATATTTAATTGAATTTAACCTTTTTCTTTATAAGTCTAACTATAATAGTTTTATATTCCTATTATAATTAATGTTTAATATATGACTATTATACTAAGTATAATAAGATTTTATAGCTATTCAATCACTAATATTCTAATCAAATTTAGTGATTGAATATTATAAAATCTTTATCAAATTTGAAAGGAAAAATATTAATTCAAGAAAATCAAAACATAATGATTAAAAAACATGAAAAATATAGTTGCATTTATTTTTAAAATATTTAAAATGTATTTATTATATATTATATTTATATAATGTCAATTTAATTTTTAATATTCTATATAATGTAAATTTAATTTTTAAAATTAATTATATATATATATATATATATATATTAGAAATAACTAAATAAAAATATAATGTTATATATAACCAATATAAAAGATATATTATACACATAAAAAAAAAAAATATGTATTGTTATTTTAAAAATTAAATTTACATTATATAAAAAAATTAAAAATTAAATAGAAAAATGTATATATATTTTTTAATTTTTAATTTTTTAAATATATATATTTTTAATTTTTTTTTAAATATATTTTTTAATTTTTTCCAAATATATTATATATATACAAAATTACATAATCAATAATTTATGTTCTTCAAATTGTATTCATTGTATTTTGGATAATAGATTTTGGTCAATATATTTAATAATGTTAATATTGGTGAGAAACTAATATTTAGTTTTAATTAAAAACCTTACGTTATAATGATGTTAGTAAAAAATGTTTCTTTATATTATTTAGGTTGATTGAATCAAATAATACACAACACTTTTCTTGAATTTATTAAATAAATGTACACACAACATTTTTCTTGATGTTATTTAGGTTGAAATTTTTATTTAATGTAAGAATATTTAAATATTTAAGATAAAATAGGATAGAAAATAAAAATAACTAATTAACCCATTGCAATAGTACTTAAACACTTGAATAAATATAATAATTTAATATTAATACATTTTATTTATTTATTATCTAAAGAGATATCAATATTTTAATGTATTCAACTATAAAAATATATTAATTTTTTTTAATGTATTCAACTATCAAAATGTGATTTTAAAAAAAAATTTAACATTTTATTCAAAGAATTTATATTAAGAAAAGTTTAAAATTTAAAGATTTACTTAAAATTTTAGTATAAATATTTTAAATTTTGTTTTAAAAATTTGAATATCATAATTGTTCAATGTTATTAGATTTCCACAATCCATAAGAATATTAATAGTTGTTTCTGGATTCGATTGTGTGTAAGCTTTTTGAATCAACGTTTCGAACCACACTCTATGATCCATCATAGGATATTCATATCCTTGAGCTGAATATCCTTGAGCTCTCTATCCTGATGATGGATCACATAGTGTGATTCAAAACGTTGATTCAAAAAGCTTACACACAATCAATCGAGAAACAACTATTAGTACATCATAATTGTTTTCATAATCAAATTTAAAAATTATTAAAAACAAACTTATTTTTATGAAAATTTTAATATTTAAATTAATTTAATAGAATTTTTTTAAAATTAAATAATTTTTATATTAAATATTTATATATATTTTACATTAAAATAAAATTTAAATTTTTATTAAATTTTATTAATATTTTAAATATTTTATAATTTTAAAATTTCAAATAAATATTGAAATGAAAAAATTAAATTAAATATAATCTTAGTTTATTTAAAATAAATGTTGCACTCATCGTATATCAAAATACATTACTAAAAAGTTCCCAAGGTCAATAGGGAATACCCTGCAATTAATAAACACAGACAGTTTGTACAGTTTTCACGGAAAGAGAGAAACGAGGAAATGAATGGCATCCATGCCCATGCATCCATGCTGGGTGCATTCTCGGGGCTAGATAGCCACTGCCTTAGAAATGCCTACTGAAAATCAATTTGTGTCATCTGGGTATTAAAATAAAATACATATTTGAAAATTAGACTCTGAGTACTATATTTTATAATCCTATTTTTTTGCAAAGATTCAGTATTTAAGTGCTTCAAATTTTTAGGTCAATTTTGAAAAATTATGGAAATTAGGAAACACTTCCCCTTTTTGGCCAAAAAGTGGACTCAACTTCTTGCACACACCCGAGTGATATAAAATTTTCTTAAAAGAGGGGTAAATTATTTTTCCTAGAGATATGAATGGATGAGGTCGCAAATGGGGGACGCCATCCCCAACATAAACAATCAACAATAATACTCCAATGGGTTTTAAACCTTGGTGGAAAGAACAACACAACCACTAAACCAACACACTTTTCCAATATTGACATGTAATAAGTGATAATTAATGATATTTGGGTAAATTAAATTAATTAAGATAATGGTCCCTATAGTATAGCCAAAGCACTCATATAGGACTAGTATGAGCATAGACGATGGTTTTTATGTCATTGGTGTTTTTTCCTAATGAATATATTATGTTTGGACCATTGGTTTTTGTTCTTAATGAGTGTTATATTATTGGATCCATCTTGTGGTGTTGATTGAGTGATTTTGCATGACATAAATATGTTGTGTGTATGATCCATGTATGAATTGTGTGTAATCCTTCTTCCATGTGTTTGGAATGAGTGTTCTTGTAGCTCGTGTGACTATCTTAGGTCAGTGCAAGATCATGGGGGTCCAAACTAGGCCCTTAAGTGGCAATGAAAATTTTGAAAAGAAGAGTGTAGTACCCTCCGTTGTGACCTTTCCAGATTTTGTAAGTGTTTAATTGCGTTATTATTGTTTTGTGTGTGATTAGTGTTAACATAATATTTGATGGAATTTGTACTCAATTAATTAAAATAGCATTGAATAAATAAAACTAGAAATTAAGATGAAAATTAAATAAATTAGTTTTATAAAATAATAAGTAAAGAGTTATTAATAAATAAATAAACTAATTGTTTTGTAAAAGTATTCTTTTATCATATTCGATAATAATTAATAATTCATTAGTTGTTCAAAGATCATTATTATAATAAGGAATTTAAATAGATAGGAAGTTGAAGTGTTTTAATGCAAGGAAAGCAATTGGAAAAGGGAAGGTGAATAGTTTATTGCTGACTAAATAAATAATAGCTATATTCAGCTTTGGAAAGGGGGGACTACGACTCTTTCGGGCCTGAAACAAATTGGCGAAAATAAGGACTTGTCTTTTTAAGTGGGTATCGGATGGCATTAGCACGAGGGGATGATGAGAGGAGGAAGAAGAAAAGCTCTTGCGTTGGGGGAAATCCACATTTATGTTGGGAACTATCGGGAAAAGGATCCCTTCTTTCTGAAGGCAAATTGGTGGTTCGCGTAGGAGCTGCATTAGGGAGCTTCGACCACCTTCTCCAGCCAAGCAAATTCCTTTATTTGATGCATTCATTTTATGTACGGTATGCGCAAACTGTTGCCAATCTCTACCTTAAGTATATTCTCGTTATTAATCTTTTATTGCAAATCAGTAATGTATTATGGAGAACGAATCCTTATAACAAAATTTAATATGGGTGTGAATTAGGCCCATATCCAGTAGTGTTGTGTAAACCTTGGTATTATTGCATGGCATGTGATGGATCCTCCGTTAGGCCGTTTTCAATCTCTAGATTTGGGTTTGATTTATATGTTGCATGACTTCTCTTAACCCATTTGTATGTTCTGAAATTGTGTGTTAATAGGAATAAAAATAAATCATTATTGCTTCAGCCATAGAGTTTTATTCCCCTGCCTTAGTCTCAGATCCTTTTGGTATGACGATTTTGTTATGCTTGGGGATTTCGATAGTTACGAAGTTGGAAACTAAAATTATTGAATTGAGGTGCAAACCTCTTACCTCTATCAGCCACTGCCTGGTTAGCATGTTAGAAATCGATGCTGTTATTTTTGAACCTTTAGCTGACCCGTTTGAACATTGAAAGAATATCCAGTCTCCCTGTCTCAGCTTTGGCGCTTGAACATAATGGCTTCTCACGTTTTTGCAACCGTAACCATCTCAAACGTGGGGAAAGCTTGGTTCGTGTGTCTTCTCTGATGCCGTCATTGAGCAGATTGTTCAAGTGAAGAAATTGAGGACCAATGAGCATATTATTTAATTCTCTTGGTCTGCGCAATGTTTCAAGCCCTTGCCAGTTACCTCCGTTCAGTCGAAGTTGAGAGAAATTGATGTTATTGGATACAGTGTTTAGATGAGCTCCTTTGCAGAATCTGGTAATCTAAATTTCTATAATCTCCCTGATACCTTTGGCAACCTATCACAGCTGCAGTGTTTAGGCTTTGGATCGTGTATAAATTTATATAATCTCCCTAAACCATTGGCGACCCATCTCAGCTACAACATTTAGACTTGCAAAGGAGGTGTAAATTTAATAATCTCATGGGTTTCATTGATATCTTGTCGGGGGCGTTTTTGAGCATGGTAGGGTGTATAGATTTTTATAATCCCTCTGATTTATTTGTCAACCTGTCTCTGCTGCGGTACTTGACCTTAATAGGAAGTTTAAAAGTTTAAATATTCTCCCTTATTTCATTGTCAACCGTCTCTCTCATCTTCATTTGCCAACCCAATTTTCTTCTATACTTTTGCATAGATATCTTGTTTTCACCTCTGTCGTTGCCTTTGCAATTCTTTGGCTTTCCATCATGCATTTAGGGTAGTCTGCTTTATTCTTGTGGTCATCTGATAGCTTCACTGCATGGTCTACGCAAAAAAAAAAAACAAAGTCCTTAAAAAGTTTAGCTTTAAATTTCCTTCGTAGCTTATTAAGTTCCCTCCCTTTTCTTTGATTTTTTTAAAGGATGGCTTTATAATAAACTAAAAAGTTAAGACGGAATTTTGGTTTTGTTTTTAAGAGAGAAATATACATATTCTCTTAGATTTTATTTCTTTTAATAATTATAGAAGTTACTTTAAATTAGGAAAAAGTAAATTGTGTTATTTATTATGTTCTTTAAAACTAAAATATAATAAATAATTTGGGATATTTATTACATAAGATAGTTGAATATGGAAATGTAAGTAAATAGGAGAAAATTAAATTATTATTGCGTTTAACTAATTGGAAAGATAAAGTGTAATAAACGTTCTTGGAAATTTATCAATTGGATTGTATTAGTTAATTAAAGGTTGAATATCTTTTGTGAGTCCATTCCAATGTAGTTTCCTCTTGAGTTGATTTGATTTTGAGGGGATCTTTATATGTTCTAAATAGTGTTGGTAATAAGTTATTGTCATATAAATGTATACATGTGTTGAACTATAGGGTTAGAAATAGAATAACTTGTGCTTTATAATTATGTGGTAAGGTAGATAAACATAGTTGAAATTAAATTAGAAAAAGAGAATAAATTAAATTTGTATGTAGTTAAGTTGGAGAGTTTTATAGAGGGAGATTTCTTTATGTCAAATTTTTGATAATTCGTGTAAATATTGATAGATTAGTTTATTCTTAATTTGGTTAGTTTCAAGTGGAATAGTTAAATTGGAAATATTGGAAAAGTGGAGTTTTGCATGTTAAGAGGTGCCTTGTTCAAATGTGTTCTTGCATTATGTAAGTAAAATTATGTGAACTTCCAAATGCTGATCTCTCTTAGTGGTTGATTTTAAGTCTTTTATAGGGATAGTTGTATGGGATGCTAGTGTTGGATTGATTTCTTTATTTGAGTGGACCAATTTTCGTATTAAGTTTGTGCATTGGTTGGTCATTCTATTATATTAGTCATTGACTTTGTTTGAGTTGTTTTGAGTCAAATTGTAAGATTGTTGTGTAATGTATGGTTGGGTTTTCCGAGAGAAGAAAATAGAGGTATCCCTTGAGTTTCTGATTTAGTTTGTATCGAAGTTGTTGATGTTGTTTGAATGGAGTTGTTGATTTTATTTTAATATATTCTCTCATTATTTTTGAATTGAAAATAGTTCTTGTGGCCTTGCAATAATTGTTGTCATTGTCATGTTGTTGTCCTTCTGAAGGTGATTTACGTACCACTATAAGGGGGTTCTTGCAAGGAGAAAATTGAGGTCTCCCGTAGAATGCCTAGTTGGTGGCTTTTGGTTTTATTAAGTGATTTTGTTGAATTTAAAGGTTGATTTTCTTTTGTGTTTCCCTCTTTGAGGTGTCACCATTGTTGATTCGTGATGAGTTTTGATGAAACTTTCTTTGTGTGGCTTTTTGGAGTTAATCTCATATTTGAGGGAAATTTTATCTTTGTGTTGGAATTATTGGGAAAACTTGTGTGGCTTCATTTTACCCTTATTTGTGGGGTTTCATTCTTTTTGGCTTCCAGAGGCTTGAGATGATTGACTTTTGATGTTCTCTCTTTTATATGCCTTTGAAATGGCAAGTGTTTTTGTATCAGGATTTTGAAAAGGGTTATACGAGAATTGTTGAGACTCTGATTTTGTACTTGTTAGCGAGATGGGTAATGCCTCGCATGCTTTTATGTTGTGATTCTTTGTTCAGATTATGATGGTACAACCCTTGTTTTTATGTTGTTGGGTCTCTAGGGAGAGTGGCTCCTCATGGGGGCCGGTGCCCCGTTTAAGGGGAAGGGCTCAGGAGAACCCACGAGTGAGTTAGTAAACAAGTGAAAACCTAATAATTAACTTAGGAGGGATGGGTAGTAATTTCATTATAAGATTAAAAGAAAATGGATGCCTCGTCTTCATTAGTGCTTCTGCAGACTAATGGAAGGCTGAGAAGGCCGTGGTTGGCAAGGTCGTGACCTCGTCTTCATGAGAGGTCTACGGCTCCGCATGAGCTACCCTATGGTGCCGGCGCCTCAAGTAGGAGGAAGGGCCAGGAGATCCATAGATGGGGGCTGGTGCCTCAGTTTGGAGGAAGGGCCAGGAGAACCCATGTAGGCTATGCGATGACACTCTCCCCTAGTTGCCCATGTGTTTTACTTTATTGTGTTCCTCTGGAAGTAGGTAATGGGAGTTGATTTAGATTGTTGATATATGGATTTATATTGATTTGTGATTATTGCCTTAATATATCTTTGATGTACTTTGTGGTCTTGGATGTTCTCATTGATATTTATGACTTTGTACTTTTATGGTACTGTGTTATGATGTTATTGTATTGTTTAGTGCAATTTGGAATTGTATTATGTTTATTAAATCAGTTTGATTTGAAAGTGTTTCATGATCCTCCTTTGGTTACTTATTTACTGATTACCGCTTTGTTTAATGTGATGAGATTTATGACTTTAAGTTATTATGTTGTCTCTTGGATGTTGTTGATTGTCATTATAATCTTTGAGTTTTATGATACTTTTGAATGTTGTGGAGTCTTGTGGTTCCCTGTTTGGACGTTCTTGGTTGAGGTCTCTTTCTCGTCAGCTCCTAGCACGGGGGGTGGGTCTTTGGACTCACATGGTCGGATGGAACGTGCTAAGCACTCCATTGGGTCCCCAGTCGAGGATCGAGAGGTGCGGATTGGTGCGGATGCAGCGACTCCAGAGTTGTATTTGTCTTGGAGCCAATTGTGATATTTTGTATTCATTTGTAACATGTTATCTCGTGTATGGTTTCCATTTATGATTGGGACCACTTTTGTATCATTGTACATCTTGATCATTGTATTGTAATGTAACGTTAAATCTTATGTGGCTATTGGCAGTTGTTATTCAATGTGTTAAGTTAATCATGCATATGTTGTATTTATGTAATCAGATGGTTTCTTATCAATGCTTTATCATGTATGTGTTGTATTTGTTAATGATTATTTTGTTATGGATTATATCTTGGCTTTTATTCTTTATTGTCGTTGTGAGGATCTAAGTTTCGTAATGACTCCTCGTGTACCCCAAGGGATGTATGTGTTAATGAATCTTCTTAAATGAAATTCATGTCGTGACTTAATGCATTTACATGTACGTTTGCCATACGTTTAAAAAAAAAAATTGTGCAGTAATTATTGTGTTGTTGTCCTTTGGGGTTCGCACGGCGGGGCGTTACAACAGAAGAGTTAGGAAACTTGACATCAAAAATTTAATAGGTTCTTAACATAATTTGAGAAATATGTAAGAATATAATTTATATAAAATTGAATGTAGTTTCTACATGATACTACTCCTTTCTTGGAAAAAAGTAAATCTATTTGGTCAAAATTTAGGAAAAAAATAAAAGCAAATGTATGTCTAACCAACCTAACTACAAGAATTTTTTTTTTTTTTTAAACTTTCAATATAATTAGAAGACACATGCCTAGATGTGCCACATTTTTTTGTTATTTTTTTTTTGCAAGTAAATAATTAGTTATGATTTTTTATTAGAACTTTTAAAAATATTAAAACTTGTTTTTCTAACCACCATAACTTGGTCAAAAATTTATGATTTTTTTTAAATAATTTTATTTTTATCCTATAGTATGAGAAGCATAGATGTTCCACATCTTTTGAATTCAAAAATGTGAAACCTTTGTGAATTACATATGTTTTTCACTCAACCTATCAATCAAGACTTTAGTCATAATGCATGCAAAAAATCGATAATAATTAAATCTATTAAATTAAAAATAAGATATATCTTATATTGGTGGAAAGCTAACAATTTTCTCAATAAACCCTTTTCATTTCATCAAATTTGGATAAAAAAAATGTTTAGCCATTTTTTGCCATATCACCACTTTTTAGACCCCCATGATCTTGCACTCACCCACTCCTAGAATTACAAGAGTGGAACTAAGGGTACCATGAGGTTTTTTGGTGTGCAAAACACCATTGGGGTTAAAGGATGTTGGGAAGATCTCTAGGATTTTCATCTAGTTGGTAAGGATTTGCTTCATCTATTCATTATTACAATATCTTGTAAATATAATTTGGAGGACCTTTGATTTCTCTATCTAATTGTAATTATGTTATTTGAACCTTTTTAAGTGGATTGGTTTTATCGATATCATGTATTATTTTATGTGTTTTAGTTTTAGAGTCAAACACACATGTCATTTTATATTATTTCTTGTTTTATTACAATGTAGTGAAAAATAAATGTAGAACACACTTTAATTTGGTATTTAAAATGAATCCTATGTTAGAAAACATGATATTTATCTTGAAGCCTTTAGCTTTCTTTTGTATGCATAGTGTTCTGTTGAGAACCACATCTTTGAGGGGTTTTTAGGGTTTTTTGAGTGGTCTTGGTAGGGTTAGAAGGTGTTGGACACATTTTTATTTCACCCCTTCTTCATTGGACACATGTTGAAATTGCTTGTTGTTTCCTTGGATCTTGGGAATTATCTCCTACATGGACTAGTCTGAGAGAACATAGTTTTTGAAGGAGCTTCTTGGTTCTTCAATTGTTTTCATTTTTCTAGATGTCTTTTTTCATTGGGGATCCTTGCTTGTAGTCCTTGAGGGTTTTCTTTTTTGGAGGACTAAAATTGAGCTTGGGTTTTCCCATTGGTTAGGATAGTAGTGCTTGAACTTTGAATATAATTCTAGGAAGGAATTTAGTGCCTAGTAGGGACTCTAACTCTAGATTGGGGCTCTATTTTCATAATTGGACAATTGACCACTCATGCTAGTGTCCTTTTTTCCCTATTTCATCATTTTGTCATTTATTGGGGTTTTTCGAGTGTTTCTTGAGGAAGTAAAGTATATGAGAGTTATTTCCTTTTTCTTAGCTCGATTCTTCCCATGTTTTTTTATCAGCAAGTGTCATACCTCAATTTTAATGGGAGACATTTTTCTTTTGAAGCTTTTTATTTCTTGGGAGAAACACATCATCATTCTAATCGGTGGAGAATTTAGAACTCCTAGTAAGGAAACCCATTGTGAAGGTTTTCCATTATATTTAGGTGTTTTTTAAGTTTTTTTTTTTTAGTTGATTGGAGGGGGTTATACCCTCATCTTATAGCTTGTTGTGTAAGTTAATGAAACTATTTCATCTAGTCAAGTGGTATTAGCTCCTAGTAATTCCATTGATTGTGTGAATTTTTGTGTTGTTTTTTGAGTTATGAGACTATCTTGTTAAGGATCAGAGATTGATAATTCTCTTGAATCCTACACTTTTTTGTATTGTGATAGATAAAAATGATGGGTTAGTGTACTCTTGATTCTTTTTTAGGTGTTATTTCCCATCTTGTAGGTTCATGATGGTGGTTTCATCTCGTGATTGGTAAGTATTTTGTTGGTGTCACCTTTATTGTAGCAATGCTGAGTTGATTCAAGCTTTTCTCATCCTTGTGACATTGTTTTTCACATGACCCTTGAGTTATATTTTTTGTGGAAGGGTGACATGTTTTTGTTGCATCTAGGTTGTTGTTGTGGTTTAAATTTTTTTATTCTATTAGTTTTTCTTAGGTATGTTATTTTGGGGCATTACACATGATAATTCAATAAATTGGTACATGAAATCACAATTTTAATTTTTATGGGGGTGTAGGTTGTATGATGATGAATTATTTTAAACTAATTTAATACTATTATTTAAAATAGAAAAATAAATAAAGTACCTAAAACTATTTCCATCACTAGTTCTCATATCCTCAATTGACTACAAAGCATGAAAAATTAAAAAAAATCAACAATATCTCATTTTTAGAACTATTTGCATAGGATTCGTACACTATTGCTATTATTATCTACAAGAAACCATTCCCATTAATTTTCTACACCAAGAAAAATTCTCAATAGTCCTAAATATTATTGATGAACCAATAATATTCTTATTTGTATCATGATTTTCCAACAACAACCACTTCCCTCCAATTATTTATCTCACAAAATGATATTGTATACTATTTATTTTGAGAAATTATGATAAGTAGGATTCTTGGTCAAATATATTACACTTTGAATCTATCTATCAATCCTTGAAACCTTTTATGACACACCAATAATTGAGAACAACCTCCATAGAAAATTTAATTCTTTACATGAGTGAGTTACTTCCATGTACACTTCTTATAATTTGCAACTGGTAATCCAAAAATATTGAATATATATCCATTGGTAGATGTTTAAAATTCAAGATCTCTAGCCTAGTTAGAATCCACAAACTCATGCAAATGTATTTAAGTTTTATTTTCATCAAATATTCCTTAGTAGTTTTATAAACTAAGGGGATATGTAAATACTTAAAAAATATTTTAACATTGGAAAAATTATTGGTTCATGGTTTGTATATGTATCCATGTACAACTATCATTATATTCATAATATTAGGTTTGGTACATATCATTGCATACACAATGCTACCGGGAGTATTAGCATAAGTAACTTGACATATATGCCCTATTATAATTACTATAGTAGTAGAATAGAGGGTCAAATAATTTATATAGTATTGATTCCCCCTATGAATACTAGGGTTATCCTCTTTTATCTTCAAAAAAAACATTCAAAAGATAATTTTTTAGTAAGTTTAAATAGAGTACTTACACTTGTTTACTATCTTACTTCACAAAACTCTACTATATATCATCTCAACACATTCCCTTTGATGCAACTTCCTTTGATGAAACTATAATTCCTTGTTTGTACTCTCTTTTAATTTTTATACCAATTTTTTTTTTTGTAGTGCACTAAGATCTCTCATGTCATCAGAAGATGATAATTTTAAGAGAAATAAATTGATCATTTCCTTGTTACCAATTAACAACATTATCTACATACAAAATAAAGATAACAATATTTTTACCTTCTCATTTAAAATATACACCAGGAGAACTTTTCTATGATTAATCCCAAGCCCATATATATATATATATATTCCACATCGTTGGTGATTGATTTAAATAATAAAGGAGATTTTTTTTTTTTATCTTGTACACTAATTCATTATATTTCACCTCAAAACATTTCGATTGTGCCATTTAAAATTCTTCTTCAATCTTATGATACAAAAATGTTTCCTTTGCATATATCTATTTTTATTTGAAGATCAAAAGTGTAACACTAAAAACCAACAAATTTTCCATTGAATTTAGTTTATTAATTTAAGAGATAATATTTTGAAAAATCCATTCACTTTAGATGAGAGAATCTATTTTTTAACTAGGCGAGATTTATATTTCTCTATTTTTCCTTCTCTATTATAATTCTTCTTAAACACCTATATGCAACCAATAAGTTTTCGTCTAGGATGTAATTTAACCAAGTCCCAATCTAGATATTTATGTAAGGAATCTATTTCTTCCATCATAGCTTTCTTCCTAAAATTATTTTCACTTGATACAAGTGCCTCCTTAACAATCATGGGGTCTTCATTAATAATAGACAAATCTAGAGAAAATAAAATCAAAATTGAAATCAAAATCCTTATAGTGTGATGGTATGCTTCTTACTCAATCTTATTTTCTCAAAACTATTTTTTTGGGTTCAACATCGTCTAATTCTATAACTTTTGTTCCACATTCTCTTCTTCCAACTTGGTATCTAATTCATCTTCTATACTTTATAGGTTAAGAGACTACCCATATGAGATAGGTATTCCTCTATCTAGATGAGATAGGAATCTATCCATAAAGGATAGGTATTTTCTCTAGTTAGAGTCTTAGAAAAATTTGGACCATATGGGTCCTAAGCCACTCACTAAAGTCTACACTCCCCAATCGGTTGTGCACTAAGGTCATTATATTTTAGAAGTATTTTTAAATATATATTTATAAAATATAGTCTTGAGTCCCACTTTAAAATTTATCCTAAAGCGTTGGGGAGTCAAAAAATCCATTTGGGATTCTTTTAAGTATATAATTAATATGTTTTATTTGGTAAATAAACTTAGGGATTTTATGATTATTTTTTGTTAAATTATTATCTTGAATGATTAGCCTAAATCATAATCGATAAAGTGAATAAAATAAATGTAGGATAAAAATCAGAGTCCTCATACCTTAATGGTATGATTCTTACTCACTATAATCTCTTAAAAACTATATTTTGTAGTTCAAAATCCTCTAACTCTATAAATCTTATTACACAATCACTTATTCTAACTTAGTCTCTAATTCATCTTTTATAGTTGCTTCAAATTTGGATATAGATTCAACTCCTTCTAAGTCAATATCAAATCATTTAGGTTCTTCCTTTTGTCAAATTTCTTATTTTAGAATCTTCTTACATTCTCTAAAAATATTTCTTATGACATATTAATTTATATCCTTTAAAACAAAAACTACATCTGATAAATTTAGATATTATTGTTTTATAGTATAGCTTAGTTCTTTTATCAATGTGAATATACATATTATAACATTAGAACCTATAAAAATCTAACAATATATAGGTCCCAATCATAACTTATATCCTTTTTTCCCTGGGTTCTAACCTACCTTCCTAATTCCTATTTCCTATTCCATGTTTCTTTCCACATAAAATCAATTAAAAATAAAATAAAATATTTTTATCTTTTCCACCCATCTCATAACTAACTTCTAACAATCTCCCTAAAATAAAATTTAAATTTAATTATTCTCCATTATTCCCCATACTCCATCTCTCCACTACATAACCAACTTGATCTAAGAAATCCATCTCTCATCAAATATCCAAATTTAATACACCATCTACGAACCGTTTTGAGATAAATATTTTATGTATTATGTTGCCTTTTTATAATTAAACACCCTCACTAAAATTTCATGTTGTTCGTTCAGCCAACGACATTCATCATTATGAACACAACAACTTTCAAGGTGAAATACTAGTTAATATGGTTGAAATTATGATTTTTATTTATTTATTGTTAATTTCTTTACTCTAACCGAGGTTGCATTAAATGTAGATTAAAGGGTTTTTTATTTACATTTGAATTGAGGGTGTCTAGTTTTTAGACATTTTTAGCACACTTGATGGGGCTCTTGTCCCTCTTTAATCTATATTTTTTTGGTATGTTTTCCTAACCCAATCTTGTATATTTTAATGATTTTGTGGAGAAATTTGAAGGAAAGTTTTTACAGGGATCTACATTTTTTAAAAAGAAGAGCAACAAACCCTAGTTTCTAACATTTATTTTGTAATATCTTTTAAATAGTGTTGAATATTTCTACAAATTTTTTATTGTAGTTTTCTAGGATCATTCAAGGAAGCTACTATAGAAAAAAAAGTTCATATAATTGATGCAGGGTGATTTATTTTAGTTTTATTAACTTTTTAAATATTTGGTTATATCTTACAAATGAATTGAATTTTTTTTTTTTTTTTTTAATTATTAAATATGTGTGATAATTCTAGAATGCTAATATCCAAAAATCATATTTTGATCATTAAAATTAAGTTGTGTCAATTTTATTATTTTTGATAAATCTAGTTTATGTGCTACAAATCAATGAACGTTTCTAATACATTTACATTTATAGAGATATTTTCAAAATTTATCAAGGATTTGTTGTTTTTTTAGTTTTGAATCCAAAATATTATAAAATAGTTAGATTGAGTTTTAACATGTGGTAGAAATCTAGAAACTACAAATTTAATAGACTATCCAATCTTGTGATGATCATATATCTTAAATCATTTTTTTTTCCTATTTAATAACATTATTTACTAGTTTTTGTAGGATTTTTATTTTCATTTCCAATCCATTTCTTGTAGAAAAATTGCTTTTCCAAGATTATATCTAAAACTATTAATCTATTTTATACTATGCCACATGTCAAAGAAAAATATTTAAAATTATTAAACTAATAGTTTTTTCTTATAGCCTAGGATCATATCACACATAATTTTAATGAGTAGAATGGTCATCAATACCTTAATTATATTGATATACCTAGATGATTTAACCATGCTCTCTTAAACAAGAGATAATTGCTTGAAAAATCTAGAAACAGTCTTACAAAGATGTAGTGAGCATGGTATTTCTCTCAATCTAAAGAAATCTATTTTTTGTGTTACTGAAGGGAAACTCATGGGACACATTTTATCCAAAGAAGGAATTATAATTGATCCAAATATTTAGAGCTATTCAATAGTTAAGCCTCCCTTCAAACAAGATAGGTGTAAAATCTTTTTTTAGGGAAGTAAAATTCTTGAGGAAACTTATTCTAGAATTCTAAGAAATCACTAAACATATAGTTAAAATGATAAAATATAAGAAAGACTTTAAGTGGAATGAGTATAGAAATGATGCATTTAAGGACATAAACGAAGCTACTTCTCATGCCCTGGTTCTAATTCACCCCAATTTTAGCAAAGATTTCAACATTTATTGCTACATTTCTTCACATACCATGTCTTCCATACCATTTCAAGAGAATGAACAAATTATTGAAGCCCGTATCACTTTCATGAGTGTTCCACTAAAAAAACATATCAAATTGAACTACATACAAATTGAGAAACATATATTTTTTATGGTTAAATTTATTAAACAATTCGGATTTTAAATTCTATATTCTCACTCTTTGGTGTATGGCCGAATCCTCCAGTCAAGAGCATTCTTACCCAATAGGATATTGGTTGCAATAAGAGGGGATCCTAGGAGGTGAAGGCTCACAAGAGTATGAATTGGAGGTCAAACCTAATAAAATAGTGTGAGGTAGAGGTCTTTACAAGCTCATTACTAAGAATGAACCTAAATCAAAAGAAGAATCTAAAATGGATTTGTTCATAAGTTTGCAAGACCCATGGTTTTCTAATATTGCATATTATCTTACCTATGGAGAACTCCCCTCATGATTGTCTCTTAGAGAAAGGATAAATCTAAAACTGAAGGTGTCTAAATATGCAATCTGGAATGATACTTTGTACAAAAGAGCCTTAGATGGGACTTTCTTGAGATGTGTAGATAAGGATCAATAATAGAATATTTTTGAGGCCTTCCATAATGAAGCATGGGGTGGTTATTTCTCATCCATTGTAACTACTTCTAAATTCTAAGTAAACGTTACTATTGGTTAGGTATGTTTAAAGATTCCCATCACTAGGTAGCTAAGTGCAAGAAGTGTTAGCAATTTTCTGGTAAACCATAGTTAGTTTCTCTTCCCTTGAAGCCAATATCGATTAAGGAGCCCTTCAAATAGTGGGGGTTAGATTTTGTGGGTCTAATCAACCCAAATTCAAGTATTGGTCACACTCATATCTTAATAGATACATACTACTTTACTAAGTGGGTTGAAGTAATACTTGTGAGATGTAATACTTTAAAGGTTGCTTGTAATTTCATTAAGGAAAATATTTTGGAACATTTTTGAGTTCCACAAAAATTAGTGACAAATAATGCAACCAAATTTTCTTCTTCTAAGGTTGTTCTTTTCTATTATGAGCAAGGTATATCCTGTTGGAAAAACAAGGAAAGACAACTGAGAGGGGGGGTGAATCAGTTGTCACATAATATTAAACCTTTTAGACTTAACTTAATCTTAGATCTGATGAATGAACAATAAACCATAAACAATCAACACATCAGAAACATAGAGAACACCAAGATTTTTTTAATGTGAAAACTATTGAAGTTGTGAAAGCCAACTTCACAGACCCCAAAGATCACCTGCATGCAAATAACCTATCACAGAAAGAAGACATTCGAGACAAAAGGAAAAGGTGCTTTGAAAGCTGAAAATGTATTAATCAGAGAGAGGGATAAAATACAATGATCAATCTTTATAAAAGGAGATTGTGCAACCCTAAAGAAACCCTAATAGGTAGACATTTAATAATTAATATAAATATTAAATGTCACAATATGCAAAATAAAGTGAAATCTTAAGAGACGAATAAAGGTAACTTAATTAACATAATTAAGTTAAAACCTTTACTCTAACATAAACCTTGTTAGGGGAAAAACCATGGTGGATGTTAGTCCACAATATTATACCTTGTTAAAAGTATAATGAGAATAATAATGGGAATTCACATGCATTCTAGCACACTTCCTAGAGCTCAATGCTCAAATACAAGACAACTCATTGCCCAACAATACACAATAATTTGAATTAGATCCATAGGGTGTGAACTAAGAAAATAGCTTCTACACAAGCCCGATTATAGTTCCAGTTAAGCACAAAAAACCTTCTTCACACTTCGCTCAACCTTCTTCTCACTCTGCTTTGTAATCGAATGATTAGATCAATGTTTGTGCACTTTCTCTTTTTCTGGCTTTCCTTTTCTTTCACACACAAACTAGAACACACTAAATTCACTCAAACAAACAATCTTATATATCCGCAACATGAAATACATCAAAAACTTAGTCATGCAGAAATATAAAACATATTTACAATGTCGGCCCAAATTTACAAATAAATTTTAATGCGAATCAAACACCATTGGTTAATATTATGAGGAAACCCTAAACAATATCTTCGAGCATGCCAAACATTCAAATTTTAAACTTCAAGCATCCACATGTTACAACCATCATGTCGGCCAAGAACATGAAAACCTAAACACACATGAGAAAAATATTCAACCACGAAAACACCGATCAAGACAAACGTACAACAAGAATAGAGAATGATCTAGAAGCATCCACAAACACCAAGAACTAATAGAGAATCATTTGTAGCAACAAAAATTACTAGAATCACATAAAATTCAATTAGGAACACTGACAGAACCCATAGAAATACTGTCAGAACACAACTATTCATAGCATGATCAAATCTTCACACGAACCTCTGAAACTTCTGGTAGATGAACTAGATACTCTCAACAATAAACCCTTTAGTCCACAACAACTCATCTTCAAGACACCTTCATGATCTTCATTGTTCCACCGACAACCTGCAACTCTACAATTTTCTCAATATCCTCGACATATACAACCTTCAATACAATGATACTAATAGTATTGACATCAATGACAACCACATATTAGCAACACAACCACAACATCCAACAATCTCCCCCTTTTGCATTGATGGCAACACATGATGTGAAAAATACCATCAACACAACTTAACTTACTCCCCCTTTGGTTATGACTCTTCTCCTCAATTGCTTTTCTCCCCCTAAAAATATTTTTCACATTGGTCTTCTCCCCCTAAATGATTTTTCACATTGCTCTTCTCCCCCTTTGACATCAATGGAAAAGATAAGAATTACCTTCCCACATACAAGCTCTGAGCCACATATCTGCACATTTGACTACTCCCCCTGAGTAGCAGCCACAAAAATATCAATTTGGATCAAGAAATATCTATGAAGTGCACCGATTGATGCAAATAAATGCATCTCTAGTTCATATAAGGAGGGGTAATCACCCCTAGCATCCCTCTGAGATACTCAAAAGTATCTTTTGACAACGGCTTAGTGAAAATTTCTGCAACCTATTCTTTGGTAGGCAATACTTTAGTCTGACTTGTTTCTCATTCACTTTCTCCCTCAAAAAGTGAAACTTGATTGATATATGCTTGGTCTTAGAGTGTAGCACCAGAGTCTTTGATATGTTAATTGCACTTGAGTTGTCACAGTATATGGCAATAGGTTCATCATAAATACTCTAATATCTTTCAACATCTATTTCATCCACATCACTTGAGTATAGTTATTTGTAGCAACAATATACTCTACCTCAGCAATAGATAGAGAAATGGAGTTCTGCTTTTTTCTCAACCAAGACACCAGCTTCTTCCCTAGGAAGAAGGCACCACCACTAGTACTCTTCCTATCATCAACATCTCCTGCCCAATCCGCATTAGTATATGCACTCAAAGTAAGATAATCATCCTTAGGATACCAAGGTCCAAAATCAGTTGTTCCTTTTAGATATTTGAAGATTCTCTTTACAATACTCACATGTGATTCTTTTGGATCAACCTAAAATCTAGCAACCATACATACATCATTCATAATGTCTAGTCTGGTCTGAGTTAAATAGAGAAATCCACCAATTATTGACCTATATCTTGTTTGATTTTCCTTAGGAGAATCATCATTCTGAGTTAACTTGCACCCGGTCACCATGGGAATACCAACAAGCTTTGAGTCTTCCATGCCAAACTTCTTCAACAGTTCTTTCACATATTTGGACTGAGATGTGAAAATTCCCTTGTCTAACTGAGTAACTTGTAATCCCAGAAAGAACTTCATCTCTCCAATCATACTCATCTCAAATTCATTCTTCATTTCATCAACAAACTTCATAAATAGATTATCATCTCCTCCAAAAATAAGGGTATGTACATGATCATCATGGAAAAAATAGGCCCTTAAGTGGGAAAAAATTTAGAAAAATCAGAGTTAGGCAACTTGACGTAAAAATTTGAATAAGTTATCTATATTATTTCAAAAATTTGTAAGAATAGAATCTATAGAAAATTGAATGTAGTTTCTAAACTACTAGGTTTATTTTTAAAAAAATCTATTTGGTGAAAATTTGAAATTTCAATGTAGTAGTACTTAAATTTCAGGGAAAAAATAAGAAGTAGGTGTCTATCTGACCACCCTAACCAGAATAAAATGATAATTTTTTTTTATAAGATTTTAGACATGAGTAGAGGAATCATGTCTCAATGTGATGCATATTTTTTTGTAATTTTTTTCCAAGTAAATAATTAATTATGAATTTTTATTACAAATTTTAAAAAATATAAAAACTCATATGTTTGACTAGCTTAACTTGGTCAAAACTTCATGAAATTCAATTTTTCTTTTTTTAATCCTATAGTATGCAAAGCATAGAATGCTATGCATGTTTTGGATTCAAAAAATGTGATACCGTTTGAAAGCTATAGATGTTTTTAATCAACTTATCAATCAGGACTTTAGTCGTAATTCAAATAGAAAATGAATAACAATTATTTATTAAATTCAAAGTAAAGCATAATTTATATTGGTGGAAAGCTGAGAATCTGCTTTAAAAACCCTTTTCATTTCATCAATTTTGGGTTAAAAAAAAGTCGTCAGCTACATATGCTACAAATACCCATCATATTGCCACTTTTTGGCCCATAATGTCATCAACAAAGACCTCAATAATCAACTCTTTGTCATAATCCAACTTGAAATACAAGTTGATGTAAGTAGTACGTTTACTGAATCGAAGCTTTAGTAAATATTTATCTAGTCTAGCATACTGGGCTCTGGGGGCTTGCTTGAGTCCATATAGAACTTCCTTTAATCGAAAAACCATGTCCTCCTTGTCAGTCAGTTGAAATCCATTCGTCTATTCAGTATATACTTCTTCTAGCTCACCATTTAGAAAAGCTGACTTTACATCCATTTTATAGGCTTTATAGTTCTTATATGCAACATAAGCAAGAAATAATCTAATAACTTTAATTCTGGAAATAGGGGCAAAGGTTTCTTCAAAATCAATACCTTCCATTTGTGAATACCCTTTGCATACCAGTCTTGCTTTATTCTGGACCACTTCACCTTGTTCATTTAGCTTATTTTGAAATACCCATTTAGTACCAATTACATTTTTGTCTTTAGGTTTGGGAACAAGTATCCATGTATCATTCTTTTCAATTTGCATTAGTTCTTCTTTCATAACTTCCATCTAGTATTCATCATTGCAACCTTAATTGACATCTTTAGGCTTAATCTTGGATATCAAGCACTATTCTTCTACAATTTTTCTCCTAGTTTGTACATATTTATTCTTGTCTCATATAATTTTATTTTCAGAATGATTTAGCTTCACATACCTTGGAACTTTGGGACTCTCTCGAGCTTTTGGTTCTTCTATTCTTTCTTTTTCACTTGCACTTGTCTCTCCTTCCTAACTTACTTGATTTACCAGAACAAATTGAAGTTGTTTTACTAGAACATATGGCACAATTTGAAGTTGATCCCATGTCTGAGCATTCTTTCCTTTGTTTGTGCTATCTTCCTAGTCATTTGAATCATATCCACAATATCTGGATGATCAAGTAGAGTCCTCATCAACTCTGACATTTTCACTCTCAACCATTTTTCTCAGTCTTATGTTATTGTTGGAAAAACAAGGACACACAACTGAGAGGGGGGGTGAATCAGTTGTGACAGAAACTAAAAATTTCCCTTTTAATTTTAACTTGATCTCAGATCTGATGAATAAACAATTAACCAAAAACAATCAACACATCAGAAAGAAAAATAACACAAAGATTATTTTTGCGTGGAAACCCTGTTGGGGAAAAACCACGATGGATGTTAGTCCACAAGATTATACTTTGCTAGAAGTATAAAATAAACAATAAGGGGAATACACATGCATTCAGGCACACTACTTAGATCTCACTGATCAATTACAAAAGAGGAATCACTGTCCAACAATAGGGTTTGGATTAAAACCATCCAAGATTTGTGAATTGAGAAAATAGCTTCTTCACAAGCCTGATTACAGTTCCAATTAAGCTCAACACTTCTTCACACTTCGCACATTCTTCTTCACACTCTGCTCAACAATTGAATGATATTAGCACATACACACACAGGAGCACACGAAGCATCATCACCAACATTGAACTAGTCACCATTATATATCCGCTACATGAAATTCCATCACTACTTCGTTGGCCAGAGAAGAATAAAATATATTTGTAATGTCGGCACAAATTTATAAATAAAATTTTAATGCGAATCCACCAAGGTCTGACACAACATAGTGGAGACCCAAACTAACATCTCCAACACAAAAATAATTGAAATAATTACACCTCGAAGATCCACAAAACACTACTAGTAACATGTCGGCTAGAAATAAGAGAAACCAAACATGTGCACAAAGATCTTCAACCACGAACTCTCTGATTAATGTGGAAACACCACAAAGATAGAGAATGATTTGGAGACACCATAGAACACCAAGAAACAACAAAGAAGAATCCACAACTTAGAGAAAAATAATTACATAAACTTCATTTAGGAACACTAACAGAGACCAACAACACACTGTTAGACCACAACATACTCAAAACTTCACGCAAACCTCTGATGCTTCTGGTAGATGATTTAGAAACATTCAACAATAAACCATTTAATCCACATCAACTAATATTTAATGTACAAAACACATTGCCTTCTTGACTTGCACAGTGCCACTAGGAACCAGAGACACTTTCTTTTACAATTTTCTCAATATTCTCGACATATACAGTGTTCAATGCACTAAATGCTAATAGTGTTGACATCAATGAAAACTACATATCATCAACCATATCCAAAACATCCAACAATGTCCTCCTTTGGAATTGATGGCAACACAAGATGTGAAAAATAATACCATCAACCCAACACACTGACTTCTTCTATACTTCTCCTCACAACTGAACTTCTCTTCACAAGGATTTTTCACATTACACTTCCCCCCCTTTGAAATCAATGGAAAATGTAACCATGAAATTTCCATGCACACGATCTAAACCACATATCCGCACATCTAACTACCCCTTGAGTAGCAGCCACAAAAACATCAATCTAGATCAGAATATAGCAATGAAGCTTTCAGATTGATGCAAAAAAATGCATCTTTAGTTTTTATCAAGAGGGGTGATTACCCCTAGAATCCCTCTGAGATACTCAAAGGTATCCTTCGGCAAGGGCTTAGTAAATATATCTATAATCTGTTCTTTGGTAGGCACATATTCCAGTTTGACTTCTTTCTCATTCATTTTTTCCCTCAAGAAATGAAACTTAATTGAAATATGCTTAGTCTTAGAGTGTAGTATCAGATTCCTTGAGATGTTTATTGCACTTGAATTTTCATAGTATATGGAAATAGACTCTTCATATATCACTCTGATATCTCCCAACATCTGTTTCCTCCATATCACTTGAGTACAATTATTGGCAGCAACAATGTATTCTACTTCAGTAGTGGATAGAGAGATTGAATTTTTCTTTTTGCTCAACCAGGCTATCAGCTTCTTCCCTAGGAAGAAAGCACCACCACTAGTACTTTTCCTATCATCTACATCATCAGCCCAATCCACATTAGTATATGCACACAAAGTAAGATCATCATCCTTTGGATACCAAAGTCCAAAGTCAGCTGTTCCTTTTAGATATCTGAAGATTCTCTTGACAACAGTCACATGTGATTCCTTTGGGTCAACTTGAAATCTAGCAACCATACATACATCATTCATAATTTCTGGTCTAGCTTGTGTCAAGTAGAGAAATCTGCCAATCATTGATCTGTACCAAGTTTGATTTTCCTTTTGAGAATCATCATTCTATGATACCTTACATCCAGTTACCGTGGGAGTACCAATAGGTTTGGAGTCATCCATTTTGAACTTCTTCAGTAGTTCTTTCACATATTTGGAATGAGATATGAAAATCCCTTGGTCCAATTGTGTAACTTCTAATCCCATAAAGAACTTCA
This sequence comes from Sequoia sempervirens, assembly GCA_007258455.2. Taxonomy (NCBI): domain Eukaryota; kingdom Viridiplantae; phylum Streptophyta; class Pinopsida; order Cupressales; family Cupressaceae; genus Sequoia; species Sequoia sempervirens. The sequence goes on from VDFB02000015.1 coordinate 363,247,189, forward strand.
TTTCGCCAATCATGCTCATCTCAAATTCACTCTTCATTTCATCAAAAAACTTCATACATAGATTATCGTCTATTCCAAAAATGATACCATCAACAAAAACTTCTATAATAAATTCCTTATCATCATCTAACTTGAAGTATAGATTTCTATCAACAGTACCTTTTGTGAATCCAAACTTTAGTAGATATTTGTCCAATCTAGCTAACCATGCTCTAGGGGCCTTCTTAAGTCCATACAAAGCTTTCTTCAGTCTACAAACCATATCTCCCTTGTATGTTAGTTGGAATCCATCCTGCTATTTAATGTACACTTCTTCTTCTAGTTCTCCATTCAGAAATGTAGACTTCACATCCATTTGATAGACTTTATAATTCTTATGTGCAACATAAGCAAGAAATAATCTTATAGCTTCAATTATAGCTATAGGGGAAAAGGTTTCTTCAAAATCAATACCTTCCATTTGAGAACAACCTTTACATACCAGTCTTGCTTTATTCCGAACCACTTCACCTTCTTCATTCAACTTGTTTCTAAATACCCATTTGGTACCAATCATATTTTTATTTTTAGGCCTAGGAACTAGTAGCCATGTGTCATTCTTTTCAATCTATGTTAGCTCTTCCTTCATAGCTTCTAGCCAATGTTCATCTTGACAGGCTTCAGTGACACTCTTAGGTTCAATCTTGGATATCAGACAATATTCTTCTACAATTTTTCTTCTAGTCTGCACTCCTTTACTCTTATCTCCTATGATTTGACTTTCAAAATGATTCATCTTCAAATATCTTGGACTTTTAGGACTTTCATGGACTTTTGATTCTTCATATTTTTCTTCTAATCTTCCACTTGTCTGTGCTTCTGCACTTGTCTGAGCTTCCTGACTGAATTGATTTATCAGAACAAATTGAGGTTGCTTCACTAGAACATATGCAATAATCTGAAGTAGATTCAGTGTTTGAGTGATTTTCATTTGATTTGTGTTGTCTTCATCTGAATCATAGCTGCATTGTCTAGATGACTTGATAGAGTCCTCATCAACTTTGACATTTTCACTTTCAACCATCTTTCTCAATCTTTTATTATAGCACTGGTATGTCTTGTTCTTAGTAGAGTAACCTAGGAAAATCCCTTCATCACTTCTAGCATCAAATTTTCCTATATCATCATCTCTTTTGATATAACACTTACTTCCAAAGATCTTGAAATACTTAATAGTAGGCTTGTTACCAAACCATAACTCATAAGGGGTCTTACTGGAATTGCCATTCACATTTACTCAGTTGAAGGTATACACAATAGTACTTACGAATTCACTCTAGTACATATGAGACACATTTCCTTCCATCATCATGGTTCTGGTAGCATCCAAAATTATTCTATTCTTTCTCTCTGCAACTCCATTCTTTTGAGGGGTTCGAGGAGTAGATAGTTGTCTTTTAATTCCATGTTCTTCACAATAAGAGTTAAATTCCTTAGAAATGAACTCACCACCTCTGTTAGATCTTACACACTTGATTTTCAGACCTTTCTCATTTTTTGCCATAGCCTTGAAGCATTTGAATTTCTCTATAGCTTCACATTTTTCTCTCAAAAAGGAAACCCAAATCTTTCTAGAGTAATCATCAATAACCAACATGAAATACCTATTGATCACTGTTTTCTGCACAACAAAAACAACATAGACAAGATACGATATCTTATCTCTCTTAAAAGGTAAATCTCTATCAGCAAGCCTCAAGAGATAACCCCAAGGTATTTATGTTAGGTATTGAAAATGCATAAAAAACCTAGTGATAAATGTGAAATTGTTGGTAATCACAATGGGACCTTACTACAAGCAAACTACTAAATCGATTCTATCAGATTTAACAAGCTGGTGATACTTCAATCCTAGATTTTACCTGATAATAAAAGAAATAGAAAAAGAAAGAGGGTTCAAAGAGATTTCTAAATCTAATATTACCCCTAAGATCAACAATGGAAGTAACCAATACCCAAAATAGACCAATCCTTCAAAACTGATTTCTACTTGACTCAGATAAATCTGCTATCTTGTGGAAACAGTGCAATCTTCTAAGGCTCTTAAGATTTTCAAACCATGAACATTCATTCAAATAACCCTATTGCAGTTAAAATGAACAATATTCACGATTGAACTAAGCACAAGGAATATAAAGTCTAGGCTAACTTTGCAAAGAAACTAACAATCAGTTGGTTGCGAAAAGTATGGACTGAAGGATTGCTGCAACATTCAAGTATCAAACTACTAACATTACTGAATCAAATTTAATCTAAACATTAACCTCCTCAAAGCAATTTTAAAGATGTAAAACAAGAACCATGCAAGACAAGAGAATACCAGTATGGCACTAAATCAAAATGACATTACTTGTATTCAGATTGTCCATTGTAGCAACAACTCTGGCTTTCTGTTACAATATTTGCTTGGGAGCAGTTACTTGCTAATTTTAATCTACTTCTAATGGGATAACTTCTAACTGTTTTCCTCTAGCTTTCTGACTATCTAATTCTCTAACCCTTAACTATCTAACCCTTTACAAAGAGGCCAAATGCCCAATATATAGAAACTCCAGAGAAACATCGGCCAGGCAAGGGTTTCGCAGCAATAACTCAGCACAACCACCCGACCAGGAGAGTCTTCGAAATGGGTCAAATAGGCAATAAATGCGTGTCCCGTCGAGGTCGGCCTAGGATCCGTGATGCAGCCTGGTCGACGCGCGGGAAAATAATGGGAAGCATAAATCGCACCGCAGTCGTTCATCACCTCTTCTCCCTATTGTCCTTGCGCTGATCTGACTCTTCGTGTAGCCTCAAGAACACCGCATCTAAGTCGGCCATAGGTGGCACTAGCAGAACCCTAAGTCGCCTCTCAATGGACGCAATCTCCTCCCTTGAGTGTTTGACCGACCTATCCCACTCGACCTTATGTGTCACATGCTTATCAATAACTGCAAGGTAGGTGGCCGCATCATCCAGTTGGTGCTCAAAAACAGGACTGCCATCAAGTGGTGCATAGACATCACACCACCATTCTTTCAACTGCTCTAAACTCAAATACCTGGGCGCGATCTTCCTTCGTCCCGTCATGATTTCAAAGAAGGCCATGCAACCACCATAGACGCCAGCTAGGGTGTCATCAATGTGTTTTCTCTATTTGTAAATCTTTCTTAACACCTTTTGCCTAATTTTCAACGCCTCGAACCATTCCCACGGTTCGACAGCTCTAGAGGAGGGAAGAATTCCATCACTCACCAACCTATCCCGGGTGTACTCCATAATAGTCCTAGTCTTTTGTAGCAGGAGGTCGATGTCCTCTTTATCCTATGCTAATACTTGTTTCAACCATTCAATTGTCATGACAGCATCCTTCCCAGTCTACAAAATCTGCTTAATACTTTCATCACCCTTAATTTGTACTCCTTTCAACCAATTCATAGTGGCAAGGGTGGAAGCCTTCATCTTTTCAAGCTCAGTTATGGTCTCCTGAGGCAAAGGATTGGTGGCAGAGGAAGAGGGATTGATGGATTGTAGTGGCTTCATTAATTCCTCCAAGCATCTCTTGAGATTCTCATTTTCTCTCTTCAGCTCCTGCTTGGTTTTTACTTCCCTCCTCAATCTGTCCACAATAACTGTACTAGAGACCTCATAATCTTCAATGTCCTGCTCAACCGATGTAGGCCCAAGATTGAAAGTCTATATATTATAATGACTTCCAACCACATCCTCTGTATTTTTATCTAGGACAGGGGTAGCAACATGAACAACCTTATTATGTGCCTCATCCCTTTCAACTCTCGAGATTACTCTAGCTTTATTTTTACCCTTGTCCTTTCCCATCCTAGCTAGCAGTGCATCCCAATTCGGTGGACTATCTTCCATAACCACCTGTTTTCTCTTTAATTCCCCATCAAGCCATTCAGGGACACTGGACTCCAATTGCTCCTCAGCCTGTTTCTCCACATTTTGTAGATCTTCTGCTATTTCCTCATTCAAATTTTGTTAATCTCGAGTTTCATCGACTCTACTTTCCTCTTCTTCAACATGTTCCTCCTCCTATTCCAGTGATGGATCTTTCACTGCCTCTTCTTCCCTTGGAGGAGCTTCAACTGCGTCAGTTCTAATAGGAGAATCCACATGTGCAATCATAGGGGATTGCATTATCTTTTCAATCTCTGCCTCTGCACTGTGGAGATCACCCGCATGGAATTCTTCACCTTCAGTATCTGCATGATTTTCAACATCCTCCTCCTCACCCAGTTCACTTTGAATTTCCTGAGTGGAAGGAACATCATCATGTTGCTCCTCACGAGAAACCACCGGAGGTAGGTCAGCCCTAGGCACACTCTCCCTGGGAGAAGGAGTCCTAGACTTCCTTGCATACACTTTGGCCTTCTCTGAGCTTTCAACATTTATTACCAGTGGGGTAGTTACCTCCTCTGCAACCTTGGAGCTTGCCCTTTCTGACAATTTTATAATTCTTCTTCTCTTTAGCACAGGAGCATTGGCCTCAGGATTTTGCTTCTCAACCTCCTTATGTACAGACCCTTCAGTCCTTGTCCTTCTCTTGGCCTTTGGCCTCCTTTGTTTCACGGTTCCCTGGGTCTCCTCTTGTTGAACACCTCTTGTCTTTATCTTTGATGGGGAATCCAACTTACCTTTTCCCCTAGGATCTTGCTCGGCCGATTCCTTAGAAGTAGAATGGGGATTCAAGTCTCCCATCAGGTTGTAGGTGCATTGCACACCTTTATTCTCCAACTCCCACAAAGTGTGTTTGAGCCACATCTTGGTAAATTTGAGAACTGGATCCATCAGTTGTTTCAACTCTGTTTGTTCCTCTTCCAACCAATCCACATCACCAATTGGTTTATCCTTTATGGCCTCATAGGCATGATCTTGAATTAGGTTCCCATCATCCCCCAACTAATTAGGGACTGCCCTCACATTGTACAATCTGACTGCTTCCACCGGAAGGTGAGAAAATTTCTTCTTTTGGACCTCGTACTCATCACTGTAGTTGGCCCAGTAATCCTCTAAGTTTATCTTATGGCAATATTCCCTGCTGGCCTTCTTCTGAGCCTCTCTTGTGATATAAAATCCGGACCTTTGGTAGTGGAGAGATAGGCCTAGAGTACTCAATTCTTCCTCTGAAGCTTGGGCAGAACCAATGGAAGGACATACCTCCCCAGTGCCAATCCTTCATGGGAACTCTCCACCAAATCCAATCTTATGCTTATCCTTCTTGACAATTGCATCAAAATCACAAATCTGCCTTGTTACTTCCAGCAATATAATGTGATCAGTGGGGTACCTTGGAAGTCTGTATGGGGCCTTTTGACAGCCATCAATCCAAATGTAGGAGAAGGTTGGTAATTGAATAAACCAAGCTCCATATTTCTTGATGCGCTCCTTGGCTTGATCTAAAATTTTGACATGCTTCACCTCCTGAAGCATTCTGGTGATATGCATGGTGAAAGCATCATTTTCCCTCCTATAATTTGAACCTCCCCAATGCAATTGAGGGAAAAATTCATAAATAATATCTTGTCCAAAGGTGCCTCTTGTATCCAATCCCCTGTAGGAGTGGAACCTAGCAAGTGCATAGACCAAATAGGAGGTCATTGTGAAGGTCTTTGTCTACAACACATTGGACAACTGCTTGTGAATAACTTGGCTGATGAACCCTACCCAATGGTAGTCAATTTGATCTCGTTCCATCCTTACAATGGCATGGCACATCCAATTCTCAAATGTACCAGCACTTTTCAATCCAGCCACCCTGCTAAGAAACGTGATGGCATCATAGTACTCCTTCTTGAATTTTCCTCTAAAAAGCTGCTTTGGTAATTTGGAATAGTGTGACTAGGTTTCTCTAGCCAGGAGTTGATTAGATGTTGTGAATTCACAGTCTGGTTGTCATAAAACTCCTGAGCTACCTGAATGGTGAATCCCACCACATGAGATCATTCTGGCATACTAAATGTCTGGGAAATGGAGACCGGGTTGAGATTTGCAATAATTCTCCCTTGAGGACTAATTATCCTCTGTGTGTCCTGATCATAGTGCCTTGCGCACTCAAGGACCAGCTCATAACATTGTATTGTAGAAGGGAAACCGACCACGTGGGCCAAACCTCACTCTTTCATTCTTCTAGTCACCAAAGGAGGATCCTCAACTAACATCCTTACTTTAAATTCCTCATAGTCCCAGAGGCCAATGTTGGTATCCGTGACTTCTAACCAGATAGAAGTGATCTTACTCTTAGGGACCTTACTCTTAATGTCTAGTTTGATCTTCTCTACATCATACAACGAGGAACCAGCTGCCGCCTTGCCTGATTCGGCCTGTATTCAACATGGAAACATAATAAAAATTACAGGGAAGTAAGGTTAATCCATCAAAATACCATTAGAACGCATCTCAGATAAACAAGGTGTTGTTAAAATTTCTATAAAATGACTACAACAAATTTTGGGTTTCAAGGCCACCCGCGGAATCTCTGCTAGAGCGGAATTTCGGGAAATTCCAGTCCTCTTGGATTCCAACGGAATAATGAAGAAACACCTACTTAATCACTAGACTCGATCATTTCTATCAATAAACCACGTGGGAGATCCAAACATGACATGAATAAACCATAGAATGCATTGAAAAACACCAACATGTCACATTCTTTAATATTCCTTTGCATTTCGTCAGAATTCGGGGAAATCTGTGAGGGATGGATTTTCGCAAAAAACAAGCCAAATTTGATTTTTGGGAAGTCTGGGAGACAGCGAATTTTGGAGAAATCCGGACCTTGTGGACATCCGCTGGTAGCACAATGTTCTGAACCATAGGAGAATCCAGAGTGAGGGCTTCGGCGCAAGTTGAGATCTCACGAAGAAGTCCTAGCGAAAGACAGGTGTCACGCCGAAAGGTCTATCAGAAAAGGGGTCTCGCCAAGACATGGTGGTTTCGGTGTAACGTCCCGAAAAAAAGGGACATAGCAAACAAATTGGCATGAGCCAAGGGTGGTCGGGGTAAGGTCTCAGCAACAGTTACAGGTCTCACCAACTGGTGGGCCCAAGCAAACACCTCGGCTAGACTCAAGCTTTCGGTAGGAGGTCTTGGAAAAAAGGCAATATTCCGCCGACTAAGGTTTGGTTTGAGTTTGGCCAGAGGTCTCAACGAAAAGATCTAGGCTCGCTAAGAACAGAATGCCTCTCCACAACGTCTTGGCGAACTGCGATAGTCACAGCGAAGGGAAGGTATCAGCCAGAGTTGGAGCCTCGCGTAGAGGTCTCAACAAAAAATGGATGTCCCAACGACAGAAAGCAATACAACACGATGAAAGCAAACACACTTGGTAGGAGGTCTCACTGAAGGACAGATGTCCTGGTGAAACAAACGAACATCGATCAAGCCAAATGGATCTTGCGATGACCTCTTGGTGAATAGGGGTAATCCTGTTGACAATGAAAGTGAAAAACATGCCGGTAAGAGATTTCTTCGCGGGGTGAGGTCTTGGCGAAAGTGAAAGGTTTCGCCGACTTATGGGCATACAAGATCTTATCGGTGTAAGAAAGAAAATATCATGGCGACGCAACATGAACAAAGGAAGACTACTTCGATAAACCCCAAGGTAGTCGATATGACATCTCAGCGAGCCCGAACGGTCACAGCAAAGGGAATCCAAAAGAGATGGAGAGTCGCGAACTGCGACGCTAAGACATGATTTCACCCAGACACTAAACCAACTAAGGATTTCGAAGAGTTTAAACTAGGGAAAGCTAGGGATGAGCCCCTTCATGAATTTTCTTTGTATTGCGGGCTCGTTTTAATGTGAAATAACCAGACATGGCCCCAAGTTTCAAACCTCACCATCCACCAAAGGGCACGGGAAACTCCAGAATTCAGTTGTTCCAACTGTTAAGTCACCGCCAGGGTTTATGAATTACTCTCAGGCAAGATTCATCAAAATGCAGATGGACATGTGAAGTCAAAACTCGCCCGGGAGACAACAAGGACGTAGCACCGAACAACCCCCAGCATAAAATAGATGAATACATAGGAAACCAAACCCTACAAGCCCCCACAATACCAACGTCCCATTCATAAATCAAATCAAAGCAGAGAAATCAGGCACATACCATTATGAAGCAGAAATTGGTCGCAGAAGTAACAAACACGAAGCTCAAGGATGTCCACAATGAACATAGGTGAAAATGGGCAAGAAATAGCAACCAAATCAAACAAAGTGACCCCAAATGCCCTAAAATGAAGTCAATTAATCATAGAAAAGAACCTCTTAGCTAAAATGATGGCAAATAATGAACATAATGGCGCAAAAGATCCCAAAATCAAGTTAAATACATTTCTTAGAGCGTACACGGAACCATTAATGCACTCGACAAGACAGTTATGAAGCCCGGGAGGCCGACGATAGGGCAAAATCTAGGAAAATCTGGCCCACACAGAAATCCACGAAGACCCAACTTTTTTGAATAGCAAGATCCAGCCGGAGTCAAGCAGGATCTGGGAAAATCCGACCAGGGCGGAAAATCCTGAATCAGGGCAAAAACCTGAAATTCATCTAGAACTTATGATTTTCAATGAGTATCCTGGGTAAAACACTTAGGCATTCAAAGTAAACAATTTAAACACGTGCCCAAGTAAGACAAAAACCCCAAAAGAAAGGGCCAAAACACCAATACCGAAGCGAAAGAGGGTCCCTGCTTACAGCGGGGCGTGTGTACGAAAAACTACACAACAAATGGTGACTTCCGTTGGGAGAATGCTCTAGAGTATTTGATGACGAACAAGAATCAAGAACCTAAAATCTCTGGTTTCAATCTCACCACCACACAAGTGAGTCAGAATGCAAGATTTAAAGAATCAAAACCAAAGGATAGATCAAATCCTCCATAAACTAAAAATCCAAGTGTGTGCACATGAGTTCATTTCCCTCCTTAAGTTACTACAGAAACCAAGTTCAGTCAAGTTAGGCTACATAAGGATTCTAACTTCAAAAGCAACTTGGATAGGGCCTCGCTGCCAGTCAGGCGTCCATAGCCTCGGTGAGGTTATCTCTGTGAATCTCCAGAACATAGCTCTACTGCCAGCCAAGCATCCATAGCCCCGATAGAGATATTCAGATACCCCTGATAAGTTGAATTTATTCTTTTGATATTCAATATTCTATTTTTCTTTTCTTTTGATATTCAATGTATGTCTCTTTCATTTCAACCTATAAACAATGAAGTTCACACTCAGGGCTGAGAACCACAGTGGCACTGAAGCAAAAATAGGATTTTTCACTTGACAAGACGTCACAAGGGTTCCTATAGTGACAACAAGATTCTTAAGATATATGAAAGATATAAGATTTTTAGAGTACTTCAAGTTCAAATCCATACCAGTGACTCAACCTTCTATAAATCTGACATTAAAACTGTTGGCAATAGAAAAGACTTCAACCGTCCTTTCAAGATGCAAGACTAAAGTTCACCAACAAAATACGTAGAACAACTCTAGAGAAGACAGATCCGCCATGTAGGTGCAACACACCTAGGTGAAAATAGAGAAAAAAACCCCCAAAGCAAAAGTAGAGCAAAAACAAACAAACCAAAAGCAAACCTACGCTACCCAAAACAAACAAAAGCAAAGCAGAAAGGAAAACCCTAACCTAACTATATACAAGATGAGAGTTGAAAACAGCTCAAGACTGGAAATAATGCTTCAAATACTGCCCATTGACAGGTAGTGGGATATCCTCTCTAGTGAGAGTTTTCAAATGGAAGGCATTATCTCCCAAGATTTCTGAGATCTGGTAAGGTCCAAGCCAAAGTTTATCAAATTTTCCATGCTCTCCCTTACGGTCATATGCTTTATCTCAGGAGAGAACCAAGTCAGAGATCCTAAACGCTTTAACCTTGGCTCTCTTATCAAACCACCTCTTGACAACCCGTTGATGTTTGGAAAAGTTGTCTAGGGCTTTGTCTCTTTTCTCCTCAAGATGTAACAATTCAGCAAGTCTTGCCTCACATCTATCTACCTCATGATAATATTCATTGATGAACTAAAGGGTAGGAATTTTCAATTGTATGGGAAACACAGGTTCTAAACCATAAACCATATGGTAAGGTGACATCCCTATGGAAGCTTTATGTCTTGTACGATCTACCCAAAGAGAAAATTTGAGTTGGGTATGCCAGTCTCTAGGGTTTCTATCTAACAACTTTCAGATGATAGTCAGAAGATTCTTATTGGATGACTCAGCCAACCCATTACCCTGCGGATAGTAATTGGATGCAAATTTTATAATGATCCCATGATCAAAAGCCCAGTTAGAAAATTTCAATGATGAAAACGTAGGACCGTTATCACATACTAAGGACATAGGGCATCCAAAACGATTAAGAATACCAGATTCAAGGAAATTAATTACTACCTCAGAAGTACACTGTTTGCATGCGAGCGCTTCAGTCCATCATGTAAAGTAATCAGTAATGGTGAGAATATATCTATGACCAGTGGAGGAGGGTGGATTGATGGGGCCAATGAAGTCCATTCCCCATTGTGCAAAAGGTTTTACCTCAAAGACCAACTGGAGTGGGAGCGCGGCATACTTCTCTCTGGTAGCGGCAGTTTGGCACACATGACAGGTTCTAACATGACTGTGAGTGTCTTTGAACAATGTAGGCCAGTAGTAACTAGCTCTAAGAATTTGGTTTGTTGTAGAGGGTGCTGATCCATGGCCTATACCATATCTGTCATGAAATTCTAATATCACCCTTGTAGATTCTGCCTTTCCCAGGCACCTTAAGTACACGCCTTTGTGATTCCTCTTGTATAATACAACCCCTTTCAACATGAAGTTGTCACTCTTTAAGCGCAATTCCCTTCTTTGTATTGAATTAAGATGGTCAGGGAATCTCTGAGTCAGGAGATAATGAATGACATCATCATACCACTCACCAAGAGAAACATCCTCTAAAGTATAAGCCTGAGCTGTAAGATCAGGGCCTGTCTCTGCCATTGTCCTTGTGAGCCCTTGTCCTCTTACCAGCTTCATGGGCTGAATTTCCATATTATATTCTTGTAGCATAGTTACCCACTTGGCTCTTCGTTCTCCTAGTTCATTCTGTATCAAGAGAAGCTTGACTGCATGATCAGGATCTATAGCAAAGATCTTATTTTTGAGGATGTAATGTCTGAATTTCTTGACTGTCCTAACTAAGGCATAAGCCTGCTTCTCCACATTTGGGTATTTCAGTTCTGCATCTTCAATGGCATGCTCATGAATGCTATGGGGTGTTCGTTGCCTTGGTCAGATTTCTGAGTTAATATAGCTGCACAGGAGTGGTCAGAAGCAAATGAATATATATAGAATGGTTTGGCATAATCAGGGCTTACTAAAACTGGAGCTTCAACAATAGCTCTCTTTATTTCAGCAAATGCTTCTTTTGCTTCTGCATTCCATTCCACCTTGGCCTCCTGCTTCAGCATCGCATTCAGGGGCTTGACTATCTCTGCAAATCCAGTGATGAATTTCCTGACAAAATTGATTTTGCCAAAGAACGACTTCATTTCCTTTTTACTAGCAGGTGGTGGGATCTTGAGAATAGCCTCTATACATTCTGGATCAATCACAATCCCCTTTTCAGAGTTGATATGCCCCAGTAACTTACCTTCTGTAACTCCAAAGATGCATTTCTTTGGGTTGAAGGATATGCCAAACTCTCTACATTTCTGGAAAACTTTGCATAAGTCAGAAATATGGTCACCTCTCTTCTTGGAGAAGATAGTAAGGTCATCCATGTAAATGATTATGCACTTCCCAATTATGTCTTTGAAGGCTATGTCCATTGCTCTCTGGAATGTAGCTCCAGCGTTAATCAACCCAAAAGGCATTCTTCTATAAGAAAAAGTGCTCCACTTAGTGGTGAAAGCAGTCTTATGTCTATCCTCATACTGCACCATGACTTGGTTGTACCTTGAATATCCATCCAGAAAAGACATCATCTGAGATCCGTTCACAATCTGGAGTACTTCATCCAGTGAGGGCACCGGATAATTATCCTTCTTTGACGCCCGGTTTAGGTTCCTAAAATCCACACACAGTCTGATTTCACCATTTTTCTTTCGTACAAGAACTAGGTTTGCAACCCAAGTAGAGTGTCTAACTGGAAATATGATTCTCGCAGACAACAGTTTCTGCACTTCCCTTTGTATTACAGGTTCCAGCAGAGCATTAATAGGCCTCTGCCTCTGTCTGAAAGGTTTCACTCCTAGATTGAGAGGGATAGTATGAATTATGACTGATGTATCATAAGTTTTCAAGTCCTCATAACTCCAGGCTATCACATTCGGATATTTATGCAATGCATCAATGATCCCTCGTCTTTATTTTGGAGTGCATACTTTGCCAATAAGAATATTTTTTCCATCCTCTTGGGATCCCACATTGTACTTGTCACATTGTTCACTGATGGACTCTTTCCTAGTGTCTTGATCCTAGTCTCTGATCTTATCCAAATAAAAAATCCTCTCTAATTGTACCATTCCCCTGGGAATAGTGTTGGTCTTCAAATTGATTACCCCTTTTAAGTCTATTTCTGCCATCGGGGCTCGATTTCATCTATGATCTAAGAAGAAAAAACATCTGTGTTTGTGATAAAGTCTAAAATGTGCTTGTCTTCCTCAAACACTTGGAAGCTGGTGACATTGTTAGGTATTAAGGGTATTGAAGTCAGTTCCACTGTAAACTTCTTCAACCCAGAAAGAGATAGAGGCTGTAGAGTGCTCGCTGCCTGGGCCAAGGAATCAACTGTCTGATTTTTACTTTGTGGAATCAGTTGAATGTTGAAGGCGTCAAATCCTTCAATCAGGTCCCATACTCTGTGTCTGTAGTTAGTCATTCTTCTATCATGACAAGAGTACTGCCTTCTAACTTGCTTGACTACTAATTCAGAATCTCCATACACTTGCAAAATGTTAACCTTCTTCTTCAAGGCCATCAACAATCCATGAACTAAGGCTTCATACTTTGCTACGTTATTGGTACAATGGAACTAAAGTCTATGAGCAACGAAAAATGTCTTACCTTTTGGACTGATTAGCTCAAATCCTGCTCCAGCTCCTTGTTTTGACTTGGACCCATCGAACCTCAGAGTCCAGCATCCAGCAACTACGGGGTCCCTTGCTAGATTACTTGCATTGTTACTGGTGGGTGGCCTTTCAGAAGGCACCATTCCATTTCCTTTAGGATCTTCTGTGACACTCATGTTATCAATTATGGTTGCAGGATTGGGGTTGGTATGTTTCTGTATTTGTTCCACTGCAGCTTGGCATAAAGCAGCAATCCACTCAACGTGAAGCATTATGTACTACACCAATTGGGCAAGAATAACTCTCCAAAGCTCATTATTTTTCCTAATCGGACCCTCGGGATCTTCACTACATTTTTAAAGGAACTCTTGAAAACCGGCTTCCATCAGTGCTGTACCGGATTCTCCTCTCGATCATCATTACTGCCTAAGGCTTCTACTTCACACTTTTAACTCCGTTCCGTTAGCTTCCAGATTACTAGGTCCTATCATAAGGTCAATGTGCATCGTGTGGAACATAAGAACCTCCTCCACATTTGGTTCTCAAGAGGAGCAGTAAGCATGTAGTTTCCCATACTTACTTCTGACACCAGAATTTCTGTTGAGGTCTTTTGATATTCTGTGATCATATATTTCATCCTGGGTTCTCTTTCAATCCTGATTTGATTTGGCACTCCCTTCCAGGGAAGCCACATATGGGAATGATCAGTGGAAACATATCCATTCAAGGCCCTGGTAAAGTCCCTTCCCAAGATTAGGCCGTAAGCATCAGGTATGTCAGCTACCTATATATTGATAACTTGCTGAATTCTAGGATCAGAAGCAATCTGCATCTGGATCATATTTAGCTCTCCTACCACATTGACTTCAGTCCTATCCAACTGTGTGACTTTCTTCTGTGATTCAGTAGGAGTAATTCCCATAGCTCTACAGACACCAAGGGGCATAACATTGGTTGATGCACCCAAATCCAACAGACAATTATGTAAATTCTTACCGAACACACGGACATAAATCAGGAATGGGGGAGTATCTGTTTTCCCTTGAAACAAAGTTAAGGGAGTATCTACTTGGACAACTTGAGATTTGTCCCTTTCCTTCCTAATGTCTCCAGGGGGCATATGAACTTGATCCTGAGGTTGACTTTGCCTTCCTATTAGCTGAGAACTAGACACTTTATGGATATTCTTGCTAATTGATTTATCTTGAGACATGGAATTTGCATCATAAGAACCTAAGACTACATTCCTAATGGATGGGACTCTTAATAGCTCAAATGCAGATAGATTTACCTTTAATTTCTGGAGTTCTTCCACAACATCGAGAGCTAACTGCTCTTCATTCAAATTAGTGGGGGTCTCCCTCAGGTATTCTACCATCTTTTCTTTACTTGCATCAACATTTCTTCCCTTTGGCGCATCAACCTGTACTCCTTGGGATAAATATTGCTTAGACACCTGAGGAAATGATGGATTATTGCTAACATTAGAGTCTAGAGGAGTGTTGAAATTATTTGGTGGGATGGAAGTAGTGAAGGGGCCTCCAGCCTGTGGGCGCCTGTGTGACAACTCTCTCAAATCGTACTTCTTGACAGGCCTCTAGAAGGTCTATACTTCTTCAATGTAAGATTCTTTTTCATCCCTAGGACCATTATCGTTCACTGGATTTTCATCAAATAATTGGGTCATTTCATCCCCATTGCAGACCTAGTCTACCTCATCCTTTAACTGGTCAGGTTCTTCTTCAAGCACATTATCCTCACTTTGCGGAAAAGGAGCATGGTTTAACACCAGCACTGGTGAATCATAAGGAATAGAAGGTACTATTTCCTAACAGCTTGTATTGTTCTCCACCTCATACTGGAAGATTGAGGCTGCTATTTGGAACTCTTGACAGTCCAGCTCAGAATGTTGACTAGTCTTATGGAGCCTACACCACCCTGACAACACAGCCTCAACCAGGTATACACCGCTAGGGGGCTTCTCTTGATTTACTGGCTAACTGACGGAATGGTTGACTGGTTGATTGATTGGTTGATCCAATGGGGTGGGAACTCCTCCATTGTTGGGACCTATGTTCTAGGTTCTATTATGTCCTGACTGTTGTCTTCTCTCAAAACCTTGTCCACCACCTTGACCTCTGTCGAAGTTCTGACCCGAGGATTGCCCTTTATCATAATTCTATCTTCTTTCATTATTATATCCCCTATCATTATTGTAACCTCTATCATTGTTATACCCTCTATCATTGTTGTATCCTCTATTGTTGTTATACCCTCTGTCCTGACATTTCCCTTTATCAAAGTTTTGATTGGACTGCACGTTTCTCTGAGCAGCTTGCAACTGATTGTTCTAGTTTCTTAAGTAGGTTACCTCCATATTCAGCTTTTTTATTTGTTCCGACAGTTCATCTAGTCTTTCCTTTTCAGGATTACAGTATGAAGGTTGACTCGCATTATTTTGAGAACAACCAACTACAACATTGGGATTTAGTGACTGGTTCAGGACTTCAGAATTTTGCAGGTATGAAGGGTAACTAGCCCGATGCTGGGTGTGCAGGGGTTGATTCACATTTTGCTAGGGATAACTCATCGTGGATAACATTTGTCCCATAGGAGGTCCTGGGTGAGGGACCAGAGGCAACTGAGGTACCTAGTTCATGATAGGAGTATGGTGTGCAAGGGCTTGGTTGATAGCTGGAACTTTTCCAGGATGAGCAATGGGTCCTAATGAGGGTAGAGTCCCAGACAGATGTTGCCTTATATTTGTGCTGACTTTTACAACCTTTGCATATGTGTCTAGTAAAATTTCAGGGGGGTTATTACTCCATTTCATGAAAGTAGCTGTCAAACTATCCAACCCTTCGTAATAGACTTCTAAGGCCGTGGGTTCATCAACAACATAAGGGGCTTGTAATCTGGTATAGGCATGGTGAAACCTATTGTTGAAAGAGCCTATGGGTTCATTGACCTCTCTCTTCACGTTAGTAAACTGATGGTAAAGCTCATTAGAACTAATGGGAATTCAAAACTTTTGCAAAAAAGTAGCTTCTAACTCAGTCCAATGGTGGATAGACCCAGCAGGTAAATGGTTGTACCAATAGAATGCATCTTCCCCTAGTGAATAGGGAAATAACCTACAAACTACGTCCTCATGGTTTATCACTCTATCTTTAAGGCTAGTCTGAAAGATTCTAATGTGCTCTTTAGTAGTTCTGTTTGGATCATTGATATGGAACTTTGAACATAAGTGCTCAGGGTTTTTAGGCATGACATTATAAACAACAAAGCTCAGTGGGGATGGGTTGGTTGCTAGGAAAGCCATTGGTGGAGGTGGGGGTGGAAATGGTTGGTTTATGACTGGCTGAGGATGTGGACTGGGAATGGCCTCAGACTCAGATGAACTTGATGAAGATGTGGATGATGGAAATGAGGGGGGTGGATGGGATGATGATGATTCCCTTCTTTTATTGGTCCTTCTCGACCTAGTAGGGTCCAATAACTCTTGAAATTCTTCCTCTCCTGGAGCAGATCTTGTTCTTCTTCTGAATCTCTCAGGGAGATGGCATTCAAAAATTGATCCGACTTTACTAATTCGGCCCTCCTTCTAGTGCCAACAATTTGATAGCCATTTTTCTACACAACAACAACAACATATAAGATGCAATATCCTATCTCTCTTAAAAGGTAAATGTCTATGGCAAGCCTCAAGAGATAACCCCAAGGTATTTATGTCAGGTCTTGACAATGCATAAACAACTCAGTGATAAATGTGAAATTGCTGGTAATCATAATGGGACCTTAGTACAAGCAAACTACTGAATCGATTCTATCAAATTTAACAAGCTGGTGATATTTCAATCCTAGATTTTACCCGATAATCAAAGAAATAGCAAAAGAGTGAGGGTTTCAAAGAGATTTCTAAATCTAATATTACTCCTAATATCAACAATGAAAGTAACCAATACCCACAATGGACGAATCCTTCAAAACTGATTTCTACTTGACCCAGATAAATCTGCTATCTTATGGAAACAGTGTAATCTTCTAAGGCTCTTAAGATTTTCAAACCATGAATATTCATTCAAATAACCCTATTGCAGTTAAAATGAACCACATTCACGATTGAACTAAGCACAAGGAATATAAAGTCTAGGCTAACTTTGCAAAGCAACTAATAATAAGTTAGTTGCGAAAAGTATGGACTAAAGGATTGCTGCAATATTCAAGTACCAAACTACCAACATTATTGAATCAAATTTAATTTAAACATTAACCTCCTCAAAGAAATTTTAAAGATGGAAAACAAGAACCATGCAAGACAAGAGAATACCAGTATGGCACCAAATCACAATGACATTACTTATATTCAGATTGTCCACTGTAGCAACAACTCTGGCTTTCTGTTACAATATTTGCTTGGGAGTAGCTACTTGCTAATTTTAATCTACTTCTAACGGGCTAACTTCTAACTGTTTTCCTCTAGCTTTCTGACTATCTAATTCTCTAACCTCTAACTATCTAACCCTTTACAAAGAGGCCAAATTTCCAATTTATAGAAACTCCAGAGAAATGTCAGCCAGGCAAGGGTTTCGCAGCAATAACTCAGCACAACCACCCGGCCGAGGGAGTCTTCGACATGGTCAAATAGGCAATAAATGCGCATCCTGTCGAGGTCAGCCCAAGATCTGTGATGCAACTCGATCGATGCATGAGAAAATAATGGGAAGCACAAATCGTACTGTAGCCCATCATCAACTCTTCTCCCTATTGTCCTTGCGCCGACCTAACTCTTCATGTAGCCTCAAGAACGCTACATCTAAGTCAGCCACAGGTGGTATTGGCAGAACCCTAAGTCGTCTCTCAATGGACACAATCTCCTCCCTTGAGTGTTTGATCGACCTATCCCAGTCTACTTTGTATGTCACATGCTTATCAATAACTGCGAGGTAGGTGGCCGCATCATCCAGTTGGTGCTCGGAGACAGATCTATCATCAAGTGGTGCATATACATCACACCACCATTCTCTCAACTGCTCTAAACTCAAATACCTGGGCACGATCTTCCTTCATCCCGTCATGATTTCGAAGAAGGCCATGCAACCACCATAGATGCTAGCTAGGGTGTCATCAATGTGTTTTCTTTGTTTGTAAATCTTTCTTAACACCTTTTGCCTAATTTGCAATGCCTTGAACCATTCCCACAGTTCGACAGCTCTAGAGGAGGGAAGAATCCCATCACTCACCAACCTATCCTAGGTGTACTCCATAATAGTCCTAGTCTTCTGTAGCAGGAGGTCGGTGTCCTCTTTATCCTGTGCTAACACCTGTTTCAACCATTCAATTGTCATGACAACATCCTTCCCAGTCGACAAAATCTACTTAATAATTTCATCACCCTTAATTTGTACTCCTTTCAACCAATTCGTAGTGGCAAGGTTGGAAGCCTTCATCTTTTCAAGCTCAGTTATGGTCTCCTGAGGCAAAGGATTGGTGGCAAAGGAAGAGGGATTAATGGACTGTAGTGGCTTCATTAACTCCTCCAAGCACTTCTTGAGATTCTCATTTTCCCTCTTTAGCTCTTGCTTGGTTTTCACTTCCCTCCTCAATCTGTCCATAATAACTGTACTAGAGACCTCATAATCCCCAATGTCCTGCTCCACTGATGTAGGTCCAAGATTAAAGGTTTGTATATTATAATCACTTCCAGCCACTTCATCTCTATTTTTATCTGGGACAGGGCTAGCAACATGAACAACCTTATTATGTGCCTCATCCCTTTCAACTCTCGAGATCACTCTAGCTTTCTTTTTACCCTTGTCCTTTCCCATCCTAGCTAGCAGTGCATCTCAATTCGGTGGACTATCTTCCATAACCACCTGTTTTCTCTTTATTTCCCTATCAATCCATTCAGGGACACTGGACTCCAATTGCTCGTCAGCCTGCTTCTATTCTCCTTGTTGACCCTTAGGTGCCTCCTCATTCAAATTCAGTTCATCAGGAGTCTCATCCACCTTACTTTTTGCTTTTTCAACATGTTCCTCCTCCTGTTCAAGTGATGGATCTTTCACTGCCTCTTCTTCCCTTGGAGGAGATTCAATTGCCCCAGTTCTAATAGGAGAATCTACATGTGCAATCATAGGGGATTGCATTATCTTTTCAATCTCTGCCTTTGCATTGTGGAGATCACCCGCATGGAATTTCTCACCTTCAGTATCTGGATGATCTTCAACATCTTCTTCCTCACTCGATTCACCTTGAATTTTATGAGTGGAAGGAACATCATCATGTTGCTCCTCATGAGAAACCATAGGAGGTAGGTTAGCCTCAAGCACACTGTCCTTAGGAGAAGGAGTCCTAGAATTCCTTGCATACACTTTGGCCTTCTCCTCTGAGCTTTCAACATTTATTACCAGTGGGGTAGCTACCTCCTCTGCAACCTTGGAGCTTGCCCTTTTTGACAATTTTATAATTCTTCTTCTCTTTAGCATAGGAGCATTAGCCTCGGGATTTTGCTTCTCAACCTCCTTATGCTTAGACTCTTCAATCCTTGTCCTTCTCTTGGCCTTCGGCCTCCTTTGTGTTACGGTTCCCTGGGTCTCTTCTTGTTGAACACCATTTGTCTTTATCTTGTATGGAGAATCCAACTTACCTTTCTCAGGGATCCTCGCTTCTATGGGATTCCCTCGTGGCAGAATGGGATCCAAATCTACTCATCGCCAGAGTGCACTACACACCCTTATTCTCCAACTCCCACACTGTATGTTTGAGCCACATCTTGGTAAATTTCAGAATTGGATCCATCAGTTGTTTCAATTATTTCTATTCCTCCTCTAACCAATCCACATCACCAATTGGTTTGTCTTTTATGGCTTCATAGGCATGATCTTGGATCAAGTTCCCATCATCTTCCAATTGATCAGGCACTGCTCTTACATTGTATAATCAAACTGCTTCCACTGGAAGCCGAGAGAATTTCTTCTTTCAGACCTTGTACTCAGTACTGCAGTTGGCCTAGTAATCCTCTAAGTTTACCTTATGGAAATATTCCCTACTGGCCCTCTTCTGAGCCTCTCCTGTGATATCAAATTTGGACCTTTAGGAGTGGAGAGACAGGCCAAGAGTACTCAATTCTTCCTCTGAAGCTTGGGAAGAACCAATGGAAGGACATACCTCCCCAGTGCCAATCCTTAATGGGAACTCTCCACCAAATCTAGTCTTCTGCTTATCCTTCTTGACAATTGCATCAAAATCATAAATCTACCTTGTTACTTCCAACAATATAATGTGATCAATGGGGTACCTTGGAAGTCTGTACGGAGCCTTTTGATAGCCATCAATCCGAATGTAGAAGGTTGGAAATTGAATAAACCAAGCTCCATATTTCTTGATGAGCTCCTTGGCTTGATCTGAAATTCTGACATGCTCTGCTTCTTCAAGCATTTTTGTGATATGCATGGTGAATGCATCATTTTCCCTCTTGTAGTTTGAGCTTCCTAAATATAAATGAGGGTAAACCTCATAGATAATATCCTATCCAAAGGTGCCTCTTGTATCCTATCCTCTGTAGGGGTGGAACCTAGCAAGTGCATAGACCAAATATGAGGTCATTGTGAAGGTCTTCGTCTGCAACACCTCAGACAATTGCTTATGAATTACTTGGTTAATGACCCCTGCCCAATGGTAGTCAATTTTCTCTCATTCCATCCTTACAATTTCATGGCACATCCAATTCTCAAATGTACCAGCACTCCTCAATCCAACCACCCTGCTAAAAATGTGATGGCATCATAGTACTCCTTGAATTTGGCTTTGAATAGTTGTTTGGGAAATTTGGAATAGTGTGACTTGGGTTTCTCTAGCCAATAGTTGATTAGCTGCTTTGACTTCATAGTCTCGTCATCATAAAACTCATGAGCTACCCGAATGGTGAATCCCACCACATGAGATCATTCTGGCATATCAAAGGTCTGGGCAATGGAGACCGGGTTGAGATTTGCAATAATTCTCCCTTGAGGACCAATTATCCTCTGTGTGTCCTGATCATAGTGCCTTGCACACTCAAGGACCAGCTCATAACATTGTATTGTAGAAGGGAAATCGGCCACATGGGCCAAACTTGACTCTTTCATTCTTCTAGTCACCAAAGGAGGATCCTCAGTCGCCATCCTTGCTTAAATTCTTCGTAGTCTCAGAGGCCGACATTGGTATTAGTGACTTTTGACCAAATAGAAGTGATCTTACTCTCAGGTACCTTGCTTTTAATGTCCAGCTTGATCCTCTCTGCATCAGACAATGAGGAACCAGTTGTAGCCTTGCTTGATTCAGCCTGTATTCAATATGAAAACATAATAAGAATTACAGGAAAGCAAGGTTAATCCATCAAAATACCAATAGAACCATCTTAGATAAACAAGGTGTTGTTAAAATTCCTATAAGATAACTACAACAAATTTCAGGTTTCAAGGCCACCCGTGGAATCTGGGCCAGAGAGGAATTTCGGGAAATTCCAGTCTACTTGGATTCCAACGGAATAATGAAGAAACACCTACTTAATCACTAGACTCAATCATTTTTCATGAGTAAACCACGTGAGAGATCCATATATGACATGAATAAACTAGAGAATTCATTGAAAAACACCAACATGTCACGTTATTCAATATTCCTTTGCATTTTGTCAAAATTCGGGGAAATCCGTGAGGGATGGATTTCTGCGAAAAACAAGCCAAATTTGAGTTTTGGGAAGTCTAGGAGACAGCGGATTTCGGACAAATCCAAACTTGGCAAACATCCGCGGGTAGCACAAAGTTCTGAACCACTAGAGGATCCAGAGTGAGGGCTTCGGCGTGAGTTGAGATCTCGCGGAGAACTCCTAGCAAAAGACGGGTGTGATGTCGAAAGGACTATCAGAAAAGGGGTCTCGCCAAGACACAGTGGTTTTGGTGTAATGTCCTGGCGAAAAGGGACATAGCAAAAAAATTGGCATGAGCCAAGGGTGGTCGGGGTAAGATCTTAGCGACAGTTACAGGTCTCACTGATCGGTGGGCCCAAGCAGACACCTCAGACAATTCGAGCTTTCGGTAGGAGCTCCCAGTGAAAAGGAAATGTTCCGCTGACTAAGGTTTGGTTTGAGTTCAGCCAGAGGTCTCAACGAAAAGATTGTGCTAGCTAAGAACAGAAGGCCTCACTATAATGTCTTGGTGAACTGCGATATTCACAGCGAAGGGAAGGTATCGGCTGGAGTTGGAGCCTCGCGGAGAGGTCTCAAAAAAAATAGATGTCCCGAAAATAGAAAGGAATACAGCGCAGCGAAAGCAAACACACTCGGCGGGAGGTCTCGCCGAAGGACAGATGTCCTAGTGAAACAAACGAACATCGATCAAGCCAAATGGATCTCACCATGACCTCTTGGCGAACAAGGGTAGTCCTGCCGAAAGCGAAAGTGAAAAACATGCTGGTAAGAGATTTCTTCATGGGGTGAGGTCCTGGCGAAAGCGAAAGGTTTCACCGACTAATGGGCATACAAGATCTTATCGGTGTAAGAACAAAAATATCATGGTGACCCGACATGAACA
Organism: Sequoia sempervirens; assembly: GCA_007258455.2. Lineage (NCBI taxonomy): Eukaryota > Viridiplantae > Streptophyta > Pinopsida > Cupressales > Cupressaceae > Sequoia > Sequoia sempervirens. Next base: position 363,269,874 of record VDFB02000015.1, read on the forward strand.
AAGGAAGACTACTTCGGCAAACCCCAAGGTGATCGATATGATGTTCCAACAGCCCGGACCATTATGAAATAAGGGAATCGAAGAGATGTAGAGAAAACTCGAACTACGCATACACTCTACATATTGATTTCACCTATTACTGCAACAACTATGGATTTCCCCATGAGTTTAGTCAAAAGTTTTTAGGGATGGGCTCTCTCATGAATTCTTTGTATTCTAGGTCAATCCTAAGATGAAATCTTCTGATATGGTATTGTCATAGGTTTAAACCCTATTCATCCGTCATAGTGCACAGGCAAGCCCAGAATTCAGTTGTTCCAATTGTTAAGTCATTGCTAGGGTTTACAAATTACTCTCAGGCAAGATTCATCAGAATGCAGATGGACATGTGAACCCAAAACTCGCCCGGGAGACAACAAGGACGCAACACCGAACAACCCCTAGCACAAAACAAATGAAAACACAGGAAACC
>VDFB02000015.1:363270445-363347374 GCA_007258455.2 Sequoia sempervirens
GGACAGACAGAGCCAAAGGAGGACAGCAGTAGGAGGGAGCCCCTGGGGTGATAGAGGTGGATAAGATGGAGCTATCAGCAGAGAGTGAGAGGTACCATCCGCGAGAGATGGAGGTTGATTCAGATGTGCACGATGTAGCACCGCTAGCAGCAGCACCACCTAGAGAGGAGGATCCGTGGGTGGTACTAAGAGAGACAGTGGAGAGACTATGACGGAGCAAGCAGCGAGTGCGGGAGACAGAGGCAGAGCGGATCAAAGTAGAGGCAGAGAGGGATGAGTTGCGAGCCCGATTTGCTCAGGGTGAGAGAGACTACACAGAGCTGGTCAGGCTAGTATCAGAGTAGGAGAGGAGATTGGTGAGAGAGAGAGATGAGAGCCATGGTGAGGCTGTGGATCTGCGGGCTGAGGTGGAGAGATTGTAGGTGAAGGTGCAGAGTCAGATGATGCAGATGGAGGGATTTGGTTTGGTGGGAGAGGTGGCAACACAGCGAGTTGTCAGCAGGGGATAGGGGGTGCAGTGGATGCAGAGAGTGTGCAGAGGGAGCTAGATGAGCTTAGGGATAGGATGCGCACGGTAGAGGCAAAGAGAGATGTGGCACAAGAACAGGTGGAGGTGTTGGAGGTAGGGAAGGATGCGTTACAGGCGTAGGTCCAGGTAGCACAGAGTGAGAGGCAGGTGGCCGAGGTAGAGGTACAATCTCTTTGTAGAGAGATAGATACAGCAACATCGCAGGCATCTAGCTTGCAACAAGAGCGGGATGCGGCTGAGCTGAGATTGTAGTTCTTATAGAGAGATATAGATGCAGCGGTGGTGCGAGGACAAGCTGCACAGAAGGAGAGGGATGTCGCAGAGTTGCGGATGCAGACACTACCGAGCAAGAGGGATGCAGCACAGGCTCAGTTGCAAAGGGGGCTGGTTGAGGGGGGAGGGCCAAGGGCAGATGTTCAGGAGCTACACACGCAGTTACAGGAATTGCAGGCAGAGAGGGACAGGGGCACAGAGCAGATACAGCAGTTGATACTAGCTTAGGAGGCTTGGGTACAGAAGCGGTGGGCTATCAGTGCAGATCGAGATCAGTATAGGCATGAGCAGAATGTCGCGAGACAGATAGCTAGGCAGAGGGATGAGTTCATGCAGCAGGCGAGCTATTAGAGGGGTGTATATGAGCATGCCATTTCGGATCTAGCGTAGCGCATGGCATGCTACGTCAGTCATGCCCCACAGCCACCAGGGTCATCCCAGTCATTAGGGACATGCACCAGGGGATTTAGTGACTATCAGCGGACTCTGTCTCCATATGGCAGTTACTAGGGGACTCCTACTCATGAGTACTAGGAGACTCCCACCCATGAGTACCAGGGGATTCCAGTGCACAGAGGGCCAGTACCTAATTCTCTGCAGAGATCAGATGTGGGCAGCTCACAGTAGAGTGGGTAGATGCAGCGGGCAGGACATTGATTATTTTTTTGGCAGATATAGGATGGATATTTTGTTCATGTCACCAAAGATCAGAGGTGATCGACATCTCTGGATTTTGTATCTTATTTGGCGATATATGATGAAGATGCATTGTATTATGATAGGATGTTTATTATTTTAATTATGCGAGGGCCTTTATTGACACTAGGCATGATATTTCTTGTATGCGGCTATATGGTAGGATTTATGATGTGGTTTCATATATATACAAATGTTTATATGGATGGATGATTTATGTTTTATGATTATGAGTTATGGATGTATATGTTCATGATTATATATGTTTTTATGATTATGATTTATGGATGCATATGTATGTCATTATGATTATGATGATGGATGCACATTTGTTTATGTAAATGGATAATTATGTATGCTTTATGATTTATGATTTATGGATGCACATGTTCACGTGGATGAGTGATTATGTAAATACTTTTATGATTATGATTTATGGATGCACATGTTCATGTGGATGAGTGATTTATGTATGTTTTATTATTATGATTTATGGATGCACATGTTCATGTGGAATATGAATGAAAGGTAAATGTCTATAATGCACCTAAGTGTCAATAAAGACCGTCATGAGAATGTGGATAGGCGATAGGCGTATGGAGGAGTGCATTTGCCAAAAAAAAATCATTAATATCCTGAGAGGAAGAGGACTCAAGAGGAAAGAGAATGAGAGTACTTGCACAACCAAAATCATAAGTCATGGTGATGGTCATGATGGAAATGAAGGGTGCATGTGAAGTGATGAAAATGTAGTTAAAATGCGATTTAGCCATCTTTGGAGCATTGATTTTTACTATAGCGTTGGATGTCAAGTACCTTGATATGGAAGATCAAGGCGAATGAGTATTCTACACATGAAACAAACATAGCAAACAAGAAGGTTATCCTCAACACCCCAAAATCGCGATGACCTCGGTTGGGCCTGGTGTTGAGATAACGACAAACACACAAAGTTGTCCTAGCATAACACAAGACCTTAGAGATCTTGGTGGGTCTTACGAGGGATAACTGAGAAGACATCAGTCAAAACAAACGATCAAGGTATGCCCCAATGTCAGCAAGTCAAGGTACGCCATGGTATGGTGGAACAAGGTGACCCTAATAGGTGATGGTAAGGAACCCAAATGATAGACTTTCAAAAGCATCAAGAGATCACAATCAAGACTACAGGTCCTTTGCCATAGGATCAAGATGATGGATGGGATTGACAAGGTCTGCTAGGAAGAATTCATCCTGTTGAGACCAAAGATGGATGCTAAACTATAGTGACCCAGTTGACACAGGACGTTATTCACATACTAGATCTTGTAACATGAGGAAATTTTGTTTATTAAGAACTAGTTAGATGTGGGCATAACTTGATAACGAAGCATAAAAGACCGACACAACCTACAAACCTAGGGGCTCGGGGGCCGATTATAGATTAGCCTTGCCAACGTGAAAGCATAGAGCCCTCGTAGTTCCAGAAAAGACCATGGATAAAGTGAAAAGAAGACAATGGTGACCGATGATGATGGAAAAATACCCCGGGGGTGAATCAAATGATCAACCTTGCCTACGTGATAGCAAGGGCATCGTATTTCGACTGACGGATGCAACAGGATGGGATTTAGGTGAAGACCGACATAACGGATGATCATAGGTGGTGACATAGAATGAGATAAGCTCATATTAGGATGAAAGATCAGGATGGGGACAACCAATGTACATTGTCTAATGCTCAACCAAGATACGTACCGAGTGGCCAAGGATGGGATGGGTGAGGATGTGAGGATGAGATGAATGGAAGCACAAAGTAACTAGGACACCAGGTAGATAATGATTAAGCTCTTCTACAAATGGTGCCTGGTAACAGGTTTTCACCAAATGTACTTGTCCAAGGCACCACCAGGGGTGGTGTTCACCATAGGACGAATTATTTCTCTTTACTCTTTTTTTTTGGATTTTATTTTTATTTTTTGATTTTTTGATTTTTTTTATTTTTATTTTTGATTTTTTTTATTTTTTTATTTTTTTTATTTTTTTTATTTTTTGATTTTTTGATGGGTTTACTGAGTGGATTTAGGTGTAGAACTTCTTTAAATGCATGATATTGATGGGTTCATCAAGGGGATCTCCTTCAAGAGTAGTCAACCTGTATGCTCCAGATCCATATTTAGCGGCTATGATGTAGGGTCCCAACCAATTTACTTCAATTTTTCCTTTCTTGTCCTGGTCTTGCTGAGTACGCTGATTCTGTTTGAGGACAAGATCACCTACCTGAAACTGTCGAGGGTGAACCTTCTTGTTGTAGTGGTGTTTAAGGTGATTCTAGTATGCTTGGAGGTGATCGTAAGCTTTGATTTTCCTTTCATCAAGTAACTCCAGGTGTGCAAGTCATGCAACACGAGCATCCTCCTCACTGATAAGATTTTTTAGGGAAATTCTCAGTGATGGGATCTCAACTTCAATTGGCAAGATGGCTTCGGCACCGTAGACCAAAGAATAGGGGTGGCGCCTGTAGGGGTATGGATGGAGGTGCGGTATTCCCATAGGGCAGGATGAATATGGAGGTGCCAATCTCGACTGGTGTTATTGACAACCTTTTTAAGGATGCGGATGAAGGTCTTGTTGGTTGCTTCTGCCTGAGCATTACCCTGGGGGTAATAAGGCATTGACCAATGATGCTGGATGTGAAAGGTATCATAGAGGTGTTTCATGGCTTGGTTTTTGAAGGGTTTGCCATTGTCAAAAAGGATGGTAGATGGGATACTATATCTGCAGAGAATATGGTAAAGGATAAATTTTGATATTTGGATACCAGTGACTTGTGAAAGCGGCATGGCTTCCACCCACTTAGTGAAATATTCAGTGGCAGTAATTATGAATGTATGGCCATCAGACGATGGTGGGTGAATCTTGCCAATCAAGTCGAAACCCCAATGAGAAAAGGGCCACAGTGCTAGGAGGGGCTGAAGGTCTTGTGCTAGGGCGTGAATCAAATCTGCATGTTGCTGGCACGGGAGGCACTTCTTCACAAATTCACAAGCATCATGTTCCAATGTAGGCCAATAGTATCCAGCTCATAGGATCCTTTTGGCCAGGGCCATACCATTTGAGTGAGCTCCACAAACACCGCCATGTACCTCTATTAGTGTCGTGCGGGCCTCAACCTCATTCAGACACCTGAGGAGGATTCCATCATACCCATGACAATAAAGCGTATCACCAACAATGACATATGAAGAAGAGCGATGAACAAATGATTTGCGTTGATTTCATGTAAGATCTGGGGGTACAATACCATCATGGAGATAGGTATATATGTCTTGGTACTAGGGGGAGGCGGGAGCTACGATATCGTACACCATATCAGTTTATGGGATATCATATGCTAGGATTAAAAGTTTTTTTACAAGGAACTCACATTTCGTCTTATCTTTAGGCATGTCAATCAGAGAATCGATGGTGGCCATTGCATCTGCTGCTTTATTCTGAACCCTAGGAATTTGGTCAAATTGTATGGAGGAGAAATATTTATTGAAATCATTGACCATGCATTTATAGGGTAATAGCTTATCATCCTTTGTTAGGAATTCATCATTAACTTGCTTGATGACTAATAATGAATTCCTGAAGACCTTCAAGTGAGTTATATGCCACTGTTTTGCAATTCGGAGGCTGGTGAGGAGGGATTTGTACTCTGCGATGTTGTTGGTACACGGGAATGCTATTTTGAATGATTTTTCGAATGTAGTCGCCTTGAGGGGTAATTAGTAAAATTCCTACACCGGATCCATTATGTGTGTATGAGCCATCAAAATATAGTGTCCAAGTGGATGCTTCTATAACTATGTAGACTTCTTCGTCTAGAAATTTAGTGTCCAGAGGATAAGCATCTACTAATGGTGCCTCAGCCAATTGATCAGCTATGACCTGTCCCTTTATGGCTTTTCGTTCCACATACTCTATGTCAAATTCACTTAGGAGCATGACCCACTTGGCCATGCGGCCAGTTAGAGTGGTTCTAGATAACAAATACTTCAATGGATCGATTTTGGCAATTAATTTGACTAGATGGTTGAGCATGTAATGTCGGAACTTCTATGTACTAAAGACAAGTGTGAGGCAGGCCTTTTCCATGGGGGAGTAGTTTAATTCGTAGCTGACCAATGTACGACTGATGTAGTAGATCGCCCTCTCTTTTGATGATTCGTCATGTTGTGCCAATAATGCCCCCAGCGCGACTGAAGTGGCAGAGATGTAAAGCAGGAGGGGTTTTCCTGGAATAGGTGGCATTAAGATCGATGGATGAGCTAAATATTCCTTAATTTTATCAAAACCCATCTGACACTACTGGTTCCATCGGAAGGTGGAATCTTTCTTTAGAAGATGAGTGAATGGCTGACACTTATCTGCTAGATGGGCTATGAATTGATAGATGGACTGCATCTTCCCCTGGAGGCTTCTTAACTATTTCAGATTGCGCAGAGGTGGCATGTCCAAGATAGCCTTTACCTTGGCAGGATCAACCTCAATGCCCCTACGAGAGACTATGAAACCCAACAACTTTCCTGACATGACCCCAAAGACACACTTTTTTGGATTTAGCCGCAACTTGTAATGCTCTAACCACTCAAATATCTTTTTCAAGTTGGTAGGATGTTCTGCTCATGTTCTAGATTTTCCTAATAGGTCATTGACATAATCCTCCATGATGATATGTATGAGGTCATGGAAGATGACCGTCATTGCCCTCTGATATGTTGCCCCCACATTTTTGAGACCAAAGGGCATAACATTGTAACAGAAAGTGCCCCAAGGTGTTGTGAAGGTGGTCTTGTGTTGGTCCTCAAGTGCGATTTGAATCTGATTATAACCAAAGAAGCCATCTATAAGGGATAACATCTCATTTCCTACTATTAGGTCGACCAACATGTCAATGTTAGGCAGAGGGAAGTCATCTTTTGGGTAGGCTTTGTTAAGATCCCTGAAGTCTGTGCAGACCCAAATGTCTCCATTTGGTTTGGCAACTGGTACTATAGTGGAGATCCACTCAGAGTAGTCAATCAGCCTGATAAAACCCGCCTCTAGTAACTTCTCCAATTCCTTCTTGACTAATAATGTGACCTGCGGATGCATCTTGCGGAGCTTCTGTTTGATAGGCTTGGTGTCTAGGTGAATGTCTAAATGATGAACCACTAAGGCGGGGTCTAAGCCTGGCATGTCTGAGTATGACCAAGCAAAGTTAATGATTCCCTCTTGGAGTAGCTGCATAATGACTGGATACTCTTGCTCTGAGAGTGACTTAGCTACATAGGTGATTTTAAGATTTTTCGCAGTACCCAGATTAACTTCTTGAGTTTCTTCAATTAGAATAGATGATCGGGCAGGTAACTGAGTTCCCACAAGGGGAAGATGAACATCTCCATCTTCCAGTGCCTCTTCGAGGTTTTCGCCATTAGATGCATCCTTTATTTTTACTTTTTCAAGGTCAAGAAGTGCCTCAGGGAGGTTTTCACTAGATGACCGCTTTTTACTTTTCTTATTCTTATTTTTGTGACTAGAGTGTTCATCCTCCCCCAATCCCATAAGGTTGACATATGTATCCACAGACATACTGACAAGTGTGCTATTACGTAGGTCCCAATCAATAAGCTCGGGGTGACAAAGGGATAGGCTAATAGTGCAAACGGATATGCATTCGAAATGGATGATAGGTCGGTGTGATCGACGTCATTGTACGCACGTATGATGGATTCCTCCTCGGGTATGTCTTCCAATGAGCCATTGTCCATGGCGACATGATTGGAAGTATTAGATGATGTTGTAGGGCCTTTCTGCTTTGTGTCGTATCTGACACCTATGTTCTTCGGCAGCTTTGTTGTACCAAGAGGCTGCAATCACCCCTGTTCTTCTTTACCTAGGCCTGTACCTTGCTAGTTATACTTTTCTGCCAACTTAGTTGACCAAGGATATGCCTCTTGAAAATATTCCTTTAGAGGGGGATTCGGTTGGGGTTCTTCTCGATATACCCATTGACTTATATCCTCTTCCGGTGCATCTATCTTGATACCAGGGGACTTGAAAGTGGTGGTAGGGATGTTTTTACCACTGAAGGTGACGGTCTTGTCTTCCTTTGGAGTAGCATGTGAAGGTTGACCATATTCATGTGGTGACGGTGGCATGGTTGCTACATTGAGAGCAGTATGCATTTCGTATTCTTCACACCCTTTGTTAATGATTTGGACTTTTGTGACTGTGGGATCAGTGGTGGAAGATGGAGTGGTATTGTGGTGGAGGGTGGATTAGCAGATGATGACTGGGATGCCCCCATTTCCACCCTGGGATAGTAATGTAAATGGGGAAAGGATGCTTCCAAAGCCCAACAATATTCAAATGGTTGGGGGTCAGCGTAGATGGTGACTTTCTATCTGTTGACTGGAAATTTCAGGCACTGATGGTACATGGAAGGGACAGCTTGCATAGCATGGAGCCATGGGTGGCCAAGGAGGAGATTATAAGGCAAGTCCAGATCAAGGACATGATAGGTAATGTATTGAACCATAGGTCCCACTTAGATAGGAAGACTGATAATTCCCTCTGAATTCTTTTTTCCATTATCATAGGCCTTGATGGTGATGATCTGATTACTTAGATATGCTTGAGTATACCCCACCTATTTTATGAATTTTAGAGTACACAAATTGAGGGCAGAGCCATTATCTACCAATACCTTTTTTATTTTATGACGGGCAACCACGACTTCAATATGTAAGGGGCGATTATGATTCACATCGATATTTGGCATGTCATTTTGGCTAAAGTGCAGTTGATAAGATAAAGCCAGGTGACCTACCAAAGCTTGGAATCATGTACGGTCAATGTCATTAGGCACATGGGTTTCTTGTAGGGCTCTATTAAGGATTTTTTGATGTATGGGAGAAGACTTAAGCAAATCCAAAATGGAGATGTGAGCAGGGGTCTTCCCTAGGTGATCAAGGATGTTGTACTAAGATTTTACAGGAGTTGATTGGGCAGGTGTGGAGGCCGCAGGGATAGTAATGCGGGCTCGTCGTCTAGTAACAGCACACTGAGGGTCTTTGGCTTTTACATGTATCATGGACACACGAGGTTCTACTTGCTCAATGTAATGAATAATACCCTCGTAATTGAGGGGTACATTCTTATAGCTCATGTTATTTGTGTTGTTGTCTTGTGGATTACTTGTGGAGGTGCTTGGACTTTGATTATGGTTTGGAAAGGCATTTTGATATATCTGTAATTGAGCATTGGATGACAAAGCTTGACTGGGGTCAACCTTGATATCACCTCGATCTATGAGATCTTGGACATAGTTTTTCAAATTCTGACACTTATTCAAAGAGAGTCCTTTGATTTTATGGAACTCGCAATATTCACTTTCTCTAAACCATGCCGGCTTAGTTTTGGATTCGTCGAGTGGCTTGGTGACAGGGTACGTGATCAGATAGTTGATCTGTAACAGCTTATTGAAGACAACGCTCAAAGGTTCTCCTAATTGAGTATATTGGCGTTTAGTGTTCCCCTAGTTATTCTGATTGGACTGTTGGGGAGGATGGGGTGCCCCCTATGGTACATATATGGCATTAGGCATGGGTTGTTGTTGTCTCTGGGATGTGTTAGCCATATGGACATGTTTAGTATCAGTAACGCCATCATTTACTGCATTTTTGTTCTTGTTCCAAACACATGGCTTGTCATTGAATGACCTTTCTTTATCTTGATTATATATTTTGATGTGCCCCTTGGCAACAAGGGCATGCTCAAGGATGGGTCCCTTCTCTACTATCTCCGCGAAAGTGGTGACACAATGTAATCTAAAGTTATGAGCCATGTCGAGATGAGAGTTCTCCACGAAGAGGGTGACCATGTCCTTTTCATTCAAAGGGGTTTTCATTTGGCTTGCTAGCACACGCCACCTTTGGAGGTAGTTAGTAAAGGTTTCCCCTTCATGTTGTTTCTCTTTGAGGAGATCTAAGGTGTCGGTGTCCTCCAAATTGAAGGAGAAGTAGGAGACAAACTTTTCTGACAGGTCTGCAAAAGATTTTATGGATCCTTTTTTGAGGGTCATGAACCACCCTAGGGCGTTGCTTGCCAGACTCCATGGGAACAGGTACAAGAGATAGTTGTCATTGTGAATAACTTCTTGACACTAGGAGTAAAACTCCTGCAAGTGGGCCTTAGGATCTTTGTTCCCCCTATATTTGTCAAACTTTGGCATTTCAAAATGTTTAGGGAAGGGAATCAATGAGATGGAGGGGTGGAACGGATATGGGCATATGTCTTTGAACTTGAATGATTGTTTGCTAGTCCCCGCCTGAAGATCTTTCAGAGCAGCTTTAATTTCTAGCAAATCTAAGTTGAGTGGTGGTTGGTTGGGTGGAACTAGATGGTAAGATGACAAAGGATCCTGCTGAGAGAGCGGCAAAGTGTTTAGATATGGGTTCAGATGGTGAAGTGATGACATCCCTTGTTGGTATGCTAAGGGAATTTGTTGATATGTGGGTTGTTGTTGCGGGGGATAATATGGATGCGTTTGATAAGGATGTGAGGTGGGTTGTTGAGGAGCTCGGATGTGATGTTGCGGATTGGTTTGTGGATATTGGGGGTGCTGATGTGACTATTACGAGGCCACATAAGATGGTTGTTGTTGATATTGTTGCTGGTTATAATAATTGTAATGATGGGGTGGTTGTTGGTGCATTGTTGGAAGCTATGTTGGGTGAGATGGGATGTTATGTGGTGGTTGCGTTTATGAGCATAAGATGGATGCAAGGAATGGAGATATAGTTGGGGCTAAAGGCTGAGGTTGATTTCCTTGCGATTGATGCGGTGGTGGTTGTGTTGAAAATAAAGGATTGACCAATGGTTGTTGTTGAGGTCGAGGTGCGGTTGAGATGTTTTGCGAGGGGGGTTGTTGAGCACTAGTGGGAGCATAGGATTGGGATGTATTTTGTGGAGGGATGTTTGATTGGGGAGGTTGTTGGGGTATGAATGATGATGGTGGAGGATTTGTAGCCCCAAGAGGTGGCAGCAATGTGGTCAAGGGGGTGGCTCTAGGATTGATGGGAGTTTGATTTGACAGAGGCGGTGTCATTAGCATTAAAGGTGGTGGTTGTGAGATGTTTTGGGGCATGTCGTAAGCGGAAGGGTCATTGGGGTCAGTCGCTTGAGAAGCCCCCATGACTAAGATGGCATGGAATGGGGGATTATTGACATGATATACAACATCATTGCTGAACTCAGGTTGATGCCAACCTTCTACTGGAGGAATATTTGGGCCATATGAACTACCTGGTACGTTCTGCGAGGCTTGGGGTGGATTAGATGCGGGGCCACCATATGTGGAGAGGTCAATGCCTGATGGAGGCTTAAAACCATTTTCTATTAGGTGGGCTAGGATTTCTTCCCCATGTCTTTCAAGAAGGCGTTCTATCATTTGTGCATTAACAGGGTTACTAAAGTGTTCCTCGAATGTGAGCTCAGGTTGATTAGCCATGTTTTCATCCCCAGGTGGTGACATGTTTTGGCCATCCACATTGGATTGTGATGAGGTGCCATTGTGGGGATTGTGAGGGATGTTAGCACCATTGTTAGGATCTGATGAGATGTTCATTATGCTATTGGGATCTTGAGGGTTGTTTGATTGGGCATTCTGGGCTTGTTGGTCAGCCATTTTCTTGTTGTGATTGAGTTTGAACGGGCATGCAAGATGATGAGATGGATCAAGATATTAGAAAGACCTAGATGATGAAATATTGATTCAATTTGATGGGAGATTAGCCGATGACGATCGGTCAGACCGACGTGGATTGATTTGATGAAATTGGATTGGATTGATTGGTAGACACTGGATTAACCTAGATTTTGGATCTTGGTCTGGATAGATTTGATGATGTGGGGGTTGGATTGATCTGATTATTAGGATTGATTTGATGATAAATATGATGAAGACCAAAATCCACAACTGAGTTTAAGAAGGATCCTTGGTAACACTAGGTGTTAATTAACTGATTGACGGGTAGATGTATGATAATGACATGGAATCCAACTTGAGATAGAAGCGGATTGATTGGGTCGAGAAGGATGACCGACTTAAGATGGATAGCAATCCTAAGTTAGTTATGATGATTACGATTAGGGATGAACACCTAGGTCAACTCGGATGACTACTCTAACAGGGCTTATATGGAATAGTGGAGACCAGAGATGAAAGCGGATTCAGGATGGATGGGGAGCATCTTAGGATAGATGAATTGCTCTCAGAACAAAAGAACGAGAACTAGGAACAAGAAAAAGAGTGATCGGAATGGATGACTCTCAGAACGAGGGGATGAAGACTTGGAACGGACATTTAGATGTTCGTTTAGGATGGTGAATAGGCGTATCAATGTTCAAAATAGAGAGACAAGGGATGCCAAGTGATAATATAGGCTGGTCAAACGTCAGGTCCGCCAAAGCATGAGGTCAAGTCCACCATAGCATGAGGTCAGGTCCGCCACAACATAAGGTTAGGTCCACCACAACATGAGGTCAGGTCCACCACAACATAAGGTCAAGTCTGCCATAGCATGAGGTTAGATCCACCACAGCATGAGGTCAGGTCCGCCAAAGGATAAGTTTAAGCTTGATTTTTTGATGGATGAGTAAGGCAAAGGACCCAAAATATAGCAAACATTGATAAAAAAGATTTGGCTAAACTGAAAATGACTGGTTTTGCATGAGAAAGACAATTCAGACAGCACAACCCTAAGATTAGTAGAAACGGGTATGGCCAACAAATTCTTCTACTCTATGATGAACATGGTTGCTAAGGAGTCCTCGATATACACCCGGTATGTGAGGCCCAAACCGTGAACACCAACCCATTACAAGCATGAGTCGGGAAGCTTAGCGAAATACTAAAGGCTCGGACCAACTCTTCACATCATCCTGACACTTCACCAATTACAATGTGGTTGGATTGAGGTACAACTTTTGCTCTCCCCCATTTATATACCCTGTCGGTACGTGTGGTTGGAATCGTCCCTTGGGGTGATGAAATCCCCAAGTAGGTCCCACTAAGAAAATGAAAATAGGGTGACTCAAAGGACTTGGAAAGCTATGATTTCTCATCACCCAAGATCACCAAATGGTGCAAGGGGATTGGATACGTCAAATAGCCTTCCACAAGCACATCAAACAAGGTTTGTTGACCCCTCTAATTAAACTATGTGCCTAATTTATCAAAGAACAATTGGTAAAAACTTGAAATTTCACCTTTAGGAGGTTAGGTCCGCCATCGGAGAGGTCAGGTCCACCACCGGAGTTTAGGTCCACCACCGGAGAGGTCAGGTCCACCATCGGAGGTCAGGTCTACCATCGGAGAGGTCAAGTCCACCATCGGAGGTTAGGTCTGCCACCAGAGAGGTTAGGTCTGCCATCGGAGAGGTCAGGTCTGCCACCGGAGGTCAGGTCTGCCACCGGAGAGGTCAGGTCCACCAATCTGTAACCTGAACCTGTGAAAATGCCAAAAATAGCAAACATGAAAGAAAAAGACCCGTTTGTGGGTCCCACTGGGCGTGCCAGAAATGTGATAGGGGAATATAATCGTTAAAAAGATGAGCAACAAACTAAAGAGAGTGCAAATAACAACTAATAACACCCTACACTTCAAGATTGGGCAAATGATGAACTTAACAACATAAAAAATGGAACATTTTACCTTGTAGAGTTGTTCTTTGGTTGTCCCTTCGATTGTAGATGAGATGTATGCTCCTTGATGGCAAGTAGATGCAAGATGTGAAGTGTGAGATGCAAGAGTTGGACAAAATGGATGCAAATGGCTAAGTGTAGATTGAGAAACAAAATTGCAAGAGTTTGGCTAGCAAAAATGATCTCTCTCCAAATGAGAGAAAAGAGGGGGTATTTATAAGAATTTTGAGAATTCCAAGAAGAAATAGATGGTTGAGATTGATCCCAACATGGCCAAGATGTAGGGCTATGGTGAGTTGAGAACTCACAAACCCTCACATTTTGACATGTGGCAAGGAGAGAGGCTTAAGAAAGATGAGGTGGACATGAGGTGTAAGAGAATTACATGACATGGATGTACTTCAAAGGACCATAGGGATTTGGTCAAGATATCCTCATAAAGGATGTCCTTGTCCCATGTGGGTGAAAGGACATCTGAGGAATTAAAAATTTCTCAAATATCCTCATGGGGAGAGGGGAAAAAATAAAGAATAAAGAAAGGACATGTGGGAAGAAGTGAAGGAATTAAAGATTCCTTTTGAGTGCATTGGGGGATTAAAAAGTGAATTAAAAATTCACATGGGGAAGTGAAGTGCCTTGCCCAAAAGGAGAAAGCCTTTAATAAGGTTGACTAAGGACACATGCCATAAATGGGAAAAGGATTAGGTTGGTCTAACCATATGATTAAAGTTGTGCAAGTACTTAATTAGATGGACTAATGACTTATTAGAAGCAAGTGGGAGATTATGGAGGATGTGACCCTAATGATGATTAGGGGTGTGCATATGCTAACCATAGTTAATTAGAAGAAGATGAAGGGGTTAAGATGGATTAGGGACCAACTTGCAAAAGTTGGAGGATGTGACAATGAGAGAGAAAAAGAGGAATTAAAAAATGAATTTAAATTCCAAAAAGGTAATATGACTAAATTAAATAAAATGGTGTATTTATTTAATTTAGAGGAGAAAGAGGGGTAAAGTATTTATTAAGTTAAATACTTTATGAACCCTATTAGAACTGTAGAAAATTGATTTTTTCACATGTTGATTTTACTCATAATCCTCCAAATGAGTCCTACTTAGATGCATTTCCCTCTCTTCATGCATATTTTCTCCTTGTTTGCCCATGTTGTCCCATTGAATCTGTTGGGTTATGCATATTTTTCATTCTGGTTCATGTCGGTATAGGTACCCAAATTTCTCCCCGACCTGTGTATGTTTCACTATTTCTTGTTGCAGGTTTTCAGCAAGACACTTCTCTTGTTATGGCCACAATGGATATCTCTATCGGCATATGTTTTGAATTGCGGCAGGAGGTCTTGGCGAAGGGGTGGGGCTTTGCTGATGAGGTTTAAAGTGGCTTTCGGCAGGATACTTCTCTTCTCTCGGTGACATATTGTGCTTGGGGCTTTCGGTATAGCTATTAATTCTACATAACGCCTCACCGAGGATTTCGAGTTATAGCGACATGTATTGAACAGGTGGCCTTTGTCGGTATAAGAACATTTGTGTCCTGGCGATGCTACATGAGGGCCGACTGTCGGCGAAAGAATTTTGATATTACACTGACATGTGGCTATATAGGGAGCTTTCGATGTAACCCGGTGTTTCTCTATAGCATCTTGCCGAGGGGTAAAGGCTATAGCGATACACATGATAGGCGCTCTTCAGCAAGAGAAGTGAATGGTTATAGTGACATAACAAAGGGGTAAAAGGTATGTTTTCGGTATGACAAATGGCTTTCAACATAGTGTTTCACTGACTATGGTTGGCTATACTAAAATGAAAGAAAGGTATGGGGCTACTTCTAGACTTCGATGTAACAATTGGAATATCACGGTGACTTGAATATAAGTGATATCTTCGGTGAAGCTTGGTCTAATCTTTGAGATGTCTCCCCAAAAGTGGTATGCTACGGCGATGGTGACCAAAACAAATGGGGTTTTCGGCATGAAATATCCTTATGTCTCACCGAGTGAAAATGAACATAATGGATATATGATCTCTATGAGCATGTTGTGGTCTATGTGACTTCTTCCCTGGCGGGTGTTGTCTTGGCGAAGGAGTATTGGAAGTATTTCTCAATGGGAGTGTTGGCGACCTGTGAATGGTAAATGACCCTCGGTGTAGCTTGATGATTTCTGCATGACATCTCACTGATATCATGGGGTTATAGCAAAACAGGAGATTAATACATAACTTTGGTATAACTAACAGGTTGCCATAGTGAATATGAAAACAAGATATGAGCAGAGCGATGAACGTTTGAATTGCCTTTGGCATAGGTTGCGATATGTCCCGCCGACTGCTCACTGGTGAAAACAAAATTTTAGATTGTTGAGGCTGACATGAATCTATTTGAATAACCATTGCAGGCCGACATATTTTGAGCCTGAATTTGGTGCTAGGCTGACATAATGTTTTATTTTGATATTCTTCTCAGGCTGGTGTGTATATAAGCATGATGTAGTTGTTAATTGACAACACCAGAGATTAGATTTTTTTGATACACTGCAAGTAGATACATTAGAATAAAATTATCAGACCAGAGGCTATTGTTGCATGATTTTCACAATGGAGGTATTTATGAGATTCAGTTGATGTTGCTACATTTTTTTGGTGTCAGTTATCTATTGAATTAAATGAAAAATACTGCTAAGTTGTCTCCATGATTGATTTTTCTGGTTATTTAAGTTGACATAACAATTTTATGTTCAATTTATCAATACACATTTGCTATATTCGTGTGATTAATCAATTGGTTCTTTCAAGTAAAGATTAAATCCTTTTATTGATCATAGTAATCAGAGAGATTTTATTTTGGATCATTAAAGTAGAACTTAGTAGTCACAATATTGCATGTTCATACAAGTTATGAATAGATCATATGCCAGATAATCTATATCTCATCCAAAGAGTGTTGTTCATCTTGATCTCATTTGACCCTGCCTACCCAACAAGGCACTAGTCTCTGCATTTCACTATTTGAATCCATTTCAATTTCTTTATATCAATTAATTAAGCATCCTAGGATTTAGATTAAAAGGTAGCTATTGAGTTTGGTTTCATTTGTCCACTATCATCTGCCATTGTGGACAAAGCAATTCAGAGGGATAATCATAAGATAAGCCTGCTCAATCAAAAAGGTACACTCGCCTGGGTTTAGCAGCACCTAAAGAGTAGAAGGTTGAGTTCTCTTGACCTTGTTCAGTTGCCCTAAAACATATCAAGATATTGGCAGCCTCTTGAGGCATTCAGCCTGCATTTTTGAGAGCTAACAAACCCTATGTAAGACACAAGGTATTAATTAAATAACTGATTTAATTAATATTAACATAGGGGATAAGCAAATGGATGAATAAGGGGACGTCTTTGACCATATGGAAGTGGTCAAATTTAGATGTCTACAATTTGAGAGGAGAGTACATGCCTACATGTGTTCTATCTTATTCTAGATTTTAAGGATTTATGTTCAGCACATGAAAATATTGAAGTGACAAAAGGGTCACTATCCCAATCAATCAACTAGTTGATGTTCAGAAACTATGCAGTAGTGGCTTCAAATGTGTGACCTCTAGAGATAGCATGGGATGTTGAAATAGGTCCAAGTTAAAGTTCCTAAGAAAGTGCATGACATCATGTTCTTTTGGGAGAAAAAAAATTGATTATGGAGCTACCCACTACATGTTTCATGTAAATTTGAATTTAGGTCCATCCTATGTCGACCTTGTCAACTACAAACTCCTAGCCAACATGAAGTGATGTTAATGTAGTGTGTTGTATATAATCATTGTAGTTTTAGATCTCACTTGATATGTGTGTGCATGTGAATTTTTGTGGAAGTGTAAACTTGTGCGAGCAATTGTAATTCAATGGGATTTGCATCTCAATCATATTGTGCTAGTATCAAAAGATCATAAGGTGTGTAGGAGAGTGTCTAAGGCAAGCTCAAATCTTGTGTAAGCTATGTAATCAACATTGAAATTTTACAAGTTTTATCTTTGTAATCCGGTATGACCACTGTCCTACTTATTGAGTTGGTGCTTAGATCTTTGTATAGGGGATTGGTGTCTTCAATAGGTTGGTGCCTACAAATACTATAGGATATTGATGTCTCTAGTAGGTTGGTGCCTATTTTTTAATTTTAACTTATTCATTTTTTTGTGAGGTTGGATTTGGATAGTAGCTCCAAGTAGCTCTTCTCATTATGGTTTTTCCCATTCCATATTTCTACATATATCTAGTGTTCATTGTGTGAATGTGTGCTTTTGTGTTATATTATTTGTTTTCATTCATGTTTGATTATTCATGTTTGAGATGCATGTTGAATTAAAGAGTTTTAAATATATTTTATATACTGATTCACCCCCCCTCAATATATTGTGTGCCCTTCAATTGGTATTAGAGATAAGTTCCTTTCAAGAAGCTTAATAGGTTGAGGTAGATTTGTGTTGGCACACTCAATGGATCAAGAAGGACTATCTTCAAATAAGGAACCACTCTTTGATGGATCCAGTTATGCATTTTGGAAAGTAAGGATGGAAGCATATATGATGGCTTTAAGGTTTGAGGTTTGGCAATCAGTGGCGTATGGATATGAAATTCCAAAAAGTGATCCAAGAGCTCAAGTTGAAAAGAAGTCTTATGAGAATAATGATAAAGAAAGGAATGTTATTTTATGTGATTTATCTAACTTTGAGTTTGTAAAGATCATGCATTTTAGGATAGTAAAAGAAGTGTGGAATAAGTTACACAACATCTATCAAGGTGATGACAAAGTCAAACAAGCAAAGCTTCAAATTCATTGAGGTTGGTTTGAAAGCCTGAAAAATGAAGGAAGAGGAGAAAATTACCACATTCCTACTCTAGGTTGATGAGGTTTTCAACTCTATCAGAGGTCTTGGTGAAGAACTAAAAGAAGTTATTATTGTGAAAAAGGTACTCAAATCTCTTCCTATAAAGTTTGATGTAAAAAAAATTATTGTTGAAGAAGCTAAAGATCTCAATGCTCTAACTATGGATGAATTAAATGGAATTTTGACTACCTATGAAATGAGAATTGAGAATGATAATTTTGTAAGGAAAGAGGCTACATTCAAGGTTTCTAATAAGTAATATGATATTGATTCAAATTATGGATCAAATATGAAATAATCAAACATTGTTAGAAGGTTGTAAAGAGGTTCTGGAAAGTATAAAGGTAAGTTTCTTTTCAAATGTTTCAATTTTGGTGAAGTAGGTCATTCCAAGGCTAAGTTTCCACATAAGGAATCTAATAATGATGAAAGGAATTCATTTCAAAAAGGGAAAAAGATTTAGAAAAATAAGAAAAATTCTTTGTCAATGAGGAAGGCTACTCATCAAATGATGATGACCAAGAAACTTTTGAATATGAAGGAGAAAGGGATATTTTCATGGCTATGGAAACCTTTGAAGAAGATGTGGAAATAAAGTATAAAATTGAAGGTGATGCAAAAGTAGACCTTGTGGAAGAACTACTCTATGTCGGTAAGGAAATCAAAAGGCTAAAGAAAAGAATTTTAGAAGTGAAAGAAAAAGAAAAGTTATCTCAAAATCTTGAGGTAGAGAAAATGATCATTGATTTGAAGAGTCAAGTAGAAGAGTCAAAAATTATTGAAGAAGTGATAATTGAAAGATTTCTATCAAGATACAAGGATTGTGAAAATCTTGAAGTGGAGATTATATCATTGAGGAAAGATCTTGAAAATTTAAATCATCAATTGAATTCAAAATTTGGGAAGAGAACTGAAATCTTGGAACATATAGTAGAAAGCTAAAGATCGCCACTTATCAAAACCGGTATTGGTGTTTTTGATGAACAATAGAATAATATTATCAAATAGCCTATGAAGTTTATTGTTGAAACTCCAGAAAGGAATGGCTCTGAAAGTTCAAAGTTTGAGAAAGTTGCAACAAACAATGAAAGAAAAATGTTGAATAATGGATTTGTTCAAGTGCACAAACATAATAAAAGATCTGGAAGAAAATATTCAAGAGGAGAAGGCTATAATACTAGGTTCTATCATTCTTTTTCTAGTTATTATTTTAATTTTAATCATTATGGTCATATGGAAGTAAATTGTAGAAAATATTTGGCAAGAAGAAATGACTTTGTTAGTAGACATGAATTTACACCTTTGTATAATTTCAATATCATTTGTCACAAATGCAACTATTTTGGACACATTGCTAGAAACTACAAAAGAAGTTTTATGAGTTCTCCTACATTGGATACAAAAGGAGATAAGTCAGAAAGTCAAAATAGTGAAGCAAATAAAGTGTGGAAGAAGAAACCAAAGGAGTAGAGATCAAGAAAATCCATTGTAGCTTAGACTACTCTACATGCTTAAAAGGAGAAGAAACTTTGGATCATTGATAGTGGATTTTCAAGTCACATGACCAATGACAAGAGAAAGTTCATGCACTTCAAGAAGTTTAATTGTGGATCTATAACTCTTGGTAACAACTCTATTGTTAAGATTTTCAATAACGGTATTTTGAGTCTTGATGATGAAAAGGAAAAAAATCATGATGTTCTTTTTGTGGAAGGTCTAAAACACAATATTTTTAGTGTAAATCAGATGTGTGATAGAGGCTACAAGCTTTCGTTCAATGCTAAAGGTTATGAAATCAAAAAGACCAATACCAAATATTTAGTTGCAGAAGGAAGTAGGAGTAACAATGATGTATACCATCTCAATGAAGTAAATGGATAGAATTGTTTTATAATAAAAAGAGAAGAGAGTGAGATCTAGCATGGAATATTGGGACACATCAACTTTGATGATCTTGTAAGGATTAGCTTAAAAGGAATGGTGAGGGGAATTCCAAATATCAAGAAGTCTCGGTCTACTAGTTGCAAACCATGTCATGAAGGAAAATAGACAAGGACCAGATTTCTTACTAAGGAATATTCTACAACAAATCCATTGGATTTGATTCATACTAGTTTGTGTGAACCAATGAGGAAAAAGAGCTTACAAGGTGATAAGTATTTTATGATGCTTATTGATGATTACTCTAGAATTACTTGGATTAATTTTCTAATATAAAAAATCAAAAGCTTTTGAGAAGTTTAAAGCACTTAAGGTTATGGTTGAAAATGAAACTAAAAGAACAATCAAGTGTCTAAGATCAAACAAAGGTGGAAAATTCACTTCTGATCGGTATGATGAACTATGTGAGTTGCATGGGATTTGGAGGTAGTTTTCTACTCCTAAAATTTTGTAGCAGAATGGAGTTGTTGAAAGGAAGAACCAGACCATATAGGAGATGGCCAGAACAATGTTGAGTCAAGCAAAGTTGTCAGACATGTATTAGAGAGAAGTGGTTCAAACTATAGTGTATATTTGAATAAAGCTCAAATTAGACCAAGGACTGTTAAAACACCATATGAACTATGGAAAGGAATACTAGCTTTAGTCAGACATCTCAGGATATATAGAAGCAAGTGCTACATCAGATATGATGAACATTTGGGTAAGCTTTATTCTAGATCTAATGAATGTACATCTTTCTTGGTTATTCTATGCTAAGCAAGGTATATAGGTGCTATAAAAAAAAGATTGAAAAGGATTGTGGAAAGTTTTAATGTGAGTATTGATGAAACAATATAGTCTACTGATATTCTAGAAGAGGGAGATAATGAAGATCCAATAATTTAATCAGTTGTTGATTGTTATTGCTTATGTTGATGATATTATCTTGCGTAGAAGTAGTGATGTTATGTGCAAAGAATTATTGGATGCAATGCATAGTGACTTTGAAATATCAATGCTTGATGAATTGTCTTTATTTCTTGGTTTATAAATTTCTCAATCAAACAAATGCATATTCATTTCTCAAAACAAGTACATAAAAGAAATGTTGAGAAAGTTTAAGATGGAAGAATAAAACTTGGTGAGTATACCTATGGTTACTGGTTATAAACTAAGTAAAGATGATGAATCTACTCTAGCATATCAAGCTTTGTATAGGCCCATAATTGGTATATTATTATATGTGACTACATCTAGACCGTATATAATGCAAGCAGTTGGAATGGTAGTTATATTTTAGGCAGCACCTAAGGAAACTCATGTCAAAGCAATAAAAAGGATATTTGAAAATATCTTAAGGCTACAATGGATTTTGGTTTGTGGTATACTAAGAGTAATATTTTTACTCTAATTGCATACATAGATGTAGAATGGGTAAGAATCATAGATGATTAGAAGAGTACAAGTGGTGGAGCTTTCTTTCTTGGTGATAGTCATGTACTTGGTTAAGAAAGAAGCAAGATTCAATGTCCTTATCTATAACAGAAGCATAATACATTATAGAAGCTTCATGTTGCACTCAAGTATTATGGATGAATTAGAACTTGAACGAGATGAAGATAAAGTTTGATGAACCCATTTCCATTTTTTGCTCCTACATCAAACACCCAGGGTAGGAAGAATTTTGTGAATATGGATTTACGAAATGGAGTTGAGTGGTAGTACCACCCTTTTGGATTGCAAGAAATCCTCAACCAACCCAATTACTAAAATTGGTACTTGTAATTGCTTATTCTTTCTCCTCTTCGAACACTTAGATGGAACAAGAAACATCCTCCTCTAACAACTCTAGTCTTTACTTCTCTTCCTCGGTGTATAATCAACTCCACCATAACCCGACCACCTCCTCCAAATGTATCTCACATTCACCTCCAATCTTGTGGGATTCATCCCACCATAGTTTACCCACCTCCACCAATTTGAACCTACACTTAACTTTGCAACACCATACAAATCCTTCTTTGCATACCAATCATCTATAATAAACTCCAACTGAATCATCTCATGTAGATTCACTAATTCATATGTATTAATATGGAAATCACATTTCTTAAATTCATTAAGAAAATATTTTACCTTCTCATCACCTGTTGTAGCTTCAATTTTATTCTCTTCTTTCATTCCTTTAATAAGACATGCAACTATATCACTTGTCATATAACCAATGTAGCACACTCTTTTTCCACTACTGCAATCTTTTCATCTACACAAAATCCACTTTCCTCATCATAAAAATTAAAACTATTATGCATTACCTCCTTCTCTAGTATTTCTACAACCACTTATTCATCATCTCCCTTGGTTACAACATCGTGCTACTTTTTCTTCATGCCTTCTAAAAGACATTTTTCAGCTACACTCACTTCCTCCTCTACATCCACATCAATGTTAGCAGCATAATCAAAAGACTCATCCTTTTCTCCCTACAACAAACTATTAGGCATAATAATCTCCTTAACACATAAGAAGTCTTCAAATAATGCCAAGGGAAGATTACCAAACAACCCAACATTCTCCTATTCGTCTCCTTCATTACTTTTAGCTATAACACCTTCATCTCCTAATGCATTCACTACTGTAATATCCTCTTCTACACCAATCTTAGCATGCTTAGATAAATCAACTTCAACAAAAATTTCACAAAAATAAAAAATTATATTTTCTTTCTCCATGGAAACCTTCACTTTTCCTATCTTGAGTACAATCTATACTACTGCAACTTCATTATACGCACATTCATCTTCATCACAACCTTCATCAAAATTAAGTTAATACCTTAGTATCCTCCACTGTTGTAACTTCAACCTTGTCTTCAACATGATATGTCACTATTTGTATTCCCTTAGAAGGACATATTGTAGCTACACACTTCACCTCTTGTTCCTTAATTTCAATGTCCTTAGATTGATTCATTATTTCTACAACTTTACCCATTTCTACATTCTTATCCTCATAAGAACATACATCAAAATCTAATTGTACCATATTATCTTCTCCTACAACTTCCACTGCTACAATTCTTGCAATTATTCTTCCTTTTTTTATCACTCATCATATCATTCCAACACAAACCATACATGGTTCTAACCCCACCAAAGTCTGATATTCCTCTCTTCCTTATTGCTTCAACAAAACTTTCAGGTCCCTCATATCTAGCTATCCCATTCATATCATTCACATGTGACCCAGAATCATCAATGAATTTACAAGACATAGGGTTTACCTTTTCTTTAACTGCTACAACGTGGTGATCCTCTTCTTCAATGTCCTCCATTTCTCTCCTCTCTTTTGTTGCTACTATAAGCTTTGTATTTTCATCCTTCATGTCATCCAATAGACATTCCTCAGCTTCATGTTCCTCAATCTTTTCGTACTCATCCTCTTCCTCTTCCTTGGTGTCACATGCATGACACTGTGTTGCATCCTCTTTATTTCCTACAATCAAAACATCATTAGAAGGATAATAAAAATTACCTTCAACTCTTCTCTCTTCTTGTTTTCTCCTTTCAATCTCTTCTCTCATTTTTTTTGCTACATCTTTTTTATTTCTCTTTCTCTAATTTTCCAAACCCTCTCTCTAATTCCCTCTAGTGTAGGAATCCTTAGAATCCATCCAATGAAAAAAATCATTTTACTCTTTCTCTTTTCCTTTTTCAAGGCCTCACAAATCCTCAACACAAATCTTCAAACCCTCAAGTTTCACTAATGTAAATTGTCTCCTTCAACAATCTATTTACCAACATGGGAACCTTAGTTCCTCAACCCTCTAAAAATGTCTTCTTGCTAGTTGCAGATCCATCTACAAATCTTCAAATCCTCAAGTTTTGCATATGTAAACTACCTCACATGCAGTGATCTATTTACAAATCTTCAACACTTTTAGGTTTTGATACAAACTTCCTCACACTTAGTGATCTATTTACAACCACAAGAACTTTAGTTCCTCAAATCCTTTAAGTAGTTCCTCTTGCAACTTTCACATACTTCTACAAGAAAAAAAAATCACACACACTCCAACCCTCGAGTCCTAGTGTAAACTACCTCATGTTCGCTGCTCTACCTACACACTCAGGAACTCCTTCTTTGATACCACTACTGAAGGGGACTCCCCTTACATACTTAAACTCACAAAAAAAATAGGAATTTTTACAGTAAAATACAAGAAAGAATTAAATATCTTATGTTATCACAGGAAGAAAATGAAATTATAGTATCATAATTTCATTACATGGGCTATCTGATTACATAATTTTCAAATCAGCATATCTAAGTTAAACTATGCTCTAGGCGCTCATGCCTTACAACCAATCCTCCCAACCTCCTCTACAAACAATCCCTAGCCTATCTTCTAGCCACCACTACTTCTCCTTCTTTATGGATTGTATATTTTTTATCTCTATCTTCACCAACAAGAAATCTTCTTAACCTCCATCACTGCAATCCTATCTAGATTCATTGTATTTTCTATTTTTAGCAAACGACAACCTAGGGTTTCTTCATCATTCAATGTGTTTTCCTGTAGATCATATCTTTATTAAATTCTTTCATCCTTTCAAGCCTTAGTACCACCACCTTCTTCCAATCAGCAACTAGGACACAACGAGAATAATTTTCTCCTTTTATGTGTTATCATCCCATGCAAGCTATCAATTAAAATATTTGCACCATGATTGGTCATTTAAACTTATCTACCTCACTTTGAATCATCATTATTTGATTAAACCCTATATCTCTTATGATTCATAAAAATGATGTGAATTAGCCAATCATTTCATGCCACATGTCACAACATCAATCTCATGCTGGTCAAACCAAGTCAAAATTTCCTTCTTTCAAAATGGCAAGATTTTCCTTTAATTTTGACGACTTTATTCTTCCTTTCTAACAAGAATCAAGAGTCGCTAATCCCACATATTCCATTCTTTGAAATGCATAAACGAGCTTATGAGGAAAGCCTGAATAATGAAGTACGAAGCTCCTTTAAACCTGTTGAGGTTCAGTAATAGGTCTTCCCTTTACCTTTTACCACCCTTCGCATCTATCGCAAATCATCACCCAATCCTCCAAAACTATGAAGTGTGATAACACCAACTTTACAATGAGCTTATTGGATGTCAAAGTTCACCCTTCATATTGCTTACCATCTTCTGAGTAAGGCGTAATCCCCATCTCTAACTTGTGAAGCCTAAAATATTTCCTTTGTCAACTTCAACCCCTTTTGAGTGTTGGGGTTCATAGCTTCCCTATACCTCATGCATCACTTAGCAATTAAGTTAAGGCACAAGCCTTAACATCAAAGCTCAATGCCTAACTATTCACAACAAGTAAGCCACAAGCTCGAAGTCTCAAAATTGATCAGACTCAAGCAGAAAATGACTAACTCTTTCTTAATTTCTTTTTTGACAAGCAATATGAGATAATATCGAGTCCCAAAGCTCAACCTTCTGCAAAACTTCATACTCAACAAACTTAAGACAATTTAGCCCTTATTGAAAAAAAACAACAATTTTACTTTTGGTTGATGCAAGATTGCTCTTACACCCTAGATGCTCCTACATCATTTTTGCATGATGCTATGATATTTTTTGTTAGAGTAATCATGCATTAGCTAATAATTAATTAATATTTAATTGATTATTAGTCTGATGAACATTTCATGCACTTAAGGTAAACTTGGGAGTGTTTTTTTTGTTAACTAGAATAAGCTTTTATTAGATCATTTTGTCTCATCAAATAGGATGTTGACACTTTTCATGATCTAATCCCTTTATCACCCATGTTTTCTCTTATAAAACACTCTCCCTCATTATATTATCACTCTCGATCTCCATGAAGACTCTTGAGGTTTATTTTTTATATTTTTCTTATTAAGGATATAGCAAATTATTGTTTACAACTCTCTTGTGTAGAAAGTGTTTTTGTTCATTGTTTGATCTTGCATCTCATGTTTATTCACAATTCTAAAAGTTTGATATTTTATTGTGTCTAGGAATATTCTTGATTTGATGTAATAATTAATTATACATAATATTTTACATGTTTTTCATTATAGAATAGTTGATATTTCTTCAATCATATGAATTGATATCTAAATTATGTCATGATTACAATTTTTGTTATTAACATGGTGTAACTATTATCTATTTGATATTAGGTGGATGTAGATTAGTTCTTCCCCCTCTGACATGTTAAGGGAGAATATCATGTAAGAGAGGAAGGTAGATAGCAACAACAAGGAAATTGAACCATGTTATTTGAAAACCCACATAGAAGCACAAGTTTGTAATCTAGTTGTATGATGTTGCATTATAAGTGTGTAGAGTCATACTTGAGTGTCATTTTGAGTTGGCCTTTTTGTATAATTATATTATATAACAAATAGTTTTAAGATTATTTGTACATGCTTGATTGGCTTAAATTATGATCATTTCTTTTGGATTGAGCTCATAAGGATACTAGGAGAATGAAGTTTTAATTTTAATAAATTTTAATTGTTTGAAATATTTTTTAGCATAATAATTTATTTTGGGAATAACTATAAGGGATTTTTATCTTGATCTAAACTACAATAAAATGGTGGAGGTCAAGAGATTATTTGAAGTTGATTTGGACTATAGTTTTGGTATTTCTACCATGTAGCTATCATGGAGAATAGAAGTTACAATGGAAAATTATGAGATTGAAAATCCTCTATACTAAGGGTGATGAAATTGGAAAAATAGGCATTGTTCTATTGGAAATAAATGGGTAGGAATTGGAAGGGCTTGGATGAAATTGCTTGCACTCAAATGTGATGACTATGATCATTGATCATCTATTTATAATGAACTAAAACATATTGTATATAATTAACGAACACTGAGATATTGATATGATAGTAGTCCTAATCTTGATTCAAAATTTAATATATCATTTGCACCATGTATTATTGTGTACTATGTATCCAAAATGTATGGCATGTATTTCTTAAGTTATGAGATTTTATGGTTCAATACAATATTTACTATTATGTCTTTTATGGATAACGTTTAATTTTTCTATTTCCAAGTAATTTTTTTCTTTTAATATTGGTAATTATTATATTTTTGTCAAATCAAGCAAGCCTTGTAAATGGATCCATTGGACATGTCATAGATATTGTTTACAAATTTGTCTCTAAAATTATCATATTTATATTATTATAATACTTTTGTTTGTTACAATATGGATTGATAACTATAATGACATACTATGAAACCAAAACAACCCAAAAACTATACCTATAATACCTATATCACTAGGTAATCATAGAAAAACACCACTAATATAGGCAGATAATATAGATAAATCCTAGTCCCTAAGACTAAATAAGGCAATAATTGATATTGGTAAAATAGAAAGATGGGCTTGAACATTTACAACTATATATAGAGTTAATAAATGACTTTACCAACATTCTCCTTCAATTGCTAATCTAGAATTCGCCTATAATTACTCTCTCTATAACAAATTGAGGTATGCAAATTTCAATCCAACCTCTTCCAAATAACATTTCAATTTATTCTGACATTCTCCTTTTTGTAATATATAATTTACAAAACATACATTTTAAGTTATTTCATTGAAACCTATGTGGCGTATATGTGGATACTTGTCAATCATAAAATATTATAGAAAGAGAATTATCCTCCCTATCCAAAAAATATATATTTTACTTCATTTACATTACTTAATATAAACTAACATCTTCTTGTTTACACTATATAGCTTTACAATAAGAATAACCTGAAATTTATGTTTTAAATTGAATAATATTCTATTTTTATATATAATAACACAAATAATTACAAAGTAGAACATGTGAGACTCATGATACAAAAATTCAAACTCAACTGAAAGTTATAAAGATAAATGGTGGTCAAGTTCAAATAAAAATGAAGTATTAAACAGATATATAATACAAACATATTGTACATCTATTTGTAAACTATATTCTTTATATAAATGAAATAATATATCTTCTATGTATGTTCTTAAAAAAATATTTTAGAGAATTTAAAGTAAACGCAACCATTACAGCACCTTAAAACATAAATAAAGATCATTTTATTGTACTACTACTTTAGTTTTGGTTGGTGTTGTACAGCTCACATTGTTTTCTTATTGTAATTGACTTCTTCTTCTTCCAATATGTACTAAGTACTACTTGTGATAAGGGCAAGCAGACCAAAAAAACACCATACAAATTAGGAGAAGATAAAGATACCACGCACCCACTTGGATATACATTGATAATGTTGACGTAGAGAAGTCTACTTAAAAGAGACGACAAAGACCATAGGAAACACATATTTCTTGGTAAGCATTTTCTTATTAAGATTTTACGTATACGATGCTAACTTCACAAGGTCTAGAACAAATAAGGAAGTGGTTCCATGATGGTGACAGTCCAATTCTCAATGAGGAAATTTTGGAGGGTGTTTATCAAGGAAATTTATCCTTTACTACTATAGTCATTTATACCATTTAACTAATAAATGTGGTTGTAGCTAACAGTAGTGCTAAAAAGCACATTAGGGCCGATGGGCGTCTAGTGTAATGGTTGTGTCGTTGTAGTAGTGATTTATAAGGTCATGAGTTTAACTCTCAATAAATAAAAAAAAGCACATTAGGGGAACTATTGTGTTCAAAGGGAAGAACTAGAATATTTTTGTTGGAAAGTGTTAGCCTCAAGAAAAAGAAATTTGGAATTTGATAAACAAGGTAACTTTGGCCAATGATTAAATTTGATATTGGAAAATTGGGTCAATATAATCTTAAATGTGTGCATAGCACCAAAGAGGATATGTACATGGCTTCTTGAGTTTATGCTAGAGTAAATTGTTGGGGTCAATCAATATTTTGAAGAGGAGACTCAAGATCAACACTTGAAGGGTGCACAAGAGAAATCTTGAAAATGAGAACTTTGAACAAGTTGAGTTGTTTGATCAAGAAAATTTGCTCGATGTTTTAATTGATTGTGCAAATCTATTAGTTTATGAAACTATTGTTGAATGTTTGTTTGGGTTGGTCCCACTATAGTGTGTCCCAATTGTGGGATGAGGCCAAAAAATGAGTCCAAGGTGCCAAAAATTATAAAAGTAACATTGAATGAAGGACTTTCCGTCAAAAGTGATGTCATCATAACCTTTAAATGGAGGGTTTGAATAAAGATGGGCACCTTTAAAATGAAGGCCTCTTTTTTCATTCTTAATTATTTCATGTTCAAAATCCTTTATTCAAGGGACCTTTGAATGAAGGTAATACCTTTGAAGGTATTTTTTATGCCATCATCCTATTGCTCAAAAAAATTCAAAAGAAACTTTTGTTTTAAAGCAAGGTGTAGCATCATAAATTGTCAGCCTTGACAATTTCACACTATGTTTGGCTCCTCCTAATGCTTGGACCTAGTTATTCTTATTATCTACCTATTTTATTATCATATTTTTGAAAATCAAGATAAATTTGTGAAATAAAATTAATTATTTATTTAACGACAATCAAAGCCCCAAAATAGGTTTGGTCTAGGGTGCCCTCACCCTAAACCACCCTATTTTGGCCCAATTTTTAATATTTTATTTTCGGCATTTTTATATTTACAAATTTCAATTCATTTGTTAGCTTTTCAAAGTAATTATTGTGAAAAATCAAGAAATTCATATAAATATGTCTTTTTCACCATTTGAAACTAGAAGGCAATTTGAATATCAATTAAGGATCCTATAAAGTAGTCAAGGCAATTCAAGAGCAAAATAAGCATTATTTTACAGTATTTTCATCAGTCAAGATTCATGTTAGCAATGCACCATGTAGGATTTATTTCATGTTTTATGTTCATTGTTTTATGAGTACTAACAATTGTAGGACCTTCAATCAAGCAGCCAATTCTCCTTGCATGAGATGAGTGACATGACTTTATTCCATCAAGAAAAGCATATCTAATTGGTAAGTTGTAGCACTTGCAATTTATCATTTGTTTTATGCATTTTCCTCTTCCTAACCTAGGGTAACCAATATTTATCAACATCATCATAGCCATTGTGGAGGTGGAAACACCAAAATGGGGTTTGACTTAGGAAAACCCCTATACGACACAACCCTTCCTATCCTCTCTTTCTTATAGGTGGCAAATCTAAAGTGGATTTGAAGAAGATTGAAGATTCAACACCAGGATCTAGCATTTGAGTACATTCCTTCATCAAATTAGGGCAAGAGTAATAATTCATCAATGGAAAAAATTTTGAAGTTGAGTTTGATAGGGAAGCACCTACAATCTATAACACATCATATCTTGTTTAGAGATTCTAAAAACCCTTATTTCTTAGTCTAGGGTGCCCACACACTTGACTGGATAGTTTTAGCCTAAATTTGAAAGTTAGGTTCCCCTGTCTCTACTCTTAGCTCTGATGTTTTCATTTTTTGTTCATCAGTTATGTAAGTTTTTTTATTTTCATCAGTGTGTTGTAGTTGGATAATTGACCTAGTTTACATAATCAAATAAATTCAATCCCTAATCAATCCCCCAACAAAAAGAGGACCAAAATCTTGATCAACCTTCTAGTTCTTCCTTGAGGATAGTAGCAAGTGGTCTTTTATGATAATTTTTGTGTCCACTCAAATGTGATGTATGGAAAGGTGTGATTTAGGCCCTATATCCCTTTTTCTACACCACATTTTAGTGATCCCGACACTTTTTACATTTGCAAAAACTTTTGAAATCACATTTATTACATTGTGAAATTTGAGTGCAATCTTAAGTTGTTTTCAAAGTGTTATCATTCAAAGTGCATATACAAAAGCTAAGATTTGCATGTCATTTTCCTTTTCAAAAGCTCAAATGTGTTATATTTTCAACATTTCAAAGAAAAATTTAGTTAGATATCACATCTTGTATTCTAGAAATTGTCATTTATTAGGAAATTGAGACTTATTGCATTCATTTCATTGCTTTGAAACATAAAAATTTCATACATGCACGTGATTTATGTAAGAAAATTAGGTTTTGTTGTATTTCCAACATTCTATTTGGTGTCAGGCCCAAACTTGCACAAACATAGACCTTTAAACACTGTATTACATTTCTAGATTGTTCAATTTCCAAAATATTACTTCCCTAGTCTAGGGCGCCCTCACCCTTATCTTGGCTTTTTCTATTCAGATTGTAGTGACAACATTGTCTCTTAGAGTTCTATCTAAATTTGCTTTGTATCTCTATGAAAATTGCCATATTTTATCATTATTTAAATAGAATTAAGTTCAACATTTCTAAATTATTTTTGAAAATACTTTCAAAATGTCTGATTGTCTTAGAGAAGTAATTTCTTCTCTAAAATCCCTCGTCAATGTTCATTTTGTTCATTTGGTGATATTCCTCCAACTAAAGATGAATCTTATGTTTTCTCCTCTCCCAATGTATGTCCTCCTAAAGAGGGTATCTTGGAGCAAGCAGATGAGATCATCGATAGATTCCTAAACTACTTTACCTACCATTCATTCAAACATTCATCTTGACAATATAACACCTATGCAAGAAACATCCATACACCAACCTCCTTCGTAAAACTTACCTACAAGCTACAATACACCTCACATTCCACATCTCTACCTATAATTCACAAAACATATCATACCTTCACTTGACATGTTTTCCTCATCTCATAAAGAGACCCCTTTGCAATTCATCCCTTGACCATTACGCTTGAATACAAATGACCCCCCTAGAGCTCACGTTGATGCACCTTCCCATATCAAGCATGATGCTTCCTTTTCCCAAAATATTCACTCATCCAATTCAAAACAAATTGACAACACATCTTTTTATTGGGAGATGCATTATGTTCATGGTTTTTGAATCCTCTCTAAGCAAGGCTTTAATACAAACAATGAACAATTATTTCAAATTCCTGTAGAACCAGCAACACATCTTACCACAACAAGAATATGATACCAACATCCTTTCCCTCCACCTTTGCATTAAAAATTCATGTCAGCCTCTATCCAACAATCAAATCATTATTTATATAAAAAAAGATCACTCCTTGCTCTACACCCCTTATATGATATAGATCATACACTATGTACATTTCTGGAGATGGGCGCAATCACCCTTCCATCTCCTTGTGAGATAAATTCTACAAAACAAATAAAATAGGGTTTGTCTTTTTGTACATATCATCCAATGTTTGGGCATTCTATTGATGAGTGTTGTGCCTTAAAGAAGAAAATACAATGACTATTTCAAATATATGGCATCCTTATGGATCCATATAATATAATATATTAGTTATTATTGTGTTGATCCTTGATATGTGATATTCATAACATCATATATTGCTCATTGTCATGCATGGTGGCACAATATTTTGTGCAACCATATTTCACCAACAAGGAGCAACATAATAGTATCCACAATGATTGTCCTTGTCTATACACTTGAGGGGCAAGGATAATTATTTTTTTGAGGTGTGTATTATTTCTAAGGATCCCATATTCATCCTTTATTTCGTTAAAATATTAGCTTAAAAATTACACTAACATTTTAAAGGGGGCATATCCCTCATCTATTTTCATACATTTGGTATCTAGTGAAGATTAAATTCTTGTTTGTGCTCCTTTAGTGGTGGTACTATGTAGGATACCCCATAATGTGTGTCCTTACAATTTATTCATGTGCCCCTTTAGTGGTGGTATTGGGTGATCCCATAATACTGGTTTACAATTTTTGGCCAAACTGGACACTGAACTGATTTTTTCTAACTAAATATTAACTTTCGGGCACCTATAGCGGCTAAACCGTGAGGAATTTGAAGATGATGCAAACTAGTTATTTGTGACATTTTTTTTGTAGATTCTAAATATATAATTTTAAAAAAAATTGGAGTCAGATTGCACTTCTTTTTCCATCTCCTTCGAAAACTAGTTTTTTTCAGTAAACACCATTTTTAAGGAGTGATGCTCACTGTATACAACATAACTTTTTTTCCATGAAGGATAAAATTCTAATTTTTTTGAATTTAGATTTTTAACTACAATATCTAGAACTTTCATTTGGTTTCATAGTGTTTTATTGAATATTTTTCCCTTAATCAAGTTTTGAAGTCAAACCAATTACAATTCAGACATATGTAGACTGTATACAACATAATTTTTTATGTATGTATCAAAATTCATTTTTTTTGTTGGATCAAGGACTTCAATATCTAGTGCACTGATATTTTTCAAAAAAAAATTGATAATATACTATTTTTCCATATGTGCAGAACAAAGAGTTTGATTTTCAGTGAAAAACCTACATTCACAAGAAATAAAAAAAAAAATATAATAATAAAATTAAAAATTTATTTAAAATTATACTTTTTGGGAAGCTTATAATAAGGACTACATACTTACAAAAAATAAATTTTAAATGAATTAATTTGATCCCCCAAAAGGTAAATCAAAAGTGGTTTTTTATTATCATTTTGATAGGTGTAAAGGAGACTTCGTTATTGGTATGGTTTAAAACTGGCAAGGTTCTATCCAAGGGGGTTTTATCTAAGGTGGTTTGATCAAACCCTCTTTAATTGGAATCCTTTAAATGGAAATTTTCAAGGCTCAAATCATTATATTTTCTAAAAATATGTGATTTCAGCAAAAAACAAGATTTCCTAGAAATTGTAAACCAATATTGTGGGATCACCCTATTATGTATGGTACCACCTAAGGTGTATCCTTTCAATGTATTCATGTGCCCCTTTAGTGGCGGTACTATGTATAATACCCCTAAGGGGTGGCCTTGCAATTCATTCACATGCCCCTTTAGTGGTGGTATTATGCATAATACCCCCTAAGGTATGGTTGTCACTTTATTTATGTACCTCCTTTGTGGTGGTGTTGTTTATAACACCCCCTAAGGTGTGGTTACCAATTCTTCCCCCCTAATGTTAGAATTTTGTACAACTCTTGAGGTGATTTATCCCCCATGATGTTAAAATTTTATACACCCCTTGAGGTGACTCGTCCCTGTGATGTTAAACTTTTGTACACCCCCTAAGGTGATTTGTCCCTTGTGACATTAAATTGTCCCCCGTGACATTAAAATTTTATGTGTTCCCTGAGGCATGAATGGAAAAATAGTACATAGATCTAGCATAATAGAATTTATTGGTCTATGAACTTGAGCATTTTTATATGGATACCTAGTATAACACAACTTGCTAGCCAATAGATCCATGTGTCTTATGAGTAAGCTAGCATAATACAACTTTATATCCTTGTAGGACCCATCATATTGCATGGATACCTAGCATAACACAACTTGCTAGCATTGTAGGACCCATCATAATGCATGGGCACCTAGTATAACACAACTTTTGAGACATTGGATCTATGTATCTCATAGGTGATCTAGCATAACACAGCTTGCTAGCCTTGTAAGAGCACCACCATGCCTAACATCCTATATTTGATGGTTGTCGTTTGGTATTTGAGATAAACTTTTAGACTAAGGTCTCTTTACCTTACTAACTCGAATCCTTTTAGCTTACTAACCTTTGTGTTTTATGTTTTAGTGTTTATATTATTGTTTGAGTTATGTTTTATGTGTTTGTCTTGTTTCTTTTGTGTGTTTGCTTCATTTATTCCTTGTATGTGTCTAGCATCGTAAAAATTTTACCTTGATAATTTCACACTGGATTTAGCTCCCCCTTATGTGCTTAGACCTAATTTTGCTAATAGTTTTCCCGTTTTATTATCATTTTCAAAAAATTGGGATATAATTGGAAATTAATATTAATTATTT
This sequence comes from Sequoia sempervirens, assembly GCA_007258455.2. NCBI lineage: Eukaryota > Viridiplantae > Streptophyta > Pinopsida > Cupressales > Cupressaceae > Sequoia > Sequoia sempervirens. The sequence continues at coordinate 363,305,333 of VDFB02000015.1, forward strand.
ATTTAATGGTAACAAAAGCCCCAAAATAGGTTTGGTCTAGGGCGCCACTACCTAAGTGACCAATCTATTTTGGCCCAATTTTGAATATGTTATTGTTGATATTTTTATGTTTATGATTTTAAATTCATTTGTAAACTTTTCACAATTAAGTTTGCAAGAAATGAATAAATGCAAGTCTTTTTCACCATTTGAAATTAGAAAGTAATCACTTGAGAAGGAAATTTGAATATCAACTAAGCATCCTAAAAATCATTTAAGAGAAAAATTGGAAACATTTTTCATCAGTCAAAATCTATGCTAGCAATGCATCAAGTTTATGAGTGAGATTGTTCTTGTTTTGTGTTCATGTGTTTTGTGAGTACTAACACGTACATGACTTCCTATCAACAAGAAAATATTCCTTGCATGAGATATGTATCATGACTTCAGTCCATCAAGGAGATTATATCTAAGTGGTAAGTTGTAGCACTTGTTATTTATCACTTATTTTAACCATTTTCCTCTGCCCGACCAAGGGAAAGCAATCTTTACACCATCATTAACATTATGGAGGTGGAAACACAAAAATGGTGTTTAACTTAGGAAATACCCTATATGGCACAACTCTTTCTCCCCTCTCTTGTTTGTAAGTGGTAGATCTAAAATGGATTTGGAAGAATATTGAAGACCTAATAGCAAGATCAAGCATTCAAGTCTCCTACTTTAGCAAGTTAGGGAAAGAAGAATTATTCATCAACATGCGAAGTTTTGAAGCCGGGTCCAAGAAGGAAGAACCTATAGATTGTAACCTACTGAGACCTATTCATAGATTATAAAAAGAAAAATTCTCTAGTCTATTGTGCCACTACCCTAGACTAGAATATTTTAGTCCCAATTTTCATTTCAAGTTCCTCAATCTCTACACTCTTCTTTTTTCTCATCAATTTTTGTGTTGCAATTCTGTACTTATCTAAAATTACATCAATTTGATGTAGATCCATAGTTGACCTAGTTTTACATTTGCACAATCAAATCAATTCAATTCATAATCAATCAAGACAAACCTTCAAAAAAAGGACCAAAACCCTGATCTACTATTTTGGCTCTTCCATTGAGGATATAACCCACTTGTGGTCTTGTGTGATCAATTTTTGGTTCCTCTCTAATGTGATGTTAGGAAAGGTGCAATTTAGACCCTAGATCCATTTTTCCACATCACATTTTTGTGAACTCAACACTTTTTACATTTACAAAACCTTCTAAAATCATAAATCTTTCATTGTGAAATTTGAGTGTAATCTTAGGTTGTTTGCGTTTGTCAAAATTACATGCACATTTTAGTGAAAAGCATATATTTTTGTATCTTTTTCATTTCAAAAGTTTAAAAAGTGTTATCTTTCAACATTTTCAAGGAAAATTTAATTAGTTAAAGCATTTTAAACCCTAGAAATTATAATTTGAACATATTGCATTGCTTCAACAACATAAAATTCCATACATGTATGTGCTTCACATAAACAAATTAGGTTTTAGTACATTTCTAGAAAAAATTTTGCTTTCAAACCTAAACCTGTGCAACCTTAGATCCTCAAACACTGTAGGTGCTTTCTAGATTATTAAATTATAAAATTTTGCATCCCTATTCTAGGGTGTCATTGCCCCTATCCAACTAATTTTTGTCCCAATTTCAATCATTGTTTTGTCTTTGTGATCTCTATGCAAGCCCACTTCCTATTTTTGATATTTCTTTTTTTTTTTATCTTGTTCATCTATTTTTCTCTTCATTATATGAGCACTCAAGCATCACAAATTTTGTAATAAATTTATTAGCTTCATGATTTGGTGTCCCATATCCAATACCCCTGTGAAATATAGTTACAGACTTATGGCTTCCTATGTTGCAATCACATATGGTGTTGAGCCTAAGTCTTATAACTCTTTCACTCAAGGAGTTATATCTCAACAATCTATCTTTGATTCTCTTCCTACTCATACATGGTCTATATTTACTTTGTCACCTAACATTCATGTGGATTTGGAGGCTACTATTTCCATGTCCCTAATGATAAACTTAAACAATTGGACAAGACTTAGAGATCCTTCAACAATACTTAAGCACCAAATATTTAGCTAGAGAAACCCATTATTTTGGGGGAAGCTCCTTGTCATGAGTAAGCTTTGTTGGGAACATATCACTTGGCATAGGGTTTCCCAACAAGCTTTCATGTCTTATCATTTTATAAATATCACGTTTTTTATCGTAAAGGTAATTTCTCTTGGTTGGTGTTAGCAATTACTTTAAGGTGGGGGCATACATTATATTTTATGCTTCACTTTGTTTTCACACAATTAGAACTTTGTGATGTGTTTATGGCATATTGATCATATTTTGTAGCACCTTATTAGAGTTATTTTACAAACAACAAGATTTTCTTATGATTCTTGATATGGTTGACATGAGAACTCTCCCAATGAATATTGGACTTCACTAGACCTTGTGTGTTTTCATTTGATATCCTTTGTGGAAACTCACCTAGTGAATATCAGACTTCACTAGCATGTGATGCCTTTCATGGGCCACCTAGCAAATATCGAAGTTTTTTAGCCTATGATTCATGAATATCTTGGGTATGGATCCTAGTAAGAATCTACACATCTTGCTATTACATGATGTAATACCCCCTTTTGTGGGTTTGCATTATGTTTACATTGTGTTTGCATTGTTTTTGCATCCTGTTTGCATTAGGTTTGCATCATAATTCATTTTGCATAATGTTTGTGCCTTCGTTGTTTGTTCTTAGTATTTTTCATGTTGCATTACACCTCATGTGTGCATGTTCCTTTGTCTTTACATTGTTGTGTAGTAGGATCCTAAGCCTGGGGGCTAGCAAATCCCCTAGATTTAGTGTCATCTTACTTCTCCAATGTTATGATAAAAGGGCCCTTTTTGGCTTATCCTTACTTTAGTGTGAGAATGAGTTTAATTTCATGCTCTCACTAATATATGAGTTAAAAGTAGCATCATAAATTTTCAACATTGACAATTTCACACTAGTTTCAACCCCTCCTTATGTGCTTGGATATAATTATGCTAATAATTTACCTTTTCTATTATCATTTTTAGAAAATCAGGATATAATTGAAAACTAATATTAATTATTATCTAATGGTAACAAAAGCCAAAAATTAGGAATTAGGTTTGGTCTAGGGTGCCATCACCCTTGACCAACCTATTTTGGCCCAATTTTGAATATGTTATTCTCAACATTTTTATGTTTGTAAATTCAAATTCATTTGTCAGGTTTTCATAATTAATTTTGCAAGAAATGAAGAAATGCATATAAATACAAGTCTTTTTCACTATGTTTTTGTTCATGTGTTTTGTGAGTACTAACACTTGTAAGACTTCCTATCAACAAGAAAATATTCCTTACATGAGATGTGTATTGTGACTTTAGTCCATCAAAGAGATCAAATTTGAGTGGTAAGTTGCAACACTTGTTTTCATCCATTTGCCTCTACTAGACTGAGGGTAAGCACTCTTTTTACATCATCATTACCATTGTGGAGGTGGAAACACCAAAACAAGGCTTGACTTAGGAAAGTCCCTATATGGAACAACCCTTTCTCCCCTATCTTGTTTGTAGGTGGTGGATCTAAAGTGGATTTGGGAGAATATTGAAGACCTAATAGAAAGATCAAGCATTCAAGTCTCCTAATTCAATAAGTTAAGGAAAGAAGAATTATTCATCAACAACCAAAATTTTGAAGTTGAGTCCAAGAAAGAAGAACCTATAGATTGTAACCTACTAAGATCTATTCACATATTCCAAAAAGTAACATTATCCAGTCTAGGGTGCCACTACCCTAGACCAGATAGTTTTAGTCCTAATTTTCGTGTCAGGTTCCTTAGTATATGCATTCTTCTTATTTGTCATCAATTTTTTGTGTTGCAATTCTGTACTTTTTTTAAATTACATCTGTTTGTTGTAGATCCATAGTTGACCTAGTTTTACATTTGCACAATCAATTCAATTCAATTCCTAATTAATCAAGATAAACCCCTGAAAAGAGGACCAAAACCCTAATCTACTATTCTAGATCTTCCATTGAGGATGGTAGCCAAGTGGTCTTGTGTGATTAATTTTTGATTCCTCTCTAATGTAATGTTGGGAAATGTGTGATTTATACCTTAGATCCATTTTTCCATATCACAGTATGCCACATGTTGTCTCATGTATTTTCTTGTATGCTTTGTGTTCATTGTGTATGCTTTGTGTATTTATTATGTTTTATATCTCTTTTGTTGCATTTACCTCATGTGTGTGTGTTCCTTTGTCATTACATTGTTGTTTAGTAGGATCTTGAGCCAGGGGGTTAGCACATCCCCTAGATTCAGTGTCATCTTACTTCTCCAATATTTTTATGAAAGAAAACTTCTTGGATTTTGCTTAATTTAGTGTGAGCATGAGTTTAAGTTCATACTATCACTAAAGTGGGGGCTAAATGTAGCATCACAAATTGTTGACCTTGCCAATTTCACACTAGGTTTAGCTCATCCTTATGTGCTTGGACCTAATTATGCTAATAATTTGCTCATTTTATTATCATTTTCAAAAAACCAAGATATAATAGGAAACTAGTATTAATTATTTATTTAATGGTAATAAAAGACCAAAAATAGGTTTGGTCTAGGGTACCATCACCCTTGTCTAGCCTATTTTGGTCCAATTTTGAATATGTTATTGTCAACATTTTTTTATGTTTGTTTAAATTCAAATTTATTTGTTGGCTTTTCACAATTAATTTTATGGGAAATGAAGAAATGCATATAAATACAAGTCTTTTTCACCATTTGAAACTAGGAAAAAATCAAGAAGGCAATTTTAATATCAATTGGGCATCCTAACAAGTAGTCAAGAACAAAATTAACAACATTTTTCATTGGTCAAGATCTATGTTAGCAATGCATCAAGTTTATGAGTAAGATTATTTATGTTTTGTGTTTATGTGTTTATTGAGTACTAACACTTGAATAAATTTCTATCAACAAGAAAAAATTCCTTACATGAAATGTGTATCATGAATTTAGTCCATCAAGAAGATCAAATTTGAGTGGTAAGTTGGAGAACTTTTTATTTATCACTTGTTTTCATCTATTTGCCTCTACTTGACTAAGGGCAAGCACTCTTTTTACATCATCATTACCATGGTGGAGGTAGAAACACAAAAACAAGGTTTTACTTAGGAAAGCCCCTATATGGCACAACCATTTCTCCCCTCTCTTTTTTGCAAGTGGTAGATCTAAAGTGGATTTGGGAAAATATTAAACACCTAATAGCAAGATCAAGCATTGAAGTCTCTTACTTCAACAAGATGGGGCAAGAAAAATTATTCATCAATGGATGAAGTTCTAAAGTTGAGTCCAAGAAGGAAGAACCTGCAAGCTGCAACCTAGTAAGACCTATTCACATATTCCAAAAAGCAACATTATCCAATCTAGGGCATCATTTCCCTAGACCAGATAGTTTTAGTTCTAATTTTCATGTCAGGTTCCTTATTCTTTGCACTCTACTTATTTTTCATCAATTTTTGTGTTTCAATTCTATACTTTTTTTAAATTACATTAGTTTATTGTAGATCCATAGTTGACCTAGTTTTACATTTGCACAATCAAATCAATTAGGTTCCTAATCAATCAAGAAAAACCCCTGAAAAGAGGACCAAAACCTTGATCTACCATTCTAGATCTTCCATTGAGGATAGTAGCCAAGAGGTTTTGTGTGATAAATTTTTGGTTCCTCTCTAATGTAATGTTAGAAAGGTGTGATTTAGACCTTAGATCCATTTTTCCACATCATAGTATGCCACGTGTTGTCTCATGTATTTTATTTTATGCTTTGTGTTCATTGTGTATGCCTTATGTATTCATTATGTTTTATGTCTCTTTTGTTACATTGCACCTCATATGTGTGTGTTCCTTTGTCATTACATTATTTTTTAGTAAGATCTTGAGCCTGAGGACTAGCGCATCCCCTAGATTCAGTGTCATCTTACTTCTCCAATATTTTGATGAAATAACCCTTCTTGGATTTTCCTTTAGTTTGATCATGAACGTAAGTTCATACTCTCACTAAAGTGGGGGCTAAATGTAGCAGTTTAAATTATCGACCTTGACAATTTCACACTATGTTTTGCTCCCCTCTAATGCTTGGACCTAATTATGCCTATTATTTGCCTATTTTATTATTGTTTTCAGAAAATCAAGATAAAATTGGGAATTAAAAAATAATTATTTATTTAACAATAATCAAAGCCCCAAAATAGGTTTGGTCTAGGGTTCCCTCACCCTAGACCACCCTATTTTGGCCTAATTTCTAATATTTTATTGTCAACATTTTTATATTTATAAATTCAATTTTATTTATCATCTTTTCAAAGTAATTATTGCAAGAAATCAAGAAATGAATATAAGTCTTTTTCACCATTTGAAACTAGAAGGTAACTTGAATATCAATTGAGGATCCTGAAAAGAAGTCAAGGTAATTCAAGAGCAAAATAAATATTATTTTACAACATTTTTATCAGTCAAGATTCATGTTAGATTGATGCATCATGTAAGATTTATTTCATGATTTATGTTCATTTTGTGAGTACTAACACTTGCAAGACCTTCAATCAAGAAACCAATTCTCCTTGCATGAGATGATTGGCATGACTTTAGTCCATCAAGAAAATCATATCTGAGTGATAAGTCATAGTACTTGTGATTTATCATTTGTTTTATACATTTTCCTCTACTTGACCTAGGGTAAGCACTCTTTATCAACATCATCATAGTTGTTACAGAGGTGGAAAAACCAAAATGGTGTTTTACTTAGGCAAGCTCCTATATGACACTAACCCTTCCTCTCCTCTCTTTCTTATAGGTGGTAGATCTGAAGTGGATTTGGAGAAGATTGAAGATTCAACATTAAGATCAAAAATTTGAGTACATTCCTCCATCAAATTAGGGCAAGAGCAATTATTCATCAATAAATGAAGTTTCAAAGCTATGTTTGACAAGGAAGAACCCACAGACTATAACACATCAGATCATGTTCATAGATTCTAGAAACCCTCATTTCTTAGTTGAGGGCACACACACTTCTAAGAGATAATTTTTTTATGATGATATGATAATGGTTTCATCTATCAATCATTTTTTTCATAAAAAAACAAAGTTGATTCACATCATTTGATATCTAAGTTATGCTCAACAGCCTCAAGTATAGAGCACAAGAGGCCCTCGAAAAGGGATCGATGGATTCATCATATGGTTATCGACCATCTTTGATCATATTTTGTATTCATTATTAAATTAATTTTTTGGTCACAAGAAAAAATTCCCCAGGTCTATTAAAGATTTCAAAGATTAGGGATTTCTTCTTCTAGTCAAGATTTTATTACTATATTCCAATTCCATTTGTAAATGGTCATAGATCTATTCAAGTATAATATTTGCAACATCCAATGTCCCAAACATCAAGCAATGACCTACTATTTTTACTTTTCAACCTAGTATAAGTGCATTTGGGGCCTTAATCTAGAAATTTTTAATGGTTGCTCTTAAAAAAATTTGGAGCCTTTTTTAAGAGGGGTAAACGCTTTTAACCCAAAGCTATGAGCCAGTGAGGTCACAAATAGGGGACCTCATCCCCAATGTAAATTCTCAATAATTATACCCCAATGGGGTTTGAACCTTGATGGCAAGAATAACAACACAACAAATTAGACATCGCACCATGCCACTATTGGCAATTTTTTAGAGCCTTTAATAACCAAGGGTTTTATGAATTTTACAGGAGTAACTACTTCTTTAAATTTTATAATCAATTAGATTTGTATATTTTATGGCAATAGTTATTATTTATAATTTTTTAATAAGTGATATTAAGAAAATTAATTTAATGATATCAATTGGTTTTGTTTGTTGTAGGGACTTCTATTGATTAGGGCATAACTTATGTGTTGATGTTTGTGGTATTACTATTGACATATATTTGATTCATCTTAAAAATATATTTTCGTGTACTACATTTTTAAGGGGAACGAACATTGCTATTTATTTATTTCTTTAGTGGGAACAAGGGTTTGTTGTTTTTTGTTTTGTGGAGGCTGTGATTCATCCATTCATTTTTGATGCAAATTGATTTACATGATTTTATGTATGTAGATGTAGATGCTTCAAATTTAAGAGGATCTTCATTTTTGTAATATTCTTTGTCGTAAATATTGAGCAACCAATGCTCCATCTTCTTTTCAGAGGTTGTATTTTGTAGAAACATTAAATTATTTCTTCTTTTGCTTGTTTAAGAATTATTCTCTTGCATGGCTGTAATCTACCATTTGTGTTGTTGTTAGCTTCAATTTTTTGCATTTTAAAAGCAATAATTTTATTTAGAAATGAATGCTATTTTTTCTTTTAAATATAATTATTTAATAATGAATATGAATTAGTTTTGAAAGGTTCAATAGCAATGGCTTAGTAATGACGTTCATATGTCAAGGTTGCATGCCTTCCTCATTTTAGATCAACTTTTTTATAAATACTAAAGGAAAATGAGTGGTTAAACTCAACATAATTATTTATATAATTTAATATAAGTTAAATATTTATAGAAGAGGTTTCAATTTGTTTTGGAACAACATTTTTAGTAATAGCTTTTTATTAGTTTTTCAAAAAAGTCTTGTTTTGATTTTAATGAATTATTTATGAGCGATTCAATTGGATTAGACATAAAGGAAGATAAGATTCCATGAAAAGGAATCTTGAGCAATGAGGGGTTGTGAATGAAGGAGGTATTGCAATATGGAAGTAGGTAGTTTCTCCATGGAGGTAGTCATTACTAGGATTTGAAGGCCTTTCTTTCATTATTTTTTTTACACTTTTTTTTTCATCATTATTTTTAATTCATTTTCGTTTTATAATTATGTATTGTTATTATTATTGTAGACACTTAAATTTGACCACTCCCATAGTGGTATTAAGATAGTTACTATTTATATTTATTTTTATTAGTTTGTGTCTATTATGACTAGGATTGAGTCCAAGAACGAAGAACCTACAAATTGTAACCCACTGAGACCTATTCACATATTCCAAAAAGAAACATTATCTAGTCTAGGGTGCCACCACCCTAGACCAGAAAGTTTCAGTCCTAATTTTCATGTTAGGTTCCTTAGTTTTTGTACTCTTCTTTTTGTCATCAATTTTTGTGTTGTAATTCTGTACTTTTCTGAAATTACATTAGTTTGTTGTAGATCCATAGTTGATCTAATTTTATATTTGCACAATCAAATCAATTTAATTCCTAATTAATCAAGACAAACCCCCCAAAAGAGGACCAAAACCATGATCTATCATTCTGGCTCTTCCATTGAGGATAGTATCCAAGTCGCCTTGTGTGATCAATTTGTGGTTCCTCTATTATGTAATGTTGGGAAAAGTGTGATTTAGACCTTAGATCCATTTTTCCACATCACAATATGCCACATGTTGCCTGGTGTATTTTTTTGTATGCTTTTGTGTATTCATTATGTTTTATGTCTCTTTTGTTGCATTGACCTCATGTGTGTGTTTCTTTCTCATTAAATTATTGTTTAGCCTGATCTTGAGCCTAGGGGCTAGCACATCCCCTAGATTCAATGTCATCTTCAATATTTTGATGAAAGAACCCTTCTTGGGTTTTCCTTAATTTAGTGTGAGCGTGAGTGTAAGTTCACACTCTCACTAAAGTGGGAGCTAAACGCAACATCATAAATTGTTGACCTTGACAATTTCACACTAGGTTTAGCTTCTCCTTGTATGCTTGGACACAATTATGCTAATAATTTTCCTGTTTTATTATCGTTTTAAAAAAAAAAGATATAATTGGAAACATATTAATTATTTATTTAATAGTAATAAAAGCCCCAAAATAGGTTTGTTCTAGGGAGCCATCACCCTTGACCAACCTCTTTTGGCCCAATTTTGAATATGTTATTGCTGGCATTTTTATGTTTGTAAATTCAAATGCATTTGTAGGCTTTTCACAATTAATTTTGTGGGAAACGAAGAAATGCATATAAATATAATTCTTTTTCACCATTTGAAACTAGAAAACAATTGAAAGAAGGAAATTTTAATATCAATTGGGCATCCTAAAAAGTACTAGTCAAGATAATTCAAGAGAAAAAATAACAATATTTTTCATCAATCAAGATATATGTTAGTAATGCATCAAGTTTATGAGTAAGATTGTTCATGTTTTGTGTTTATGTGTTTTGTGAGTACTAACACTTGCAGTACTTCCTATCAACAAGAAAGTATTCCCTACATGAGATGTGTATCATAACTGTAGTCCATCAAGGCTTGATCAAATTTGAGTGGTAAGTTGCAACACTTGTTATTTATCACTTGTTTTCATCCATTTTCCTCTACCTGACCGAGGGTAAGCACTATTTTTATATCATCATTACCATTATGGGGGTGGAAACACCAAAACAAGGTTTGAATTAGGCAAGCCCCTATATGGCACAACCCTTTCTTCCCTCTCTTGTTTGCAGGTGACCAATCTGAAGTGGATATGGGAGAAGATTAAAGACCTAATATCAAGATCAAGCATTCAAGTCTCCTACTTCAACAAGTTAGGACAAGAATTATTCATCAACATACAAAGTTCTGAAGTTGAGTCCAAGATGGAAGAACCTATAGATAGTAACCTATTGAGTCTTGTTCACATATTCCAAAAATCAACATTATCCAATCTAGGGCACCATCACCCTAGACTAGATACTTCCAATCCTAATTTTCAGGTTCCTTAGTCTACACTTTTATTTTTTGTCATCAATTTCTATGTTGTAATTCTATACTCTTTTGAAATTACTTCAGTTTGTTGTAGATCCATAGTTGACCTAGTTTTACATTTGTACAATCAAATTAATTCAGTTCCTAATTAATCAAGATAAACCCCCAAAAAGAGGACCAAAACCCTAATCTACCATTCTAACTCCTCCATTGAGGATAGTAGCCAAGTGATCTTTTGTGATCAAATTTTAGTTCTCTCTAATGTACTAATGAGAAATTTGCAATTTAGAGCTTAGATCCATTTTTCCACATCACAATATACCACGTGTTGCCTCGTCTACTTTCTTGTATGCTTTGTGTTCATTGTACATATGGTTTGTGTATTCATTATGTTTTATGTCTCTTTTGTTGCATTTCACCTCATGCGTGTGTGTGTTCCTTTGCCATTATATTGTTGTTTAGTAGGATCTTGAGCTTGGGGGTTAGTGCATCCCCTAGATTCAATGTCATCTTACTTCTCCAATACTTTGATGAAAGAACCCTTCATGGATTTTCCTTTAGTGTGAGTATGAACGTAAGTTCATACTCTCACTAAAGTGGGGGATAAATGTAGCATCAAAAATTGTCGACCTTGACAATTTCACACGAGGTTTATCTCCTCCTTATGTGCTTGGACCTAAATATGCTAATAATTTTCCCATTTTGTTACTATTTTCAAAAAATTAGGATATAATTGGAAACTAATATTAATTATTAGCATATTTTGGCCCAATTTTGAATATGTTATTGTCAAATTTTTTATGTTTGTAAATTCAAATTCATTTGTTGACTTTTCATAATTAATTTTGTGGGAAATGAAGAAATGCATATAAATACAAGTCCTTTTCACCATTTGAAAATAGAAAACAATCAAGAAGGCAATTTTAATATCAATTGGGCATCCTAAAAAGTATTCAAGAGCAGTCAAGAGAAAAATTAATAACATTTTTCATAATTCAAGATCTATGTTGGCAATGCATCAAGTTTATGAGTATGATTGTTCATGTTTTGTGTTCATGTGTTTTGTAAGTACTAACACTTGTAGGAATTACTATCAACAATAAAATATTCCTTACATGAGATGTGCACCACGACTTCAGTCCATTAAGGAGATCAAATTTGAGTGGTAAGTTTCAAGACTTGTTATTCATCACTTGTTTTCATTCATTTGCCTCTACTCGATCGAGGGTAAGCATTGTTTTTATATCATCATTACCATTGTGGAGGTGGAAACACCAATAAAAGGGTTGACTTAGGTAAGCCCTTATATGACACAACCATTTCTCCCCTCTCTTGTTTACATGTGGCAGATATGAAGTGGATTTGGGAGAAGATTGAAGACCTAATAGCAAGATCAAGCATTTAAGACTCCTACTTCAAAAAGTTGGGGGAAGAAGAATTATTCATCAACATACAAAATTTTGAAGTTGAGTACAAGAAGAAATAATTTATAGACTGTAACCTACTAAGACCTATTCATACATTCCAAAAAGTAACATTATCCAATGTAGTGTAGGAAATTGCATGCGTTTATAATTTCACACTATGTTTGGGTCACTTAATATATTGGACTTAATTAAGCTTCTAATTTTCCACATTATGCATTCTAAAGCCTTATTTTCCCATTTTCTAAAAGGAGAACCGACATTTACTTAATGCATTTAATATTTTAACCACCATAGAATATATGTGTCCTGGACTTATATGCTAGGACCCATTTACCCATGAGCAAATGGGTCCCCTTTATGTCCTAACACCCATTTAAAAAAATATTTTTGGCAATATTTTAATGATTCAAATTCAATTTGCATTTGTCAGTTTTTGGAATCTAATTTTTGAGAAATTAGATAAACACCTATAAATACATAGTATTTTTATCATTTGAAATCTAATGGGCATAATAACATACATTATCAAGACTTCCTATGAGAAAATATTATTGTCAAGAGCATTCAAGAGAAGATTTATCAATCATTTGTTGCAGTAATCAAGGTCGTATCATCATGTTCAAGTCTATGTGTGTTCATATCATCTTGTGAAGGCTAATATACATTGTTGATCCTAAAGCATCCAAGCATTTCAAGTATCCAAATCCATCAAGAAAAGAAAGCTCAAGTTCCTTGGAGAGACATGTTTGTCTTCAGTCCTCTAAGGGAAGCCATTGAAGGGTTGTGAGTTGTAGCAAGCAAGTGTTCATTCATCAATTCCTTCTCCTTTTTAATTATATTTCTATCACTTGGTTTAATTACCAAACTTGAGGTTTGACCAAGGCAAACCCTCATAGAAAACAAAACAATTTTTCCTCTTTGTGTATGTGCATATTACAGGTTGAAGAAGGATTGAAGAAATTTTGAAGAAGAAATTCTAAATTATTGCACAAGTTATCATCATTGTTGTCAACCCACAAAAACTAAGTTACAAACTTTATTTTTGACTTTTTGATAGTGGGACCTATGCCAAATAGAAGATAAGATCCAACCTTAGAGGACTGCCAAAAGTTATTTTGTAAGCCCTAACAAGGACCCATTTGCCTAGGGGTGAATCAGTCCCTCAGTAGCTCTCAAAAATAACTTTTGGTGATAGGTACATGCCATTAGACCCATCTCAGATCTGCTTGCAAATTATTGTTTTTGCTTTTGTACATTCTAAAAGTTACATTTCAGGTATTAGGTCTTGTCATTTATTTAGTTTGAGCATTGCAAATAATTTCAATTTGGTTTTAGATCTGTCCTATTTTCCTAAGGATTGAGATCCAGGTCTGATTGGTTCACCATTAAGCTTGAAAGACAATCTTTAGACCTTGTGATCTCTTTCCTAATGAAAATTGTGGGGAAAGGCACCTATTAAAATCCCTAAAAGGTTTTGCAAAACATCATCATCATAAACCCCTTTTGAAAGGGATCCCTTTTCACTCCATTTCATCTAGTCTATGGCACCACCACCCTAGACTAGATAGTTTTAGTCCTAATTTTCATGCCAAGTTCCTTAGTCTTTGCACTCTACTTTTTTTTCATCAATTTTTGTGTTGCAATTATGCAATTTTTTGAAATTACATTAGTTTTTTGTAGATCCATAGTTGAACTAGTTTTAGATTTGCACAATCAAATTAATTCAATTCCTAATCAATCAAGACAAACCTCAAAAAAGAGGACCAAAACCTTGATCTACCATTATGGCTCTTCCATTGAGGATATCATCCAAGTGATCTTGTGTGATCAATTTTTGGTTCCTCTCTATTGTAATGTCAAGAAAGGTGTGATTTAGACGTTAGATCCATTTTTCTACATCAAGTATGCCACATGTTGCTCGTGTATTTTCTTGTATGCTTTGTGTTCATTGTGTATGCTTTATGTATTCATTATGTTTTATGTCTCTTTTGTTACATTACACCTCATGTGTGTATGTTCCTTTGTCATTACACTATTTTTTAGTAGGATCTTGAGCCCAGGGCTAGCACATCCCCTAGATTCAATGTCATCTTACTTCTCGAATATTTTGATGAAAGAACCCTTTTTGACTTTTCCTTACTTTAGTGTGAGAATGAGTGTAAATTCATACTCTCACTAAAGTGGGGGCTAAATGTAGCATTGTAAATTATTGACCCTAACAATTTCACACTATGTTTGGCTCCCCTCTAATGCTTGGACCTAATTATGCTTATTATTTGTTTGTTTTATTATCGTTTTCAAAAAATAAAGATAAAATTGGAAATTAAAATTAATTATTTATTTAATGATAATCAAAGCCCCAAAATAGGTCTGGTCTAGGGTGCCACCCTATTTTGGACGAATTTTTTTAATATTTTATTATCGATATTTTTATATTTATAAATTTAAATTCATTTGTCGGCTTTCAAAGTAATTAATCTTTTCAAAGTAATTATTGCAGGAAATCAAGAAATGTATATAAATATATCTTTTTCACCATTTGAAACTAGAAGGTAATTTGAGTATCCATTAAGGATCCTGGAAAGTAGTCAAGCAATTCAAGAGAAGAATAAACATTATTTTACAATATTTTTATTAGTCAAGATTCATGTGAGCAATGCATCATGCAAGATTTATTTCATGTTTTATGTTCATTGTTTTGTGGGTACTAACACTTGCAAGACCTTTAATCAAGCAACCAATTCTCCATGCATGAGATGAGTGACATGACTTCAGTCCATCAAGAAAACTAGATTTGAGTGGTAAGTTGAGGTACTTGTGATTTATCATTTGTTTTATACATTTACCTTTACTCGACCTAGGGTAAGCTCTCTTTATCAACACCATCATAATTGTTGTGGAGGTGGAAACACCAAAATGGGGTTTTACTTAGGTATGCCCCTATTTAACACAACCCTTCCTCTCCTCTCTTTCTTGCAAGTGGTAGATCTGAAGTGGATTTAGAGAAGATTGAAGATTCAACATTAAGATCAAGCGTTCAAGTACATTCCTTCATCAAATTAGGACAAGAACAATTATTCATGAATATATGAAGTTTCAAAGTTGAGTTTGATAGGGAAGAACCTATAGATTGTAACACATCAGATCCTGTTCATAGATTCCAGAAACCCTCATTTCTTAGTCTAGGGCACCCACACCCCTAAGAGATAAAACTTTCCATAACGATGGTTTCACTTGTCGATCATGTCTGTCATAAAAGACAAAGTTGATTCATGTCATTTGATAGAAGTTATGTTCAATGACCTCAAGTATAGAGCACAAGAAGCCCTCAAAAAGGGCTTGGTGGATTCATCGTATGGTTAGCAACCATCTTTGATCATGTATTTTGCATTGAACATTAAATTAATTTTTGGGTCACAAGTAAAATTTTCCCAGGTCAGTTAACGATTTTGAAGATTAGGGATTTCTTCTTCTAGTCAAGATTTTATTAGTATATTCCAATTACATTTGTAAATGACCATAGACCTATTCGAGCACAATATTTGCAACATCTAGAGTCCCACACATAAAATAATGAGCTACTATTTTTACTTTTCAACCTAGTAGTAGTACATTTGGAGCCTTAATCTAAATTTTTTTAATGGTTGCTCTTAAATTTTTTTGGAGCCTTTAATAACCAAGGGTTACAGGAGTAGCTATTGCTTTGAATTTTTATAATCAATTGGTTTTGTAGATTTTATGCCAGTAGATATTATTTATAATTTTTTAATAAGTGATAATAAGAAAAATAATAATGGGGGAAACCTGCTAGCTTGAACGATTGGTTTGGTTGTGCTAAGGCTTTGGGTTCATCCCATGTAGGTCCAAGGTTCGACTCTTTCTAGCTGAGTTTAAGTGTTGATTGTGTTGTTCGAGCCCGCATAGTCATTCCTGTTGGACTAGTCTTGCCCCAACTTTCCTCTTTAGCACCCGAAAACTTAGCACAAAAGTAAGCCCAAAGCAAGGGTTGTTGGGCCATTAGATTGGGTTGTGGGGATACCATAGGGTTAAAAAAAGAAAAATAACAATGATATCAATTGGTTTTGTCTATTGTAGGGACTTCTATTTATTAGGGCATAACTTATGTGGTAATGTTTATGGCATTTTTATTGACATATATTTGATTCGTCTTATAAATACATTTTCATGTACTCTGTTTTGAAGGGGAAGGAGCATTGTAATTTGTATTATAGGACCTACAATATTTATTTCTTTAGTGGGAACAAGGGTTTGTTGTTTTTGTTTTGTGGAGGTTGTGATTCATCCATTCATTATTGATGCAAATTGATTTACATCATTTTGTGTATGTAGATTTAGATGCTTCAAATTTAAGAGGATCTTCATTTTTGTAACATTTTTTTTCGCAAATTTTGAGCAACCCACGCTCCATCTTCTTCATGTTGGAGGTATTTCACAAACACATTAGATTCTTTTTTCTTTTGTTTGTTTAAGAATTATTCTCTCACATGGCTTAATCTACCGTTTGTGTAGTTGTTAGCTTCAATTTTTTGCATTTAAAAAGCAATATATTTTTATTTAGAAATAAATGATATTTTTTATTTTAAATATAATAAATTTAATAATGAATATGAATTAGTTTTGAAAGGTTTGATAGCGATGGCTTAGTAATGATGTTCATATGTTGAGGTTGCTTACCTTCTTCATTTTCGATGATTTCTTTAATAAATACTAAAGAAAAATGAGTGGTTAAACTCAACACAATTATTTATATAATTTGATATATTAAAAACTTATAGAAGAGATTTCAATTTGTTTTGGAGCAATATTTTAGTAATAGCTTTTTATTAGTTTTTCAAAAAAAATCTTGCTTTGATTTCAATTGGATTAGACATAAAGAAAGACAAAATTCTAAGAAAAGGCATCTTGAACAATGAGAGGTTGTGAATGAAGGAGGCGTAACAATATGAAAGTAGGTAGTCTCTTTATGGAGGCAGTTATAAACTCTCAACAATTACACCTAAATGGGGTTTGAACTTTGATGGCAAGAATAACAACACAACAACTTAACCATCACACTATTTCTCTATTGACTTTTTCATTATTTGTTTTATTCACTATTTTTTTATTATTTTTGAAATTTATTTTACTTTTTTCATTATTTATTGTTATTATTATTTATATTTTAATAAGTTGTATTAAGATAGTTACTATTTATATTTATTTCTTTTAGATTGTGTCTATTTTTCTTAGATTTTTATTCAAAGAAATGAACATTTTTGAAAGTGATATCTCTCAACGTCTTTTATACAGATTTTTTTAAAAATAGATATGCTAGTGACATCAAATTTTTTAACCTAAACATGAAACAATTTTCTAACTTATATATTCACAATTCAAAAAAAAAAAAAATCTATAGGGTAAATAGTTATATATATTTTGTTGGAAGATAAACATCCCATTATTAAAAATAAACATTCTTACACTTTTTGCATTTGTGGCCGTTAATATAATCGTCTGGGAAAAGTACACCTTGAAATTTTATTTAGAAAAAATCTGACGATATGAACAACTTGGAAGATTCTATATCTGACTGGATGAACAAACATCATCCAATCAAAAGAAATAGCTTCTCTCCGAACGTGCTCACGTTTTAAGTCGCTCTATTTAACATTTGACTGGTTACGTTTATGGCTGGAGATCTTTCCCAACGGAGAGACTGATGCTTATGATCTGATTAAATATAACACTCAATACTCTCTGTCCACCTCGTAAACATACACGGCATTTACGCGTAGGGTTTCGTGGCAAGATAATCGAACAGCTGTCATTTGTTATGTTATTCGTCGCATATTCTGCACGTTGGCTTTTAAAATCCGTGAATTATCTCAATTATTTTTTATATATATTTTTCAAATCTCATTTAAAATGATGTCAACTTTTATATCGTTCCATCAGAAGAAGAGAGATCGATTTGGATGAGTTACGGGAACTGTTTCTGCGTATTTTGAGGTAAATTTTGTTTTATGCTTTTCTGTTAACGCTACTGATTTTCAAGCGTTTTGGTGGTCTTGGAGTAAAGATCTTTGCTTTCTTTTCACTATATTTCAGGTTCTTTTTCCCTGACTTAATGGAATGGCTTTACAATCTTTAATGTGTTTTTTGTTTTTTTTGGTGTTCTTATTGGATGAAGTGAGCTAAGGTTTAAGTTTCAATTTATAGTTTTCAAGGTTTTCCCTTTTATAGTACATAAATTGTTAATAATTTTTTGTTTTTCTTCTTTTTTAAATGGTTTATAGGCTTTTATTTAACCCAATCTTCATCTATTTGATTAAGTAGCAGTTCACAATATTCTAACTCTCATGGACAATGAATGGTTCAATTGGCACTAATTACATGTAGAAATTTTTTTGCAGGGTTGGAGTACTAGAATTTCCTGGACAGGTTCTCTGTCCCAACACTATATTTTCATGCAAAGAAGTCCACTTAATTTGCTACCCCATTTTGTGAATGTCAGAGAAACTCTATAAGTTGGTTTTGAGTAGGAATATTGTTGTGATAGGTGATTTCTTTGAAAATCAAGTCTCAAATTGTGGTCATCTTGTGGCTGTGTTGAGTCCGACTAAATCATTCACCTTCATGAGAGATGGGTTCTTGTAAACTGCAACTCATGGAATATGATTTCTGAAGATTAAGGCATCTTATTCCTTAAAATGTGACAATATATTTTGGAAAGTGTTTCAAGTTGCTTTTTTAAGGTTTTTATTTATTTTTTTAATGTTGTTCAGCCTTAGTTCTGGTTTGTGAGGCAGTTGGCCTTGCCTGACTCACCTTTCAGCCGTTGGCTGATGTGGAATAATAGAAGCATTTAGCATATAATCCCCTGTATCTCTATTCAGAGCAATGTCCATTAGAGATCTAAGACCGGAAAATGTCGGTTAAATAGATCTCTATACAATTTACTACATGAACATACTGATTCGCTTGATCAGTAGTTTGAGGTTCTTCTACTGCTCTCAACCACTTGACAGATATGATAGATGAGATTCTAAATGCTATCAGTCAGAGGGGTTAAATAGATCTCTATGCAATTCACTTTAAGCACACATTGATTCGCTTGATCAGTAGTTTGAGATTCTTCTGCTGCCTTCAACCACTTGAGGATATGATGTGTGAGATCCTAAATGCTATCAGTCAAAGTGGTTAACCAAACTAAAGTTGGCCGAGTGCATAAATGATCTGGATTTAGTTGAGGAACTGGCTTTTATAGGTGAGGGCCATGCCCTATGAAGCCTCTATAGATTGGATTCATTCAGATTGTCCTACCATTGATGCATCTTCAGCAGTCCATGATTCCATGCTATAAGTTGGTGAACCTGCAGTTGTTGTTTCCATTCTATCAGTAGGTGAACTTGCTTTTTGGTTACCCATTATTTTCTATGAGGCTGATTTATATATAGGTGAAGCATGCCAAGCCAGGTTTTGAATCTTGGGTCTTCACTATTATATTCTTGCTAGACTAAATTGGCTGGTTTAATATGACATTCTTTTTCTAATTTATTTTAATAAAATTATATGTATACTTTCCCAGTAATGGGGAAGTTGCAGACCACCTTCAATCAGATATCAGTGAGCTTGGACTGCACTGTATTCTTAGGGATTGTAAATCTAGATCATCCTTCCATGTACTTTATAATTTGTAGGGTTAGCCTACATTGCTGCTTGTTTGCTAGAGTAATGGGCTGTCTAATTGCAGTAAGGGTATTTTAAGCTAGTTGTTGCGGTTAGTAGCATTGCCATTACACCACATCTGGTTGAAAAAGATAATGGGTATTTCAGCTGCAAATGTTCCCATTTTTCCTTTCTTTTCTTTTTTCCATATTTACGGTTTTTGAGCATCAAAAAATTATGTTTAAACACAAGTAAGCTTAATTTTTGCACCTGTATTGGTGGTTTTTGACTCTGAACATACAGATGGGGATATGTTTCTTTTGAAGATCAGGGGTAAAATTTAAGGTTCAGTTGCTTATTCTCATTTTTAGGGTTTTGAATCATAGTAGTGGAAACTGCATCAATGCTAGGTTTTAGCCACCAATGCTGCTTTTGCTGTTTAAAGAGTTTTGATTCTTAGGCATCTCAACAGTGGCAATGAGTCTAACCTGGCTTTATTTTGATCATTCATTTTATCAAATGAAGATTTGGCCTGTTTCTCCTTGGTAAATCTTTTGTGAGATTATGAACTTCCTTTAATGTGGTGTGCGATAAGCTTGGACAAAATTCTTGTCATGGGTGCTCCTTGTGTGATTTGTCAACCATATACTTTTTCTTAGTTTCATTGACTATTTCTGGCCACTTGTGGATTAATGTCTAAATTCAGTTCCCTATAATATATCCAATTAAATCTGAATCACAACCGAATTTAACTTCCCTGCTTTTCTATCAGATTAGAGGTTCTTTCAAATATTTTAAATCTTGGCATTTGAAGTGGCAAGGAACATTGTAAGCTATAAGTGTTATGTCCTATATATTTATTTCTCTTTCACTTGTCAAACTTGAAAGTTCTGCTTTAGACAATCTTAAGATATTTTTCGTTTCACTTATTAGCATTGCAACCCCCACATACCTGTTAGTTTGAAACATCCTGGTCTACCTTATGCAATAGCGTCCATTTTTGGTGGTAGAGATATGGCTCTTAGCTTTTTGCTTCAAAATGATGGAGACTTCTTAACCAATTGCTGAGATATTAGTGCCCAATCCTTGACTAATTGGTTATAAATAAATTTTCAATTATTATTGCGTGGTTCCCGTGTTCCAGGATCACTTCCAAAGATTTTCTAGTTAATGATAGCATCCTCTCACAAAATCTTTTTTCCTCTTTTCTTGAGCAATGTTGGTTTGTTGAGTAAAGAACCTGCAATGGTGTAAAATATTTTATCCTTTAGAGCTGAGCATTTGCTATTATCAGCTTTTAGAGTCTGATATTTGGAGCAATACAAAATGGAATATCTTTATCCAAACTCTCATGAAACGTTTTACAGTTGGATGGTCATAGCTTTATTTGTTGATTTGTCAGAGAAGAATTAAATTTTTTGGCAGCATTAAATTTGTCCTATATAGCTTCAAATTGTAGGTTATTGCTTTTCCAATTCATCTTGATTTTTATGCACATGGCCAATAATTAGTAATTACTACTAAGTTATTAGCCTAGAGAGCTATATTACATTTGTATTTGTATGGTTACTTAAATTTTTGAACTGTCTGACATCCTCATTTGTTCATTTGAAGCTACAGTGTGAAGTACGGAAGAAGTTTGGACATGGCTGCTTCAATCAAAATTTCCACTGTTTCGTTTAATTCCTCTCAGCCTTGTTCTGGTTTTAGACAGCCTTTGATGCCAAAAAAAATAGGATATCCAAAGTCAGTAGTCTTGGTTTCTCAGAAGAAGAAACAAAATGGAAAACAGAGTCACTTTCCAAGGCATTTGAAAGTTAAAGCTTTGGATGCTGCGCAGCCATTTGATTATGAATCCAAGAGAAGGAATGAAATTGAGAAGAATAGGAAGTTAAAGATTGGCATAGTGGGGTTTGGCAATTTTGGTCAGTTTCTTGCAAAGACCATTGTCCGGCAAGGTCATACGGTATTGGCTCATTCTCGAACAGATCATAGTGATGTTGCACGCAAGATGGGAGTTTCTTTTTACATGGATCAAGATGATTTTTGTGAAGAGCATCCTGAGGTTATATTGCTATGTACATCTATCATATCAACAGAGTCTGTGTTGAGATCATTTCCAACTCAAAGACTGAAAAGAAATACATTATTTGTAGATGTCCTTTCAGTCAAAGAGTTTCCACGCAATCTCTTCTTACAAGTGCTTCCCTCAGAATTTGATATATTGTGCACCCATCCTATGTTTGGGCCTGAGAGTGGGAAAGCTGGGTGGAGCGGTCTTCCTTTGGTCTATGATAAGATTAAGATTGGAGAAGGGTTGAGAGCTGAGCGTTGTGAACGGTTTTTGAATATTTTTGCAAAAGAAGGCTGTAGGATGGTTGAGATGTCCTGTGCAGAACATGATCGCCATGCGGCTGAATCACAATTCATTACACACACTGTTGGGAGGATGTTAGGGAAATTGAATTTGGAATCCACCCCAATAAATACTAAAGGTTATGAGACATTACTTCGAATTGTTGAGAACACCGCTGGAGACAGCTTTGATCTTTATTATGGTTTGTTTATGTACAATGTTAATGCAACAGAGCAGGTGGAGAGATTGGAAATGGCTTTTGATGCTCTAAAGAAACAGCTTGTAGGGCGGTTGCACACGATTTTAAGAACACAGCTATTTGATGGGGTTACCAGGGTAGAAGTGTCTGAGAAAAATTCAACTCTTGGAGATCTGCAAAACTCTAGCCCTTCGGACACTGGAAGGGAGACTGCAATTCCGTTAAGAACAAAATAAATGAATTATCTGTTCTTTAAAAACCAAGTAGAGCCATGCAATTCCCTTCTTATCTGAAGCCTAGCAGATATTTGTTTGTTTAATATAATTGTTAAAACTTTCCCCTTTTTATTATGAGACTTTTCTCAAAAAATTTCCCTTTTTCTATTGGCTTGTCACCGCAGGCCCTTTAAAGTAGAAGATCAGGCACACCCTTTTCTCTATGTACTTTTTGAATTATTTTGTCCTTAGAATTAGCTGACATTTAGAAATTTTGGGATAGCAGGGTATTTTGCATGAGGGTATTTATTAATTTGTATGTTCTGTATTCTTGCTTTTCATCTTAGCATACTTAATTATCATCACAAGGGAATTAATGTATTCACGAGTAAAACTATTAGTATTTCCTCAATGCCTAGTTTGCAATTTTTTAATATATCCAAATTTATACCTGATCCATAGATCTTTCGATGTTTACACTTACAGAATGCAGCCTATTGCAAGAACTTAATTTTATTAAATGCAAAATACTTAAATGACAAAATCTATCAGTAATAAATTGAGAGAAGGGTGCTTGGAGTTGGGTAGTTGACATATGTTCTTGCTTGTTAAATATTATTCCACATTGCAAAGTAATCTTTGATTTGCTAGATGGTTGTACTTAGCTGTTCTGTTTTAGATTAATTAGTTGGGGGTTCTATTGGGGTCCCCACCCTTGAAAAAACAATAACTACATTTTGTCCAACTCCTGCTTTTTTATATGAGATCTTCAAATCATCTAGGAAGAGGCTTTTTTCTTTGATTTAGCTTTTCTGTTGGTTATTGTTGTTGAACCTCCTTTCTTCTGAGAAACAATCTCCATGCCATCATCCTTCTCTCCCTTAACACCTTCATTAGAGGGAAAATCCTCTTTAAACGAAAGAGAATCAAGCCAATTAAACTCTTGCAATAGTAAACATTCTGCATCATTGGCTGAAGTAACTTCCAATAGCTTCAGCACTTCCTTTTGTAACAGATTGGAAGAAACCACTTTATTGCCCATTAGAGGTACATCTATAGGCTTCATCAATTCCACTTCTTGTGCCAAACCAGTGATTGAAGGATTTTCTGACAAAATCAACTTACAGAAAGTAGGCTTATAATTGGAGAGCCTCTTTGATTGCTAAGCCTCAAACAATTGCAGGTTTAAAAAATTCCTCCTGACACTAAACTATAAGATCAGCTACAAAGTACTCTAACTTTGACAATACTTTGGCACAAACAAGATTGCTGCTAGGGCTTGGTTGTAGAAACTATAGACATATTTTAGACTCAGACCCATGATGGAAGAAGAAGCAATTTAATTTACTACCTTGCACTTGGAAGGTGTAACATATGATTGGTGGCATTACGGCCTTATCCCACAAGTGCATGGCCTTGTGAAAACTTCATAAAGTTTCAACCAAAATTTGGATAGATTTCAATAGAAGGATGGGGAAGAGTATTTTAGAGAGCTAGCCATAATGAAACAACAAATCTCATTGGATGTGTATGTAGCAAAGTTCCAGAGAGTTGTGGTAATGGAACCTGATATTTTAGAGAAGAGGATTATTTTCTGCTTTGTTGAGGGCTTATTTGAGCCTCTTAGGGGCCTAGTTAAAACCTTTGCACCACCTTTAGTGCAATAAGCTATTAGAGAGTCTTGACACTTGAGCCATTTGTGTTAAGGAAAAACTTTACATCATAGTCAAAAACAACTTACCACTAGATTCCATAAGGGAAATCTTCAAAGGGATAGATTAAGCCATAGCCATAAAATATTACACAACAACCATTTACAAGGAAGAAGATGGATGACAATACGAGAACTAAACTCAAGAGAAAGAAGCTATGTTTCATTTGTAGAGAGCCATGAGACCTTGATCTCAAATGTCTTGGCAAGTGTCAAGTACATTACATAGAGGTGGTGTTTGATGAAGAGAATGAGTTTGAAGAATCACAACCATAACCAACCATAGAGGAGAAAATCATAAAAGATACTAGCAACATAGTAGATAGCAATGGCACTCTTGCAGCTCTTTCAAGAGCACAATGGTACCACCCATTTAGACTTTATGGGGTATTAGCTGAGCAATGGATTATTGTATTGATAGATAGTGGAGCCACCCACAATTCCATTGATGAGTGCTTGGTGACTAAGAGGAGATTGAAAGCAGAGGATCCTTTGGGGTTCAATGTCATGAAGAGGCTTTTTTCTTTGATTTAGCTTTTCTGTTGGTTATTGTTGTTGAACCAACTTTCTTCTGAGAAACAATCTCCATGTCATCATCCTTCTCTCCCTTAACACCTTCATTAGAGGGAAAATCCTCTTTAGACGAAAGAGAATCAAGCCAATTAAACTCTTGCAATACTAAACATTCTGCATCATTGGCTGAAGTAACTGCCAATAGCTTCAGCACTTCCTTATGTAACAGATTGGAAGAAACCACTTTATTACCCATTAAAGGTACATCTATAGGCTTCATCAATTCCACTTCTTGTGCCAAACCAGTGATTGAAGGTTTTTCTGACAAAATCAACTTACAGAAAGTAGGTTTATAATTGGAGAGCCTCTTTGATTGCTAAAACAATTGCAGGTTTAAAAAATTCCTCCTGACACTAAACTATAAGATCAGCTACAAAGTACTCTAACTTTGACAATACTTCTGCCTGAGCCTTTGAGGCACTATTTGACAAAAGCAGTCTGCTAATGGGGCAAGCAGACACAAACCAACTATTTGATATTGTACATCCATGTCTTGCCTGTTGGATTATATTACATCCTTAGTATATAGTTTAGATAGATAAATAAAACAATATTTAGTCAATAATAAATTAGAATAGTTTGCTTTTAGGAAGTTATTCTCGTAGGTTGTTTTGGTAGTTTGTACACGGGGAAATAAGGCTTTTATAAAGTCACATTGGAAAGCAATGCAATATCATCTGAAAATGCCAAATTCATTATAATATCATTTGCATATTATCTATATGATTCATGGTATATTAACTCTAGTTTCATGCTCTTCCATTTTCTAAAATGGTATCAAAGTGGCTCTATGATCCTTAGCAATATGTTGTAGCATAGGATCCAAAAAGGTCAATTGTTCCATGAAGATTCCATTTCCTTTGTAGAGGTATGAACCCTAAACCAATTGCGTTGAGAGCATTTTCCAATTGTGGGTGTCTTTTTTCTGTGGGAAATTCAATATAAAAATGCATGATATCAAACCCTAAATCGAATATGACATGATATATGGCTGGAGCGATCTACAGGATATGAGCAAGATGGTAGTGTGTATATATTGTTTTGCTTGTGGGCGATAAATCCATAATTGATGAATGTAGATGCACAATACACACTATTCACATTAAGAGAGACATGTTTGCCACTAATTGTAAATTGGCATGCACTTTTGCTGCAGCTCTTAGTCCATAAATGGCCTGGTATCGTGCAGTTTATGAAAATCTTCCATTTCATTTCATTTCTACCCAAAGTTATGATGTTGGAATCGTTTCTTTTGTGACATGCCTACCCACTGTTTGGAGTAATCATGCATAAATAGTAATGAATGGATCATATGCTACGTACTACCAAAGTAATTGTGTGTAGTATGGCTAGCAAATTGCAAAGGGTCTTCACTACTCAGGTATAGTTCCTCATATATTTATTGCTTTTGTGAAGACTATGCATGATTGATGAAGAGTAGTTATTTGAAATTTATTGGTGTATGGTTTGAAACTTGTTTATGATGTTTTATGCACCATAAAAACTACATCCATTTGGAAGGTACAAGTATTGTAAGAATACACAAGATATAAATTATTCATTTTTTCTTGTAAAAAGGTGTATGAGGAGTTACAAACATTTGTTTGTTTGAAAGTCATGAGTACAAACCTTCCTTAATATAGAAATAATTTTAAGATCTCAACTTTTGAAGTTGTTTAGACCTTTTGGAGTAATAAGGTTATTTTTATTTAAATGGAAAAATCAATTACTTTTGCTAAATTTGAAGGGAATGTTGAAGGGAATGATTTTCATAAATGGAAATAAAGATGCAATTGCTTCTAAATGAAAAGAATTTATGGGACATTGTGATTGGAAACACAAAAAGGCCACAAGATGCAGATGAAGCAACAAAATGGGTAGTCAAAGATCACAAACCAACAAACTTTATTGGTCTTGCATTATCAAATGCTTACTTGCATCACAGATCTTTCAAAAACGTCAAATCAAATCTGGGAATGTCTTAGTACATTATTTGGATCTCACATTTGTAGTGCTAAGATGTCAATCGACTAGAAACTCTTCAACCTCAAGAGGAATAAATTAAACTTGTTGGTATAAATTCTAAGACTGAAGAAGATGATGCTAAACAAATCCTACTATGTAGTATGCCTTCAAGTAACATTTGGAAGACTCTCCTCACCATGATAGTGAGGAGGAATATCTTTTTTAGAAACTAAGCAAGTAACATTGGAGGTTGGAGGCATCAAAGGTTGAGGATTTTTATCATCTCAAATTAGCTTCTCGCTCAAAGATGATACTTTGCATGAGAAGCACCAGTTTCAATTTGTGTCCCTTCATGGAGCAAGTGGGGACTTGGCATTTATT
This sequence comes from Sequoia sempervirens, assembly GCA_007258455.2. Classification (NCBI taxonomy): domain Eukaryota; kingdom Viridiplantae; phylum Streptophyta; class Pinopsida; order Cupressales; family Cupressaceae; genus Sequoia; species Sequoia sempervirens. The sequence goes on from VDFB02000015.1 coordinate 363,332,635, forward strand.
GGCAGAACTTGTGTATAGTGTAATCTTTGAAATAGGGTGGGATTAGTATATCTACATTGGTTCAATTTTTTTTGTACACTATAGTGTTTGGTTCTCATGGCATTGGAAGAGGAATATTGAAACTTTAAGAGGAAAGTGGACTCTCGAAGGAGAGTTCTCTTATTGTGCATGTCCCTCGTGGTACAAAAGATTTGCAGGTTTGAGAGTCAGGAGATTTGCTGATGGATTCAGTTTGGTGTTTCTTGGGTGAGTGAGGAGAATTGATGGAGGTGTCTTATCAAAGTTTCCAAAAGGGCTGTCGTGTTTAGTCCTTGAAATGTTTCGCCTTTTGTTTGGATTGATCTAATAAGGTGGGGAATGTTGGAATATATTATATCCTTAGTATATAGTTTAGTTAAATAAATAAAACAATAGTTAGTCAATAATAAATTAGAATAGTTTGTTTTTGAGGAGTTACTCCTATAGATTGTTTTGGTGGTTTCTACACAAGAAAATAAGGCTTCATAAAGCCACATTTAAAAGAAATGTAACATCATCTGAAAATGCCAAATTCATTATAATATCATTTGCATATTATCTATATAATTCATGGCGTATTAACTTTGTAGTTTCATGCTCTTCCATTTTCTAAAATTTCCACCTTGTTGCCTTACCAGCTTTACGTTTATTCTTCAGACACCAACTTGACAAGTGATCAAGGCCAAAACAATTCCAACCTCTAAAAGACAACTTTGCATAATCAAGAGGTTGCTTCTAGATGGCATCCCGAACTTTCAGCTAGATTTCCACTAGAAGACTCAAAGGTAAGTCCAACGCTACCAAAATCCATGCAAAAGCTGAGTGGGAGTGCCTTAGGGTTTTAGGGGAGATTGAAACAAATTTACTTGTGTGCTGTCCTCAATTTTGACCATGACAATTTTAAATTTTTGAATATTCTAGTTGAAAGACGAAAATGCTTTTTTGGAAGTTGTGCTAAGTGCACTAATTTGTTTATAAAGTTTTTTGCCATCTACTTGTGATCAAGTAAAAAATCATTAATCATCCATGCTCTCGATTGTTAGCAATTCAAGAGTTTAACTTGTAAGATGTCTATGTCCAGTTGTAAAGTCACTTGTCATCATGTGTTAGCTTAAATGTCCATGACAATCATATAACAAATGTTGTCCAAAGTTGCACAAAGTAGTGTGCCAAATGCTTCAATTTTGTTGATATTGTGGGAATTTTAATGTTTACATGAATGGCTTAAAATTAATTGTAAGCTTTGGGGCATAATAATTGTAATGTTCCCTTTCAATTAATTCATCTCACAGTTGCCCATAAACCCATTTCTTTATATTTCCTGATAGGTTGGAGGAAAAAGTCTCCTTAAAGGGGGGGTTATAGTTCGGGAGAATTAGCAATAACAAATAAATAATATTTAATGGCATTTCCTATTTAATTTCATCAATTTTTGAGAGTTACAAATTGATTTTTCAAAGAGGTTAGTTATGCCGTCAAAGTGGGGGTGTTGAGTTATGGTAGCATTTTGACTTGAATAGCATTCACTATTTTGGGAATGTTGTTAGTTTATGGGAGCACTTGGTTTTGGGCCTTTTGTTGTGCCATAAAATGAGGCATTTGGGTATTAGAAATCTCTACCCTTTTGCTGTTATATTTCTGCATTATTGTTCTCTAGCTGATTTGAGGATGGAGGACAAAACTGTTTTGGCTTTGGTAATCTCATCTAGGGGCTACAACTATGCTAAATATATTCTTTGGCAAGTTATTGGTGGTCTATCATAGATGTACACAATGAAAATAGTTTTGGAGAATTGTTTGTGGGTCATTGCATGTATTGCAAGTTTGGCATGGTAGCATGCTATTAACTATATGTGTAATTCAATTTTATGTTGTCAATAAAAAACAATATTTCTTTATGGTGTGTTTATAAATTTGGGTGTAGTAAGTTAGTATTACAATTTTTGTAGAGGTTATTACAGTGTTATCAGAGCTAACATCTTGCCAACCTGTGGTGTATGGAAAAAAAATGAAAGATCCATGTCAAAGGAGGAAATTGTAGACCTGTTTCAAGACACCACGATAGGAATCTAGATGGGGCAAGAAAGAATGATTGAATTGTTGACACAATTGTTGTAGATCCAAAAAAAACATGCCCATCGTCAACCCATTACAAAATCAAGAAAATACTAGAATATCACAAAGTGGGGAAAGCTAATATGCAAATCACCGCCCAATAAGTTCTATTCCAAATTCCTTAGAATCCATGTTCTTATAGAGGGAAGAGAGAGTGGAGCCATAAACTTCTTCTATGGAAGAGCTAGATAGATTATTTGGAGAGTATCAAGGAAAGATTAATGATTTCAAGGCAGCTACAACAAAAGTGTGTGAAGAAGCCAAATAAATAATCAAGGTGACTATAGAAAGGAATTGAAGCATAAAATAAAAAAATTAACTGCACCCACATTGGATGCCACAAACAAGATTGCTGCTAGGGCTTGGTTGTAGAAACTATAGTCATATTTTATATTCAGACCCATGATGGAAGAAGAAGCAATTTAATTTACTACCTTGCACTTGGAAGGTGTAACATATGATTGGTGGCATTCCGGCCTTATCCCACAAGTGCATGGCCTTGTGCAAACTTCATAAAGTTTCAACCAAAATTTGGATAGATTTCAGTAGAAGGATGGGGAAGAGTATTTTAGAGAGCTAGCCATAATGAAACAACAAATCTCATTGGATGTGTATGTAGCAAAGTTCCAGAGAGTTGTGGTAATGGAACCTGATATTTTAGAGAAGAGGATTATTTTCTGCTTTGTTGAGGGCTTATTTGAGCCTCTTAGGGGCCTAGTTAAAACCTTTGCACCACCTTTAGTGCAATAAGCTATTAGAGAGTCTTGACACTTGAGCCATTTGTGTTAAGGAAAAACTTTACATCATAGTCAAAAACAACTTACCACTAGATTCCATAAGGGAAATCTTCAAAGGGATAGATTAAGCCATAGCCATAAAATATTACACAACAACCATTTACAAGGAAGAAGATGGATGACAATACGAGAACTAAACTCAAGAGAAAGAAGCTATGTTTCATTTGTAGAGAGCCATGAGACCTTGATCTCAAATGTTCTTGGCAAGTGTCAAGTACATTACATAGAGGTGGTGTTTGATGAAGAGAATGAGTTTGAAGAATCACAACCATAACCAACCATAGAGGAGAAAATCATAAAAGATACTAGCAACATAGTAGATAGCAATGGCACTCTTGCAGCTCTTTCAAGAGCACAATGGTACCACCCATTTAGACTTTATGGGGTATTAGTTGAGCAATGAATTATTGTGTTGATAGATAGTGGAGCCACCCACAATTCCATTGATGAGTGCTTGGTGACTAAGAGGAGATTGAAAGTAGAGGATCCTTTGGTGTTCAATGTCATTGTTTTAGACATGTTCACAATCCCCTACACAAAGATCATGTGATAGTTCAAAATAACCCTTGGTGACTATGGGGTATGTGATGATTTTTATGTTGTGGGATTAGGAAAAACAAATATGGTTTTGGGAGTGCAATGGTTGCATTCTTTTGGGGAATTCTCTTATGACTATTAGTCCATGGAGTTGAAGTTTAAAACTCAAGGAAAACGTGTGACTCTTAGAGTTATGCTTGAGGGGTTGCCACAAGTGATAGCTAAATTTTGGAAAGAACATTTTGCGAGGGACAAGTTGCTTGGTGATGGAGGGCATGCACACTATTTCATCTTTTGGTAAGCAACATAGCTATCATGTTTATATTCAAACTCTTTTGGATAAGCATAGTATGGTGTTCAATGATATGCCTCCCAAGATTGCCACTAATAGAGGATTCCAACATATTATAGAGTTGGAACCAAGCTCTAAGCCTTTCATAATCACTCCTTATTGTCACCCAAGGACATATAAAGATGAGATAGAGAAGGCTATTAAGGAGTTTGTAATGTCCCCTTTTTGGCATATTCTTTTAAACAATAATATTCACTCAAAGTATTATAATAGTTTTATCCAGGATTGCAAATTTATGATATATAATTAGGTTACTAAATCATAGCACAATACCCAAAGTTGATCAAATCGTGAATTCTCTGAAAATACTTTGCAAATCTGTTGAATTAAAGGACCCCATCCCTAACTCAATAGTGACAATACCAAGGACTCCATCCCTAGCTTGTCAAGGGCATGAAAAGACCCCGTTCTTCCAACCCTTAGCCCACCCTGCAAGCCTAGAAGGGATTTCGTCCTTCCAATTTGCAAATATTACCTAGAATTCAAAACCGATAACTTGATGTATTTGCTAGACCATTGAGGATTTTCCTTTGCTGATTAATATTTCTTGATGGATTGATAATTTAATCCTTGAATAATACTTGAATGCTTTTATGAATGATTCTTGAATGAATTCCTGGAATTATATAATGGTTGAATGACTAGTGGTTTGAATATCAAGTTTTGAATTGATTGTAATATGATTGTGAATCGATATTTGAATTTTAGTTCCTTTTGATGATTTTATGCTTGAATGAATTGATTCTTGAATGATTTGATGATTGAATGATTTGATGCTTGAATGTATTGATAGACTGATTGCTGTTTGCTTGATTGATCTTTTGATATTTTGATTGCCTGATTTCTTGATGGATGGATGAGTGATGATTGCTGATTGAATGTTGATGAACTGATTTACCCTTTATATCCATTTCTTGAAGGAGTCATCACCCTTCACAACAAATGAGTCACTAATAAACGAGTCACCACCCTTCAATGCTGCCTTTTGAGAATAATAATTTCTTTCCAAATTGATTGATAGATCTATTCCCATTTGATGATTTCTCCATAAGGAAATGATTTCCCTTTTATATCTTATTATTGAGGAAGTCACAACCTTTCATATTTGAAGGAGTCACAACATTTCACATTAGGAGTCACAATCTTTCACATTTGAAGGAGTCGCATAATATTTATTCTTAATTGATTGATTGAATGATGTTATGGATGTCCTCCTCAAATGAAATGCTCTCCCTCTTATATCTTCAAGTTTGAGGGAGTCACATCTCTTCATTATTTCTTCCTTTTTGGAAGTCATAACTATTCCTCTTAATTGTTGGCCTGAAACCCTTTTAATTTAATTTTAATTAAATATCTTTAATTCAAGGAAATCGCTGCTCTTGTTTCTTCATATAATCTTAATCAATCCCCTTATTAGAATTGTTGTTCATGTTTACTTTATTTCCCTAGACTTTAAGTGCTGGGATCCAACTAAATATTGCAATCTATTTCTTTGTTTTACGGGGGCATGACAGAGTTGCTTAAAATGGGCCACATCAAACCCAATTCTTGCCTCTTTACTTCATTTTTGGTTCTTTTGAAAAAAAAATGGCACCATGAGAATGCGCATAGAGTATAGAGTCTTGAGCAAGAGGATAATAAAAAATAGATATCCCATTCCTAGGATCAATGAGCTCATTGATGAGTTGCATGGGGTAGTTTATTTCTCAAACATCGATTTGATATTGGGATTCCATCAAATCCATGTTTGCAAGGAGGATGTGCACCAAACAACTTTCAAATGTCATTATAGACACTTTGAGTTTTTAATCATGCCATTTGGTTTGACTAATGCATCAACCGCTTTCCAATCCATGTTGAATCATGTATTCATTGGTCTATTAGAGGAAATTTTTTTAGTATTTTTTGATGATATTTTGATATATAGCAAGACATGGGAAGATCATTTGAGGCACCTGGATGGAATCCTTGAAATTCTAGAGCAACAAGCTCTATTTGCAAAAGAATATAAGTATGATTTTGGGGCCATAATGATTTTATACTTGGGCCATTTCATTAGTGCTCAAGATGTACAAGTGAATTAGGAGAAGTTTCAAGCATTTTGGATTGGCCACCCCCTACCACACGAACATTGTTGAGAGGATTCTCTGTTTTTTGCAACTACTATAGAAGTTTCGTTAAGGGGTTTGCACAACTATCAACACTCTTGACTAACATGACAAAGAAAAGAGCTTTTGCATGGATGAATAAAACACAAGAAGCTTTCAATAGGAGGTAATTAGCTCATGCACTGTACATGCCATACCAAACTTCTCACAACCTCTTATTGTAGAATCTAATGCTTTTGGAGAGGAAGTTGGAGTTCTAATGCAAAACGGGCATCCCATATCATTTGAGAGTTAAAAGTTGAAAAATTCGAAAAGGGGCTTTTCAATTTACGACAAGGAGATGCTTGCCATATTGCATGCTTTAGAATGTTTAGATAATATCTAGTTTGTGGTAGATTTGTGGTTAAAACAGACCACACCAACTTGAAGTTCATCTTGGGTTAGCAAGACTTGAATGATAGGCAACAAAAATGAGTAAGCTCCAAGTTTACAATTATGATATATAATATATGAAGGGTAGAAATAGTATAGTTTTTGGTGCCCTTTCTAAATGTTCACTTCTTGTTCTATTACTATCATTTTTGGTGATTGGAAGGTTTTTATCATGGCCAAATATGCTAAGAACAGATTTCCTATTAACATCTTAGAGGGGAGTGTGAAAGATGACAGGTATGTGATCTCATTTTGTGTAAGGAAAAAATACTTTGAATGCCTAAATCTAAGATTAAAGAGAAGATTTTGAAAGCATTGCATGGTTCACCTTTGGCTGGTCGCCCTAAATTCTACAAGACATACAAGTAGATTAGGGAAAGGTTCTCTTGGAAGGACCTTAAGGATGATGTACTTTGATACATCAAGGAGTGCAAAACCTATCAACAAAACATGGTAGAACATGTTTTTCGTGTAGGATTATTGCAGCCATTACCTATTCTAATCACAAGTGGGAGAGTATATCTATGGGCTTCATCACAAGCCTTCATAAGATAAATGGAAAGGATTGTATTTATGTGATTGTGGATAGTTTAACCAAGTATGCACACTTCTTTTCCATTCCCATAGATCTCAAATGACACTAGGTAGCTGATTTCTTTTTCATAGAAGTGTTTAGGTTACATGGCTTGCCTAAGAACAATGTCAGTGATAGAGATATTAGATTCCTCAGCTTCTTTTTGCAAGAGTTGTTTCATTTGACTAATTCGAAGCTTACTCCTAGTACTAGTTATAATCCACAAACATATGGTTAAACAAAGATAGACTATAGTGAATAAATGGGTCCAAGGATATTTAAGAAATTATGTCACAAATCAGTAGGTGGCATGGGTCAAGTGGTTGCACCTTGGAGAGCATTGCTACAACACCACCCATCACATGTCCATCGACATGACTCCATTTATGACATTATATGGATATGATACATTGATTTTCATTGATTTGGTGTTCATGGACAAGCTACAAGCATCTAATGACTTGGTGGGACATAGTTGAGACATTTTGAGGTCACTTAGAGATCATTTGTAGCAGGTCCAAAATCAACAAAAGCTTTGTGCAAACCAACACTATATTGAGAAACCATTTGAGATATTTGCATTTGCAACCTTATAAATAGACCTCCATTAAGCGAGGAGGGGATGAAAAGCTCAAAGCTTGTTTCTATTGAACATACAAAGTTTTGAGGAGATTGGGTGTAGTGGCCTATTAATTGGAGTTGCCAGCAGATGATTGGACTCACAATGTTTTCCACAAATTTTGCCTCAAAAGGGCATTGAGCCAACATATTGCACCATTAGTTGATCCACCACCCTTGGACAATGAGGAGAAACTTATATTGGTTTTGGATTTCATAATTGACAGTATGGGAGAAGAAATTGAGGTATAGGACCATCACATAGTACTTGGTTTGTTGGAAGTGCCTACTTGTAGAGGATACTACTTGGGAGGGGCTAGAGATATTTGAATGTCTTATGTCCCCTTTCCATTTATTCATCTTATATTGTCCCATAAGCCCATTCCGTTATTTTTCTCAATGGTTAAGAGGAAAAAAACTCTTTAAAGGGGGTTTTACAATTTGGGAAAACTAGCAATAACAAATATCGTTAGTTTTTGGTAGTGCATAATGGGAGTTACAAATTGACTTTTCAAAGAGGGTAGTTATTTTCATAGTTGAAAAACTCACCAATTGCAAGTACTTGGCAAGCCCATAAAAACTCAGTTCGGAAAAAACTCAGCAACTTAAAAAATTGCTTAAATTTCATTAAAAACACTTTTTTTTTGCAAAATTCAATGATAAGATGCATCCAATGAGTCAATAAATGAGTACATAAAAGAAACAAGCTAAGTCTAGTTGTATTTGATTGATTTGAAAGCAAATCGGGTACAAAATGGCATCCTCATGTGGAATGTGCTGATATTGATATTCTGAAACAAAATGAAAATAGCAATTTTTTTTTTGTAAAAATGAAAGTAATTACTACATTAATATATTTTGCAAATTTACATCTTCCTCTTTCCCATGTCTAGTGAAAGCTAGGGGAGAGATAGAACTAGACGATATTATAGATGAAGACTTGTAGGGAAAAACTTGGAGAACTTGGACTTGAGAGTACCTAGAAAATCAAATGAATTAATGGGAGTTTAAGGGCAATGCCCTAATGAGGCTGAGGGGCGCACCCTGTAGTCTGGGCAACGCCCTAGTTGGGTTGAGGGGTAGCGCCTTGTGGGGATTCTCAGGCAATGCCCCTGCCAGGCCGTCAAGGGGCAAAGGTCCCCTGCGGGGGTCTTAGCAACATCCTCAAGGGGGGTTCTGGGGCACGCCCTGGGGTCATTGGCAAGGGTGGCTCCCTCATGGGGTTTAGCCACCGCCTCAGCTGGGTCGAAAGGGCCACTCCCCCAAGGTTGAGGGGCAGCATCCCTTGTGGGGGTCTGGAGGCAATGCCCCCAGTGGGGTTGAGGGGCAGCGCCCCTCGTGGGGTTCAGGTGTAGCGCCCTTGACGCGCTCCCTATCGCGATACAAGGCGGGGTTGAGGGCTAGAGCCCCCACCACCAAGCCCAAATTAAGACCTTCAAAACCACACAAACCACAAAAAATGAATCGAAATTGCCTTTATTCTGGTTGCAGGTTTCTTTTTGCAAAGAGGGTGAGTTTTTTTTTAAATTCTCCGAGTTTTTCCAGGCAAGTACTTACACCAAAAACTCGTTTTGAAAAGAAACTCTTTGAAAATATCGTTTTGATTTGATGGGCATTTGCTATTGTAGGAATGTAGTTAGTTTATGGGAGTACTAGGATTTGGGCCCTCCTTTTTGCCATAAAATGAGGTATTAGACTATTAGAAGTGTCTTCCATTTTTCTTTGATACTTCTGCATTATTGTTTTGTAGCTGCTTTCAAAATGAAATCCCTTGAATCTTGAAACTAGAGGAAAAATCCCCTTTGGCTCCCTTCGGTAGACTCATCTGGGGGCTGCAATTGTGCTGAAGATATTCTCTTTCTTCATTTTTGGCTTGTTCTTGGTGGTCTGCCACTGCTGTACACAATACACAAATGAATCAGTTTTAGAAAATTGTTTGCAGGTCATTGCAGGTGTTGCAGGTTTGGCATGGCAGCATGCTGTTGTCTATGTAATCCAATTTTATGTTGTCAATAATATACAATATGCAATATGGTCTGTTGTTTATAAATTTGGGTGTAGTAAGTTAGTTATATTGTAGAGGTTATTACAATAATTAAGATCTTTCTTTCAATTTGTTGTGGGATTTTTCTCGTTGAAAAGTTTACAAATGTATACACATGTGGGAACCCAAAGATTTGTGTGCTAAAATTATTGTGAGTGGGAAAGTGGGTATATATTATAATTTTGCAATTTTGGGATATTAAAAAAGGCAGTCAAAAAGTCTGACATTGAAGTGTAAGCTTGCAGATATGTGAAGTCATGATACAATTTAGCAGTTTTTATAAAGCTACATGCAAAATGGAAAACTCCAAATGATATAAGGGAAATTAGATCTCATTGAAGGTTCTATAACCTACTTGGATTCACAGTTATTGCATTCTACTAGGTGTTACACCATTTGTAATTCTTTATTTTTGCCAAGAATAGTGTGTTAGGAAATATTGGAAATGTACGTGAGCATGACAAGGAGAGGAAAGTCATGGAGTTAGTCAATGCTTTTGTGCAAACTTGAGAAGAGGTAGACTTCTGAACTTTTTCCACACCCTTGTAAGTTGCACAACAATCTTGAAATCCCAGCTCTTTATTATGATGCGGACTTTTGGACATTTGTTATTGTTTTGTAATTTTTACAAAGGTGCATTGTAACCCCAAAATCTTGTGTAATGTTGAAATGGTGGGGATGCAGGGGATTTGCTGCAGCTTTGTGATGTTTACAAATGTGCACAAAAGCTATGAAACCCTGCAATGTATATAAATGATGGAAGTTCAGGTTACAAGTGTAATCCAAAATCCTGCCACGGAGTTATAAGTTGCATATACAATTGAAAATCCCATCCATGAAGAGTTAAGGTGCAGACACAACTCAAAAGCCCAAAAGTGAATGAACTTGCAAACACAATTCAAAACCCCACCATTTGTTTGAAAGAAAGTCTCCAAGAGATATGCTCCCACAGAATGGTCTGAAATTTGAATACAGGTTAAGCAGGAAATGGTTGATTTGAAAAAGACTATTATGCTTACTACAGCCCTCCTGGAGACTCCTCTACATTTCTTTAAGATTGCAGACCTGCTTTGTTGAGAACATACTGTCACATGAAAGCTCACAGCCAGCAACAAATGTTGCAAGTGAAGGATCTGCATTAAGACAGGTATTAAGCAATCTGCTGGATAATGCATTGTTCTGACTTATGAGTACCTGCTGGTGGCTGGGTTTAGAGTTGAATCTATGGAAGTCCCATGAAGTGGTGTCCTTGTTGTGATTGATGACAATAGACCTAATATGAGTTTAATGAATCAAAGTTTCAAACTGAATTTGTAGTGCCATTTGGATCTAACCTCCCTTCTTGAAAGTAAAACTGTAGATGGCATTGCATGGAACTCTGTGGTTGGAATTACTATTGCTCAAATAAGAACAGGATGTGCACAAAGTAGATTGTTGAAAAGGTTTTAGAAACTGTTAGGAAAATGCAACTGGTGGGTGTAAAACCAAACTTCACAACCTTTTGGTAGCATCTTACCCGCCTGTGCTCATTAGGAGTTTTTGAACAGCAAATAGACATCCATTGAAGCATAATCAAAAGTGGATATTTGTTCAGACATCATAGTTGCATTCACTGTGTTAGATACATGTATAATATGGAAATTTAGAAAAAACACAAACTGTTTCATATGCTTGCATAATGTAGAAGCACAGCCATGATAGTGGACAAACTATTTGACAAAATGTCTCTAAATAATATATAGCAGATTGCGTGTAACATAAACATCCATTGAAGCATGAAGGATGGGAACATCATCATATGTAATAGTTGCAGGTGTCCTTGTAGATATACATGTGAAATACAGAAATAGAGATAAGACATGTGAATTTTCAGAGAAGCATGTAAAATGTGGAGTTAGATACAAGGGATGTAAACTGTTTGCTGAAATGTAGGATGGTAGATCAGAGCATGGACAAGGCATGCCAATGGGTTAACATGTGTGCAAAATATGAAACCACGCATGACACCTGAGCTATTTGACATAACTCCTTGAAAGATTTTGGGTTTTGTTGAATGCAGTGATTTTAAGATACACATAAAATGGGTATGTTGACTTGTCTCTAAACTGATCAGTGCACATTTGCCAGCATACTCCTAGTTAATGCCAAATGGAAGCTTTAGAGCAGGGTATTCAAAATGTGAAAGCATAGACAAGACAAACCAATTGTTTGACAGAATGCCTTCCAATTATACATGTGCAAAGTGAATCTGTTAAGGAATGCTTGGAATGCATGGAAGGATTGAATTTAAAATTTGGGGCAAGCACTATAATTCTCCAGCTAGAGTACAATATAGAACTTTGAGGTGATTGAAACCATGGAGGAAGATCAGGCATTCAATTTGGAGAATGTGTACTTGGTTCTTTGTGTTCCCACATATTAATGGTTTCAATTTTCAAAATCCAATGTGTAATTTGATAACATACTACAAAAAAATGTTTCAGTTGAAAAATGTGGGGTCAGGATGAGTCAAACATAGTGGTACTTATTTAGAAGTTTGGAAATAAAGAGTAGGCTAAGGAATATGTAAGATCAGGTCCTTTTGGTTGCTTTTGAGATTATTTAATTGAGACATTTTGGTCCATTCTTCAACATGTGCTAAGTTGAATAGTATGATCTGGTCTATCCTAAATACTGAGAACTATATACTTATCACATATCGAGAAAACAAAAATGAGCTTCAAGTTGTCATAATCAAGCAACAATGAAACTAGAGAGAATGCATCATTTGAATTAATCACTACAAAATATTGCATGATCATTAGTGCTCCCCAAGGATGTGTCTCTTGCCCTAGTAACCCTATACCCTACAAGGGATGTTTCGGGGATGCCTAGGAAATGTCCCCCTTGTCCCTTTTTGCAAAAAAAATTGGGTAGGTCTCCAAAACATCTTAGTTAGAGTAGAGGATGTTCAAGCATCCCTTGATCATTCTGGGGACGGCTAGCTGTCCCCTATGGCCCAACAACATGACTTCAATTTGAAAAAAGACACATTTTTCAAGAAGAAAAAAGGGGTGGGTAGGTCCACAAGGACCCCTCCACCCCTTTAAACAACAACTAAATCTAATTCAACACTCAAAACAACCAAAAAAAAAAAATCATGTCGTTTTAACATTTGCAAACTCGTGTTTAAGAGCAGCAAGAGAAAAGCAGAAGGTACCAGGGCGTCGAATCCACTACATTAGAGGTAAGTTCATCCTACATTTGTTTTGCATTTTTTAAAGCTTTTTTCAAATTTTTTTTAACACAAGTGAGGGCATTTTGATTTTGTTTTTTCTTTTATTTGAACTTGCAGCTCTCTTTTAAATTCTTAACCATAAAAGCCATGAATAGCAGTGAGAGTAGTGATAATGAAGAGGTTGAAGTTCAAATGCAAGAAAGAAGTAGAGCTAGAACTCATAGAAGTCTGGCAGTCATTGAGTGTTCTTCAAGGAGTGGGAGTGTAGCAGGGCCAACAAGTACAAACCCATTTGAATGTCCTTCTAAACTCCTCAAACCTATGCAAAAGGCCCATATAACCCCAAGAAACTTCCCTTATAATTTGCATCACGAATTGACAAATATGAGAAAACAAATTCAGGGGGCAGTAGAGTATGGCTATGCCATTATGCAAAAAATACTATAGGAGCAGCTACACTAGAGTTTATTGTTATATTTTGTGGATAGGTGGTCAAGGGGTGAAAGGTTGTGAAGTTAGAACTTCAACTAAGAAGGCTAAGGCTACTAGATTGCATATGGAGGGGGAGGCAAGAAAAAAAAGAATTCTATTGGGGTGTTTGCAACTTAGTGTGTCATTGCCTATAGGATTCATGGATGTTGGAATTCAAGGGGGAGAGGGTTCTACATCTACTAGGGGAAAGAAGAGAATTACTAGTGCTACAGATATGTTTAACATACAATTACGAGATGTGGCTGATTCTTCTATTGCTAAATTTTTTAATGCTCATGCCATACCATTTCATATGACACGTTCATCATATTTTAAACAAATGTCCAAAAGATGTCATAGCTACTAGTCCCTCATTTTCCCCACTAGGAGAACATAAGCTATGCACCACCCTCCTTGATAGAGAATATTCCAAGGTGAGTGTGTTGATGGAAGAGATGAGACAAACTTGGATAATAGATGGATGCTCCATGCATGGATGGATGGACCAATATCAAACATCGACCACTCATCAATACTATTGTCACAAGTCTAGTTGGCTCTTATTTTCTTAGAGCTTTTAATTGTTCAAGGATACGGAAGATGTAAACTTCCAAGTTCAAATTCTGAAAGATACCATAGAAGAGGTTTGAACCTCTAAAGTTGTATAGGTAGTGACCAATTCAGCCCATGTGCATAAGTTAGCTGGCTTGATGGTGGAGGGTACTCATAAGAATATTTTTGGAGCCCATTTTGTGTTCATGCATTGAATAATACCTTGAAGAACATGGGGAAGATAAATTGGGTGAAGGCAATGGTGTTAAGAGGCTAGAGATGTGTAGATGTTCATTTGCAACCATCACACTTCACTTGCTTCATTCAGGACATTTTTGAGGAAGTTTTCAAGCATGTGTATACTATATATGCCAACTACTTCATTAGAGAATGCTTGAGGTTTAGGAGGCTTTACAATTAATAGTGGTTAATTCTGAGTGGGGTAGATGGTTAGAGGCAAGCACACCTGAAGGAAGAAGTGTGAAACAAAAAATCCTTGATGATGATTGGTGGTCCACAATGAAGTAAGAAAATTGTTGGTTTTAATATTTATTTTTTAAAATGTTAATTTATTAATGTTTCTAAGTGTAAAATATTTTTGTTCCTTTTTTAAGATTTGTAACTTGTTTGCACTTGCAGATATGTTTTCTCTTTCATTGAGCCTATTGCGAGTAATAAGATATGTTGATATTGACTCTCCTAGCCTTGGAGAGATTTATGAGACCCTTGATAGCATGCTTGGGCAGATGAAGCAAGCAATTCATAGTAGGGGCCCTATTTTGGGATTTTATGATGACCATCTTAGGCCCATTGTGATGTGATGATGGAACACTATGAATAGCTTGCTTCATATGGTAGCCTATGCTCTAAATACCAAATGGTATGTAGCTAAGCTTGGATGAGTG
>VDFB02000015.1:363347474-363370509 GCA_007258455.2 Sequoia sempervirens
ATTCCCTTTTACAGTCCATTTCAAAATAATTGCCTGGTATGGTACCCTGTTCCCATCCATCTAACCTTTATCACTTTCATTTCGATCTGATTGTGCTGCACATTTGTTGCAGAGAAGTTGTTGATCAATATGCTGTTGAAATCCAAAAGCTTGGCAATGCAGTTCTTTGCCTTTTATCAGAGAATGTTGGACTAAAACCAGACTGTTTTATTAACATGTGTGGGAAAATGGCACAGGCAATACGATTGAATTACTACCCACCTTGCCCAAGACCAGATCTCGTTTTAGGCATATGCCCTCATTCAGATGGACATGGTTTGACAGTGTTGCTGCAAGATGATGATACAGTGGGGCTACAGATCTGTAAAGATGGCCAATGGATTCCTGTTCAACCCATTCCTGGTGCCCTGGTTATCAATATTGGGGACATGCTCGAGGTAATAATGATATATTTTGACAGTCTTTAGGCCAAAGCAATCTGTAGGACCTATCAAAGTATGTTTCCTTGTTTCGAAGATTGTTTCAATGGGTTTATAATTTTCAACTTTTTCATCCACTCTGTGAATGATTGCCAAGACTTAAGATTTGATGTATTAAAGAAAACTCTTCCCTGGTTTTAATAGGAAATTAATGTTTGATGCCACAAGTTCGAGAAAATTTAGTTTTTGTTGTTGTTTTTGACTTAGGTAATAAGCAATGGAATATATAAGAGCATTGAGCATAGAGCGGTCACAAACATGGATAGAGATCGAATCTCCATTGCCACGTTTTACGGTCCGGGGAGAGAAACAGAAGTGGGTCCTGTTCTTGAGCTCATAGATGAGCAACATCCCTGTCGATACAGAAGATTCATTCGTGCAGACTATATTCGGCATTTCTTTTCCGGCAAGCTTGATGGGAAGAAGAAAATTGAATTTGCCCAAATCAAGTGTTGACTTTTTTTATTTGAGTTTGTTCGATGTTGGGCTAGATTAACTAGTTAAGACCGAGAGGGTGCAGGCAAAAGACCACCATTCTATTTGATGATATTCTATTATAGGTGGGTTTAGGTGTTTAGTTTGGGGAAGCAACCAGTAATATAATGCATTGTATGATCCAACAATGTTGATTTTCCGAAGTTCTAGTTTTTAACATTAGTATGAATGATACGGTCTTTAGAACAGGAAGTGACATTTTGATATCTATTGAGGATATATTAATGAAGTCACATTTTTCTCTTAAGCTATAGGTTTATTTAATAATTTAGCAAAATTCATTATCAATGCTTCCAAACTGACTCTAAATTTTCTTTACAACAGATCTGTGAGCTTTGTGCAAGCTCTCAAATTTTGCATACATGTATCCTATATTGTTTGCAATCACTACATCTTATAAAAATCTAATTTTAATTAGGCTCTGTTGAATTTACATACCTACGACCACAAAAATATTGTCAAAGATATGGAATTTTGACAATATATGGAATTTAGTGTA
Source organism: Sequoia sempervirens (assembly GCA_007258455.2). NCBI lineage: Eukaryota > Viridiplantae > Streptophyta > Pinopsida > Cupressales > Cupressaceae > Sequoia > Sequoia sempervirens. Next base: position 363,348,948 of record VDFB02000015.1, read on the forward strand.
TTTGCAGCTACTGGTTGTATTTGTAAAGAGTTTTCTAAAACCTTTTCAACAAATTCATTTTGTGCTGCTTATTCATTATCTAGGTACCTATGTAATACTCCATGGTTTCTCTACATCAGCTGATTTTGGATCAAAACATATCTCTAAGATCTGAGCTTGAGGGTCCTCCTTTGATTTTCATCCAAATAATATGGACAATTCATGTTTTCAAGATAGAAAATCATATCTTTCTACCATGGGTTATCACTCATCCAGAAAGGAGTAACATCATATGCATTTAACTCATTTACTTCTGCTACTTCTAAGTTGGAATTAGCCACCAACTTAGCCAGGCGTTGACCTCTAACAAGTTTTGTGACTTGCATCTCCATGTGATATCTTAAACTTTGTTTATTCACTAACACCTTCTACATGAAGCCTCTTGCTGCAAGAATATATCTTTCATACATGGGTGTGGCACATAGGCTATAGTTTCAACAACTACAAGCTATGATCTGAAGTTCTTCATAGCCTCAAACAATGCATAAACATACTTTTCCGTTGTAGAACATTTCAATTCATGATTGCAGCATATGCTCAAAAACAATAGAATGAAAGTAGTCATTACAAACAGTTCAGTTTTTATCTCATATAGGGGAGAGGGGTTCATAATGGAGCATCCTAACTTCGCATCTCTCAAAATCTTATGTGGAAATTTCAAATCACTCCCAATTTTGTAAAACAGTTTATTTGGCAACTCATGTGCTTATATATTTCGTTTTAGGGCTACATCATCAAATATGATGCCACATCAACATACTTTTTGTTGAGGTATTCAGAAAGGCCCCCAAAAAAGTGAGACCGATAGTCGTGCACTAAGTCGTGTTTTATCGGTGGGTTGATGTGGCATCACATGATTTGTCAGTTTGTGTACTTTACGGATAAAAAGTGTTTTGCAATTGGATATTAAGGTGCTCCACTATGAGGACCACTGCAGACTACTTCTATCCCCACTATTGAACCCCGCTCCACTATGGACCCCTCTCCCCTATAAACTGAATTTTTTTAATATTCACTATTAACTTGGCTTTGTAAAATCAGGTTAAGCTCCATACAGATGACTACATGCAAAATTTAGAAACATGTTTAAAATGCCAAAGCTTTCTAGATTCAGTTTACCTCTCAGGCCAAACAGAAAAGAATATTTTGATACTGACCAATTTGAACAACAGTTAATGCCAAAACTGATGATCAGTGTTTTGCTCAATTCTAGGCAATGATGAAATGCCCTATATAGGGAAGCCGAAGCTCAGAGCACGAGAGATGGATAGGGTGCCGATTCATATAATACAAAGTTTATAGATAAACAAGCGCTGTTGTGCAGCAGGAGTCCTTGCCAAATGCCAAAGTCAGGGCATTTTGATACTGATCGAATACTTAAATTGTAGAGCCAAAATAAATACACTCTATAGTCAATAACTAGTTTCAAAATGATCAAATACTTGAATTGTAGAACCAAAACATTCTACAATCAATAACTAGTCTTTACAGCCCTTATTTAATAAATTTTTCAAACTGTAAAAATAAAAACATTTCAAACCAATTAAATTTAGGGATTTTAAACTTTCATGAAAATGTACATTACCAACCCATCTTCCAGCATGTGAAGGTGGAAACTATTAAACAAATTATGGACATTTTAAACTCAACAACCCTTAAGAGCATTTTCTCAACTGCATGGTAATGAAAGCTTTTAGAACAGGTTAAGGACATCATAAATATAATGATTTTTTTTGGAGTTTAAAATAACCGCTACACTATTAAACATAAAGGAGCATAACCATTTAACATAAGCCTTTACCAAAACAGCTGAGGAAATACAAAACCATTTTAATACATAAACATAATGTTGAATCTTTGCTAAATAATTATAAAGATATATTTTCTGAAATACAAATAAAAATTGAATTAAAACATACCTATAGTCCTAGTTAACAATTCCATTGTTTCTAACTTCTTCCCTCTTCTATTCTCTCCTGCCAATGCACTACCAATGACTTCTTCTGTGCCTTATCCAGCATCCTTCATTGATTGCAGGAGATGCACCAAATGGACTATCTTTAGAAGGCCCAAATAACTTCCATGCCAATGCAATTGGAATCAAAACTAAATTTCCCATTTTTTCCAGCATCTTTCCTGCTTGCAGTAAAAGACATGCATGCCAAATGTGGAAGTGTAGACTAATCTTAAGATCTGCAGGATATGCAATTTTTTTCTTTCATTAATAATGTATTGTTTAGAAAGTTATAATTTCTTATTGTTGTGTATCCAGGTATATTCATATGAATTTAGATTCTGAAAATACTGTCCTTAATGATGTGTGATCTATTTGTTATGATCTTCATTTATTTTTTTAAGTCACTATCTATCTTGTTTCCCTACAGCTTGTCAGGAATTGCTACAACTTTTATAACTCAACTCAAACAAAGTTGGCTGGTGAAAACTATATCTTCAACGAGGGCAAGGTTAGAATATGTCTTCATGTATTTAATTGAGACACATGCAAAGCCTGACACACTCTTATTGTAAAAATGCCAGAACTATCTTCATCTGTTTCCTTCAGTTTGTTCCATGAAAGAAACATTTTGTTTGGTGTACTTGTTTTCACCATGGAAAAATCTGTGATGGTAATTTATATAATATCTTCACATAGACCACTGATATTTGAAATAACTTATACAACATTTTTGCCAAAGTATATGGTGGTTAGTAAATCATAGAACATCTTGAGGCTAGAAACTATGCAGTCACTGATGTATCTATGGCGAATTGCTAGAAATGAAACATATAGAGAGGGGTTGGGATATATTTCAAGCATTTTAAAAGCAATCACAGACTGATTCCTACATGGAAATTCCAAATCACTCCCAATTTTTTACAGCAGCTTACTTGGCAAGTCTCCTACTTATAACTAAGGTTTGAGGGCCACATTATAAAATATGATGCCACATCAGCATGCTTTTTGTCAAGGTGTCCAAAAAGGCCCAAAAAAAAAGTGAGACCAATACTTGTGCATTCACAGCATGTTTTATTCAGCATTGATGTGGAATCACATTATTGGTTGCTTTTTAGATCAAAGGAATACATTTTGTTTAATTATGGGTAGTCATCATCTACACTAACAACTTTAAAGTCACAACTGTTGGTCCAATATTGATAAAAATATTGGGCATTATATAAACAACTACTATCACAACTATTGAAAAATGCTTAGGTACTGGGTCCTCTCCCCTATTTGTAATGTTTCAACCTGTGTATATTTTCTTTGTGGAGAGGGGGGTCATCATAATGAGGTTTTAATTTTATGTTTTTTTATCTTTTATTGAGGTTTGCAAGACACAACTTAATCTTGTCTTCTTAATCAACCTCATGACAGTAAACTTGTAGAACTCAAACAACAAAATTATTGTAAATGCACTCATATAAAATGCCACAAAACTAAATGTGTGTTGTTTAGGGAGGGAATTTGGGAATTTATTGTACACACTTAATTATAAAGTGTAATGGGGGGCTATGCCATCACAATAAGGATTCTTATGATTCTCACAGGTCATGTGAGTGTGTCTTGGAGCACACCTTGTACATCTATATATTCCTTCCACACTCTCGATTTAAGTTAGTTCTGCTTATATTCTCTTAGAATTACTCTTAGATGAGGACTTGATGAGCCTTAGGAGGCTAAGTGGGTACAAAGGGTACTACCTTTGGGCTTAGGAGAGAGGACATTTTCAAGGCACCCATTGGAATCTCACTCCTCCATTATGGATGATCAACACAAGGGGGTCAAATCATAGGGAGAAGGAAATGATTGGCAAGGTGAGGGGATAACGAAAAATACACCTCCTAGATAGATCACTCATATGGATGGCATGTGCCACATGAGGCCAAGGGAGATGGTATATCCCCTTTGGTCTAGGGAAAAAGGGTCGAAGGTACCCCATCAAGTCGCATTCTCCCATTCTCTCTTATGATTGAACCCTCCAAGGATGTTAGAGTACTTTGTGATTGAATTAATGATTCGCCACAAGTTTATTAATATCTAATTATAGTAATCTGCTAATTAGTATTATTGTAGTAAATGATTATAATCTACTAACTAGTTGATTATGGTAAATGGTTTTAACTTGTGTGCAATGCTTCAATTAGGTCCTTTGTTTATTTAAATTAATGAATTAGGAAAATTTAGGGCACTCCCAATTAGGGGACATTAAAGATATATTCGTGAATAAAAATATTACAAATAGTTCAATTTTTACCCCATATAACTTGTGAGGTTTTTCTTGTATATTCATTGTTTGATTGGCATTTCCATGCAATGAGTGCAGTACATGTCAAAATCCATGCAATGAAAATATTCATGAATAGAAACATTACAAATAGTTCAATTTTTACCACATATATGTGAGAGTTTTCTTATGTATTCACTATTAAATATGCATTTTCATGCAATGATTGCTACACATGCTCAAAAACCATGCAATGAAAATATTCATGGATTAAAACATTACAAACAGTTCAGTTTTTACCCATATAAACTGTAAGAGTTTTTTTTGTATATTCACTATTAAATTGACGTTTCCACTTTCCATGCAATGATTGCAGCACATGCTCAAAAACCATGCAATAAAAATATTCACGATAAATAACATTACAAACATTCCAATTTTTACCCCATATAAACTGTGAGAGTTTTCTGATATATTCACTATTAAATTGGTGTTTCCTTTGTAAAATCAGGTTAAGCTCCATACAGATGATTACATCTCTCTTCTTTTAACATTAAGATTTTTAAGAATTGCAAAATTTAGAAACTTGTTTAAAATAGCAAAGCTTTGTAGATTCAGTTTACCTCTCAGCCCAAACAGTTTTATTTTTATTTTTGACATTGATCAATTTGGACAACACATAATGCCAAAACTGATAATCAGACTTTTTCTCAATTCTTGAAGTATTCCAGGCAATGATGAAGGCGCAGCTCAGAGCAGGAGAGATGGATAGGGTGTCAATAGCCTTTCCTCGTCTATATAGTCATAGCTTAAGACCGCCCATGCTTCCATAGCCACTTAAAGGTGAAGGGGTCAGCCACCCCTGCATCTAGATAGAGGGAAAACATCTTAAAGGCAGGGACTAAAAACTGTGTTCTATTCAACATCCGCTGCAAATGTCACAAAAACGTTCCTCCAATGATTTGCTTATTTATATGAAATAACTTAGAATTAAACCCTACAGCATAGTACAAACAAACTCATCTGTTCTTTTATTAGCATAGTATAAACCCTACAGAATTAAACCCTGGAGAACAAAACCTAGACAGAGAACAACACATGGTAGCACCATAATCCCTAAACCCGCACCGATTATAGCCCATCTTAATTTAAGCAGTTTAGGCGGCACCATCAAATAAGTTGCTGTAAGGAAACTCAGCATGAAGAATACTAGAGCGGTGCCCAAAAGCACCTTGCTCATTAAGGTAATTCTCTTCCGAGGCCCAAAAACCATTATTACAACCAGTATTGAAGCAAAGAAAGCCACAATGCCTCCAACCAGAACTATTGTAGAAGAAATGGGTGTCTTGTGTTTGTCGAAATCCCTCAAACCACTAATCACAATGAATATCGATGATATCGCCAAAGTCACAGCAAAACTTAGTAGCCCTCGCTCTGCTTTATTCGGTTGCCGTGGAGAATCTCCTCTGCCTGCCATCGATACACTAACTCGGGGTTCCTAATCTTTGCGTACAGGAGAACGATTCCAGCAGCAACTCATGTATTGTTGATAAACTAATGCAAAACACCTAGTTTTAAATTAAATTTTGCTCAACACTCTGTTTTATTTTAGACAACCATTTTTAGATGAAGTTTTTGATTTTTTTTTAAGGCACTGCATGTAAATCCATTGGAGGAGAGAATGCTTTAATATATTTTTTATAAAGAATAAAATATTATTATTTTAATATCTAATATATTTTTTATAAAGAATAAATATTATTATTTTAATATCTAAATTAAGATATTAAAATAAGAATTTAATTTTTAGTATAAACAAAAAATAAATTTATAAGTTATTTTTAATTTTATATTGTGCAAGCTTTTAAAGCACTGCATGCAAATCTATTGGAGGAAAGAATGCTTTAATATAAGTTATTTTTAGATGAAGTTTTTGATTTTTTTTAAAGCATTGCATGTAAATCTATTGGAGGAAAAAATGCTTTAATATATTTTTTATTAAGAATAAAATATTATTATTTTAATATCTAAACTAGTATATATATGTTAAATATTAATCTATATAATATATGCCGAATAAAAAATTGAATTATTCAATTAAAGTAGAAACTTAACAATTTTGATAATGTTTTGGATAAGGATATAAAAGTGAGGTGGATTTTTTTAAATAAATATTTCTAATATGTCTCTTTGTTTTAAATTTTTTTAAATAAAGATTCTTTAAAATAATTATTGTGTTGATTTTTTATTTTTTTAAATAAATAAAATATTGTTAAATGTCTATTGGTAATTAAGATATTAAAATAAAAAAATAATTTTTAGTATAAAGAAAAATTAAATTTATAAGTTATTTTTTATTTTATATTGTGCAAGTTTTTAAATTTAGATAATTGAATTAAATTAATTGATAAAACCTCATTGCTTAATGAATTAGTACAAAATTTTATTTTTATATTTAATTTTTTTTTTTTGTAATGCTATTGCAATGCACTGTTAACTACTTAAATAAGTTAGTTTTGAATCAATTAAAAACTAAAATTTTATGCTTTTCAAATATAATTTTTTAAAAAAAATTAACATGTTAAATATTTAACTTTAAATATAACCCCCCTTAGAAATGGGAGAGTTTGGTCCACATTAGAAACCCCCCTACCAATATAAGGTGGCCTATAACTCTAACAAACCTGGGTCAAGGCTATGGCACAACAATTTGGGGCACAATGGAGCGTGATACATGTTAAGTTTTAACATATATTAAGAACATTGGGAATTATAGCTGCAATAGAGTGAAACCCACATTTAGAACAATTTTGTAGAGATGGTTAGTAGGCCAATAGAGATGCAATCAAGGAGACTAAATTTTGAAGGGCATCTTGACTCTATTAATGAAGAAACAAATATGCAACTTCACAATCAATTTTGTCAAATCATTGACCTCTCTAAACATCTCAATAAAAGTGAATTTGTTTCCAACATGTTCTTTATTGTAAGGATTTCTTTGCACTTTTCTTTTTGATCAAAGGAAGTGAGGCCCATAGAATGATAGGACTTGAATAATTTCAGTGTGCTATGAAAGACAAAGGCAATGAATATTTGGAAAATAAGAAACCTACATATGCTTTAGCTTTTTTGAAAGAAATGACCAACCAAAATTTAAATAGAAAAATTGAAACTACTAAAAGGTAATTTAATAAAGGAATAATCTTTTTACAGTGGTTGTAGATGTTTTTGATTAACAATAAACAAGTTTTGAAGGGTACTGAAACCTGTACAAAAAAGAGAAGGGGCAACAAAGATAAAGCAATAGGTTGCCCACCCAAAACACCAAAACAAGCTGATTACATAGACATCAACAACCCATCAACAAGAAACAAAAAGCATAAAGCAACAAGACCAAACAAAAAGAGCAAAACAATGGCTGTAGATGTTAATTTCCTACAACTTACTATTCATCATGAACACTGAACTCTTGAAATAACTAAAATTCATGATGCTATCTAGAAAGCATGTTTTTTAAATCAATAAGTAGCAATTTAAGCTTTTTGTTTTCTTCTTTTGGACATTTAGTTTTGTACAATGTCCTAGTGGACCTATGAACCCCAAATATTTGAAGAGAACCTTTAAACTAACTACTTTAGATGACATATACTATTAGAGAAGATTGATATTGTTATGGCTCTCTACATTGGAAGATATGTTGAACAATAAAAACAACAAAAAATATTAAATTTTGTTGTGGAGGATAGGTATATTTTAATAACCAATAAGATAGACACTGACATGCTACACAATGTAAATGACTAGAGATTGAGAAGAAGTGTATGAGTCGTGCTTCACTATTATGAAACACTTGATCTACATAATCATTATGTGAAGTGAATCTTCATATGTTGAAGTACAAGCTAATGTCCTACAAGTTGCATTCATTATTATTTTTAGTTGCTTTTTTCCAAGGCATTGTTTATAAACAGTGAGTAATTTCCTAGCAAGCTAAACTCAACTCTTATGGCATATACGTAAATACATGACATAATCAAATCCTAAGGAAAATAAATGGAACCTATGGAGATAATTGAATTAAATTTGTTTTTTCAATCATGTGTATTAAGTAAATTAAGAATGAAACACTATTGTACTTATTGCAACATCACTACATTAGTGCAATGACTGTATTTGCATATGCTTTGAATCTAAACAATAGAAGAGAAAATGACAATGCTCTTTTGGCATTAATTGTCTAGCAATATTAGGTTCCAACATTTTAGACCATGCTACTAGACACACCATCAGAAAAAAGACCAAAGCTAATGCTTAAGGATAACATTAAAATAGGAAAAACAAAATGCAACCAATATAAAATGATAAAATAATACATTGTGGAGATGAAATTTCAAGAAAACCATATAATATTAAAATAAGCAAAGATTCAAACCACTAAAAATATATTATTTAAATAAAGATATCATAAACTCTCACATTTTAAAGGGAAAAACAAAAGCTAGAAAATAATCCACTTATGAGAGCTGAGAGGAAAAGCTTAAAGGTGTACCATGATGAAATACCTTATAAATGAGGGAAATACTAATTTCTTTCCCTCTCCCTTCCTTTCCAGCAACGAAACCCTAACCCTCAAGCACAAACAGGCGTAACTAAGAACTTCTCAAAACAAAATCTGATTCCTTGAAGCAAAAACAAAAATGAAACATATCAGGGTTTTGGTAGAACGTGTTACCGTTACGCAGTTTCTTATGGTACTGATATTTTCCCTTGCTTCGATTTTCCCTGCACTTGTGCGTTCAATGGCTCCACAAAAACTAGTCCAAATAATCAGAGGATGAGAACTTGTCAAGCTTTGGGGTTATAAACAAAAATACACAAGTAAGATTGTAAGATTTGCATTGAAACAAAATGATGCAGACAAAATTTAGATACAAATGATGGAGTAATTTAGGTTTTCAATTGTATTTTATTGGTAAGAAAAGTGGGTTCTACAGAGGAGAGCCAAAGATGTCTACTAGCGACACATAATTTTTAAAATACAATGGATGACAACCCCTACAAACATCCCATAAACCCCAAGTTTAGTTTAGGGTATTGGTTTGAAATTCCATCTAGGAATCTTTAAATTTTTGTTTTCTGAACTAGTATTACACCTACTTGCTTATTCAATAGCTGATGACTTAGAAGATAAACCGACCTTACATCAAGTTAAGGATGTTTTTATGCAACTCACACCCATCCTTCTTCTCGTTGTCACTGTGAAATGCCTGGAGTGCCTTAACATGTTTGAACCAAACAGAGTAGAATGATGAAAGAAGAAAGAGAGTGATCAATGAATGATGAGAAAACACATAGCTGTTATTTTTGTTAAATTTCTTACAATTGGAATATGCTTGGAGCTGAAGGAGGAGATTTCTCTAGAGTAAATAGTAGATGCATGAGTTTGACTTATAAAGTCCCATGTCATATTTTTATTTTCTTATTTCACTGCCTTGTCTATGCTACCACATTTTCATACATGTCTACCAAAGAATTTTATCAAAAAATTCATTGCCTTGCTGCTATGGCTAAAAGCCTAAAATAGGTTCTTTCGAACAAGCCATGGATACTTGGAAAAAATCTACCAAAGCATAATAGTAAGCACCTGTTTTAGGATTTTAGCAACAACCTGAAAACATTAGAAACTCATGAACGGATAACACTTCAACCCAAACCGAAATGAGTTCTTAAAGAATCTTCTTACCTGGTGTTTCCCTCAGAACAAGCCAATCAATTGCTTTCATTAATTCCACCTGCCCGCCAAAACCCTCATGGCAAAGACACGTCCACAACCTGAAAACATTAGGAACCGATGGAAGATTTTCTCCTGTTCATTTTTGATTGGTGGAAAGAACAATTTATAATTGATAAAACAAAAAGCCATTGGAAAAAATCTGAATTTCCAATCAGAATTTTGCAAAAATAAGGAGAAATTACACTTTAATGATGAAATTCCACTAGACCTTAGGATAAAATATTGATGTTTTTTTTGAGAAATGAATTAATAGGGAAAAAAGGTGAGCGAAAACATTAGTCTCTGCCTATAGATAGGTAGGGACTAACAATTTCATCTCTAATTTCTATGAATATCTATTGCTTTCAATTTGGATGCAAGCCTTGTGAGAATATTTTGTGGCTACCCTTCACCAAGTTGAATATTTGAAAATCAATAGAAAGTCTTCATCGAATATATCTCCTTATATTACATTAGGTATCCCCATTTCCAATATTTGCAAACATCTTTGAACACTCAATTATGGAAACATAAATATCAATTTTCATATACTTCAAATAAAAATTTCAAGACAATCAAGCCTCTACTAGCTTGGGCGGAGAGGCTATTTTATGATAAATCAGTTTCAATGGACAATATGGTCATTTCCTCTAAAATAAGAAGTTCAATTTTTCACACTTGAAATAAATTTTATTTTATTTTTCTAATGATTGTACATGAGAAGAAGAAATCGATAAACTCTATTATTTTTTGTTTATTTGTAAAGAAGTCATCTTTCATGATTGAAAAAGGTGAATAAATAACACCCTCTTCCGAGGGTAAGTCATCAATCTAATGTTTTATGACATCAATTCGAGATAAATACTTAATGATATGAAATAACTCTAATTTATTTTGTTTTGTTAAGCTTTATTCTTTTTATACTCTTTTAACAATTCCAACTTTTCAAACCTCTTTTACATCCAACTTCAACAGTATTGACCAATTTAGAGTTGATATTTAGAGTCATCTATCCATTGACAACTTCTAATTTTATCAAATAATCCAAGCATATGATAGCCATTTCTTCATCATATGTTTAAAATGTTTTAGCTAGGGGAGAAAGAGAAGGGAAATTCTCTAGTTTGTCAGTGATCCATGAGATGCTTGCAATTGTTATTTTTCATTCTTCACAAATAAGATTTTAACACCATTCATTGTGGAAATTATGTTTTTCAATATTATCTCTCACCTTTTGTTTCAAAATTTATTCTCTGATGTTTCATTTTCTCTACATTTAAAATATTATAAGTGTAATTAAGAGCATGTGAACACCCATCTTCTTTTTTAATATGTATTTTACCCATTGGATTAGTACCAAGAGGAGTAAAGCATCATGATGAAAGTATATTATAATTTTCAAGAAAAAAAGTTCAAAAAATATGATCATTTCTAACCTCTTCTTGTAAAGAGTTTCAATTTTTCTATTCTTGAATGCTTCATATCTAGTATGCATATATGTTGGGGTAGTAATTCCCTTTGATTTAATTTCATATTTTCTATATTCTTTCATGTAGGTTATCTTGTGAAAAGATTGTCTATGTAATAAATTATTTGAAGCAAAACACATTAGGTTCTTTCATAAAGTTCAATTCTTGTTATCATTCTCATAAGGGGCTAAAGATGTATTATTTTCTTAATCACAAAGGAAGACTCACAATTCATCATTATTTCCCTTTCCATACAAATGATATACTTCAACACATGTATTATTTTCCTTCCATCTCTATCATATCAATAGTATATTTGGCTTTGGATGTTAGAGTTTTTAAATTTTTATAAATTCACCTTCTTTAATGTGATAAGGCCACCATTGCAATGAGAAAAAAATGGAAGGAAAAGGGGGAGGGTGAGAGGGGGAGGGGGAAATGACGTGTTTAATCAATGTACAATGATGAAATGGCTTAGGATTCAAACACCCCTTTCCCTAATTTTATTAGAAAGAGAGAAGATCACAAAGGGATAGGATTGACTTTCAACCTTGAAGTGACTCTATAGACACTGAAAAATGTCCTAAATAATATCATGCACTCAAATCAGGTATACTAACATCATTTCCTCATGAAACCCATCCTATTTTCGCTTAATTGATTAAATTAGCCTAAGCTATTTAATTAATTGCATCATTTTCATCTATTAACCTAATTAACCTAATTGAGTTAATTCATCCCCTTTCATACTAGCACTTTATCTTATTAAATTAAATACATCAAGGTATTTAATTTAAATCTCCAAAATCCTCTTATTTAATTAAATAACCCTAAGTTATTTAATTAAATGTCATTCCACCTTTCCCCCATTCATTAAATTATTTTATTTAACAAATATCATCTAAATTTTTCTAATCCCCTAAATTGTACAATTAACATTGTTTAATTATCAATTATCTTAATCTAATCCCTCCCACTTGGGTGGCTTTAGAATAGTGGTTTACAATTTATAAGAGGAAGGAAATTTTGCTTTTTTTCTTTTCACCATATTCAATGGGTTCGGTCGAACTCAATGGTTCGACCGAACCTCACAAGGGGTTCATCCGAACACATATGTTCGATCGAACCCCTGGTTCGATCGAACCCCTAGTTCGATCGAACCCATAAAACCTAAATAAAAAAATCATATTTAAATGGGTTCGGTCGAACATGGGTTCAACCGAACCCCTTAAATATGACAAAAACCAAAAATTCTTTCATTTTCAACTGTCACTTTTACTTTCTAATTTTACAAGTCACTTTCCCTAGTGCGTGCAGCGAACCGAGATCGTGACGGCGACCAAACAGAGGTTTTTCTTTCCGGTGAAAGCAAATTTGAGTTCGTCTCTTCAAAGTTCATCATTCCAGTTTGCATATCGAGCACTAGGTATTTAAAATTCAATGTTTTTAGAGTTCAAAATGCATCTATTTGTTTAATTTTGAAACCCTAAATGCAATTTTTTTCAAATTTGTTGAATTCAAATTGCATTTGTTTGAAAGTTTTTAAAGCATTTTCAACATACAGTATTTTGCTTCCCCATTTTGCATACATTTTTGTCTTGTGTAAATGAAATATGCCTTCCCATTTCAACAATCAAAGCTATGGATAAATAGATTTAATTTTAGTTACAAGAAAAATGTATAAATTATAAATTTATAACATAATTATGTACATGGGAAAATCCTCTTGGAAGAAAAATCCCACAACCAAAAACATGAACCAATTATATTATTTGATAATAATATCATTTACAATAAAATATTCATGTGCATACCCTTATAGTAGTATCATTTAAACATGTGAATATGGAGTAATTTCTAGTAGCATGATGATACCTACAAAATCATTATGCTTTCTCCATCTCAAGCACCCATAAATAGAAAAAAATTAAACCATAAAGAAAGTGTGGTTTAACCAAAGCCATGAGCCAAAATAATGACCTAAAAATGGCACCAAATTTGGCACAAATTTCAACATCATATTCCTTGACTTGGTTTATAGGATGTATTTAGCAAATGCTTTACATCTTGTCAAAAAAATTCAAATCCTCCTCCTCATAACCGACACTCCATTTTTGACATATTCAAACCCATTATTTAAGATGATCTTGATGATTTTCATAATTCTAATCAATATTCTAGTGTAACCCCCCTTTTTTATTCTCTTATGTGTCATATAACATTTCATAAGTAATTCTCATCTTACAATTTCATACAATGCTCTTACAACTTTTTAAATATATAAAAAGGACAACCCTAGTTCAATTAGGATTATTTAATTATTATCTCCTACATCCATTCATTACATGTTATTAGTTTTTAGTTGCACACATTATTAGGAAATATGCATTGTCTAAGCAATTGGGGTATATTGCATGTTTGAGAGTGTTTTCCTTGATCTTTTATCTAGTTAAATTAATATCCTTTAAAATCTTGTTTTATGGAGTTTTCATCTTAACTCTAATATGACTAGCAAATAAAATGACGATTGAATCATTTTTTCATATAATAGCTAATGACAACCATATAAAGAGCCACATTAAAGAAGATGAAAAATAATGATCACTTGAGACTATGATTTAGATACATATGTTGGTAAACAAGATATTTTCCTAAATTGATAATTATGTATTGATGCACCTCTCCACCCTAAATATCCTCACTTGTTGGCTAGTAATTTATATAATGTATTAGGTGGTTATCCTTAGGGAATTAATACTACTCATAATATTACCACTCTAATGGATTTTAATAATGTTGTACCCTCTATGCATCCATCTACCCTTCATCCTCTTACAATGATTTATCCTATCATACTATAGTTACCACTTCCATGGGATCCACCACCCATGTCCTACCGCCTTTCTCTCCACTAGTATTTTTCTTATCTCCCATCCTTTTATATATGTTCACACCATTGTTACTACTAGCACTATCCTATACATATATGTTCTTCATACCATTCCTCCTTATCCTATGAAAATCTAACCTTATAGTGTAACTTCTCCTTCCATTACCATGTCATTACCTTTCTAGACCTTCCCCTCTTTATACATTCTCCTTTTTATCCTACACTACTCTTACCACTAATATATCCCTATACCTTGGATATACTATTGAAGAAATTTAACTGACTTTCAATATCGCAAAAATTAGACCCATATTTTTAAACGTAAAATGTGTATAATAAAGCACAATCCATGCTTCCTAATTCAACTTCACTAATATCTATCAAATGAACTTAGGTTCATTACAATAAGATAATCATATAGCCATAATTAGTTGTCAAGATAATGGTAAAGTTTTCAATAGCCATATTTATCCTTCCACATGCCACCATTAGACATACACATAAGATTCATTAGGAAAAGTGGATGTGTGGATATGTGGATATGTGTCAAAAAAATGCTTTGATAAGATGTGTGTAAGGAAAAAATGGAGTTCAAGTGTTTGATTTATGTCTATATAATAGGTCATAAACTCTAGGGGAATTATTACCACTTTGCACAATATTGCACCATATATATATATATATATATATTCAAAATGAGGCAAAAAATACAATAGGAATAATATGGATATGCAAATTTTATCATTACATTTTTTTCCACTTTAAGATGCATGTGAAGATTTTAAAATAATCGTGCATCTCAATTTATGTGGTATTCACAAACATGTATGGAAAGTAAATATTTAGACATCAAAAAACATGAAAAAGTGGTTTGTTGTCTTGTGCACAACACATCCTTTTTCTTTTGAGAAAATTATCTATCACTTTGTAAAATCCTTGCTATGTTGAGATTATTTAATTTTTTCCCTCCATATTTGTAGTCCTTTTTATTTCTAGAAATATAATTTATGACATTTTTTCTTAATAAACAACATATGAATAAATTTTACATGGTTGTAAATTTTACACATGGTTGTATGCAATCTCATATATATAGTACGTATGGTTGTGATTACAATGTTTATATTGTGTTTAGATTTGGTTTTATATTATCCTTCCAAAAAAAGTTTGATGTTTATAATATTTTGATTTACCTTTGGATTTTGTAGACACTAAATCTCACATACACTCATATCCATACCATGGTCCCCACCCGAACACCTAACATCCACTTATTAACAAAATTCATGATACCTTAATTCCTACACTTTATCAAAATCAAATTAATTTTTCTTTTCAGACCTAAAACGATCAAGGCCTAAACTAATTAAAATATTTATTGTAAAAATTTCCATAGTAAAGTACAAAATAGAGAAGGGCATGTCAACCCACAAATCATGAAGGTGTAGGGACAAAACCAAGAGACCCATCAAATAGGATTGTAGCAATCATATATAGACAAAATTGATTAAGAAAACCTACCATAAATGAAAAAAAAACCTAAAAAGAAGACATATATTACATATTTTTTGAGTGCCCATATATTACATATATATAGCAAAAACTAGCAGAGGGTGAGGGACATGAGTGAGGAGAAACAACATTTCCTTATGTGCCTCCATTGTTTCTCCATACAATAGAGCGCCCAATTCTATTTTATGTCCATTGATTGTATTTTCCACTAAAGATTCATCCCATTCTTGCAAGGTTCATTTCAAAGAAATTCAAACACAAAGGAAACTAGAGTTTTCCTTTAAAACTTTGTGTCTAAGCAAACACCCAACACAATATTTTTCATTATGTAAGTCATCATCCTGAATGGCATTGTTTAGGGAATGGTCCAAAAAGAGCTTATAAAACATAATCCACTACAAACTAAGCAACTAAACCATAATTTTGAAGAAGATCCATAGCATTAAACAAAAATAAAGACATTAACTAGAGAGTTTCATATAGAATTTGGTCACCTACGGTCACCCAAATTACTAACTCCACACGCTAGCAATCAATCTTGAAAATTTTCTTCAGCATTTTTTTTTAAAAAGTCCCAAACTCTAAATGTACTCCCTTTTTGGGATGGGATGAATGCTCTCCTATTGATCAAATCGGCCTCCATTGTTACTCTAGTAGAATAGATTAACCAAATATTTAAATGAATCATTCTCTCACAAATATTGAAATAAATTAAAATAAATCCAAGAACTTAATCTATTATTCCTAGATAATTCAATGAAAATTATGATAAATTAGTTTATATATCAATCAAATTATTTAACATATTTAATCAAATTAGATAAAAATTGAAAATAATTCAATCAATTCATTGATCAAAATAATTAATAAATTTCATTAAATAAATAAATAAGTTAATTAGGTAATAATAGTAGCCACATTTTAATTGGGTTAAACTCATGATACATGATCAAATCCTAGCAATTTATCCATCATATAAAAAATCTATAAATTGAGATCAAATCCATCATTTTATCGTCTCAATTTTGAGCAAGTATATTTTATCTAGTTGGGCAATAAATGTTTTATCATTTGCAAGATATATATATATATATAAATCAGGATCATGTTCCACCTATGCAGATTCTTTGTTTGCAAATACTAGTAATGAGATAAAAAATTGAGATTCATTAGCACGAGGGTGCAAACCGAGGGATATATAGTGAACCATGCATGTTAATATTTCATAGTCTAGAAAAACCAAAAGATGAACTTGAGAGGACTAGTGCATATTCCCCAAACAAAGTGACTGGTATTCTTTCTCGCATGCAGGAAGAAGTACATGGTGACATTCCCCTTAAACAAATACAAGATAGTGTCACCAAAGAAATGATTAAAGCCACTTGTTTTCCATTTTATCAAAATGTGCATAAGGTTAGGGGATACTAGGTCACTAGATGTGTCGATCATGCTATGGCCTCATTGCTCTACCCATGATTTCTCGCAGCACATGGTCTATACCCAAACAATGACCAAATTCCATTGTATTTTGTTCAACAGTTGTATGCTGAGGTCCATTTGGGCCTCAAAGTTAACTACCTGGACATTCCACCATATGTTGGTCAGGGGTGTGGTAGGATTGCTGATAGGACCACCTATCATCAAGTAGATAGACCATCCCCAGTGTTTAGGGTATTAGTTGGTGATAGGTCTCCTGCTCTCACCCCAGCTCTAGCCCCCATAGCAGATGAGGTTGTCATTGCTTCCCAAAAGGAAGCAATTGACACTATAGGTGACATTGCGACTGCCACCAATAGGATATTTGATGATCGTGTAGGTCAATATTTGATATCCAGACATTCCCAATCCACACCATTTTTAGCACAGTGGACCACCATGGATCCTTTTACAGTGGTCGACATCCCTACTCCTACACAGCTTGATGCACTTACAAGAGATATGTCACACATGAATCTGCATTGTTTGGCTAAGGACCTGTTGGAGGCATATGCCCACATTGCATCAGACAATGGGATCAGTATAGAGCATGTTAGAGATCATTTGAGACATAGAGTTCATTCAGTTCTAGGATCCCATCACTCTCAGCCGAGCACTAGTGCACATCAGGATCCACCTACAGTTCATACGATAGCAACACAGACTATGGGTTTTACTGATATGTTGATTGGTTCTAGTTCATCATCACCGATACCATCTCACCTTCATATTCCTCTACACACATCATTTCTAGTACGACATGGGATAGATTAGATGGATGCAGATGTTGATTCGTCACTTGATCGTTTGATGGATATGGTGTAGGTGACTGTTCTAGACGACTTAGGTCATCCGATATCAGATGATGTGCATGTATGTGTGCATGTGCATGTTTCAGTTCTTTTTTCATTATTTTTTAAATTTCTTTTTAACTAGATATTCATGTAAGTTGATATATATATATGTGTATATATATTGTTACAAGTGGACATATCCCATATCACTCCTAGCCTTTGTCCAGATCATGTGCATGATCAATGTGACTCTGTGGATGAATCTACTATCAGTGGACATGTGAGTTTTACATTTTTATATAATCACACGTGTATATGTACATGCAATATATTTATGTATGCATAGATCTAGATTGATATTTAAAAATACAAGTTCATTTAAAAATAACTTTCATAAAATTTATTTAATATAAATTATATTTATTTAACACATATTGTACATAATTTTATTTGCAGGGCTCAACACATCCATTAAAGCAGGACCGTTCTCATTCAGATGGCCATTCGTCTAGGAGTAGACATTCATATTAGGCCATGCATTCTACATTTATGATCTTTACCACATGTATTTGATTATATAATGATCTTTAATAGTATTTGATATTTGATGATCTCTAACTTACACTTGCTTATATGATATACATACATTTGCTTATTTTTTGATCTTTAGTATTTGACATTTGATGATCTTTAATTTACATTTTGCTTTTATGATATGTACATATATTTTCTTATATGATATATACATACATTTGCCTCTTTGCTTATACTATGTGTTATGTTTATATTTATTGAATCCCTTTACATATATGTACATGTGCTTGCTTATGGTTTAAACATGTTTACACGTAATATATGTATGCATTTGCTTTCAATATTCAATATACATACATGTTTTCTTATTTTATGATCTCTTACAACTTACATTTCCTTATATTCAATATACATTTGATCTCTAGTAGAATTTTAGGGAAATCAATGCCATTTTATAATTAAGTTCATTCATATTGATCACAATAAATATTTTTTAAAAATGACTTAAGTGCAACATGAACCATTGAGTTGAGAACAAGATATAATATTTTTGACAAGTAACTTGAAATTCAATTCAAATATAATTTTAAGAAAATTCAATTCAAATTATATCAAGCTATTATACATTTTTTACAAGTAACTTGAAATTCAATTCAAATATAATTAAGAAAATTTAATTCAAATTAGACCTCTTATACATTTTCGACAACTAACTTGAAATTCAATTCAAATATAATTAAGAAAATTCAATTCAAATTATACCTCTAATATTTATATATTTTTGACACTTTAACAAAATTCTAAAATTACTAGATATGTTGTGCATACCTATGAATTAAATAACAACAAACTCTACAATGAAATAACTTGTTTGTTTACTGCTTGATTCATTTAAACTAGGATCTAGTTATTCCATGTACACTTGAATAATTTTGATTCACTTGGAGCACAGATTTTGGAGAAGAAGTTTTTGCACGTTTATCAAGGAGGCAAATATTGGAGCTCGACAACTTTTCATTTTTATCAATCAAAGGAAAAATTCAGGAGGGATAAAGGAATTTAACTAAGTTGGTAGAGGACTTGTTTGCAATCATCTTTAAGAGTTGAAGAAAAGAAAATGGGACAACAAAGAAAAAGAAAAATGCATCTCAACAAAATTGTCAAAGAAGAGAACAAAGTGATGATCAAAGGCAGAGATTATCATGAGAAAGGAAACAAGGTACATTAGCGTTTTCTTCTCTCTCACTCTCAAGTGTGTGTTTAGGACTTACTTTGAAGGTTCCTAACCATCATTTCCTTGAATGACTATAAATACTTTTAAATATCCTCAAGTCATCTTGGTCATACAAGTTGCAATGTTTATATGATCCTTGACTCCAATTCCTTAAGCCAATTCTTTTTGTTTCAATATTTGTGTTTTGTGTCTTTCATCTTTTATTTTCATCACTTCAATGTTCTCAAATTATTTTTATGTTTTATGCTCTAGGGATTCCTCAAGCTAGAGTAGAGCCAAATCTAGATATTGGATCAAACAAATCCATTGAAGAACACATGGACCTTGAAGTTAAGGAGGAGACCCAAGTTCAAAAAATGCTTGTTGGAGAGGGGTCAAGATCACTTCCTTCTACTGGTATGGATGAGCATATAAAACTAGCACAAACTTCTCTCACTTATAGATCATCATGTTTTATCAATTTGTTTGCTTGCATACATAAACTTCACTTATATATTTAACATGATCTCTCACTTTTGTTTGTAAAATATTTTGTGACACATGTGTAGGAAGGGTTCAACAAGAAGGAAGTTTTTATCCTCAAGTCAAGCCAAATCTAGACATTGGATCAAATGAATCCGCTCAAGAATGCATGGTCCTTGAAGATAGGGAGGAGGCACAAGTTCAAACAATGCATGTTGGAGAGGGGTCAGGATCACTTCCTCCTACTGGTATGGATGAGCATATAAAACTAGTTGAGAAGGTGGGGAAACAAATTTCTCATAGAAATTTAGATCATTTACTTGAAATGGATATGGATAAACTCAAATATTATGCCAACCAGTCTTATAATAAGAGAAAGAGGTCAATGACTAAATCTATAAATGAAATGATCAATCATCATTTCAATCATCTTGATACACTTGAAAAAACCCAATTGTTATCATGTTTGCTTCTTCATGATGAACTCAAAGAGTCATTACAATTGTTGGGTGTCCATTCAACATCAAATAAGAAGAAACACATGGGATTACAAAAGGATATTGTTCAAAATGTTAAAAGGGTTTAGATTCCATTGGGAAAGGATCTCGAACTATGGATAAGGCCACTACAAGAAGGGTGATGTTGACATCTATTGTACATCAAGATATAACAAGAAAAAGAAAAATGTTAGCATTTTCAACTGAAATTGGTTATAGTAGAACCACATTGATAAAATATGAGAAAAAGAGAAAGTTTTTGGATGAGAGTTTAGAAGGAAATTGGGAAATTATGTGTAGAGCTCCCGTTAAATGAGGATTGAAGATGTTGTCGAGGAACTTGGTCTAGGAGTTTTGGCATGATCGAGACTTGTCCATCATCAAATACTAGAGATGTTATGAGATCACGAGTTAGACTGAAGTATTTATGAAAATCATATCAAACATTGGCTAGAAATAATACAATTTGAGATGTATATGAACTTTTGTAATGCATATCCTCATATAAAGATTGAAAAAACAATGTTTCAAAGGTCAAAGCCATATTATGTGAAGATAAACAAGTTTTTTGAAACTTTTTGTTGTCATTATCATATTGAAGTTGATCTTTACTATCAGGTGTTTCAAAAGATGAGAGAAGAAATATGTGGGTTTCA
>VDFB02000015.1:363370609-363426492 GCA_007258455.2 Sequoia sempervirens
TGAAACCTTAGAAATAATTTGGACTATTTTTCTCAAGAAAATCTTACTGGGTTTCGGGATTGTTATTCGTTTAAAGTAAATCTTGTTGGGATTCTGGAATTGAAAGGGTTACTGTAATTTTAAGTTAAGAATAATAATAAACCAGTAAAGAATAACGTCTTATTTGGGAATTTCGAGGTTGTGAGAATCCTCATTTGTAGATAAATATTACAAATTTATTCTGTGTATAAATTTTGATATTGAACAGTAATTAAATTGTATTTCTGTCTTCGAAATATTCTATACAATATATATATATATATGTATGCACATATATATATTATATATATATATAAATGTGAAGATAGTATAAAAGAAAAATAAATTTTAATTAAGGTTCAAAGTTCACCGAAATAAATTTATATTGAAATTGTGTTAAAAAAATTAAAAAAAAAATAGAATAAAAATTTTAAAGTTCGAAATTCATTGTTTTTAAATTGTTGAAGTTATTTTAAAAAAATGCAGGCTGGGTGAAAGTTCGGCCTCGGCCGTACCCACCACCCAGCTGACCGTGGTTGGTGCGGCAACCGATGGGCTACCACGGCAATCCTTCGGACTGCTGTGATAGTCCGTAGACTGTCCACAACAGTCCGTCGGACTGCGGTGGCAGTCCGTAGACTGCCACGGCTGGGCGTGTATTCCCGTGCTTTTACATGGGTTAAATTCCCATTTGAAATTGGTATATATTTAAATTTTGGAAAACGCGAATTTTATTTTTATTACTGTGAAAATTTACTTTTATGTATATATATATATGTATATATATATATATGTATATATATATATATATATATGTATGTATGTATATATATATATATGTATATTTATACTTGCATATATATTTATTAATGATTCCACTGATTAACTATTGCAGTAACTATTTAACTTTTATTAGTAAATATTATGGTTCTTTTTCTGGTTAAAATAAAACAAAATCTGGTTATATAGTAGAAATATTAAAATAGAAAGAAATCTTTTGTTTATCATTATTTCTGATTTGTTAAATTACAACTATAAGAGGATAAGTTAGTAGAAAAATCAACTTACGTATATATAACATTGATTTATTTAATTCTTGTTTTGAGTGAATACTTTGGAATAGAAAAGAATTCCTTTTAATTTGTTGATTTGTGGAATTTGATAGGATAATATAATAGAAGGGCAATTTGTGAATATATATTTATATCAGCATTGATTGTTTAATTCTTATTTTTAAATGTGTATATGGTGGAAATAGAATTTAATATAGAATTGAATAAGTCATCTTTTATTCTTATTTTGTGAAGTTATAGTCTGGTAGAGTTGTTGATTCCTAGAAAAGATCTATTCTCTTTCTACTTTTCCTCCTCGAAAAAGAATTAAAATATATAAAGATGTAGTGGTTTTAAAGGGTATTTTTGTGTGTAAATTTATTTAGATAGATTTAAGATTTTAAGGTGGTAAGTTCTAATATGTAGTTTATGTATGTAGAGTATTGTTATTATTGTCATTTTAAAGTATAGACAATTGGTCTTAAATGGTTTTCACAATTAATTTAAAATTTGGAAGTGAATGTTAAGTGAGTATGATGAAAGGGGAAATTTAAATGTATGGGTATAGTTAGAGATTGATTAGGGTAATTTCGAATTGGATAGTTTATTGGTGAAATGGAATTTTAATCTTTTGAAAATTGACTTCCCTTATATTCATTTAATGATTGATTTGTAAGTACGCTTTATGGATAATACTTTTAGAATACTTGTGATGGATATCATGAATTATTTTAGTATGGGTAAGTTGTAAAGTTTTAGTTCTGGTCGTTAATTGATTGGTTAATAAATATTGTTCTCAATTGAATTTTTGGTTGATGTTTATTATGCAAATGTTTGATGGAGTTGTGAGTGATTGAGTATTTAAGGTGTTCTTTAATTTGGTCCCTTGGATGCCTGGTTGCATGCTTTTACCTCTTTTATTGAAGGATTGTTTTTGGACATTTCCGTATTGGTATGAATGCCATGGGAGATTAATTTTGATTCAAGGAATCCTTTGTCATTTAAATTTTGTTGCAATGTAATTGGGAACTCGTGTTTTGGTTTATGAGTTGTGGATGGTTGATCTTCTTGAATTTCTGATTTATTTTTGTATCGAAGTTGATCATGTAGTCTGGATGGAGTTGTTGATCTTATTTCAATGTTTTCACTCATTATATTTGAATTGAAATTGATCTGGTGGCCTTGCAATTATTGTTGTCATTGCTATGTTGTTGTTTTTATGAAAGTGGTTTGTGTACCATCATAAGGGGGTTCTAGTGAGGAGAAAATTGAGGTCTCCCATGGAATGCCTAGTTGGTGGCTTTTGGTTTTATTAAGTGATTTTGTTTAAAGGTTGATTTTCTTTTGCGTTCCCTATTTGAGGTAACACCATTGTTGATTTGTGGATGGGTCTTGATGAATCTTCCCTTTTTATGGCTTTTCTGAGTTACTCTCTTATTTGAGGAAATTTTATCCTTGTGTTGGATTTATTGGAGAAATACTCTTGTTGCTTCACTTTACCCTCGTTTGTGGGTTTTCATTCTTTTGGCTTCCAGAGGCTTGAGATGATTGATAATTGTTGTTCTCTCTCTTTATGTGTCTTTGATGTGGCAAGTGTTTTGGTTTCAAGATTTTAAAAGGGTTGTACATGAATTGTTGAGACTTTGATTATGTATTATAGCGAGATGGGTAATGCCTCACATGCTTCTCAGTTATGACCTAATGTTCTTGTTAAGTTGTACAACCCTTGGTCTCTTGGTTTCTTGGTTTTTTGGTTTGATGTTGTTGGGTCTCTAGGGAGAGTGGCTCCTCGTGGGGGCCGACACCCCGTTTAAGGGGAAGGGCATAGGATAACCCACGAGTGAGTTAGTAATCAAGTGAAAACCTAATAATTAACTTAGGAGGGTTGGGTAGTAATATCATTACAAGATTAAAAAATAGATGCCTCGTCTTCATTAGTGCTTTCACAGACTAATGGAAGGCTGAGAAGGCCATGGTTGGCAAGGTCGTGACCTCGTCCTCACGAGAGGCCTACGGCTCCGCATGAGTCACCCTATGGACCGGTGCCTCCAGTTGGGAGGAAGAGCATAGGACAGCCATAGATGGGACCGGCGCCTCCAATTGGGAGGAAGAGCACATGACAGCCCATGTAGGACTATGCGATGACACTCTCCCCTAGTTGCCCATGTGTTTTACTTTATTGTGTTCCTTTGGAAGTAGGTTGTGGGAGTTGGTTTAGATTGTTGTTGATTGGTCTTATATTGATTTATGGAGTATTGCCTTGATACATCTTTGGTGTACTTTGTAGACTTGTATGATCTCATTGATATTTGACTTATGACCTTGTACTTTTATGGTACTGTGATATGATGTTATTTAATTGCATTTGGAATTGTATTATGTTTATTAATTCAGTTGATTTGGAAGTGTTTCATGATCATCCTTTGGTTACTTGTTACTGGTCATTGCTTTGATTTATGCGATGAGATTTATGATTTTAAGTTATTTTAATGACTCTTGGATGTTGTTGGTTATGTCTTTGTAATTCTTGAGTTTTATGATACTTTTGTATGGCGTTGAGTCTTGTGATTCCGTGTTTGGATGTTCTTGGTTGCGGTCTCTTTCTTGTTAGCTCCTAGCACGGGGGGTGGGTCTTCGGACCCACATGGTCGGGTGGAACGTGCCAAGCAACCCATTGGGTCCCCAGTTGAGGATCGAGAGGTACGGATTGGTGTTGTTGCAGCGACTCCAGAGTTGTATCCGTCTTGGAGCTAGTTTTCATCTATTTATTTGTATCATGTTATCTTATGTATGGTTTCCATTTATGGTTGGAAACACTTTTGTATCATTGTACCTCTAGAACATTGTACTATAATGTAATGTTAACTCGGTGTGAATATTGGCCGTGGAAATTGTTATTCCTTGTGTTAAGTTCTTTATGCGTATGTTGTATTTATGTACTCAGATGGTTTATTATCAATGATTATCATGTATATGTGATATTTGTTAATTTTTATTTTGTTATGGACTATATCTTTGGATTTTATTCTTTATTGTTGTGTGTGGATCTCGGTCGTGTAATGACTCTTAAGTGTACGCAGGGATATCGTTAGTGAATCGCTTAAATGAAATTCATGTCATGACTTAATGTGTAATACATATGTTATGTTTAAAAAAATTGTCTTGTAATTTTTGTCCTTTGGGAGTTCTGCGGCGGGCGTTACATTAGAAACAAATCAAATTAGTAGATTCATGAAAATTATTTATATGTTATTCCAATAAACTCAATCAAATCATTTTTTAGTTTCAAATGATTTTGAACTTAATATCTATTTAAATTAATAATGTTAGTTTAACATTTTATAAGGAAATGTTGTATTTAATTTAGTGAGATAATTGTATTTCCAAATTAGTTATTACTGCCTCAACTTAGTTACTTTTGCATAATAGAATTACATTCAATTTAATGTTAATATTTGGATATTCATTTATCAAAGATTTACTTAAATTCATTTCTTTACAAATTAAATTAGTAATGTAAGTAATTTAGTGATTAATATTGTTTTTATTTATTTATTAAATAATGTTTTTGAAAGAGGAAAAAAAGGGTTTTATAGGGACCCAAAACCACGAAGTTTACAAACTAAAGATAAGATTGTTAAAGATACTAAAATCGGAAAGGCTGTAAAAACAACAATAAAAGTCCACAACCACCAAAAAGGCCAGCGAAGGCCACATAACCAAAAAACTAGACATAATGCCAGCAACAACTAAATTTGGGTCTTTAATAAATCCACAGTTTCAGCTTCTAGCTCATTCATATCTTGAACCCCCTCCTTTAAGATCTGAAACATCTGGATAGTGGGAGGCGCTTTCCTTTTAAGATTGGCACAGGTCCTTTTTGAAATACATTGGTCCTCATTCTTGCTTTCCTTGTTCTCTTCAAGATCAACAACTAGCGAACCCTATTGCATTTTTTCCAGCTTTTCAGACATAGCATTGATGATAATGGCATTGTGCCTAGCCATTTTATGGTTTTGTTCCACAACAGTTTTCATATTATTTTTAATTTTGACCATTTCAACTTCTAGAGACTTGTACTTATCCTCAATGTCACCTCCTTCCATTCCAATGCTGTTCTTTTTCTATTTCCTTTCTTCCTTGCTAAGAGTGACCAACTTCAGTTCCAACTCCTTTGACTTACTATGCAGAGCCCTATTTATTTGATTAAGATCATTAATTTCTTGATAGGCCTATTTCAAAACCCTAAAAATGTCACTAATGTCGTTTCTTGCTGAAGTAAGAATGTCACCAGACTAAACCTAATCTAATATGAGGTTAACATCATCGGGGTTGGGGGAGCTAGGAAATCTGGTACCATAAAATCTAAAAGAGGCAGGAGGGGAGGGCACAAAATTTTTGCTAGCTTCAGGGTTCTTAGCTTTGTCTTCCAAGGAATCTATAGAGTAGGAAACCAACTTATTGGCAAGGGAGCCCTTGAAAACAAGATTCTTTAAGGGGGCAGGGCAGTAGGGGTAGGTCTCAGGGTTAGCTTTAGCAAGAAGGGGTTTTTTAGACTGGGTTTTCTTACCAGACATCTCAAAGGATGGGTGGGCTTCAACAATTCTCTCTTGGTTAGGCTAATTCTCTAAACCCCCACTATCCATGTCATAGTCCTCAGACATTGTGGAGGTAATAGGTTTAGATAAAGCCGACATACTTTGATAATGTTCATATATTAACCTAATAAGACCAAGATGAAGAATAGGGTATCTCTTGGGATTTTTCTTATGGTCCTCAAGGCTATTAGTCAACGAACATAACAGGTAGTGAGACAAAGAGATCCGTACCTTATGGTGGAAGTGGTTAAGAATGGAAAAATGATAACCATACACTATGGTAAATCTCCCATACAGGGTGATATACTCCATTATAACATGAAGCACCTTTCTCCACAATGCCTTGATTGTGTCAATTTTGAAATGGCTGTTAGAAATTTTAACTAGTTTTAATTTCTCCTTATCCTTCTTAGGAAATCTGATGACCGTCTCATCAGTAAACCTTCTGTCGCGATAAAACTTTACACCCTCAGTGGACATTCCAATAACGTCCCCTATAATTTTCTCATCCAACTTCACCTTTCTTCCAAAGAGAATTATTTCGCCATTGTTCCAGTTCTTCTCAAAGTAGTCCATGGCCATAGAATCAGGCCCATGAAGTTTTTCTAGAAATGGAACCAATCCACCTCTTTCAATTTGCTTCCAGACCTTATCATTCCTAGTGTGCACCTCATAGCTTTTTGGATCAACTCTTTTCCTGCCCCCCCTTTTCATTTGCACCTTACTACAGACTCTACCAATGCCAAGCACTTGTTGCAAAATTATGCAGCTATTCCAATGCACCCACAAAGCATGCCACTTTTTCTTCCCATCTAAGTAATATGATGTAGCCCCATAAAATATCTTGATTTCAATGTACTTGGCCCCTTTCCCTTTAATCATTAAATGTATTTTCCTCTTTCCTATGTGTAACATCATAATCTAGTAAGGCCTTGAATTCAATTATCAAGTCCCTACAATTCTACCATGTGTTCAATCCTTGCTTCCTAACCCCTTCATTCACAAAGTAATCTGCCACACTGTTAGCTTCCCTATAGATGTGTGGAACTTTTACTTTTTCAAAATTGTCTATAATATTCTTTTCTTCATCAATCCAATTCTTTATCGACCAAGAGGGTGGGGTACTTCCTAAGAGACAATCAATGATATTTTTAGAATCCCCTTCTAGACAATTTTTTTTATATTTTAATTATGAGCTAACTTTAAAACTTGAAAGGCTCCTATAGCCTCCGCCACATGGTTGGTTTGGTGACCTAGGGATATGGGCACAACCACCATAAAATTACCATTTGAATCTATTAACACACCTCCACTTTCAGCCATGCCCAGGCTGCCCTTCATGGCGCCATCAAAGTTGGCCTTATACCAACCATTTGGAGGAAAGGTCCAACACACACCCTCCCTACTTTTCTTGGCTGGCTTGGAAGCTAAAGAAATTTCCACTTTAATATTCCAATCTTTTTCTATCATTAAATCATAGGGAGTGCACACCATTGCTTCTAGGTTAAGAGATTTTTGAGGAATCACATTAAATTTTTCCTTTATAAGCCTAAATTTTTTCTCAAAGACATTATTCTTCGACATCTCCTTGTCCCTGAAAAGTCTATTATTACTTTCTTTCCACACTCCCATGGCAACAAAAGGGAATAAGAAATCCCATAACCTTGGAATGAATGGATTTTGATATGATAGTAAAATTTCTTAGATATGATATTATCAATTGTTATTATTTGTTAAATTCCTTAATTTACAAATTAGTAACGATATTTAACAATATTTACCCTAAGAATAGATTAGCATCTTTAGTTAGTTTCACTTCTTAAATAGATGAATTAATTAATTAATACTTATAATCCCCATACATTGTATGCTCTCACCTTTCCTTTACTAGGATCTTGGTAATTAGAATGTGGAAATGTAGTTGTTGTTAGGATGTAGCTTAGAATCTCCATTTTCATCATTTTATGTCATTGTTTTCTTAATATATTTTACAATAGCAATTCGATAAAATTAAGTGTTAGATTAAAGAAGTGTTTATTCTTTTCCATAAAAGTATTTTATTCCATGAAGCAGTTAGATGTTATTTTCTTTTTAGATAGGTAAAATTTAATCAAGAGTTGAAACCAAAAACTAGCAGCGTTCGATATCAGTGGTGCCTTTGGCTCACGTTTATGGGTAAAGCCATCGTGCTTGAGCTACTACATCCATAGCCTAACTCAACTGCAACAACGACATCTATGACACCATCCCTTTAAATCATCAAGGAGAAATAAGGAACATTGAAGGTGTTAAAATCCAAGAGATGGGTAATCTCTCTTAGATCGATAATCTAATAAGATAACTTTAAATGAACGAAAATCCACTAGTCAAACCTAGTAAACCCCATTATAGGATTCGATGAAATTTACATAATATTGTTATGTTAATTAAAAGGTAATTGAATAGAAAAATGGGTTCAAGGGAGATGTTATTTTGGAATTAGGATTTAGATGCTCAGGAAACAAGTAATAGTCTTGGAGACTATTTACTTATATTTTTATTGCTTCCCTTCGAGGGTAGCAATCGCAGAGGAATCGTCTAGGGAAAAGGGGCCCTAGGAAGGGTTGCGTATCCACAAATAGTTCACATTAAACATATATTAGAAAACATAACTACATATTTTACACCTTGATCTCGTTTGGAAGCAGGGTATGTAGGTAGTCTGGGAAACAAAGGATGCTCCCAGTACCTTAGGCGTTTAGGCATGGGGCTTAGGAAAGTTTAAGATAATGATAAATTGAAATATAAATTAATAATTCAAGAGAATTTTTTTGGTCAAAAGGGGCTATAAATATCAAATATAAAGATAAGATAAAATGTGTTCCTTGTAAACTGAGAAGGAATCCCGGATGGATTCGCTTGACTCCCCGAGGCCTTAGGTTGAATTCTAAGGTGGGACTCAAGCTACATATTTATTTTTACATACTCCTAAAGAAGTCAACCTCAGTGCACTTCGAAGGGGAGTGTAGTCTTTAGTGAGTGACTCAGGACTTGAATGGTCCCAATGAGTCTAAGTCTCTGGCTAGAGCACATTCCTATCCTTTATGGATAGATTCCTACCTCATTTGGGTAGATGCCTATCCTAGATGGATAGATGAATTCTTGTCCCATATGGAAAAATTCCTAACCTGTATGGTTGGATGCCTGTCCCAGATGGATGGATGCCTATCCTGTATGGATAGAAGTACCTAAGTATGCAAGTGAGTGAACACATATGTAATAAGATAGTAATAAAGAAAATAAATTAATGGTAATTTTTGGTTTATTACATTGTACATCATTGTTTGAGCATGAGAAATGAAAATGGTAAGCTTTGAGGGTCTCCAATCCTGTTAGAGACACTAGTCGGAAACCTGCTTCAAAGCTAGCTTTACCTTTTGCACCATCAAAATATAAGGTCCATAGATGATTGTCACCTGGATCATTATATTCCTCCCAATCCTTTATCAATTTCAGAAAAAACTTGATCATTATCAAAAATTACATAAGTGCCAAGCCCCATTGCATGAATTTTTTTGAATGGTTTAGAATCAATGAATTGGTTGAGTAGCACCTCTTCCTTAGGAGTCTAATCACTTGTGTCTTCTTCATCTTCCACCATCTCTACACAATATCTCTCCTTCTACGAGAAAGAGGTATGTGCTACTTCAAGGCATAGGACTATATTATTTGCTATGTGTTTGGGATGCAATGATTCAAATAGAATCTTCATCTTTTCCCCATGCTTGGTTCTCAATATTAGGTGGAACCAATCGAGCGCTAAGTATCTGTCAAGCTTTGTAGTGAAATATCTTGAAAGACACATTTTGAAGATTGGAGGAATGTCTATCACTACTATTTCTTGTGTGACTATTTGGCTTGGACATAAGAAGAGGGTTAGAGGTAGATATTTTATCCGACCAATGGTTATTCCCATCTAATTGCATGATTCCCTTCTCAAGGGGCTCATATTTAAGTTTCAGGGTGCATCGACCACTTATTTTGGGATGATTGTTGTGCTATCCCCTGAATCGATCATGTTATTATGCAAAAGCTCATTTCCAACAATAAGTGTTAAAAAGAAAGGTTGGGCTTTGGCTTGCTTACCTCTTTCTCTTTTGCATCATCCATGCTTTTCACATAAGATATTGCTTCAAAACTTGAGGGTCTGACACAAATCCTTTGTCTTTTCTTTAATTGCATGATAGAGTTGCATCTACCTACGATGTTCTTTCTTCCTTCCTCAATGCTTCCCGAAGCAAATTCTTTTGTTCGGGGATAGATATGGCATCCCAAAAAGATACGTTAGCAGGCTAGTTCCTTCTTTAATTGTTCCACCACATTGAGCATCCTAACTGGTTGGGTCTTGGCCTTGAATGGTGGTATTTGTCTCATTTTCTGAAGAAAACGTTCTATCGTGAATGGGCTCAACATCTTGTTTGTCTCCTTCTCTTGCAACAGGGGAATGTGTGATTGTGGAGTAGGTTAAATAGTAGCTTGCGGAGCCTACTTTTGTTGCAATGGAAGTTGATGTGGTTGAGGATGTGGGAAATATTGTTGCACGTATTCTCCCATGAGCCTTCTTTTGGATCTTGTGTTGTAATCCAACTATACTTGTGGAGTACTAGTCATTAGGGCTTCATTTGTGAACACTGTATCATCTTCATCCATGAAAATAATGCTTGGTTAGGTGCAATATCCAATTCTTTTTCCAAGGACGTTCCTTTCATTTGCACTCTAAAGTGGGAATTTTCTATTTTGGAGGACTCATATTCATCCACATTTGGAAGTGTGCCCTTGTTTCTTTATTTCACTATCGTTTGTTGCATATTTCCCCTCGAACAATTTCGGGGCATATGACTATCACTATATGGGAAGAACCATACATTCTCATCTTCCACCAAATTTTTTTGGCCTAGAATTAACTCTTTGCTCTAGTTGTCTTTGACCATTTGTAGTGGCATGGTGATCAAAACTATCTAGTTTGCGGACACCATTTTTTGACCTCCCCCTCTAGAGGATCCTTGGTATGTATTTTGTTGATAAGATGGATTTCCTCCACCATAGGTTTGAGTGGCCTACTTTGGAGGTGCTGATTGCTATTGTTTGATGATAACCAACTCGTTAACAAAATTCCACATGAGGCTCTTCATGTCATTGATGTTCACTATTATAGAAGAAGAGCCCAACATGCTAGGCTATGTAGTGGGATACATGCACATGGATTGCAGAGTGGCTGATGTCAGTTGTGTAGTAGAAGTGCTCGAAGTAGCTTCTTCTCAAAGACCACTAGATATTTCTACAAATTCAAGCATTAGAGGTCTTGGAAAAATCTTCCTAGCATCGATCAAACTATTTTCTATGCGCTCAACCATCTCATATGTATTGGGCAAGATATCCCCTCCCATGTAGGTTATCATTACCACAATGTCTGAATTAATAGACTTCAAGTAGAACATAAATGTTAGCATAGCTGGGGTTGAGCAGTCACATGGATTATTTTCCAGGTTTTGTGAAACCTAGTGTTGAATTCGCTCATGGGCTCTTACAGGGCTCTTTTGATGGTGATTAGTTGATGTAGCAATGAAGAATGATCTCCCTTTTCTGAGAAGCATTTGAACAACCTCTCTCCAAGCTGATCCCAGCTGGCAATAGAACTAGAGGCCAAAGATCGATACTAATATTGAGCCTTTCCTTTGAAAGAGGCAAATAACAACCTAAGAGAAATATTCTCCTCTACTATGTTATGTACCCTACATACCTCCACTATATCTTGTAGGTGTTCGAAGGGGGTTTTGAAATATTCTCTAGAAAATTTTGGAATAGCCTTGAGGGCATTAGTGAGTATGGTAGGCCATACGTCTGGGGGTGTTGGTGGTCATAGTGGACTACCACTATCCCAAGTTATGAAATTTCTAGGAGTAGGGGCAACTATGTGAACCATAGAAAAAAGATTCCTATGAATTGGGTAAACAAGTATTATGATTTGGAAGGTTGAGCCTCTGGGTGGAGTAGATAAGGCGCTGGATATTGGGCTCTTACTTCTCACTCTATTTATCCTTACAGGTGACACATAACTTGTAAGTCTTCTCCTCATAGGTACCGAGGTGAGTAATTGGGAGTATTGAAAATGACCTCTTGAAGATGCTCTAGTTTAGATTTTGGGCATGAAACTTCCAGTTTCTTTCCTTAGCTAATTTAAGAAAAAAATTTGACTTTTAATCGGGCATTCGAAGAACTTTGTGTCCCATTAGGTGTGCTAGAAAAAGAACTGTTGATCATCAAATATTACACCTCTTTGATAGTCTTATAGGAAATTCAGTGAGTGGGGGACTAATTTGCACCTCACTGAATACATCCAGGATTTTTATAGAAATTCAACTCTTCTCTAGGTTTTGGAGAAAAGGGTAGAAGGAAATAAAAACATAAAACATAAAAAATGGTGATAAGCTAAAGCTTTTACAACATTTCAAACCCAATATTTCCTATCAATCATATAATTAGACACATAATTCCACAACCCTTCATTGTTGGGAAGAGAATGAACAACAAAGGCTAACAACAAGCACAATGCAGTCTTTCAAATCTCCCTGTACGCAGTGTTCATTAAGGTACATGATCAAACATAAATATTTCTATGGTTAACAAAAAAGTGTTCAGAAATTGCATAAGCCCTCTCTCTTCATACAACAAAATATAACAAAACAACAACCCTTTAGAAAAACAGAGAAGTCTAGATAGACATAATCCAATTTTAATGAGTTATTATCCTACCATATAAGCCCACAACATGGAAATCAACAACTTAAACTATTTGAATTCAGCTTGACAAAGTGTTTTATTACAGAACAAAAGCATAAAGAAGGAAAAATTGATAAAGGCCATACATGCATAGTCTCAAATATTTCTTCCAAATGGTTTGTGCTTAAATATCAAATGAACTTTAAAACAAAGGTTGGATGCCAATCTGATAATAGTTTTAACATAAACAATGTAACATGTCAGAGAAAAGCAGTTTTGCAACTCTACTTCTGAAAATAGTTCTATAACCTAAGAAAACTAAAGAAACTTTTCCTCAACAAAGGAAACTAAAACTTGGAACCGACCCTTCATTGTGTCACTGCCTCTCATTTATAGCTGCAAAAAGAAGAAACCGCCACCATAACACAAAAGTAATTACTGCCAGATGTTGGCATTTGTTAGCACACGATCTGATCATAGATCTTTAGTTAGGTCACAACAATATTTTCTCATCAATTCTCAACTGTTGCATTAATGCTCTTTAGATATTTAGCAAAGATATTTATCTTAAAATGATCAAATCCTAGAAAATAGTCTAGAAAAAGTATAGTTGACCAGTCACATAACCCAATGGCACCAACTCAAAGCTTCCATCCCAAAAACCAAAAGTGACCAACAAGCTCCGAAAAACTCCCAAAAGAGATCGCTGCATAAAAGCACAAAATGCTTGCAATGAAGAGATGACATGTCAAACATGCAGAAATTCTCAGAATCGTGAATATGGCTCCTTGAGAAAATCTTTGATGAGTTGAAACATGTCCCGAATCTCTCCTGAAAAGAAGGAGAAAAATGAAAGATGCACAACCACCATGTGGCGCATTACATACCTTTTGATGACTAAATACTCAAGCGCAAACACATCCGAAGCAAAAAACATATTCAAGCCAAAAATAAAAAATGATCAAGGAAAAATGCTTCACACTAATCATTAGGCGGTATCCCACCTCTCACCAAGCTACTTGGCAACCCTATCGAGTAGGTACCTCTATATAATGGTATGCTCTCATCCCTACATAAGCTAAGTCTACCAAGCAAAGAAAATATGTTGTACATCATCATACCAAGCTAGCATCTGAAGCCATGACTGCCATAGGAACACTACCATTTCAGATCGATCACTCGATGCCAGTAAGGAATCCCAAGCTACCCTGTGTGTTGTAATGTGATGGAACCCCTATATCTCTATACAACAAGATCATCTAGCTCTACATTTTCCATCTAAATAGTCAGTCAAAGCATAGCAATGTGCTCCTAGGCCAAATGTGGAGAAGCGTGACCCTTGTGCCAATAGCCCTGCCATCACAATATATGAAGTCATGCATATCATGGTAAAGGGAGGCCAACATTACTGGCCCCCATGCATACTAAGTCCTCATGAACAACATATAGCATTGCCAATCCAAACCCCATCCCGAACAGAATCCTATACTCCGTCAATCTAGAGCAACCAAACTTGAGATAATCATTGCAATGATTAGTTTGAAATTTGACACTTGACCTCTATACATCTCAAGGTCAATTTGGGAGGTGACCAAAACAATTTCCTCCTAGTCAAGTACCTCATGACAAGCATCATAGTTGGTGTCAACATCATAGATCACACACTCATCATGT
The DNA here is from genome assembly GCA_007258455.2 of Sequoia sempervirens. Classification (NCBI taxonomy): domain Eukaryota; kingdom Viridiplantae; phylum Streptophyta; class Pinopsida; order Cupressales; family Cupressaceae; genus Sequoia; species Sequoia sempervirens. The sequence continues at coordinate 363,384,711 of VDFB02000015.1, forward strand.
ATCGATAAACGTAATATCCGCCATACATCCTCTAGCATCATTGTCACCTCATTGATAGGTAAGTGGAATGATGAGGTCTCGCTATGCCATTGCTTACATAGGGTCATCATCATCGCTAAATGTGTTTGAATGTCAACCATGTAAGCAACGTACCACAAACCAATCTCCCTCAGGTGCTTTTGTCGCAACTCAAACAAATCAAAGTCTAGATAAAATAGTCGGCTAGTGCTCGTGGGACATCAGAGATAGGATCACCTCTTGCACCCACAAAGTGCACGATGTCAAAATTAAAAAAAAATTGGCTAATTTTTGAGTTTTTATCCCCTAAAACAACAATAGCATCACTATTCATGATCTAGCGTCACTATAATTCAAATTACAAACTGTGACGTTCGAAGCATTTAAATTGCAAATCGTGATATGCATTGTTAAACACATATGTGTTTCTATTTGACCTTAGTAAATTATAACCCTAAATATTAAATCACAAGTTGTGTTGTTATTTACATATGCATCATGATTTAAAATCTAAAACCCTAAATCTAAATCCTGAATTATGTCACTTAACACATATACGTTGCTATAAATCAAAATAGTGTCACCGATTCTACAAATAGTATCGCCATATAGTGATGCCACCAAAATTCAAATTTTAAAGTGCATTAAACATGTCAAAAAGTCAAAATTCAAATAAAGTTTCAAATCACATATCAGTGGTCTTGTGCTTGGAAGCCTTTGGTACTCGTGAACCCAATAAAAAATGTGTCATGGGAGCACTTGTTGTGCCATCTCATTGGAGGGTCAGAGCTCAATTTGCAAGAATCCTCTAAGGTGTGAATGCAAAAACGAATTGAAAGGGACCCTTCTTAACCTATTTAAGCCTCCAAATTAAGGTTTTTTCCCTAATTTAACCTTGAAGCTAGGGTTTTTTCATCATTTTCATCAATCTTTCCAAACCGAGCTTATTTTGCATCAATTTTTTTGTTTTTGGCATGTTTCTTGTATCTCAGAGGCTTTTTGGACCCATGGGGCAACATTTTTACCTTTGGTGAGAAATCAACCCAAAATTCAAAATTTTGTCTAGATTTCTGAAGGGGGCAGGGAACCAACTTAATCCTTCCATTGGGGCAACAATGGGGCATCGAAAAAAGTCATCAATTTTTTTTACTGATTTGAGCAACAATTTTGATTCAAAAAATGTCATTCTTTGAACCAAAATAGCAGGTACCTTGCTTCAAACAGGGGAAAAATGTAGACATTAAAAAAATTCCTAAATAATATCATGCACTCGAATTAGGTATACTAACATTATTTCCTCCTAAAACCCATCCTCTTTTCACTTAATTGATTAAATTAGCCTAACCTATTTATTTAATTGCACCATTTTCATCTATTAACCTAATTAACCTAATTAGGTTAATTCACCCCCTTTCATAATAAAACTTTGTCTTATTAAATTAAATACATCAAGTTATTTAATTTAAATCCCTAAAGTCCTCTTATTTAATTAAATAACCCTAAGTTATTTAATTAAATGTCATTCCACCTTTCCCCCATTCATTTAAACATTTTATTTAATGAATATCATCTAAATACTTCTAATCCCTTAAATTGTATAATTAACATTGTTTAATTACCAATTATCTTAATCTAATTCCTGCCACTTGCAAGGGAATATTCCTCCTTTGCACATTCCTCCAAAAGGAATATTCCTTCCCCTTTTGCACAATTTAATTTGGTTTTAATTAACTAAATTATCCTTTTCCCTCACCCATGAGAATATTCCAAAGAATATTCTCTCTCTTCACTCATTTGAAAAAGGGAATATTCTTATAAAGCTTCATGTGTAAGTTAACTTGAGACCTCCTATACAGGTCAAAAGTGTGTTTGTTTGAAGGAATATGAACCCTTGATTAAAATCTCATCTTTCATTCTCATCCATTGATGAGAATCCATGATTCATGCCTCTAATTTCTTCCATCCTTGACTGTTGATTATCCTTTTTTATCTCAACCCTTCGTTTCTCATTTGCTCTCCTATAAATAGGTCACTATTTGGAGACAAGTGGATCCATCTTTTTACATCATAGTTATGCTGTTAAAATCACAAACATTCAAACTCATATTTAGCACACATTTAGCATCATTTAGTTCATTTTAATTGCATTAATTATCTTTAGCTTCCATTAGTGGCTTCCATGATCACATAATGCATCCATTTAGCTTGTTTAATAATTAAGGTTTTGAATCTTTTAGTTTAGAATCCATTTAGATTATCTTTGCAATTGCATATCTACATCTTTTCAGCATAAAATAATGTTAAACTAGCTTACATCATGCTCATTTAGATTAAAATCATGTTTTCATTCACATATCACAATCGTTCCATCATTTTTCTTCAATAAGATTTGTTGGAATGAGCTCATTTATCCATGGGATTGGGAAAGGGTCGTCGTTCCACATCAATGCAACACCACTCCCACAATGGGATAAGTTTCAAATGTGTTAGAGTAGACATTTAACGCTTTCATAGTTTAGAATGCTTAGTTTTGATAAATGTTTATTATAAATTGCATTTGATTGATCTTGTTGATATTGACATTAGTGGCTTAGTTATGCTTTGATTCTTCATGGATCAAGCGTAATCAACCCATGATAATCCATCAATCACAGAGTCAAACCTATTTTGGACCTTGGATTTCTGCTTTCTTATGACATAAATGTCTGATTTGCAATGTTTTGTAATGATTTCAAGTGTATTAACTAAATGAATTATATGATCTAACACTTGAAATGTAAAATTCTATGATAACAAAAATGGAAACAATAATTTGCATGCAGATCTGAGAAGGGTAGAATGGTGTGCAGCTATCATAAAAAGTGGGTTTTGAGCTCTGATCAAGGACTCATTTGTACAAGGGAAAATGGGTCTTAGTGTAGGGTTCCAAAATTAGTTTTGTAGTCCTCTGATACCGGATCTAGATTTCTAGTTTCTCCAAGTTTGAATTTTGGAAAGGAAAAAATAAAATATGTATGTGAGTCTCTATAGCTTGACAACAATCATGGCAACTTATGCAACCTTGCAAAAATACTCCTTTGATCATCTTTCAATCCTTCTTCACCTATAAATCTACACATACAAAGGGAGAAGCAATTTTTTTTGTTTTTGAGTGAATGGTATTTTGCCTTAGTCAAACTCAATGTTTGGTAATTAAACCTTGATAATGAAATAATGACAAAATGAAAGAATTGATGAATGAAAAAAGCTTGTTACAACTCACCAAACCCTTAATGGCTACCCTTAAAGGATTGAAGTCAAACACATCACTCTAAGGCTTGGATCTTGCATGAATTGACTTGATTGATTGATGCTTGAATGCTTGAAACCTACATCACAATGTTAGCTCCAAACTATGACATGAACATACATGAACTTTGACATGATGATAGGATTATGAATATTGTTGTAGATTACTGATAAATCTGCTCTTCAATTCTCTTGACAATAATATTTTCTCTTGTGAAAGCTACCTTAATTCTAGATAATGTTGCTTCTTAATTACTAGATTTGAATTGATTAAATAACTATGTATTTATAGGTTTTTATGTAATTTTTTGAAAATTAGATTCCAAAAGATGACACTTGACACTTGAATTTGAATCATTAAAATGCCACCAAAAACATATTTAGAAATAGGTCCTAGTACTTAAAGGGGACCCATTTTCCCTTGGGCGAATGTGTCCTAGGACTAAGTCCAAGACACTCAATTTTTAAGGTGATTTAATTAATGTTGGCAATTGTTTAATATAGGTTTCCCTTTTGGAAAATGAGAATAACAAGGCTTTGAAATACATAATTTGGTCAATTAGAAGATTAATTAAGTAGAATTAATAAAGGGGATGCAAACATAGTGTGAAATTGTAAAGGTATACAATTTTTTACACTACAAAGAATAACAATTTTTTCTTTGTTTATTTTGTATTTATTAACTATTATACAATGTTTCAATTTGAAAAGGGCATATTTGATTTGGTTTAATTTATATACTATCATTGAAACTTTACACATATTATGCTTTCTTCGGATCACAATGAATTTTATTTTTTTGAAAACAATATACAAAAGGAGTCAATTTTTTCATCATTGTCACTATCACTACTATCTACTAATTTAGCATACTTCAAGTTACTACTTTGTCTTTCCTAACACCAACCCATTAATATGAGCTTTACCATAAAATAGAGTCACCAACATTCATTCTAAGAAAGTTAACTTCAAAATTTATAGAAAACTATAAATTCACCAACACTTTGTTCCCTAACTGAGTAGCCAAAAACATGTTCACACATGAACTTGTAGCTATGATTTTTATAGCAATCAATTTGATGCAAATCAATTGAATAGAAAGAGATTAAAACTAGAATTGAATGTAAATAAAATCTCTATCTACACATACACTCATCTAGAGTACAATGAGTAGGAAAGCATGTGGAGTAGTATAATTTGTAATTTTGAACCAAGATTCTAAATATGTAACCCCTACTATAGATTATTAGCATTATTTTTTATGTAACAATGTGGACCACTCATCACTTGAGATGGATTGTAGGGTTTGAGGGTATTGTTAGAACTCTAGTTCTTAAGATAGAAACCATTTTTTTTCAAGGAAATACGTTGGAATCTAGGTAGTTTTACAGAGCTATGAACATCTAGCATTGGTTAGTGATATGGAGCATCTTCTAGAGTTCAATAAAAGCCCAAAATCTAAATAGGTCAAATTATTTTAAAAAAAATAAAAGGGAATGAAAAAACACTATAAAATTGGATTGGTGCTATGTGGATAAGTGTAAAGGGGGTTTGGGGATAATGGATCTTAAGATACAAGGTATGGCTCTAGTAGTTAAATGGATAATCAAGTCCTTTCAAGGCAATGAACCATGGAAGATTTTAATAAGAAGCAATATATGATCAAAAGTACCAAAATAGAAAAAATATTTGAAATCTCTCCCATTATGTGATCTTGTAGCTGTCCCCTTTACTATAATTCTTGCAAGATCGATTGTCTTCAAAAGCATTTGGAAGGCTTGGGAGTATATAAAAGGGAAAATTAATATTAGTGGTACCATTGATAATAATAATAATATCCAAGAAAATAAATCTATTTGGTGGAATCCTAAACACAAAGATAAGCCTCTCGCCCTTATACAAGGATGCTCCACCAAGAGCTTCCAAGAGTTGGGCAACAAAGGGCATAAACACCTTCAGAGAAATACTTATGGATGGATAGTTAAAATATTGGGCCTCCTTGAGTAATGAATATAGCCTCCCCAAATCTAATTGGAGAATGTACTCCATAATAAGAGGGGCTTGTGATTTTTTGCTACTTCCTAAAAATAGTAATAATGATAATGTATGTTATAATCAATTGAAATGGATGTAGCTTTAATCTAAAATGCTAGAAAGTGCTCAATATAGATGCAAGTGAGTATAGATTTTAGCAGCATAAGTTTACTCTAAAAAGGTGAATCCATTTCTCTCTAAATAGTGATGTATTTATAGGAGAGCAAATGAAAAAACAAGGGCTCAGATCGATTTGATCTATAAATGGTCAATATTGGATGAAGGGTGAAGGCATAAATTGAGGATTCCAATCCATGGTCAAAGTTGAAAGTTGACAAGGATCAACTAATTTAATCAATGGTCTAAATTAGCTTTCAACAAACACACTTAGGAAGAGGTTAAGAGATATTTTAGAGGAATGAGTGAGAATATTCTCTTTTGGAAGAAGGAGGAATATTCCAAGAATATTCCCTTGCAAGTGGGAGGGTGAAGATAATTAGCAATTTAGTAATTAAAACTAAATTTCAAAGCATGGAAATTGAGGAATAATATAATACTCATTAAATTATTGATTTATTTAATGAAAAGGGGATACAAATATGATATTTAATTAAATAGTTTAGGGTTATTTAATTAAATAAGAGGATTGAGGGTTTAAATTAAATAATTTTATTTATTCAATTTAAATAGGATGAAATGTTAGTGTGAGAGGGGGTGAATTAAGCCAATTAGATTAATAAATGAGAATGAGGTATTTAATTAAATAATTAGGTTAATTTAATCAAATAAGTGAAAAGAGGATGAAATTCAAGACAAAACGGTGTTAGTGATCAAATTCAAGTGAGTAGTATCATTCAGGACATTTTTAAGTGTCTACAAAAATAAATGAGGAGAAATTACATAGAAACAAAAGGTTGCTTCTTGAGTTTTATAAAAAACTCATCTTCCATAATATTGTTGTGCAGGTCACTCTTAATTTGGAAATCTTGAAACACAAATTTTAAAGACTGTTAGAAGATGGCATAGTTCCAATCAACACTGTAGAAATTAAATATAGGCACACTTGAGCACTTTGAAATAAAGAAGCAAGCATACCCCTACTCAAAAGGGTGGAGGAGCTCCTTAAGAATTATAATCAAGAGAAGATGAGAAAAGAAAAGAAAGAAAAACACAACACTCACATACATATTAATGATGAGTTATATTTTGTAATGGAGCCAGTTCATTCAACTGAAGATCTCTCAAATATTGACCCGCCACTTGGATACAAAGCCTAGGAAGTCTATGTAGAAAGAAGAATGTAAGAATAGAAATAGTCTTGGTATATGATATGTAAACATTTTGTAATATTGATATAATTTATATACTCAAAGGTATGTAATGTTAATAGGTTAGGTTCACCAAAATGAAATGAAGAAAAATATGTGGTATTGAAATTGGGGGTTTAATGTCCTAAAACCTAAGGTCAATTCTACCTTTTTTAGGGTTTCATTAGGATGAAAATAAAAAAGGCAAATAGATTGAATTTCAACCATAAAGGTGAGTCAATTAGACTTCGATCTTATCTGTTTGAGTCTTAGAAATGGATTGGAAATGATTTGTTAAGATCAACCTAATTAGACTATATGACCTAATATGTAAAATGCAAGATCCTAACAAATAACAAACTGAAATAGTAAATTATAGGTAGATCTAGAAAGTGCAGGAGACTGCGTACCTATCCTAAAAATTTGGTTACATGGAATGCACAAGAGGACTAAGATGCTTAGGGTGTATGGGTCCCTAATAGGGTATCTTGCTCTACTTTTAGGGTCATCTAATGATAGATTTGAGCTATTGATTTTTGGTTGCAGAGTTGTCAGATTATTGTCGAATAATTCTGTAGGTGACTTTTCATGAGTTGACAAGTTGTATGGCTTTGAATGCAAGAATAAACAATTTGTCTTCAAGATTTCTTCAATCCCATTCATACCTAGAACCTACACATTCAAAGAGAGAGAAAGTGTTGGGCCATTTAAAGGCTTGCCTCAATCAAATTTTGTGCAAATGTTTCCATTTCCACAATGGCATGCCAATGATAAAATGTATAATTGGATAGGAATAAATGATGAAATCACAAAGTCCTACAACTCACCACCATTCAATGGCTTCCTTGAAGGAAATAAGTCATGCACATCACCTCAAGGTCTTAGATGTTTCTTGATTGATTTGCTTGAATGCTTTGGAGACCTACAAAGGTGTTAGCCTTCACAAAACAATGATAAAATGAACACTTAAACTTACATGAGATTTTTACATGATGTTAGGATCTTGAATTGCTGCAATAAAACTTTGAAAGAGTGCTCTTGAATTGATCTTGAATAATCTTGACCATATTTTTTCTCATGAATTCTTGTTAGATTTCAAATGATGAAAATACTAGGTATTTATAGGAATTTCTCTAATTTATTGAGAATTAAATCTCGATATTTGACATTTAAAATTTAAGTTTTGAATGTTAAAATGGCCATTCTGATATATTAAAAATTAGTCCTTAAAAAAATAGGGGGACCCATACACCCATGGACGTTTGGGTCCTAACCCTATTTTCCAAGACACAATGCATTGAAGGAAAAATATTAATTGCTTGCATTTGTTCTATGCTTGCAATTTCTCAAAAAGTGGTAGAAATGGGCTATAGAATGCATAATTTAGGAAATTAGGGACCCAATTAGGCTCAATAATTTAGGAGGAGCCAAACATAGTGTGAAATTGTGAAGGGTGACAATTTGCGATGCTACAAAGATACAAACTAATGGTCTTACATATACCTAATTTATAAGAATATGTATGGATTTTTTTTGAAAATAACACACATGCTTCCAACATGATGTTTAATGAGGAGGAGAGAGTGAAATTGACCCACAAAACTTTCCAATGTGAAAAATAATACACCACATGAAAACAAGGCTACAATTCATAAATTTATTTAGCTAATTAGCAATATTAAACACACACCAAAGAGTTGTGATCATCATGCAAAGGTTGGTCCTTACACCACCCCTTCCAAAAGGACACATAATTTTGGTCATAGTAATCATGGGATCCACATTGGTGAAACTAAAAGAATGGTTGTTAGTAGTTATTAGCGTAGCTATTCCAGTTATGTTCATCCTATTCCCTGCCATTTTCTAGATCATTTTAGTATGAAAATTTATCAAGACTCTACGAAAGATCATAGTAAAATGATGGAGCTTTTACCTTTTTTTTTATGATTTATTGGATAGTTCTAACATTTTTCTCTTTAATATCATTTGAAATCAATGATAATAGTAGATTACACATTGTTGAAGAACGCGTTACTTCTCTTACAAGAATTAATACTAAGATTGTTGCCTTAGAAGATAACCAAGGTATGTTGTAGAACCTGGCTTGAGACTTCTATCATCTTTCTTGTTAGATCCATATTAAAAAAATTTTATAAATAAATTTGTATAAAAACTTTTGATACTTTTCCTAATGTAAAACTGAATTACAAGTTGAATGTTCAAATATTCTCAATCTTATTTTTACTTTTTTCTTTCACTACTTCTCATTTCTTTGTATCTCTTTTATAATAATAACCTATAGATCTTTATTTTGATTAATATAATTTAATTTTAATTTTTTTTAAAACCTCCATCGTATGGCCTAATGAAATTCACAACACCATTGAGAAATTCACAACATCATAAAACTTTGTCTTCGCAGCCCCTGTTTTGTGAATAGCAGCCTTTATGATATCTCCCTTTCCTTCATTAAATAGTTCACTGCCATTGCAAATTGAGAGGAATCCTGTCAATGATTTGCTTGGTAACAGTGTACAAAGGAGTGTAGGAAATTAGGAAATTAAAGGTAATTTACATAGAAATGAAGAAAATATGGAAAAACAGGGAAATTTGCAGCAACAAATGGTTCCTCAATTAAGATGATCAATCCAGAAGAGAAAGCCACCAAAGAAATATGATGATTTTAAGTTATTTTTATCTGATGATTATGATTATGAATTGTTTCTTTATGGTGAGACAGAGCCTGCAACATTTAAACAAGCTTGAAAAGATGAAAATTCTATAAAATGGATGGAGGCAATGAATGAAGAAATGGAGTCTTTGCGTACAAATGATACATGGGATTTGGTTCCTCTTCTGCTAAATCAGAAACCATTGAAGAATAAATGGGTTTATCATGTGAAAGAGGAAGATGGAGGTCATAAACATTACAGGGCCAGATTGGTAGTAAAGGGTTTTTCTCAAGAAAAAGGAATTGATTTCAATGAGATATTTTCACCATTTGTGAGAATGAACACCATTCGAGCAGTGTTAGGCTTGGCAGCTGTTCGGGATCTTAAACTTGAGCAATTAGATGTCAAAGTAGCTTTTCTTCATGGAGATATTGAAGAGGAATTATACATGGAGCAGCCTGAAGGTTTTGCAAAGCTGAGTGAAGAACATTTACATTGCAGATTGAAGTGGAGTTTGTATGGGCTCAAGCAAACCCCAAGGTAGTGGTATTTAAATTTTGACAGATTCATGACTCAACAACATTTTATTCATTGTGAATTAGACCCATGTGTTTATTACAAAAAGCTTCTTACTGGTGAGTTTGTTATTCTATTACTTTATGTTGATGATATGTTGGTTGTTGGCAATAGTGTGAGGAAAGTTTGTGAGTTGAAACAACATTTATTTGAAAGATTTGCCATGAAAGATTTAGGGGAAGCAAAGAAGATTCTTGGGATGAATATAATCAGGGATAAAAATAAGAGAGAACTTAGATTATCTCAAGAAAAATATATTCTTAAAATTTTAGATAGATTCAATATGAAGAATTCCAAATACATTAGTACTCCTTTGGTTGATCATTTTTGGTTATCCTCAACAATGTGTCCTAAAACAGAAGAGGAAAAAGAACACATGAAGAGTGTTCCATATTCATTAGCAGTTGGTAGTTTAATGTATGGCATGACTTGTACTCATCCGGATATTGCTCATGTAGTGGGAGTTGTGAGCAGATTTCTAAGTAATCTGGGTAAACCACATTGGTAGGTAGTCCAGTGGAAATTCAGGTATTTGAAAGGCACTTCTGATCGTGTTTTATGTTTTGGTGGTAAGGAAATTCACCTACAAGGTTATGTAGATTTAGATATGGCTGGAGATATGGATAAATGACGTTCTACTATCGGTTGTGTTCACTTTTGTCGGGGCAGCAATCAGTTGGGTTTCTTAATTGCAACAGGTGGTTGTACTTTCTTCTATGGAGGAAGAATATATTGCTCTCTCTAAAGGAGCAAAGGAAATGATATGGTAGCAGCAGTTGTTAGGATATTTATGGTGTAAGCAATCAATTTTTACTCTCTTTTGTGATAACAATAGTGCTATTCACTTGTCCAAGAATTCAACCTTTCACAATCAGACGAAGCATATAGAGGTGCGATATCATTTTATTTGCCATTGTATTGAAGAGGGTAAGCTGCAAGTGGAGAAAATTGACATGAAGTTGAATCCAGCTGGAATGTTGACAAAGGTAGTAGCAAGGGAGAAGTTCGAATTCTGTAGAGCTTCTCTCAGACTTGTCCAGCTTTGACAATAAACTTGCAGCGAAGGGATATCTCTGAGCAACAATTTGGTCTTCAAGTGGGAGATTGTTGGGTTCAGTGAAGCCCAAATTAGCAAGTTTCTCTCACAATTCGAAATGGTTTCTATTCTTTGTAATAACTTTTATTGGTATGTGTTCGCCAATTTAGAAGTTGTCTATTTTGAATGAATTTTTTCCTTTATTAGTGTTGAGACTGTTTTTATAAGTAAGCTATGGGTTGAAAATGTATTCACTGGAGAATTAATAAAGAGATAATCCCTAAAAGTGGATGTAGTCATCTTTGGGTGAACCACTATAAATTTTGTGTTCTTGTTCTTGATTATTTCAATCTTTTAATTTTTGTTCCTTTGCTGCAATTTCTTTTCATTCAATTTTGCAATTATAATAAATAGAACAAAGGTGAAAAAATAACATCCTCTCCATAAGCTAATTCATCATCCATGCTTTGAGACACTAATTTCAGATAAAGAGCTTACTATGTGAAAGATCTTGAATAATTTTGTTTTTCTAATCTTTGCTGCTCTTTTAACAATTTCAACTTCTCAAACCTCTTTTACATGGCTTAAACAATATATAACAATCCATAGTTGATATCTCGATTTTTTTGTCCATTCACCACTTTTTGTAATTTCAGCACATACTTCAAGCATATGATAGTTGTCTCTTCATCCACATATGTTAAAAATGTTCTTGTTGGAGGAGAAAGATAAGCAAAAAGCTCTATTTTATCATTGATTCATGAGATGTCGTAATTTTTTTGTGCATTCTTTATGTATAATATTTTTACACCATTCATTGTGTAAATAATATTTTTCAATGTTATCTTTCACTCTTTTTTTTTCATTTGATTTTTTTGATGTTTCCCTTTTTCTCACAATAAGAAAATTACATAATGTTATAAAAAATATGTGCCTCTTCTTTTCCAATATGTGTTTTATTCAATTAACTAATAAAAAATAAATAAATTTCCAAAACAAAAAATTACAAAACCAGAATCATTGCTAACTTCTTCTTGTAGAGTTTATTGAAAAAACCATAGTTAAGAAACTCATGCAATGGTGTTGATGGAGAGGCTATATAAAAATATTGGACTTTCATTTGTATCATCTGCTCTATTCCTCCCTTATCTTTAATCTCTTCTACGTGATTGAAATCTTGCACTGTCATGTTGGTAGCAATGACAACGAATGATTTAACCGTACTCTCCTTGTCCAAAAGAAGAAGAAGATGTTTAGGTGGGTTTAATTGTTTTGGATGTTTCTATTTGAACTTTTTTAATTATATTCAATTACGTGGAAAGTATCTTGTCCACGAAAAGGTTTATCAATCACGTTGTTTTCTGTTTTATTAAATGAGAAGACACAGGTGAACTGCACAAACTTTTAGTAATGAAAAATCTATTGCAAGTTTTTTGGATTCAATTTTGTATGTTTTTCTATCAACATTTAAGATCACACTCAGCATATGTTTTTTAATGAAAAACTGGTTCAATAATTTATGCACAGTTCACCCCTCTTGTGTAATAGAATACCACACTTCTACATTCCTTTTAAAGAATAACACTTGGAATAAGGTCCTTTAGAGGATAATACTTGGAATAAGGCAATCATCATGACACAACTTTACATATAGTCATTCTTTTGTCTTTCATCATGACACAACTTCACATAGAGTCATTCTTTTTTCTTGTAAAATATTCAGTCTAAAACAACCAGAATGAGCTTTTTCAAGGTTTTTATCTTGCTTGCCAGCTCTGCAGATCTCCATCGTTTTCTTTTAATATAAATAGAGTTAGGTTTGTATCGACACCTTCAAATCTTCCAACAACTACAAAACTCTGCATATTTCATTTTCTAAGCCTAAAAAGTATTCAGGGTGTTTTTATCGTTTGAAATTATCACCCCGATCCTTTGAAAAGTATGTGTAACTCACATAATGGACAGTGACAACTACAGTAACGGTATGTGAGATTTACGAATATCAGCAACATGGTTATTTCCCTCCATGTTTGAGAGGAGAAACTCCCACATATAATTGTGAGTTTCAATTTTTGTGTAATTCTATCAAAAAGTGCAAAATGAACAGAAGAAAATAAAAGGAAGAGATGGAAAAAAAATGCAAAGGTCGAAACCGTAAGTGAACTAAATATGCCGAGGAACACCTGGAAAATTTTAAAAAAAACAAAAATTAAAAATATTGCAATTTGAAGCCTTCCCCTATAATGGCAATGTAAATGGATGTGTGATTTGCAAAATTAAACAGCTAAAACTTCATAGAAACACAAATTTTTCACAGGTTGGGCAACAACACACAGGTGACACAAATTCCACCATTCAAACCCTAGCGTTATAAACTAATAGAGAGAGAAAACATAGGATGTGGCTGAGAAAGATCTACAGGGTGTAAATATAATTCAACAAATTCAAATACAAATTTCATCAGAAAAAAGGATTACCATATCTATTTAAGACCATTATTGTATTCCATTCTGTCGAAATCATATCAATTACCCCCGGCGAGAAGATTACAAACACGGTCACATATTTTTAGAGGGAAAGAGCCTGCTAACCTCATGTAGATCTCCAATTCCATCTCAATAATCTTCTTTTATTTTTCTTCAGTTTGCTCCGCATGATCATTGCATGCCTATATCGCATGATCTATGCACGGTTCTTTAGTTTGTTTTTTTTAGTACATTTAAAACTAGGCTTCCGCCATGCACACAGTTTGCATGTGTTTTTTTCTAATTTTAGTTTTTCTTTGACCTACGCATTGCTTGCCCTATTTGTTTTCTAAATGTTCTCTGTTTTTTAGCTCATTCTGTGAGCAGATATAATGTTCTTTGTTTTCTATACTCTGAGTAATCCGAGTTTATCAGTATAGTATAAAAGCATAAATTTGAAATCTTCATCTTGTAACTCAGCTTCATTTAACACCAAAAGAAAAAAGAGAAAAATTATGCACAGTTCACATACATTTGCCCATATTTAAAATATGAAATAATTCAGAATTAAACCCTACAGCATAAAACAAACAAGTTCATCTGTTCTTTTATTAACTAGACAACAAAACCTATCCAGAGAACAACACATTGCACAACCATAATCCGATTATAGCCCATCTTAATTTAAGCCGTTAAGTCGGCACTTACAGCATCAAAGAAAATGCTGTAAGGGAACTCACCATGAAGAATACTACAGCGGTGGCCAAAACCACATTGCTCATTAAGGTAATTCTCTTCCTGGAGAGGAACCCCTCCCCAATCCCAAGCCCAATAAACATTACGAGTACTGAGGCAAAAAAAGCCCCAATGCCTCCGACCAGAGATATGGTAAAAACAATGGGTTTCTTGTCTCTGTCTTTGTGCAGCAAACCCTTCAAACCGATCATCACAATGTATATCGATGTTATTACTAAAGTCCCAGCAGCAAACAGTAGCCCGTTGTCATTATCAGGTTCTGCTTCAATCGGTTGCCGTGGAGAATCTCCAATCCGTTGTTCTTCATCCAATTCAACCGCTCGCTGTTCACTATCTCCTTCGATCAACGATGCCATCGATACACTAACTCACTTGGCGTTCCTGATCTTTGGTAACAGTAGAACGATTCCAGCAACTCATATATTGTTGATAAACTGATGCAAAACACCTAGTTTTAAATTAAATTTTGCTCAACACCCTGTTTTGTTTTAGACAACTATTTTTAGACGAAGTTTTTGATTTTTTGATTTTTTGTTTTTTTTTTAAAGCACTACCTACATGTAAATCCAATGGAGGAAAGAATGCTTTAATATATTTTTTATAAAGAATAAAATATTATTATTTTAATATCTAAATTAAGATATTAAAATAAAAAATTAATTTTTGTATAAAAAAATTAAATTTATAAGTTATTTTGTGCAAGCTTTTAAATTTAGATAATTGAATTAAATTAATTGATAAAACCACACAATGCTTAATGAATTAGTACAAAATTATATTTTTTATATTTAAATTTTGTTTTTATTGTAATACTATTGCAATTAGCTGTTAACTAGTTAAATAAGTTAGTTTTGAATCAATTAAAAACTAAAATTTTATGCTTTTCAAATATAATTTTTTGTTTTTAAAGTAACATGTTAAATATTTAACTTTAAAAATAACCCCCCTTAGAAATGGGAGAGTTTGGTCCACATTAGAAATCCCCTTACCAATACAAGGTGACCTATAACTCTAACAAACCTGGGTCAAGGCTATGGTGCAACAACTTGGGGCAGAGTGGAGTGCAACACATGTTAAGTTTTAACATATATTAAGAATGGGGATTATAGCTACAATAGAGTGAAACCCATATTTAGAACAGTTTTGTAGAGAAGGTTAGTAGGCCAATAGAGATGCAATCTGCGATACTAAATTTTGAAGGGCATCTTGACTCTATTAATGAAGAAATAGATATACAACTTCACAATCAATTTTTTCAATTCATTGACCTCTTTGAACATCTCAATAAAAGCGAATTTTTTTCCAACATGTTCTTTACTGTAAGGATTTCTTTGCACTTTTCTTTTTGAACAAAGGAAGTGAGGCCCATAAAATGATATGACTTGAATAATTTCAGTGTGCTATGAAAGACAAAGGCAATGAATATCTAGAAAACAAGAAACCTACATATGCTTTAGCTTTTTTGAAAGAAATGACCAACCAAAATTTAAACAGAAAAATTGGAACTACTAAAAGAGAATTTAATAAAGGAATGATCTTTTTACAGTGGTTGTAAATGTTAATTTCCTACAACTTACTAAATTTATCATGAAGACTAAACTCTTGAAATAACTATAAATAATGATGCTATAGAAAACATGTTTTCCAGTTTGATAAGTAGCAATTTAAGCTTTTTGTTTTCTTCTTTTGGAGATTTGTTTTTGTACAATGTCCCAGTGGACCTTTGAACCCTAGATATTTGAAGAGAACCTTTAAATTGACTACTTTAGATGGCATATACTATTAGAGAAGACTGATATGGTTATGGCTCTCTACATTGGAAGATATGTTGAACAATAAAAACAACAAAAAAAAAAAAATTGTTGTAAAGGATAGGTATCTTTTAATAATCAACAATTGATAGAAATTGACATGCTACACAATGTCAATGACTAGAGATTGAGAAGAAGTGTATGAGTTGTGTTTCACTATTATGAAACACCTGATCTACATAATCATTTTGTGAAGTGAATCTTCATATGTTGAAGCACAAGAGGATGTTTTACAAGTTACATTCATTATTATTTTTAGTTGCTTTTGTCCAAGGTATTGTTTATACAACACTTGAGAAATTTCCTAGCAAGCTAAACTCAACTCTTATGGCATATATGTAAGTACCCAACATGATCAAATCTTAAGGAAAATAAATGGAACCTATGGAGATAATTGAATTAAATGTGTTTTTTCAATCATGTGTATTAAGTAAATTAAGAATGAAACACTATTGTACTTATTGCAACATCACTACATTAGTGCAATGATTGTATTTGCATATGCTTTGAATCTAAACAATAGAAGAGAAATGGCAATGTTCTTTTGGCATTAATTATCTAGCAATATTAGGTTCCAACATTTCAGACCATGCTACTAGATGCACCATCAAGAAAAAGACCAAAGGTAATGCTTAAGGATAACATTAAAATAGGAAAAATAAAATGCAACAAAAAAAATGATAAAATAATACATTGTGGTGATAAAATTTTGAGAAAACCATATAATATTAAAATAGGAAAAGATTCAAACCACTAAAAATATATTATTTAAATAAAGATATCATAAAATCTCACATTTTAAAGAAAAAAAAGAGCTAGAAAATAATCCACTTATCTGTACTAAGAGCTGAGAGGAAAAGCTTAAAGGTGTGCCATGATGAAATGCCTTATAAATGAGGGAAATACTAATTTCCTTCCCTCTCTCTTCCTTTCTAGCAATGAAACCCTAAACCATGTACAAACCAACATAACTAAAAGCTTCTCAAAATAAAATATGATTCCTTGAAGCAAAAACAAAAATGAAACGTATCAGGGTTTTGATAGAATGTGTTATCGTTACACAATTTCTTATGGTATTGATATTTTCTCTTGCTTCAATTCTCCTTGCACTTGTGTGTTAAATGGCTTCATAGAATCTAGTCCAAATAATCAGAGGATTATAACTTGTCAAGCTTTAGGGTTATAAACAAAAATCCACAAGAAGAAAGTAAGACTGCAAGATTTGCATTGTCACAAAATGATGCAGACAAACTTTAGATCAAAATGGTGAAATAATTTAGGTTTTAAACCATGTTTTATTGGTAAGAAAAGTGGGTGCTATAGAGGGGAGTTAAAGATGTCTACTAGCGACACATAATTTTTAAAATACAATGGACAACAACCCCTACAAAAACCCCATAAAACCCAAGTTTAGTTTAGGGTATTGGTTTGAAATTCCATCCAGGAATCTTTATATTTTTGTTTTATGAACTAGTAGATCACACCTACTTGCTTATTCAATAGCTGATGGCTTAGAAGATAAACCAACCTTACATCAAGTTAAGGATGTTTTTATGCAACTTACACCCATCCTTCTTCTGGTTGTCACTGTGAAATTCCTGGAATGCCTTAACATGTTTGAACCAAACAGAGTAGAATGATGAAAGAAGAAAGAGAGTGATCAATGAATGATGAGAAACACATAGCTATTATTTTTGTTAAATTTCTTACAGTTGGAATATGCTTGGAGTTGAAAGAGGAGATTTCTCTAGAGTAAATAGTTGTCATAAAGAGTAATATTTTGAGTAATATATTTGTGTGACCTTTGCTCATAATTTTCATCAAACTTCCCATTTTCCAAACTTCTGATGATTGGGAAAAAGGTGGTAGATGGTTAATAACTTTTGTCAAAAATTTCGTTAGCCTCTTAGTTTGGTAGCCTTCCAATGGCTGTGAAAATGTGATGGAGGCGGTTGTTGGCTACCTTGGGAATAGGGTGGTGTCTTTTTCGCTGTGTGGATAGAGAAGGTTGTAGAGATTAAACATTGTATCGCGTCAACATTAATTGTTGTATGATTTGCATGTACTAGTGATGGTCATCATAACAGTTGTCGTTTAATGCCTCTGGAACAAAAAAAATGTCCGGGGAATTATTAATAAGGATTTTTTTAGTTTCATTTTGTTGCTATACCTACTGTGAGAGTCGCAAGCAATGAGGGTAAGCTTCTGGGAGGGTGCATGCTCGATTAAGCTTTGTACAACTTCTGGGAAGTTGGGTGGAGGTTATGCTATGTTTTTTTGTATGGGAAAATGGTTGCAAAAGGAAAAGAAAAGTGTCAAATGTGATAATATTTTTCCCATTTTTTTTGTAGGCAAGCTAGCAGGAAATGGTGGGCTTGAATCAAGTGGGAAGAGGTGTTGTTGTGAAAAACACTTGGTGATATCATTTTCTTTGTATCTTGCAGCCTGGTTTTTTTTATTTTAGTAGCCATTGTCGATTGTTGTTTCCTTCACCAATTTGCATTGTTATATTTTCAGTACTATGCTATTAGGAAGGGTATATTGTGTTCTATAAGGCATTGCCACTATCCCTTGCCAGGAATTGGCTAGGTTGTTTTGTTTTCCTATGCTTGGCCCTAGAAATAGCATTTGAATAGTCCCTTTAGCAGCTCAAAAAAGGTGTTAACCACATGTATGTGGCAGCCAATGTTCTTTAGCATGTTTAATGGAGAGCCTATTGTTATAAGAATCCCTTTTCAAGAATGAAAGAAATAACAAATTTGTTTTGAAATAAATAAGTATCTTCTAAAAATAATAAATTTGAATGTTTTGTTGCCTTTTTAAAATAATTTCTTGTTTAATATATATTTCGTATTAAAATGAGTTGCAGGCATGCTTCATGTGGTGCTTACTTATCAAAAGCACATGCATATAGCCAGATATATATGTATCTATATGTACACATGTAAATATCTATTTATGTAGAGACTACTATATCTAAATAGATGTGTATACCATATTTTTTCCCTTGTTTTGCAACTATCTCGTTCAAAATTATGGAGAGACCAAACATCCAAACTAAATTTTCCCTCATTTGCCTCAACGAAAAGGCTATGAATTCAAATCTTTTGTTGCCTATAATATATTACCTAGCCCGAAGCAAGGCATTATTATAGGAAACATAAGGTTTGAATTTGTAGCCTTCTCAACTAGTCAATTGAGGGAAAATGTTGTGTGGATGTTTTCTCTCTTCAATGCTAGATGGTATCAACATTGGTTCTTGTATGGTTTGCACGTGCTGGAAATGGTTGTGATAACAACTGTTGTTTATTCAATCTAGTACCTATCGTTTTGTGGTTATCGTTGCAACATAACCATATGATTGCTTTTTTTCCTTTGTATATAATGTTTTCTTTATTATATAAGTCTTATTGAAATGAATTCAATCCATGATACTTCATACATGATCGTTAATTGGCATAAGAAGCTCCTAAAAGTCAAAATATGTTTAGAATTTAATTATTGGAAAATACAATGATTTAGAGGTGCATATGTCTCTCTCTTGCTCGTTGATATCTTGCATTCCACTTTTGTAGGATTTGCATCTAATACTTGTTGAAGAACTAAAACATTTTGTGCTGTTTTCCATGGGGCATTGTTTTTTGGTCGTTTGTTTGATTGAATAAATTGTTTCATTTATCATTTCAATTATTCTTATTGAAAGAATAAAGAAATTAAGGTTCAATGAAGATGATCTTACTAGTTTTGCTTATAATAATATGTCTAGTAGTGAATTATTGGAAGTACGATGGCTTAGAGGTGCAACATTTAATACTTGTTGAAGTAATATAACACTACATGCTATTTTGCATAGGGAATTGTTGATTGTTCTTCTGTGGGCTTGAAGAAATTATTTGACTTATGGTTTATGTGTGCTGCCAATTGTTTCAAAGTAATAAATCAGTTCATGTTTTCATTGGTAAGGCATTCTAGCTATTTTCTTGTATGCTTAGAGGTACTTCTTATTCTTTTGGGCCTTAATAGGGATTTGTTAGATTGGCAGTTTGTATATAAAGTGTGAGATGAAACATGGGTCTTGGTTTTTACTATACTTGATTT
Organism: Sequoia sempervirens; assembly: GCA_007258455.2. Lineage (NCBI taxonomy): Eukaryota > Viridiplantae > Streptophyta > Pinopsida > Cupressales > Cupressaceae > Sequoia > Sequoia sempervirens. The sequence continues at coordinate 363,404,772 of VDFB02000015.1, forward strand.
ATGTGCTAATATGGATATTGATGTTGTTTGCATCTATTTTTGTACACCCGCATAAAACTACAACCCATCATTATGCTTTGCATGCATATCTAGGAATTTACTATTTGGGAATAAAGGAACATCAAATATGTGTGTGTGTGTGTGTGTGTATGTAGATATGCATGTATGTATCTTTCTTGCTCTTCAAACCAATATTGTTTGATTTATGCCTTCTGTTTGGTGGTTATGGTTGCATTGGATGCAATATTTGATGTTATATAGTTGATATTTGATTGCATTATGGACTATTGATTATTGATCTCTAGGTTGGGCTATATTGTTCTATTTTCCATAAGGTGGTGTTCAAGAGGCTGTATTGTTTCAATTTTTTATAGGGTGCTCACGAATACATTTCTATAAGTATATCTATATATATATGTACATATATATATATATATATATATATATATATATATATATATGTGTGTGTGTATATATATATACATATATATACATATATATTTATACATTTATGTACATATATATACATGTGTATGCATATATATATATACATATATATACACACACACACACACCCATCTATCTACATATAGTGTGTTATTGAAAATTGCACAGACATTTTCTTTGTTTTTCGAGGACTTTAAAGACAAATGTTACTTGTACCATTGTGCCTACATGGAAACCATACAACAATTAATGTTGATGCCATTTCGCTTTCCTCCTCTATCATCACGCCAAACAACTTTTATTTTAAAAAACCAAAAAACAATATAGTTTGATTTATGGCCCCTGTTTGGTGGTTATGGTTGCATCATAATGAATTGGTTAATGTTATATAGTTGATATTTGATTACATTACGGACTATTGATTATTCATCTCTATGTTAGGCTATATTGTTCTATTTTCAATAAGGTGGCGCTTAAGAGGTTGTATTGTTTCAATTTTTGATAGGGTGTTGGTGAATACATTCCTGTTAGTATATCTATATATACGTACAAAAATTATCACAATTGACACTTTTTTTTTGGTTTTGCAAATATCACCACCTACAAAAAATATAAAATAGCCTCCAACCACCTATATAGAAGTGTTTATTATACAGATATATCCATAGGTGGTCTACATATAATAAAATATTGTGTGTGCCTAATGCCAGTGGCACGTAGACATGTAGATAGGAAATGTAAAGTCACACAAAACAAAATTTGGCTTACTGTCAGCCCTATTATATTGGGTCATTGACCATGATGGGGTCTCACCAAACCCTTGAACAAGAACATCCAACGTGGTCAAATAAATCTTTCTTATGACACTTACTATACAGTGTATCACTATAACAACTCCTTTTTTGAGGCTCAAGAAATGATAACTAGGAAGGTGTATTTAATGCATGCTTGTTCTCTTTGTTGACATCTATCTTGAACAAGAAGCTAAACCTAGAGAATGACACCCAACAATGTGTTATCAAAGATTGAAGCAATATACCATTTTTCCTAGCAAGATCCTTTGAGAAACAAACCAATATAGCCATAGGGCAATGCCCTTTGAAACATTGCATAGGTATTTTCTATCTTCCTCGCTGCTTGTAAAGGTAGCTAGTGCTTATAGCCATTGCCACTACATGGAAACCATACAATGATTAATGTTGATGCCATTTCACTAGCCTTGTCTATTGATGTAGCAAATACTTTGTATTTTAAAATCAAAAAACAATATGCCACCTTCCTTCCTAGGCCACACTAAATGGAGGCCACAAATGACATAATATAGCCTACTATACACAAGAACAGTGAACAATGCATTGTGCATAACAATATCAATTGCATAACATTCACTATTTTATTTCCTTGCAACCATCACCATAAAGCGAAAGCCATATATTAGACAAGATTGGTATCAATTGTTAGCCATGTAGTGGCTTGCGAACAACCTTGAAAAACATAGTAACAACTCTATGTAAAACCAATGCTGCAAAAGTTGAACCATGAATCAAACAATATTGGTTTGACTAAACTATATAGTCTTTTCCCAATAAAACCTTACCAAAAAGGAAACAATATACCCTAAGGCAGAGAATGACAATCAATAGTGCCTTGCAGAAAACAACACAACCTGTATAACATTAACTATTTTAGTGCATTGCAACCATGACCACAAAAATATTGCTTGCAACAATGACACATATGGAACACCCACAAAACAGAAAAAAAGCTTACAGTCACAGATTGATTCAAAGCCTCCACCAAGAAACATGAACCATAAATGAATCAATATTAGTTTCAACAGAAACTCAGATGGAAAAGGTCACAAAAAACACATGGGGTTAACTTTTTGCAACCATTGGTGCAAAATAGAAGCCATAAATGAAACAATGTAGTTTGTAAATATATATGTGCTTGTGGAATGGCTTGTTCAAAATTGCATGGACATTTGGTGTGCTTCTCGAGGGCTTTAAGAAGAAGTGTCCCTTGCAACCATTGGCCCTAGATGCAAATCAAAGAACAATGCACACTTAGTTTTGGATGAGTTTTTTGCTATGATTTTTTGTGCTTATTAGGTGTTTCCATGTGATGTAGTGCTTCATTATACTTTTCTTGTGTGCACATATGTATGTATATAAAATTAGATGTAGACAACATTCATATATACTTTGGTTTATAGTAAGCATAAGAAGAATCTATTTCCCTACGTACAAGGTGTTGAAAAGTTCTTAGAAGTCACTCAAGGAAGAAGTTCTACAGAGATGGTGGTATCAATGTTTGATATAGTAGTGAAAATATGGTTTACAATTCCAACAATGCTTTAGTTAGTGTCATTGTTTTTTGTAGTTGCTATGACATACATCCAAATTTTCACATGCCATTGTCCATTAATGTTACCTTTGTAACCATTTGCACCACATATCAAACAATAATGCTCTATGGAAATTCATACAAATTGTATATCATTACATTGCCATATTTACTTTTTCTGATTACATATATATGCGCACTATATTGCTACAAATCTAGCGAGGGAGTGCAATTATTGTATTATGCTAAAAAAACACATAATAGGTTGCAACCATCTTCTCAGAAATTCCACAATAGATATTGTAGCTCTATGTTCACAACTATCTATCCTCCTCACTTGCACCTTTGATAGAAGGCGTGTCCACACAAACTGACCCAACAATGTGTTGTTCAGAATTGCAAAGAAATTTGGTATGTTTCCTAATGATTTTAATGGCATATGTTACTTATAATGTCCATAACATTGACTATTTTCTTGTATTGCAACCATTGACGGTAAATGGAAGGCATAAATGAAACAATATAGCCTAAGGTGGACATCAATAGGAAACAATTCCTTATGCAAAAAAACATGAACTCCATAAAACTAACTATATATATATATATGTATATATATACATATATACATGTATATGTATGTATATATATCCATATATCTATCTATATCAATACACTAAACTTCACATTATCCTTTCATGTTTGCAACCATACTCAACACAGGCAATCCTTATTCATGGATGCTTTGACACCTTTGCATATTGTATGAAGTTAGTAGTGGCATAATATTGCTTTGACCATTGATCCCAATGGTGGGAAATTTATTTTCTAGCTCGGGGGTTTGGTGAGAGTGCACGACGCTCCATGAGCCAATATTGTAGGGTGGACATCACTCCTTTTCTTATGTTGACATTGCACTCTACAACATGCACCAAGTATGGCTAAATTATATGTATATGTATGTATATATATGCATATATATATGCACATATATATATATATATATCATTGTGATGCAACCATCGCCACAAAGAACATTCCTTTCAATAGTGACCCGCATGAAAAAATATACATAGGACATAAACCTTACAGTAACAAACCAATTCAAAACCTTGACCAGAAAACGTGAACCATAGGTGAATCAATTTATTGGTTTCAACATCAACGTAGATGGAAACATTCACCAAAAAATATACAAGATAAACTATTTTACAACTATTCACACAAAACAAGAGCCATAAATGAAACAATATAGCTACATGGAGACTATAACTGAAACAATATGGCCTAAGCTAGGCAATAAGAATCAACAATGGGCTATTCGAATGATGCTTAATTTATGGCATCTGTTTTCTGGGTATGGTTGCAACAGAATAAAATAGTTAATGTTGTAGACTCTATGTTTGGTTACATTAGGTATTTTTGATTACTCTTCTCTGCCTGAGGCTGTATTATTTCATTTTTCGATAAGGTGTTGTTGAAAAGGCTATTTTGTTTGATTTGTAATTAAAGAGCTACAAATAATTTGAACTTTACTCTCAACTACAAATTTTACCCTGATCCAATAGAATTACGTGGTTATGAATCTTAACCATTGAAATTACGGAAACTAGTATTCACTTGTTCTTTATCCAAATCAATGAAACTTAAACTAATCACTTAAATTTCATAATTAGAAAAACTCAATGAATCAAAATACTGAAAGAATGATAAGAAAAAGAGAAGAATAGAGAGATCACACTTGATAATGGCATTCCCTCAATTTGAGCTACGTCTTTGGGTTTGCTTTCAACATTGGACCACTTTATTGATATCACCAAGCAAAAGCCTTCTTACAATATCAAGCTTCTAAAACCCGCATAAAACTCCTCACAATCTCTCTCTCTCAATTTTACAATTTTTGGTGTACATAAACACCTTGTAAATTATCCTCCAAACACTCACCAAAGTTTTCTTACAAAGGCATAAAAATTCCTCAATCACCTGAATTTTATTTCAAAAGGCCTATCACCCCTTTTTATACATAAAATAAGCCTAAAAAGGCTTAACCACCATAATAAATAAAATAACAAATACCCCTCGTTAACAAAAAAATCCATTTACTTCTAACCCCTTTAAGAAAAATTTAAACAATCTCCCTTATTTAAAAAAAAATTCAATAATAACCATTTTTAATTTGTTTATAATGCCCTTGTCATTTCTCCATTTACAGGCTATATTGGTTTGGGTATTTTTTTTTATTAGATTATTACCTTTTATTTAATAACTATTAAAGGTTATTTTAGTTATAATTTTTTATGAGATTTTGTTTTAATCCCACCAAATCCACTTGAGATCCCACAAAATTCGATCCCACCAAATCCACTTGGGATCCCACAAAATCCGATCCCACCTAATGGATTTTGTGAGATAAAATAAGCCTTCACAACTTTATTTTCTCAAAAATAAAGCATGGTACATGATTTTTTGCCACATCACCTACACTGGCCACATCATTATCTAGTCAACTACATCATCAGCATCCAGTCAACTGCCACGTAAGCATCTAGTCAACCTTCAACTTTGACTTGTGATATCTTTTGTGTACAAGCTCAAATTTTGACGAAATGAACGTCATTGGAAAGGTCTCGACGAGCTCTTCACTTTGATTTTGATTTTGATGAATTCCAAGATGATCATTTTTTTCGCCTTTTTCTGGCCTCTTGGTTTGCTAATTTGACCAATCTTTGACCGAGCATAACTCTTGCATACAACCTCCTTTTGATGTAGTACAAGTTACGTTAGGATCATGTTAGCGAGCTCTATGCGATGAGGCTAACTCCATGAGATTTTGAGACTATGGAATTTTCAGGTTTCTTGGATCCACCTAGATCATTGTTTCAATTTTAGATAAGCTTATGGTTGGAAAGGAGTATATTTTTGGATGGCTTTGTCACTGTTAATATTTGAGCAAGTAATCCTAAGAAGGCTATATCCTTTCAATTTTTGATAAGTTTTTATTGAGAAATAAGTATATTTTTACTTGTGTTTCTCACTGTTATACATACATACATATATATATATATACCAATTCATTGTCTTGTCTATCGGTGCACCAAATTATTTTCATATAAAAGTCAAAAAATAATCTATGCCACCTTTTCCCTAACCATGCTAAATGCAAGCAATGAATGAAAGAATATAGGCTAATGTAGACAACAACAATGAACAATTCCCTATGCAAAACAACATGAACCACATAACATTAACTATTTTATTGCATTGCAACCATCGCCAGAAAATTAATGCCATACATATATATATATACATGTATATATGCGTGTATATGTGCATCTAACTTAAAATATATAAATCTATATTTATATATATGTATATATATATATATACATACATGTATATGTATATATAATATCCATAACATTGACTATTTTGTTGTGTTGCAAGCATTGATGGTAAATAGAGGTCACAAATGAAACAATATAGCCTAAACTGGACATCAACAACATGAACTACATAACATTAAATATTTTATTCCATTGCAGTATATATATATACATATATATAAATATATATACACACATATATATATATACATATATATATATACATATATATATATATATACATATATATATATACATATATATAAATACACACAAACACACACACACACACACACACACACACACACACACACATATATATATATCTAAAGTTAGATGCACATATACATGCATTTTTCAATGCACAAAGCTACAAAAAATGCAGAGTAACAAACCAATGGAACAATGTAACCCAAGCCATGCAACAACAATCCACAAAATCTGCATTACCATTAAAATTTCATTATGTTAAAGACATAAGCAAAAAATGGGATCCATTGAAAGCAACCCACAAAAAATCAAAATAAAAACAAGAGTTATGATTGAAAAATAGTTTTCCCAATATGCACCTCTTCCCACTTGCTTTCTTTTCCCTCCATTCTTTCTTGACCACTTGCAAAAAATGGGCACAAAATTATCACAAACCACAATTTTCCAGTGATTTTGCAATGCCAGTATAGGAAAAGCATACAATAATTAATATTGATGCAAAACAACATTCAATTTTAGTAGCCTTCTGTATCTACATAGCAGGGAAAACACCCCCTTGGTCCCAAGGTAGCCAACAACCATCCCCACAACCTTCCCATGCCCACCAGAAGGCTCTAGAACTAGGAGGCTGATAGAAATTCCAAAAAAAGTTATAACCTATGTGCCACCTTCTCCCAACCACCAGGAGCCTCGGATCCAGGGAGGGTCAAAGGCCAAACCATAAATCAAATAATATTGGTGTGAACAAACTATATAGTCTTATCTCAACAAACCCTTCTCAAAAAGGTAAAAATATACCATAAAAAAATGCAACCCGTATAACATTAACTATCTCATTGTGTTGCAGCCATTGCCACAGAAACACGCCTTTCAATAGTGACCCGCATGAAAAGTGCACACAACACAGAAAGCTCACAATAATAGACCAATTCAAAACCTTCACTAGAAAGCATAGACCATACGTGAATAAATATGTGTTTCAACAACAACCCAGATGGAAAAATTGACCAAGAACACACCAAACTAACTATTCTGCAACCATTGACACAAAAAAGAAGCCAAAAATGAAAATCTAGCACAAAAAACAAACAATGTTCCCTTCCAACCATCGTGGGTATACAAAGAACACAAATGAACAAAGGCCTATGGAAAACATGAATTGTGCTCACAAAACTCTAGAAATAGTTTTCCCAATATGCACCTCCACCCATAGCTCTACCTGCTTGGTTCAAATGTAGCTATCCCTACTTTGCAGAACTAGTACAACAACCTAGGTAATGACACTATGAATAGGAGCGATGGGAAACATTTAATTGTTGTGGAGAGATATGTATGTATGTCAAAGAACATGCAAAAAACATTAATTCCATACCCTTGAATGATTGTTGTCATTTAGATTACCCTCTATTGTTCCTCAATAACATCTTATTAGAAATGAAACAATATAGCCGCAACTATAGACTAGCAACCAACAATGCCTTATGGACAAAATCACATATTCTATAACATACACTATTGGATTGTGAATCAAATTTGGAAGGATATTGTGAGAGCCAAATACATAGAATAGTTTATGGTATTCTCCTAACTTCTAATATTTTTTCAACACATTAACTGTGGGAAGAAATGTTTCTTATTATGCTTAATATGAAGCCTATTATTGCAAATATTCCCCTTAAAGACAAAAGAAATAATAGCTATCCTAGCAAAGCAGTAAACAAGGGGACATGTTTATATGAATGTTGTCTACATCTTACTTTGGACACATACATATGTCCATAGAGGAAAAGAACCATAGATGTATATGTATATGTAGATACATACATGCATAGAACCATGTCCACAAGTATATTTAGATGATGGTGATATATTTTGTCACCTAATGAAGTTGTAAAGTTTGAATCCATTGATATGATGGAATATAATTATGTTGGAGACACCAATAGAAAACATAATCCATCAAAAGAATCTCACAAAAAATCACAATACCAACAAAAGTTGCATAACGTTAATAATTTATTTTGTTCCAAACATAGCCAGAAAATGTAAGCCATAAATAGAAACCGACAAAGATTCACAGTAACAAACCAAGGAAAAAATATACCCATTTCTCAACTAAACCTTGTGGAAAAAGGGTCAACATGTATTCTACCTACTTGTGGGAATGTATGTAACTAATGGTGGATGGAAAGAACATTGATATATAGTAATACATAACTTTCTTTTAGTTCGGAAATTTTTGGAATCATAAGATTTGTTTTCCACTGTTCTATACATAGTTATGTTTTCTACATCTACTATCGTATATCTAGATTTTCTTTGATAGTCGAAATGAAATCAGTTACTATGATAGTCAATAATGGCTTCTGGATAACAACATAAACTCTATAATATTAACTATTTTATTATGCATTACAAATGAGGGAGTATAGCTAGAGCTACTGAACAACAATTATATTACGTTATGGAAAATAACACAACTTACTTTAATATATTGCAACCATTTCCATAGAATGGAAGCCATAAATGAGATAATATTAAATTTCCTTGTGTGTAGATTTTTATGTATGTCAAAGTGGATGTCAACAATGTACATACATGCTCTTCCCAATGTTTATTATTTCTTGAAAATAGTTATTTGTTTGAAAGTTGAAAAGGCATAGTTCAAATGATATACTTTATATTAACTGTTATATACAACATTGAAGCCTTTTCCATAATTATTTCATTTCATTTGTATTCTTGGTGTCTAGGGGAAAAAAGGAGGGATTTTAAAATTGAAACACTAAACTTGGAATAACAAATTGTATGTTAAGTATTATTTGAATCATTCAAGCCCTTATTTTTATTAATCCTTTCCTCATCATATTCTTAATGCCTGTGCAAAAAAATTGAGTATCCATGTTGTTTTTTGAAGTCATAGACCTTGTAGCCAGTCATCGAAATTGCAGCTCTCAGCTTTCAAAAGAGCAGACCCAACAATGTCGGTGGCCTCTAGCTCTACTAAGGCTAGTGAACAATCCTCAAGCACTAGTCCTGTAAGTCTGTTTCTTGTTTATTTTTTTGCTGCTGCCAATGATATTGACACTTTCTCAAGTGCTCCAAACAAAATAAGTATATGCTTTAGTTGAATTATCAATTACTATGATTTATGTTCTAACTCATTTATAGCAGAGCTCTTTCTCTTTGCTTTCCCTTTCAATTTTTTGGCCATTTGGGACTAACTTATGTGTTAGAGGAGGAAATTTCACAACTTTGAGATGTGTCAATATTGATGTTTTCTTTTAGAGTTGAGTCATAGTCATGAATATCTGATTGCCGCCACTATGCTGAGTTTAATTGCCTTGTAGGCTACATATGTGAATATAGTATTAACAACACGTCATACAATCTATAGATGTTGGAGATGTTGTCCCATCTCCAATCCTCTAGCTAATGTCTTTCCAAAAAATAAGAGGTGATCAAAGCCAAGTTGAACAGTATAAAGTTATCCTCTCTGATGGAATCCACATGCAGATAGGAACTTTTCCTACAAAATACAATGACCATTTGTTTGCAGGGGCATTGAAAATAGGTTCGATTTTGTGTTTGACAAAACTATTTGTGTAGAAAGTTGTGGGAATCAAGGTTAGATATAGTTATTCCTTACTTCTACTTGTATTTTTTTGCTTCCTTGTTTGTGGGAAGTGCCTTTTAAAGTATTTAATATTTGTTTCAAACCAAGGAAATTTTCATACTATCCTTAGATGTCAAAATGACAGATTTCCAGCTAATTGGAAAACCTAAATATTTGTTTAGAGATCAAGAAGAACAAATAGTTGGTTGTGATTCACCCTTCCCATCCAAATGAGCCTCAACATTTGGAATTAAGACATCCCCAAGGCAACAAGATGCTCCTTCAAATATCAGCCTTGTTAAAGGGCTGAGTGTTTACCAAACCAAACAGACGATAACAGGTTGGGTAACAGCAAAGAGGGATATGCACCATTACAACAGATGGGGGTGTGAGGGCTAGGTATTAAGCTTTGATATTATTGATGATGAGGGAACAAAAATATGAATTACATGCTTCAATGACATGGCATAATTGCATTATGATAGGGTTGAGGTGGGACATACTTATTGTGTGTCAAAGGGATCGGTGAGATAGGCATACAATAAATTTAATAAGTTAAACAACTAGATGGAAATCATTTTGGATCAAAACTCAATGTTAAAATGTTGTGATGATGAGGCCTTTGTGCCATAGAAATTATTTAAATTCATCCCATAAATGAAATTGCAAATTACACAAATAACACTTTGATTGATGTTATTGGCACTATGGTGCATGTAGGAATGGTATCGACTATATACAAGGAAAGGATCAATCCCAAATAATTCACAGGACTATTAAACTTAATGATTTATCATCCTTTTCAATTGATCTTAATTTGTGAGGCTCAAATTGGGAAGCAAAGGGTGATGAGTTGGAGAGGTTGTACACCCGTAGTTAGCTCTCATCCTTATTGCTAAAAATTCACGTGTTGGGTACTTCAATGGAGAAGTTCTAAACATAGTCGCATGGACTCTTCTATATGTAAATACTGACATACCAAAAGTGCAGTCCTTGATCCAATGAGGGCATGTTGACCCACCAACCATTGAGCCCCCTCGGAGAGTGCCCTGAAAGGTTGCTTTGGGAAATGGCAAAGTCACTATTACATATATATTGGATCATTGCCTTGGCTTGCTAGAAACTTTGTAAGCTACTCTAAAGGAAATAGTAAAATATATAAAAATTGGTGCATTTTGTTACGTTGCATGTACGTTGTAGGTGAATGGAAGGAAATGCAAGAAAAAGTGTGAAAAATCCAATAAAAATAAATGGTTCTACCCTAAATCCTAGTCAACAATAGCTTACTGTGACTTTCGTTATTTATTGCAGCTAAAGATGGAAGACCACATAGGCCAACTTTGGGCAACTACTTTTGATGAGGCTGTAATGAGCCTATTGCAAATGTCAGCAAAACAACTTTACATGTTGCAATATGAGTCTACCACTGCAATGACTATTGAGTCTATTATCAATGTTGTCACGTACACCTCATTTATTTTCACTGTTCTAATTAAAACTCAGACTTATAATTTAGAAACAAAACTTGAAACAATGATAGTTAAAGTTGCAAGGGTTAAATTCAAAGCTAAGTACAAGCTGTTATTATCAGAATTGTCTGCTATTTCCCCTACCATGCAAGAGTCTCTAGAGATAGTTGTTGTGCTACCTTGAACACCTAAACAACCATGCCTAATTTTGACTTTGGATTTTTCTTATAGTTTATGTTAACTAGACATTTACTTCATTTTCTTCCCTTGCACTACTTGTTACATCAAAAATACCTCTCCTCTTGATTTCTATTGATTTTTTGTTGGTTTGACTGGTTATATATTAAGACAATGAAGTATAACATATAATCTTTAAGAAAAAAAGATACAGTTGTTTTCTTTTATATTATTCATGTTTCTTATAATTTTGTTCCATTTTAAGTGTATACTTATGATTTAATTTAATGTTGTTTATTTATGTAGAGTTGTCCTTTTCAAGAGATGTATCACTATCAATAGTTGTTCATATATCTACTTGTGGACATGGTTGTATGCATGTGTACATTTACATATGCATTTAGATAAATATATACATGCATGCAATTCAAATCTCCCAATGCATACAACTTTTTGGTACAAATGTGCATAGATATCTATGTGTATATACATGCACAATTCAATATTTACAGGTGTTTGTGAGTTGTTTTAAAGAGAATATTGTTCTCATCTTGTTTTCAATGTTCTTATTGGATAGAGTATCTTGACAAAGTTCTATGTAGATATTTTTGTCTATCGTGTATTTGTCTATGTAAGTATCCATATCATCTGTGGAATTTCTATGATGGGGGTTGGAGGTTATTTTGTGTTTTTAGCATCAGGTGATGGGTGCAAAAGCATTATTTTGCAACGGGTGATGGTTGTTTTGTGTTTTCTTTGATCTTTATATTTAAACTTCTACACGGAAATTTATTCATGCTTCCTATCATGTAGCCTTTTGTCTATTGATTGAGAGTTACCATCACATGTAACAAAAGAATGGGTACCTATGTTTCAATTGATAGTTGCAATTTTGCTATTGGAGATCCACATCATGCATTTATTGAAATTGCTATTCTCAACTGAAAGATGTGGTTCCTGTTCTTTTGTAAAGTACTTACTTGGAACCATGACAACTACATGGAAGGCGTACACTAATTAATTCTAGGAAATTTGTGACTTGAACTGGGTTTTTTTTATTACATGTAGATCTGCGTTTGTATTCTGCTAGATACTGCAGGATACATACCAACAATTAGAGTGCACTATACATCAAACAATCTTCTCATCTCCAACAATACTATTCATTGGCATCATCATCAAAAGTTTCTCTTCTTTATGGTAGGTAAATTGCTTCTTATTTCCTCTTCATCTCTATGCATATAGAATCTGCACCATGTCTAAATTCACTTCCTCGTGATTTTTTATGTGATATGTAATCGTGATATTAGATATATTTCACTTATAAATTATAGAGCTATTTAAATGTCATAATTTACATACTGCTTTCCAAATCAATTTATTAAAAATGTATAATGTTGATTTCCACTAAACAGATTGTTTCAAGTACCAAAGCATTTCCTTCACCATTCATGAAAGTGGTTGACTATTAACGTTACTACTTAGTGGTAGCCCATGATGCTCCATGAACCAGTATGGTGGGGTGGAGAGTACGCCTCCTTTTCTGTGTCTAGACTCTAATCCATTCTACGCACAAGGTATGCCTAGATTTTATATACTTAGTATGTCCTACTACAACTGTATTGCATGTTATTTGTAATCAATTGTATAAGTATTTATATTTTTTGATTTATTTATTGTCTACCAATGGTACATGTTTATTACACTATACTTTAGATAATCCTTTCATGCTTGCAACTAGACACAACCAAGACAATCATCCTTCACGGGCCTTCTGATGCCATTAGATCTTGTTTGGAGTTAGCAGTGGCCAAAACATTACTTTCACCATTGATCGCAGTGGTGGACAATTTATTTTATAGCTCAGGGGTTTGGTGAGAGCACACGATGCTCCATGAGCCAATATGGTAGGGTGGAAATCGGGCATTTTCTGTTGTGTATGTATTGCATTCTACCACATACATGAGGTATGGCTAAACTATAATTGCTTCATTCGTCCTAGTACAAGTACAAAGGAAATTATGTTTTATAACATACATAAATTTGAAATGTCGTGATTGCATTGCATCTTATTTGTAATTAATTGTATAACTCTTTATATTTTATGATTTATTTATTTCCTACCAATGGTACGTGTGTTTATTACATTAAGCTTCAAATAATCATTTCATGCTTGCGATGAACCTATTATACAATTTTGCTTCATGGGCCTTCCAATGCCATTGGATCTTATATTAAGTCAGTATTTTCTTGCTCAATGGTTTGGTGAGAGCGCACAATGCTCCATGACCCAATATGGTAGGGTGGAAATTGAGCCTTTTTTTTTTTGTACATACTGTATTATGCCACATCTAGTAGGTATGGCTAAATTATCACTGTACTAAAATTCACACTTTGTATACACATAGGTTGTATATGGTCTGGCCTTTGCACTAAAAGTTTTGCATAGGACTGTAGCTATGGCTTTTAGCTTTTTGTCATGATGGTTGTAATGGAATAACATAGTTAATGTTATGTTGTTCATTCTATTTTTCCATAATGACTAGACTAAACTTCACATTTCTTTGTTATCTTATAGACCATATTCTAGCCATAATGCGGTATTTGATGAACTAATGTGTTACAAACAACCTTTCAGAATAATGATAGTGACTGCAAAATCAATAACAATGGTCAAATAGACAATGGGATCCTAATGTACTCTATATTGATTATAGTAAGCAATATTGATTTCCTGCCAAGATTAGAGTGGCCGGGTAATATATTCTTGCTCAAGGGTTTGGTGAGAGTCCATGAATCCATGACCCAATATCCATTAGAGGGTGGACAATAGGCCTAATATGTTGAGTTTTATTTTTATATTTTTTAATATGCAATTTCTATCTTTTTGACATAGGATTCATAAAAAAATTCATATGCTTTAGGTTCTCAGTACAACATAGTAAAATAGTTGATCTTATACACTTTATGTTATATTCCATTGGGCATTGTTGATTACTGTTCTATTGTTTAAGCTATATCGTTCCATTTTTTAGAAGCTACTATTGAAAAGGCTATATTGTTTCAATTTTTGATAAGGTTGTGTTGAGTTGTTGTCACTTCCTTCTAGCTCTCTCTTTATGCTTTGTGTTTTGTGGTTAAATTTTTAAATTTTTTTCCCCATCATCTGGTTGCTCTTAGCCAATTTTATAATCTCTTCATATTCATAGTTGCTCCAAAAAACATGCTTCTCCCTTGGGAAAGAGAGTTCAAGAAGTGGGGTGTTGATATTCTAGTTTACATTCTAAACATATAAATGAACTTTGCTAATGAAGTTCAACAAAATGTGAAGATGAAGTGATTATAAGACTGGCTAAGAAAATAGAAACATCGATTTCACCATTCATCAGAGTATTGGCCACCGAATATTAGAGAGCAAGCCTCATTTTGTTCTCTTCCTTTTTATATTTGCTATGTGTGAAACTAAATTGCTCACTTGAACTGTGTCTTTTGTGACTATGTGTAGACCCGCATTTGTATTTTGATAGATACTACAACATACATACCAACAATTAGAGTGCACTATAAATTAAATAAGTTGATTGTCTCCAAGAATACTATTCATTAGTGTGATCATGAAGAGTTTTTCTACTTTATGGTAAGTGAATTGCGGGGGTGTGGTGATAGCTAATGATGCTACATGACCCAATATGGTAGGTTGGAGAGTAGGCCTCCTTTTGTGTGTCCAGAATTCAATACATTCCGTATAGAAGGTATGCCTAGATTTTATTTACCTATTGTGCTCTACTACAACTGCATTGCATTATGTTTTTAATTAACTATATAAGTCTTTATTTTTTTATTTTTTTATTGTCCACCAATGGTGCATGTTTATTACACTAAACTTCAAATAATCCTCTCATGTTTGTAGCCAGCCACAAACCAAACAATCATGCTTCCTGAGTTCTTTTAGTCCCATTAGATCTTGTATTAAGTCATTGGCAGCCAAAACATTACTTTCACCCTTGATCATAGTGGTGCACAATTTATTCTCTTGCTCAGAGGTTTGGTGAGAGTGCATGACGCTCCATGAGCCAATATGGTAGGGTGGAAATCGTGCCTTGTTTTGTTTTGTACATACTGCATTATGTCACATACAATAGGTATGGCTAAATTATAATTGGTTCATTCATCCTATAGCAAGTACATAACACTTTTTATGTATTATAAAATATAGAACTTTGATATCTCCTAATTTACATATTGTCTATGAATTAGACATGATCACTGAACTAAAATTCATACTTTGTATACACATAAACTATATATAGTCTGGTCTTTGCAGTGAAAGTTTTCCATAGGGCTATAGCTGTGAGTTTTAACTTTCTATTGCAATCGTTGTAATGGAGTAAAATAGTTAATGTTTTGTAGTTCATTATGTTTTTAAAAAATCACCACACTAAACTTCACACTTTTTTGTTATTGTTGTAGACCATACTCCAGCGATAATGTGGTATTTGATGAACTAATGTGTTACAAACAACCTTTTTGAATAATGATAGTGACTGTAAAATTAGTAACTGTGGTCAAATAAACAATTAGATCCTAATGTACTCTATATTGATTGTAATAAGCAATATTCATTTCACCAATAATTAGAGTGGTGGGTAATGTATATTCTTGCTCGGGGGTTTGGTGAGAGTCCCTGAGGCTCTATGACCCAATATGGTAGGGTGGAGAGTAGGCCTGATTGTGTTGAGTTTTATTTTATATTTTTAAAGTACAAAGTGCTATCTTTTTGTCGTAGGATTCAGAAAAAAATCATATGTTTTATGTTATGGTTACAAAAGAGTAAAATAGTCAATCTTATACACTTTATGTTAAATTACATTGGGCATTGTTGATTATTGTTCTCTTGCTTATACTCTACATCACATAAATAATTATATTTTTTCAACCATAATTCACCTAAGATACTTTGTTACAAGCTACAAAAAGATCCTTAGTTTGCATCATAAACAATTGATCCAATGGCTAAATTATGGGGTGGCCTTATATAATCATCAATTCAACTAATAGTATGTCAATATCATTATTACTCAACTAAATACACATTAGTAATTTTATCAATTATTTAGCCATTGAACCTTATCCATAATAATATTATATTTTAATTAAGTAATAAAACTTAATGATATTGGTATTATTAAATTAAATCTTTTTGAAATTAATAATAATATTACCGTTTAATTAACAACTTAACTAAATAATATTATTATTTACCCCACCAAAATACTTACCAAAAATAATGATATTATCACAAAATAATTAATTGAATGTTAATAGAATTCTTCTTTAGCCAACACAAGTATACCTCTATATGTGTATATATAAATTCAACAAAGTTACTTTTTCACCAACTATTACTTACACACTTTATCCTTTATATACATATGCTCCTTTTAACCCATTGGGGTTAACACCCTCCTTTGCTTCCCATTATAATTTCATTTGTATTCCACAATTTATATTTACATACATGTTCATTAAATAAAATAATGATGTTAGACTATAAGGTTAAAATGAGATACAATATTGTTACCACTCAATCACTTTAATTATTGCATGTAATATATCTAGCCATCTATTTAAGAAAATTATATAACAATCTAGGATTGTATTAATCACATGTGAGGTGGGGCCTTACAAACATGCATTGCATATTACTTTGTTATATAGGTGGAGTTATGACATCTAATCATAAAAATGATATTCATTTTCTCATGTGTACTATGCATGAAGCCCAATTTGATAAGATCGTTGATATTTCTCAACATTTATTGGTTATCTCTAGAAAAGTGAAGCTTATCTTATTGTGACCTCATTAACCCTAAGATTGTTATAGCTAATGTACTCTATTATTAAGAGCATGCTTTGATAATTCAAATTTATGGGTATACAAGCACCACTACACTTCCTTGAGAATTGCGCATGTTAGACTTCACAGATGGAAGCAAATATCGAGGTGATATTAATAGTCTACATTTTGCCATACTTTTGTTAATGTCGATCTTCCTCTTTTGTGAATCTTGTTACTAAAACATATATTTTTTGATTTATGGCTTCTTTTGTCTGGGTATCCCTGGAGTGCAATGAAATAGTTATTGTTATACACTTTATCTTCCTCCCTATAAGTCATTCCTCATTGTCGCTCTCTACGACATATACACTTTATGTTGTTCTTGAAAGTGCTCTATTCTTTCAATCTTCTATAAGGTGTATTGTTTGTTGCATTCCCTAATATGTAACTATGCTGTCTGCATCTACTACAACATATACCCAACGCTGCATATGCCTTTCATAGCTACTATGCCCACTCATGCCATTGACATTCTAATCTTCTTCCTCTCTCACTGTCTGCACATCGCTTACCTTTCATGTTCCTCTCCACCTATCGACTCATTGTTGCATGTTACTACACGGAACTGTTAGTTTAAGTGTTACTTTCTACAACTCTTAGAATAGATAAATTAATTTACTCCACCAAATCTGTCGGCACAGACCAACTCACCAAATGCCGACTTCTGCCACCCCATGCCATTCACACCATTCGCACAGCACTCTCATCTTTCTATTAATTTACTCCATCAAATCTGTCGACACAGACCAACCCACCAAATGCTGACTTCTGCCACTCCATGCCAATCACACCATTCGCACAGCACTCTTATCTGTCTATTAATTTACTCCACCAAATCTGTCGGCAAAGACCAACCTACCAAATGCCGATTTCTGCCACTCCATGCCAATCACACCATTCGCACAGCACTCTCATCTGTCTATTATAAGTGTCGTAACGAACTTCATGCTAAAATATCACTATAATATATTACATATTTATGTATAAATCAAATGCCTGAGCCCGTAATCTCAGTGCTCAAATTTACAGATTTCTCCTCTGTGTTATCTTTGTCTGTCTCTCCTTCCTCCATTCTCTGGGCATCCTAATGTTGTGATTATCAAAGGGGCTTATGATGATTCAGTACATGCTCCATCATGGAGCTATGTGCTGGAGATGAACATTTTATTACAGCACTGACATATTGTTTCTCACAATAAAGGTTCTGCAGTAACGACAAGTATAACCCTTGGAAAAGCATTATAATTATTGATTCATTGCAGCAGCTATCAAAATATACAAAGTATATATGCATGTCAATATCACTGTTCAAAGCATCGTGAAATTCAATCTTTCTAATTTATTGCTATGAAATACAACATGCAATGAAAAGTAATCTAGTCAATAATTTATTACTCAAATTCATTCCCAAACGAAAATGTAGCCCGGTAAACCATTTCTACGATCTTTTTCAACTTAGAGTCTTCGTTAAAACCAGTGCCGCATCGCATCCATAGGCGGTGCAAAAACTCTACGCCCCACCACTTCTTTCCTCAGGGGTGACTGAAAAACAAAACAAAACAAAACCTCAAAAAAAATATAAACAATAGATTAAGTTGTCATAACACATTCTTGAAATTGCTATACAGAAAGGAAAAGCTGGAAAGAAATCTTACGTGATGGAATGATGTAGTGATGAGACATCAGTCTTCTTAAAAGGAGCTGGAAGAAGACCAGGAGTTAAAGGGAAGCTGGAGCTGCTGGCAAAGCTGGGCAGGATGAACACCAGGAGTTAAAGGGAAAGCTGGAGCTGCTGGCGAAGCTGCAACGGGAAGAAGACCAGGAGTTAAAGGGAAAGCTGGAGCTGCTGGCGAAGCTGCAACGGGAAGAAGACCAGGAGTTAAAGGGAAAGCTGGAGCTGCTGGCGAAGCTGGAGCTGCTGGCAAAGCTGGAGCTTCATCTAGTAAAAGTAACAAAAGAACATAAAAATTTAGAAATAAATAGATTTTTGACAAAATCTGTTCTTCTTAGATGTTTTTCTCTGTGGCATCAGTTTTTCGTATCTCTTCTTAACTATCAATTCAATAGGAAAAATCTGCTACTGTTAAAGAATGTCGAGCTGATGGTGAACAGACTGGGAAATAACCATAGCTGAATCCTATTTAAACTAATATCTGCTTGGTTAAGACTGTTATCTTTGCCCTCTACAACAAAATACAAACTATGTTATTCTCTATCTTTCTCGATACATATATTATTTCCATGTTAGTAAAAATTCCTCTGCTTGAATTGAAATTTGAATCCTGATACCTCCGCAGGCATCTGGAATTGGGACGTTGCAATACAGGGGAAGAGCGAACGCCTTGGTCCAATTGATCTCAACTCCTACACTGCCATTTAGCATAGGGCAGAAACAGGTGGGGTCGGTAAACATAACGTTAGAAAAGGCTTTGCAACACTCTGCAGATGGGAATTGATCGTTGCCTGCAACGAAGCTGAGGCACGGAATCAAGGTACTTAGCAAAGTATCACAGTCAGTTGACTGTGCAGCCACGTCAGCAGTGCCAATCAAAGCCGCCATGGCCATGAAAGCCATTACTGTCTTTGCTTTCGCCATGAATGCCACTGCAATAAGCAATAACTAGAAGATCGAAAGGAAGAAAAGCTCTGGAAACTAAAAGAATCAAGAGCTTTGAAAATTCGAATACAGATTGCCTGTGGAGAAGTGAATTTAAAGGTCTCGGAAATCGTACGTCGTTTTCCTAAACGGATTCGTCAACGAGCTTTCGGCTTAATCTTATCTTTTGGGCGAGCTTAACAATAGTTTAAACTGTAGAATACAATGACACTTACAGGATTTTCCTGAAGCCGGCTTCTTCTTCTATTATTAGTTAAGTAGGCGACGCGTAATTAGCTGTACAATTTTATCAATCCTATCATTTCGTAGGTCTTGATAATATAAACTAACGTGAAACGTCGCCTCCAAAATAAATTTGAGAGGGACATGAAAATCTTTATGTTCCGTTTTTTGTTATCATAATCATCTTCCTTTTCTATCTTTTAATTCTGTCTGAAAAGAGGGAAAGGGAGTATTAAAGGACAAACTATAGAAATTAATACACTAGCACTTGCAATGAGGGTGCAATGGTTCTGTGGATAGGTTAATATACTTCGAGTATTTTTATTAGTAACAAAATCCATGGAGAAGAAATGTGTGTGACTGCTGTTTTGAGGAATGTGTTGATTGATGAAATGTGTGCGACTGTTGTTTTGGGGAATGTGCTGATTTGGTGAGAATGCCAGGAAAAGCAAGAAAGGAAAACACCGACCTCATAATGGAGGAGATCCTGGTGGGGTTCCCCCACGTAATAGCCTATCGGCTAAATATACAATATGATGGAAATTAGGTAATATTGAGAGTAATAATATTTTAGTTTATTAGTTTAATGGGATGCAATTAATGTAACACCCATAATTTTGTATGCATTGAGGTGTCTATTATTAGAGTTGGATTTAAGACTGTGTTAGGGGATGCATAAGTTGTGCCCCTTCTGATTTAGAGAGACTATTCCACAGTTAGCCCATCTTCTATTTCAAAATTTCTTACACATGTTTTATAAGAATAGAACCTGTGTAACCTGGGTAATTCACACAAGGTAACCCATCTCACATTGCACTACATTTTTCGTGTTCTTCATGAGAATCAAAATAGGGCCTCTCGAATTGGAGCTGGGAAGACTTCTAGAAAGTGAAACCCACCTTACCACTAAACTACATTGCTCAATTTCTTAAATCCCCAAAAAATACCTTTGTAGCTAAATATAAAGAAACTACCTGGCTTTGGCTGGGATTTGGTAGTGATGCCTTTCTTGTCCATCCTATGCGGAAGAAAAAATCTAGTGCCTCCGGATTCTCAGGTAGGACCGTTTGACCCAAGGAGTACGACACACATTCCCGAGCCCCTGCCCATGTGACCAAGAGAAAAATGAGGGCTAGGTCATCATAATTCATGCCTCCTTTGCAATATATATATATATATATATATAAACCATGCAATTAAAAAATATGTTATGATCGAGCAGTGTTCAAGATGCTAGCCCTTCCTTTGTTATTCATAAAGGCTTAACTCTCAAATATAGAAGCAATGGCGTATTCAAATCCCACAAGGCATTGATGTAGTCAATTGCTCAAACTCCAT